>JARDYH010000003.1:162598881-163798881 GCA_029215795.1 Anniella stebbinsi | reverse complement strand
TAGGGCTAGGCATTGTGGGTGTTGTAGTTCACTTCCTCTTTCTTCCCCACCAATCAACTGCTAAGCATTTGGGCGCTAGTCAAGGAAGCACTGCCCCCAGGAATCACAAACGGTAAGGAAGGACACATTATTTTACTTAAAACGATTTATTAAAAGTGAAACCGTTGTATATAACTGAAGGGAGTTTTAAAAAACCTCAGATATACAACGTTATAGGGAGTGCGTCATGTGGCCCAAAGAGTTTTCATAACCCTTATAAAACGTCAAAAACCTCGTATGACAGAAAGATGTCTTGCCTCCAATTCTCAGCAATCTCTCTCTGTGCTCCTCTGTTTCATTCCAAACACCCAGCCACCTTACACCAGTCCCCTCCCCTTAGCTGGCAGGGAGGGGTGTCTTCTCCAAGGCCTAATAGCTGTCTTCTCAAACACAGAAAGAGATTGCCTGCTATCTTTCATCATGGACTATCAATAAACAAAGGGAGGCCAATCAGAGGCCCTCATTCCAGGGTCTTTCTGTGGTACAGTTCTTCGCCACCGTTGTTTGGAGAAATTGGCTGCTCCCTGGGCTGCCAAGGTTCAAGGGTGTCGTAGTTCTAGAACTCTCACTAATGGATAGGAGACCTTGCTTCAAAGAACAATTCTGAGGCAATCACGGGCAATTAGCCTGAGCAGGTGTTCGTGAGCATTTCAACTCTACTGCCAGCAAGCAACCGTGCTATGATTTGTGCTGACACGGCACAGCAATTACAGGAGAACCTGCTGCTCTTCCATCTGTTGCGTCCTGTCCTTTCCTATGTCCTAAGGCAGCTGCTGGAAAGCCACAAGCCTCTCTCCGCAGCCTGCGCATGCATTGAATTACTGGTTCTGTGAACACATTGATACCTTCCATCCTTTTGTGGGGTGCAGGGCGGGGGGTGATCTGGGGAGATTTTATTACATGCCCTTGTGTCAAGTTGCATCATTCAGTTGCACTGGGAATGACGGTGGTTCAAAAAGACCACAAGGTGTCTCTACATGATGGTTTTGTGGTGCAATCGACATTCCTCAGGCACGGAATTTACTGGGTGCTTTACATGACACTGGCATTGTATGGTTTCTTTCTCGCTATTTCCCTATGCCTAACTCGTGTTATTTCAAACTGGGGGAAATGTGGTATTTTTCCTGCTCATGCCATTGGACTGGCATTGTCAGCCTGTGTATTGTTTCCATGTCGCTTCATGTGGGTGGGACTGAGGGGTGGGTTATGCTGAGGAGGCCGTGACTGGGGCGGTGTCTCCGCCTCTCTGTTCTGGGTATTTCTGCCCTTGCTCGTTGCAGTTGTGTCGGCAGGACGGCATGTCAGCAGAACAGCAGGATGGCTGAGAATGTTGAGCACGTTATTTCTCCTGTTGCTGCAGCTCCACCTGGGTCGTGGGGTTTCTTGGCACCATCAAGAAACCCTCAATCTTCTGGATATTTGGGGGGGGGCTGTGTTATTTCCTTGCAGCCCCCAGGAAAACCAGGGCTTACTTGGGAGTAAGCTCCATTGAACACAATGGGACTTACTTCTGAATAGACATAAGATCACACTTCAGGTCTCTAAGCCTCAGTGCACTTACTTGGGAGTAAGCCCCATTGAACTTAAAGGGGTGTTCTTTGTGGGGTGGGGGATCAGATCTGCCTCCCCTTGTTGCAGGGATGCACTTTACCCTCTTCTCCCTCGGAATTTGTCACTTTCATTCCACTTTGGGAGCAAGAGATTTCCCTTGCACCTGTGTACAGTGAGGATGCGCTGCCAGTTGCCTGTACTGGAAGGCTGTGTCAATCAGTAACCAGCTAGGGGGAGGAAAATGGGTGAACCACAGAGGTAAATGTGAGAGTCTCAACAATGCTGCTGCTCAGGATGTTGCATAAATTATGCTATTCCCAAGTGTCCAAAGTCCAGATATGAAACACTTGACGAAAGACCTCTTGAAGCTTTGGAAACTGATTTTATTCTGCGCAGAATAGGTGACCTCTGGACGCTAACGCTGCTTTCCAGAGTCACTCCACACCAAGGTTCAAACAATGCTTTTATACTCCAAATGTTACACGTCATCAACCCTCATCCCATTGGTTTATAGCCCCAGTGACATCATTTGGCGAACCCTATTTTACTCTCGAGTAGTCCCGAGTAGTGGCCAGATGTGACGTTGCATTGCCATGTGCAATTTTACTTGTACCCAGAGATGCTTTGCAACGTCCCTCCACTTCTATCATTCCCTTATATGGTCATTTTGTCCCTCTCCAGGTGTGCCACGGTCACATCTGGGTGAGTCACACCCCTGGTTCCTCTAAGTCAGGTAGCCTATGCACATCCCTGATTGTGTATAATGGAGTCTGACCTGGAGAAGAAGGAACAATGGAGATTTTGACAAGCTCCTAGTTCTTGCGCTGCTAAATCTCTTGCAAGCAGCTTGACTTTTGCAGAAATGGATACAATGGACAGGCACCGGGGAATGGGGCTTTGGGGTGCTGTGTGTGGACGGTTTGGGTGTGTGTGTCAGCGGACACATGTAGGATGCGTGTAAGGTGCGTGTAAGATGCGTTTCAGGGGAAATGGACGTGTTTTGGGGTGAAAATTACAGAGGTGTTGCTTCTCCATGTAAAGAAAAGAAACAGAAAGTTCCAGGATAAAACCAGCCAGTGTAAAGATCTCGTGACTGAAAGAGGGAGCAGAAACAGCAATATAGTCTGGGGAAGAAACGGACATGTGGAGGATCCCAAGGAAGAAAGGATGGCTCAGGGCAGCAACTCTTTTTGCTGGAGTGATGCTTTGACAAGAGCAATGTCCAGTTGCCCTGACAACAGAGACTGACAGGGCAAAGGTGTGGGTTAAAAACTTCATGTAGAAAAGCCCCCAGATGTGTCCCTCTGGGAGGCCCATGAAACCTAGCGAAAAAAATTATGATAATGGTTGCAAAGCACAGGAGAGGCTCTGAAAGATGATGAAGTTGTGTAAAGGAACCACAAACTACCGTGACTGAGGAATCACGAGTTCACAATAAAAACCTCGTGTAGAAAGATTCTGGTTTGTGGAGCTGCATTTAAGAGGGACTGATGCTAAATAGGAGTCTCCTATGATTTTACTGGAGGTGCGATGTCTTAATTCAGTGGGGTGGAAGGAAATATGCAAAGTAGAGTTCAATCCCTTCTTCCTCTAGAGCCAGAGGCAAGGGCTACACACTTGTCCAAACCCCTCTGTACTCCTTTCCTTGGTGTCCAAGTGCACTCAGATCAGGCACAGGCACACATAATGTAGGGTGACCAGATAAAATCCAGGTCAGGGCTCATGTAACTTTAACAGTTGTAGAGAAAAGGGAATTTCAGCCATTGTCATTTGTATGCAATTAGTTCCTGGTGAAATTCCCTCTTCATCACAACTGTTAAAGTTGCAGGGGCCCTGCCTTCTTTTGTATATGGTCACTCTAGTATAGTGCCTGCAACTTTAACATAATGGGAGAGTCGTGCCCTGCCCTCAAAGTTAGGGAGACCATATGAAAAGGAGGCCAGGGCTCCTGTATCTTTAACAGTTGTGATGAAGAGAGAATTTCAGCAGGTGTCATTTGTATGCATGCAGCACCCGGTGAAATTTCTCCTTCATCACAACAGTTAAAGCTGCAGGAGCTATACTAGAGTGACCAGATGCAAAAGAGGGCAGGGCTCCTGCAGTTTTAACTGTTGTGATGAAGAGGGAATTTCACCAGGTGCTACATGCATGCAAATGACATCTGCTGAAATTCCCTCTTCATCATAACTGTTAGATACAGGAGTTCTGTCCTGCTTTCCATATGGTCACCCTACCAAAGTTCTCTGTGACACTGCAAGGGAAGCTGGGGTGATCTTCTTGGCTCTCATGCTGATTAGATGGTGCCCTGAAGATACTGCAACCCCAGCTTCTGTAGTTCCTCTTCAGAACAAGGTCACAAAAACAATGTCTGGATGCTCCCCTTTGCTGGAGCATCTCAAGTGGGTTTCGGTGCACAAAATGCTCTTGCCAGTGGAAGAGGGGGAGGTGACAATGATTCCCCGTCCCCTGGCAACTTTTTGTACCCCTGAAAAATCTGCTCTGGGGTATTGGGGGAACCTTTGGAAGAGGGGGAGGTTGCAGGGGGAGGAGGGCTTGGTGAAAATTGCCTTCTTTCCCTTCTCCCTGCAGGTTCCTCCACTGGATCTTGGTCCCACCCATGAACAGAAGGTCTCAAGACCTTCGTTCATTAATCCCTAGTTAAGATCCAAGCTCATGTATTCTGAACAGTTCAGTGGATAGAGAATGAAACAGAAGGGATGCTCTGCTAGATGAAGTGAAGATCATCACAGTCTGATTGTTTTAGTGACGTGTCATTTTTTTAAAAAGACACTAGCAGGAAACACAGGTTAATGTGGGGCTTGAGTTGGTCTTTTTTGTTTACTTCTTTGTAAATAATTCTGGTGTGGATGATCTGTTTTGGCAGGGGCACAGGAACAGAAAATGTGTTCTCAGTATTTTCCATCACCCATTCTTTATTCTAAGGAAGAAACACATTTCTTTTGGGGGTGAACATGGGGAACAAAACAAGGCTGTTCTTGTTATGACGCCTTTATCAATTCTGCTAAAGCAATTGTCCTAGAACTGGGAAATGCATTTTCACATCAGCAAACATGATGCTTTGGAGGCCTTTTCATGTTAAGAAGAAAAGAGGGGCTCTTAGAGACAGTGGAAATGTAATATCCAATCTTGGTAATGGTTTCCTAATGTTTGCAAAATGAGAAGCCTGTCTCATTTGAACGCTTTAATGTAAAGAATGAGAAATTGGTCTACATTATCTGAAATCATCCAGTCTGCTAGAGAACATTTGGTGTACGCTTGCTGTCTGTGTACAGAGAGATTTTCCCGCAATGATAAATACCTAAGGATTGCGTTTTACATTCAATAAGCACTGAATTTCTGTACTGTACAGTGCATTTCCCTTTCTTCATAATTTAGCACACTGCACATAAACAAAGCATCTCTAGTGTACCATCACAGACCTAGAAGCTTACATTTATTGACATATAAACATCTATGGCCCAATCCAGTGAGGCAGATCAGTAAGCAGAAGCAACTTTTGCCTTATTGAATTGACTGAATGTCAGTGGAGGCTGGTGGCTCTCATGTCAGTGGGGCAGCGAATCCACTCCGGTTTTCAGACAGAACTCTAGGTAGATTCACCACCCTACTGATATCAGAGCCACCAGCCTCCACTGCTGCATGTGTCTTTGGATGAGGATGTTGGAATCACATGGTCATCTAGAGCTCTGGGTATCGTGTGCAACTAGTGGTATGTGACTATAGTGAGATTGGAGCCCTAATGTTACAACCATCAGTGATATAGCTTCAGATATTCAGGGGTTGGAATAGACATTCAGATAATCTCAGGTAGAATTGGCTGTTTAAATAGTGTTCTATTGACATATTAAAGGTTTCTTTAGGTAACTTGGATTCAGATTATTGGGTCTCTATCCCAGTATGAAACTTCTCCTAAAAGGGCTTGATAACAAATCAGTTGCGATAGGAATGTCCATCGAGAGTCAATTTAAATTGGCTCCTGAAAAGGCCATTCCCATTGCAATGAGTGTCTTTAAATGAGCGTTTTATAGCACCCTTGTGACTGGCCACTCATGGATGTTCATGGGTCATTTTGATGATGCTGTGAGCCTCCTGCGCATCTCTTGCTCCATTTCCCAGTTTTAGCATCATAAATTAAACCACAGAAAACCCTACTCTTCTGAGATATTTCGGGTTTGTCAGGATTTCCTGTCATGTGCAGGCGAGGTTGTGCTATAAAATGCCCACAGTGCTGTTCCATGGAAATGTATAGGCCATGTGGTCGCTGCTCTGTTCACTGTGTAATTACAACTCATTTCAAATGTGGAAGAGAAGCAGGAAGAGAGTCATGGCAAGGAACCAAGATTCCCCCCTCCTGGTCTGAAAGTCCTCAGTGACTGAAATGTACAGGGAGAAGTGAAAACCTTGCAAACTTTTATTTATATAACATTATTAGGCTAGCTACTTGGTAAAGACTAAGTGGGTGGATTCTAACTTTCAAAATGTACACTTCAATATGCCCAAACCTGGCAACTGTAAGCCGAACTTTAAATCATATGCCAAGGTCAGTTCTTCAGAGTCAGTTGAAGAAATTGTTGCTCTCAAAAAATAGGAATGTAAGAAGAGCCATGCTAGATCAGACCAAGGGTTCATCAAATCCAGCATTCTGTTCACACAGTTGCCAACCAGCTGCCCATGGGAAATTCACAAGCAGGGCATGAGTGCAACAGCATCTTCTCATCCATGTTCCCCAGCAACTGGTGTACATAGGCATATTGCCTCTGATACTGGAAGTAGTAGCACATAGCCATCAGGACTAGTAGCCATTAATAGCCTTCTCCTCTAGGAATTTCCAACCCCCTTTTAAAGCCATCCAAATTGGTAGCCATAACTACATCTTGTGGAAGCAAATTCCATAGTTTAACTATGCGCTGTGTGAACTATGTGCCTATTCCATATGGTTCTGTTACCCTTTACAGATTGTTAGTCGCTTGCAAGCAGGTGGGTGCCCCAGGGGATCACTCTTCCCTGGTGGAGACTCTTCCATTGAAACACCTCTTGGTCCTTTCATCAGCGCAAAGATGAGAATGAATAGAATTTATTACGGTCGCAAGACCAGCAAAGTAGAGCAGCACTATAAACACAATCATATTCACAAGGCCAACAAGGTAAGGTGGGGCTATAGGTACAATAATAAAAAGAGGTAATAATTAATTAAAAATACAGATAAACAGTAAAAAAAATTTTAAATTAATTAATTGAATTGTACATATCCTGCTCATAATAATATAGGATTTAAAACATTAAAAATATTGGTTTACAGAAACACAGACTCAATATGCAATTTAAACCTTTATTTAACAAATACACTTAAAAATACTGCACATGTGAATACTTCTTACTAGAGAACAATCTTAGCATTAACAGGCACAACCTTTGGGGTGTCAAACCTAAGAGAGGAGGCACAATGTCTTAGGTAAGGGGTGGGAAATTTGTGGTCCTCCATATATTTTGGGTCCACAACTCCCATGATCCCTCACCACTGGTAGAGTTGGCTTGGAGCTGTGGAAGCTGCCAAAAATGCAATAATCCAAATTTTCTCACAGCGCTAGTTAAAAGTGCTTATCTTTGGCCTTTCTGGGAATCTAGGACTGCACCACAGAGAAGAGCAGAATTCTCAACAACCTCTTGAAAGGGCTTTCCATACATGAAAGAAGATCAGTGAGAGGACGGTGGCTTGGTGGCTTGTCCCCACCTCTGTTGCCCTTTTGGAAATGGAAGCCTGTGACACAAGAGTGTGTCACACAAGTGACACATTCTTCTCTTCCACAAGTGACGCAAGTGTGTGTGCCTCCATGCAGGCTAGAGACAGGCATGAGGTTAATTCAGATGCTGATGATGACATTGATATCCCAGCTTCTTTCCTCTTGGAAGGAACTCAAGGCAGTGGCTTACATGGTCCTCCCCCTCTCCACAATAACACCATGAGGTAGGTTGGGATGAGAATCAGTGACTAGTTGGCCCAAAGTCACCCAGTCAGTTTCATGGCTGAGTGGGGACTAGAACCCAGACCTCCTTTGTCCCAGTCCAACACTCTAGCCACTACACCAAGCTGGCCCTCTCACATTGGATAGGATTTCAGTGGTATTCCTACTATTTAACATTTATACTGACGATGCTTTAAAGTAGTTGCTCTCCTGCCCTGGGTGTAAGGAACAGAGTGAGTTAGAAACTTAGACAATGATGGTAACCGCAGAGATGATTGGACTTGGAATGTTTTTAGACAAGTCAAAGAGAGTAATGGCACATGTTTAGACAAGAACTTTGTTCTGCCATATACTCTACACACCCATAGCCATCGAGTACATCATGAAAGTTGAAATTTAGCAATGCTAGTAATTACGCATCTAAATGTAGACAATGCATTTGCACGTGTCAGTAATTATTCTTTGTTATCGGTCATGCAATTTGCTACATTTCCCACAGAACAACTTGATTTCCTGCTGAAACGCTTCTGAAATTTAAAAATGCAATTTCCTAAGAACGCATTATCTACACACCATCAATTAGAATAGCTGATATAAATGAAGCCAGATCGTCCCGTTGTTCTTGTCCAACATCTTAATGTTATCTCAGCTTTGTATGGAAGGGCTGCTGTTAATGATTCATTAAGAAGCTCTGAGAATTTTCTTCTGAAATCCACAACCCGGCACTAGTGGGAGAAGGATGGATTTCAGTAATAAAGTTTCGAGGAACCTCATTTATGTTCTTCTTTCTTCCTTAGTTGGTTGAATGTTTTATATTATTAATAATGTTCCAATTGCCTTATGTTGGAAAAGAATCTTAGCATCTTAGTAAGTCTATATCCTAGCCTTTAGCAACTGAAACATAATCCAGATAAGATGGAAGTACTGTTCGTGGGAGGACCTTCAAATGTGGGTTTATGGGTACCACCTGTTCTGAACAGGGTTTGTAGCTTGGGGTTCCCCCTAGATCAGGGGTGGGCAACTCACAGCTTGGACTGTATGTGCCCCCCTCCCAGTGCCCTGGAAATTGCTACTACATTTTGATGATGTGGTGGCAGCATTGGCACAGCAGCCACATTTCCCCTTTAAAACAAGGCATGCCGTGAGCAACTGGCAAATCACACTCTTCCATTTTAAAGGGTTTTTTTTTGCCTCCAACTTGCTGCTAAAATTCAGTGATGATTTTTGGAAGAGCAGTGGTGGGGTGCAGCCTGGACCCTCCAAAGTTACCCACCCGTGTCCTAGATCCAGTGTGTCTTCTGGAGGCTCAGGTAACATTGGTGTCTGGTGCTGGATTCACACAACCCGCCAAGGGTTATTGTGTTGTCTGAGTGCAGCACTTTTCCACAGGGTGGCTTGTTAACCATGCAATGTGGTTTATTTTTCTCGAACAAGCCACCCAAGGGATCTTGTTGGGTTGTTTAGGGTGGTTAACATACCACACTGCATGGTTAACAAGCCACCCCGTAGAAAACACGTTATGCCCAGACAACATGATAACCCACCCTGCAGAAAACGCTCTGTATTCACACAACGTGGTAATCCAAGTTTCAACAACAACCCACACTGGGTGGGTTAGCATCTTGTGTGAATCCAGTGCCTTTAACCAGCTTCAGCTAGTATGCCAAGTGTGGCTCTTTTGTGCAAAATCAGACCTTACTTTGGTCATTTGCACCTCAGCAACTTCTAGGTTCAACCACTGTAATGCAGTCTATGCCAAGACTGACCTTTAAAAGCATTCAGAAATAGCTCACACAAAATGCCACTGCCAGATACTGGGCTGGAACCGGCCTATCAGAAAATATTATCCTGTTTGATCTGCACTGGCTACCTATTTGTTTCTGGTCTCAGTGTTTTGCTGGGTTTTTTTTACACATTTAAAGTCCTAAACTGTTTGAGATCAACATCTTAAGGATCACCTTCAGAAGCCTTGCTCCATGAGTTGTTGCTGAATGAAGGCCGGAAGGCATCCCTTAGGAGCAAGGCCTTTTTATTCGTGGTGCCAATCCCATGGAATTCTTTCCCCAGAGAGGTTCTCCAAACCCCCATTCTATACACTCTCAGGCAACAGGCCAAAACATAGCTCTTTTGAAAAGCTTTGGCTGACTGTAATTGTGTTTTATATTTTGATTTATTGCTAGCTGCTGCTGCTGCTGCTGCTGGAATAGATGGGCTTTTCCACTGTTTCTTTCTCTTTGGTATGTATTGTTTTATTATGCTTTATCGATTTCATCTCATGAGCTACTTTGGGCTTATTCTTCAGAAAGAAAAGTGGATATAAATGAAGTTGTTGCTACTGCTGATAACAGAGTAATAGAGCCAGGAAGGAATTTTCCTCTCGATCAGCCTTGCCTTCTCCTGTAGCATGTGGTTTGGCTGACTTGTTTCAGTCTGCTGGTACCATTTATTCTGGAGGTCTAACACTCTGCATTGCTGCCACTTAACGCTAGATTGTAAATGAAGAGACAGAAAATGGTTAACTCGCATGTATTTTTTTTTTAGTTCTACTCAAATCACAAGGGTTTTTGCAGAATTAGATTTTATTTTATTTTTTGCAAGGGTTGTGTGGAGGAGAGGAAGGTGTGGGAATATTTTTGGCAGAATAGCTTTCTTATTTCCTAAACGGAACAATAGTTTCAAAGGCAGTGCAGAGGCACTGGGAGAGATGGGCTGGCGGGGACTTGGGAGATGAGAAGGAACAAGCGCCTGTGTATGAGTAGGAAAGAGGAATCTGGGTTGCTTAAAAATACAGAAGAGGGGTGAATTGTGCCTGCCTGGTGATGGGGAGGAAAGCTGTAGATACTGAAGCCAATGTTCTTGTTCTATTAACAGTTTTATATGGGAGCCTACAGAAGATGCAATGAGATAAGTAGATGGTATTAATGTGTTTACGCCTCATGTGGAATGCATTATTTTTTTCAAGTCAAACAATATTCAGTCTTCTTGGGCAGTGTCCAATGGTGTCATTCTGCAAACTCAAACAGCACTAGTGGAGCTCTGCCAAATCTTTCCCTTGCACAAAGGGTTGCACATCACACTTGCGCAACTGGATGTGCAATCTCGCTTCCACAACCATACCTTTAGTTGGATTCTTCTCTTTCGCCCGGTTCAGAACATCGTTTCTGGTCGCTCAATGGAGAGGAGGACCACGTAAGCTGCTTTGGGTTCCTTGGAGGAGAAGGCAGTGTGGTATAGTGGTTAGAGTGTTGGACTGGGAGTCGGGAGATCTGGGTTCTAGTCCCCACTTGGCCATGGAAGCTCGCTGGGTGACTTTGGGCCAGTCACAGACTCTCAGCCCAACCTACCTCACATAACCTAATAATGAAGAGAGTATTTTTGAGCATGAGTAAACTTGCTTTTCTTCACCAATGCGTAACCACAGACCAGCCTTCAGCAGGCTGAAGTGGGCTTGAACCCCAGCACCTCTGTTTAGGAATTGACCACTGCTCTTGACCCTCTCTCTGCTGTATACGGACATAAAAAGTGGCCAGATCCTCCGACCAAATGTTGGTTTTCAAAGCCATTTTGGGATTCGAAAGAGTTTTGCCAACGCTATTAAAGGGAAACAGCTGAAGCCAGACTGAAAAGCAGATGAGTAACCCCAGGGGATGTCAGAGTTATCTAGCGAAGCAAAGGGCAGCAGCCACAAGACAGCAGGGAGCATCCAGGTGAAAAAGCTGTTGTCAGAAATCAAAGCATATTTCCTCCCACCCTCCACCCCCGCCATGTACCAGCTAGGAACAAAGGACTCCAGGGCAGCAAGCAGATCCAACTTAGCAGATCTATTAAAGATGGTGGAGGGGACTTTCATGGCATTTAATTGAAAAAAAGAAAAGAAATTAGGAAAGGCAGGGAAAATGCTTGTTTTTATTCATTTTAGTAAGTGCACATATTGAAAACAGAGATTCCAAGAGAGTGTGTGGAGAGGGAGCAAGACACTTGTTCTTTGTTATGAAAATAAGTGTATATTTTAATGTGACGAGCCATTAGGTGCTTCAGAAAAGAATTACATTATTTCACAGTGCAATAACAGAAAGTAATAAAATTACTGGGAACTAAGAAAGCAGCTTCACATATTCTTTCTCTGAGGATAAAGGAAAGGCACCAATGATGAAGATTTATGCAACAGAAAATAATGTCAAAAGCTAATTTTGAAATGTTCCAAATGGTGCAGGTTGGACAATTGGTCGCCAATTTGCAAGAGTTTTCCAAGGCAGGTAAATGAATTAAATGGCTATATTTAAAAAGTCTTTGGATGCCTTCACAAGAAGTAATGATCAGAAATGTTATTATTTTGGGTACACAGTGTTGTTCAAGTAATTGCTGTCGGTGTTTACAGTGCATGAAATCCAATCAAGTGAGAAATGTCAGCAAATACCAAAATACCACTTAAAACCACGTTAAAAAATTAAAAGTGTACTTTGGGTAGGATCTTGACGTTATCTTTTTCGTAGATAAAATTTATCTTAACTCATGATGGAACCTCCAAAGCAGGTGAACTAATATAACTTCGTGGGTGATTTTTTTTTAAAAAAAATCCTTTAATTCTTTGTTTTTTCCTTTCTACAAAAAGAATTGTGAAGTTTTCTTAAAGCAAGCAAACAAGGCAACTCTTTTAAGAGAAACTGGATCCTGGCCAACAGATGTTGGTTGCACCATGGCAACAAGGAAGTGCTTGTACCCATCGTACAATTTCTGCATCTATCCGAAGGGTATATTGTCCGTATTGCTGGCACTCCAGGAATCTGAGTGGGTGAAGGAGTGTGCAGTGAAGAGGTGCTGCATCAGGGAGGGGGTGGACAAGGAATGGTTGCAAGTGTAAAATCTGTGAAGGGTGTGCATGTGCGTGTTTAGCCTGCAACAATATTAATTAATTATGTAAATATATATCCCATTTCTCAGCCAAGAAAGGTCCCCAAAGTCGTTTACAATAAAAAGGATAAAGTACCCACAAGATACTAAAACAAGATAAGGAAACCAGAAAGAAATATTAAGTTAAAACAAGTGCATGAAGCATAAAAGAAAGGCTTTACTGAAAATGCAGGCCGTAATCAGCCTCCTAAGTACAAAGAAGAGGGGGGAATCAACCAAGGAGCTGGCCTTCTCTCAGCAAGGGATTGTGTGGGCAGCACTTAGTTGGGTCCAGCATTGACTGCAATCCTGGAGCCTCATGGGAGGTCTGCTTTTGGGAGCCTCAGGTTGAACTGGAGGCAGAACAAAGGTGAGATCTTACTCTGCTGGGTCCACCTCTTTGCCCCCTCCCTATCAAAGTGCTGATTGACTCAGCAGTCCCCTCCTGGAAAGGAGATGCTGCTGCAACAGCTGTAGAACCACTCTTCACCAGCCTTTCTCCCTTCGCTGCAGGTCTTTACACCTCCACAAATCACAGCTCCCCATTAAGAGAGGAACTCAGCTTCCTAAAAACAGGTATTATGGCAGAGAAGGTCCTCTGATTGGTTGCCACCGACAACACTGCTGCAGGTGGGGGACCAGACCCATAAGAGGGCTTCTTCAATGGCTGTTCACAGTGGAGGGAATACATGGGAGAAGTTTTTCTTCAAGCATAGCAGCCTAAATTCAAGTTTGGAGCTTATCCAGAGGGGCTGCATTCCAGTAGTTGGCAGGCCCAAGGAAAAAGAGGGGAAGACAAAAATACCAGCACATGTTAGCTAACGTTCTTACTCAGGAGAGGCATTTCAACCTTTCAGAATGGGGCGGGGGATACAGAATATAGAATGTGTAAAGGAGGGGAACCCACTAAATGAATGGCAGTAGGGGGAAAGGGGTGGGGCATAGCTATCTGGGGAACCCCAAGGGGCAGGATTTGGCCCATAAATTAGAGTTATGACACCCCCAAGTTATAGAATGGTAGGGATAGGAAAGGGACTTAATATAACTTCAGTAGGGTGACCATATGAAAAGGAGGCCAGGGCTCTGTATCTTCAACAGCTGTGATGAAGAGGGAATTCCAGCAGGTGTCCAGCGCCTGGTGAAGTTCCCTCTTCATCACAACCGTTAAAGCTGCAGAAGCTATACTAGAGTGACCAGATACAAAAGAGGGCAGGGATCCTGCAGTTTTAACTGTAGTGATGAAGAGGGAATTTCACCAGGAGCTCCATGCACACAAACAGCATCTGCTGAAATTCCCTTTTCTATACAACTGTTAAAGATACAGGAGCTCTGGCTTCCTTTTCATATGGGCACCCTAACTTCAGGCATGTTTTCCTAACAGTACTGGAAGGCAGCTTTCAAAGACAATGGCCTTGATCCAACACAGGGTTTGAACTAGTCAAAAAGCACACTTTGGCTTCTGTCACCCATCTGAAATCACTGAAGCTTCAGTGGATGGAGGTTTAAATAAAATCTTAAAAACCCATGTAAGGATTCTAGTGCACAAGCAGTGCACATGAGTACTTTTCAGTGGTATAGACTTCGTCTTCCTACTCAGTAGCTGGGGATCATTCCAAACATTCATATGAAGGGTATTTTTAAGTCTTTGAAAGAAGAAAACAAGATTAGTGCCCTACACATCAGGAGAAAGTGTGTAAATGGCCCTTGGGTGTGGTTAATCTGGGGGTGAGTTTTCCTGCTCAGTTTGCAGTTTCCCCTAGGCCCGGCTCTCCAGGTAAAATGTCAGACCCTGAAACTCTCACAGCAGCATTCTTTATGATTTATTTGTTCTTATTTATCCTGAGGAGTCACACCCCAGACTGCCTCAGTTCCAAGGCATGCACTAAGAGAGAGAAAAAGAGAAGACCCACCCAGACCTCCCAAAAGAAAGAGAAATGAAAACTTTCGGGCATGTTTAAGATGTATCCCAGTATCCAGGTCACTGAGTACAAATAAGACCCACTGCCTGTAAATATTTGCAAGTAGTTGAGGCCAGATGGATTTTTAAAGCCTGGATGCAAGAAATCCTGCCTTCCAGCAAACCATCACAAAGGGAAGGCACTGATCAAAGAGGCTTTCCAGAGCTCCAGTGGCCACAACTCATCCACCTCTTTGAAGAGCATCTTTCCTACAGGAAGAGTTTGGCTTGGCACCACATATGAAATTGTAGAGCCAGAATAACATCTAGTCTAAACTCCTGCCATCAAGACAAGATTATTTTTCATAGGTATGACTTCAGTAAAAAGGTGTAAAATGGCCCCGAAGAGCTGGCAGAAGATAGTCCTTTATTTGAAGGTGCTCTCCATTTGATGGGCTGTCCAGTCCAAATCTGGTTTAAAGTCAAAGATGCATAAGGAGGAAGAGGAGGTGCCTTGAAGTTGCCCATCAACACTTAGCATCTGCACAGCAGGGCAGGGGCACACAGGCGGTCTTCTCAACCATGCTGAGAAATATTGCATTTCTATTTAAATTATCATTATTATTTCCAAATTTGCACCTCTAGATTTAAATTTATGTTATGCAAATTAGTACTCTCTTTTTTGGTGGTGCAATTCCATTTTTTAAATTGTTTTGGTAATGCGTACGTGGCCACCTATCCCAGGATCTGAGCTTTTCCAGTGCTATACATTAGTGTAGGAGTGGTGAACTGGAAGTTTGTGGATTGGGTGCTGTGTGCTGGGCCTCCCCCTTCACCCCCTGGCCTTTCTTCCCAGGCACCACCCACTTTCCTCACCCAGCCGTATTTCCTCCATTGCTCAATGCTTTCCAGCTCATCAGCTGAGCAGCGTTCATGGGGAGGGAAGGTTTCTCCCCCCCCATCACACTGTTCATCAGGAAACAGCTGAAAAGTGAGGAAGAGAGTGTCTGTGGCTGATGAGCTGCCCATGGAAAGAGATTGATCTCTTCCTCTGTGCGCACGTGGCTTGGCTCACATGGAATGTGTCCATTTCTCCGCTTTCTCAGTGCCCAGCATGGGAGCCAAGCAATCTGCCAATGGAGTGACAGATTGTTCAGAGCAATTGAAGGTAGCCTACAAGTATTTTAAATAAAAAATAAGCAGTCAATAAGACTTGAAGGCCAAAGCATAGTCCCTGGGATTTTTAGGACGTGTGATACGGTGATAGGCGGCCACATTCACTTTGGCCAAAGCACACACCTCCCTATCTGTAAATATCACAGCAGTGTCTGGAAAGCTTTAGAAGTGGTTGAGATGCAGAAGAGAAACAGGAAGTACATTTGCCTTGTATTTCATATCTTTTTGCTTCTCTGCCAAGGTGGGAATAGAAGTTTATATTTGAAGCTTGCATATTTTATGGGGGAGGGAGATGTGAACATTCTGTGTTGGACATGATGGAAAAATGTGGAGACACATCATAGGGTGGCCACGTGTCCTATTTTACAGAGGGGAGTCCTCTGTTTGAAGGGTTCTGAACAGTCCTCTATTTGATGGACTGTCCAGGCCAGGCCCAGTTTCAACATCAAGAGCCACCAGAAGGGAAAGCAGGTCCCTTGACATTGCCTGCCAAGGGTTAGCACCTGGACAGCAGTGAGCAGCAGGCCCACAGGCCACCTGGCTGTCCTTCCCACTATGGCAGGGGTGGGCAATTTGTAATTTAAACTACAGCAATTATTTCTAGATTTGCATCTATAAATAGAGAATAGCATATGCAAATGTTATGCAAATGTATGTCCTCTTTTTTGGTGATGTACAAGTGGTCACCCTAAGACTCCAAGCACAAGATTCCCGCATTTCCTGGAGCTGGTCTCAGAGACGGGCTTAGGGTGGAAACAGAGAGAAGGCAGTTATCAAATGCCTCTGCTTGAGTTTGCTGTGAATCTCGCCTGTGGAAGCATTGCTTCTGATTATTCAAGTATCTGGAATCCCCCTGCAAGGATCTGTCATTCAAATAAGCAAGGATGTATTGTTTTGATTAATAGTTGTACTTGTTGGTGATTCCTTTTGAGAGGTTAAGAACACATAAGCTAAGCAGACCAAAGATAGATTAAAATAGGCTAACTATTACTAGCATTAGAAGGGTGCCTATTGCTGCATTTTGTACAAATATTGAAGAATGCCCCCTAAAAAGCTGTTCTTTCATCTTGTCCATCTTGTGGTTAAATGTATGGTGGTGACTGAATGATGTAGTGAACAGTGTTGTGCTGAATATTTGTGATGACTGATACAAAAACACCTATTTTGGAAGGTGCCAGATTTTTCAGCGTCTGGTTCTCTTTCAACAATCCAATTTTTATGGAAAAAATGGCTGCACTTGGTTGAAATAGCCTGTGCCCTTTTTTGCCCTCCAATTTGCATGGGGCAGCATCTGACACACTTGTTCTGTGAAGTGCCTTCCATTTAGAGCCGAGTCTCATGGGGCGCCGACTTTATACAAATAGCTTTCTGGCATAAATGAATGTTTGAAAGGACAGGGCACTCAGGAAATTGGGATCCTGCTGTGAAGATATTGGTTATCCAGAAGTATCTGAAGAAGAATCAACAAGAAATAGCAGGGCCAGCTCAAGACATGTCACTGCCTGAGGTGAAGCAGCAAGTGGTGCCCTATCTCCAAGCCTCTTGCCCCTTAACCTGCCTTGTACTGACTGACTCTGTTGAACCCATCAGTCTGAGCTAGTGTTGACTGATCAAGAAAGAGTTCTTGGGGTTGTGGTGGACAGCTCACTGAAAATGTCAACCCAGTGTACGGCTGCTGTAAAAAAGGCAAACTCCATGGTGGGTTGTGGCAGACGCCACAGTATATTTGAATATACCCAGCAATGATGGGTTGTTGACATGTTTAACAAACTACCCAAGAATCCATGAGTTATTTTAGGGTTGTGGGTACTTTGTTAACCATGCCAATAACCCACCTTCACCAGGTTCAGGTGACATGATAAGCCACAGTTGTGGTTTGAATATTCAAAATGGCTGCCCGCACATGCTACCATGGTAGCTGCTTGATCATGTGAAATGGCCCATTGTAACTAAAGCATCCTGCTTGGTAAAATAAGTTAAAGAGAAATAATGTTGTACACTTGAATATGTTTTAATGCCACAGGGGTCCTATTCAACAAGAAAGAGTTTTAGAAAGCATGATAGAGATGTTCATATTGTTTACATCCCAAGTAACTGCAATGGAGAAGATAAATTGGCTGACAAGAGGTACTATGGAAGAATCATGCTGTCTCTTGGCAGACTGCATGGTACAGACATCCACCAATAGTTTTCAGCTGCTCTTAACCAAGGAAAAAATATTCAAAGTTATATACTATATTGTAGAATATAATTGGGCCAGATGTGCTACACTACATGGGTAATTGTCATCATTTTGGCCAAGGGCAGTCAAATTATTTAATTACATGTAGCAATCCATTTGAAGGCTTGGGAAAACTCAAGTGAACAGAACTAATTCCTGCTATTTATTTCTTGCAAACGAAAGTCTAAGGAATTGAAAGTAGGCAATATAATTTACATAATTAGAGCAGGGTGCCACTCATGCTTTGAATAGGTCTCAGTGATGTCTACATAGTATAACCAGTTGTGTTAGGCCCACAAATGCCAAGTGAAGTGTTAGCTAATGGCCCACCATTGTGATGTTAACTTCATGTCACTGGCTCCTAGTGATAACTTCTGAGAGTACTTTCTAAAGTCCTGTGTCAGTGTATGGTAGGAGCTTTTGCAATTTATTGTACCTGAAAATATGCCGAAAAAAGAGGATACCCAAGTAGGAGATTGCATTCCATCTACTGAGAGTATATTGATATGCCCAGTTTTTAACTGGGATTTGTAATATGAAATCAGACAGCTCTGAAAACCTCACTTCTGTTGCTCACAGGTACAGCAGAAACAAGAATAACAAGGTTATTATTGATGCATATATCACTAATTATGTTCCAGGCCTGGCACATATCCTTTACATCTAGGAACTGTGACACAAAAACAGGGAATACATGCATTCACCTTTTTCCAGGTAGGGCTTGAATAGTTCCTGCCTGAAACCCTGGAGAGCTGCTGCCAGGCAGTGTCAACAGTGCAGACCTAGATGGATCAAGGGCCTGACTGGGCAGAAGGCAGGTTCCTGTGACCTTAATTAGCTATGATGATTGATGTGGGAGAAAGTGGCTTTAGTTTTCTTAGAAGATGCATCAGTGTCTTTCTCCTGTCAATGATGTCTTTGTTCTTAGGTGTTTGTATTCTTTCTGAAGAAGGTTGTGAGGTGGCAGGGTCTTCTGTCACAAGGAATTTTAACTAAGGAATGGAAGGGTAAGAGGTTGGCTTATTTTTGTTATATCTCCGTCGCGGTCAGGGTTTATTTTGACAGCACAGTATATCCTTTCTACTTCTCAGATGACCAAAATCAAGATGAAAGAATATTCTAGAACAGGCATGTCTTTTTAATGAAGTACAATAAGGCAGTTGTGCTTGGGGGAATAGACAGCATAAATTAGAGTTATGAGCCACTGTAATATAGTGGTAAGAGTGTTGGACTAGGACTGGGGAAACCTGGGTTCAAATCCTCATCCAGCTGTGAGGCTCCTTGGACCTCTCACACACTCAGGCCAGATCTACACCAAGCAAGATATGACACTTTGAATAGGCTGACCATATGAAAAGGAGGACAGGGCTCATATAACTTTAACAGCTGTAGAGAAAGGGAATTTCAGCCAGTGTCATTTGTATGCAGTTAGTTCCTGGTGAAATTCCCTCTTCATCACAACAGTTAAAGTTGCAGGCACTATACTAGAGTGACCATATACAAAAGAAGGCAGGGTCCCTGCAACTTTAACTGTTGTGACGAAGAGGGAATTTCACCAGGGACTAATTGCATACAAATGACACTGGCTGAAATTCCCTTTTCTCTACAACTGTTAAAGTTACATGAGCCCTGTCCTCCTTTTCATATGGTCAGCCTAACTTTGAAAATGGTTTGAAAACTGTATATGAAGTGTATCCTGGGCCCCAACAGTTGTCTCTACTGTTATAAACCATTTTAAAGCAGTGATGTAGATCCTGCTGAAGTTTAACCTACCTCACAGGGTTGTTCTGAGAACAGAATGGGGGGGGGAGTTAGAGGGAAGAATCTTGTATGCTGTCTTGAGCTCCAAATTAAAAAAAAATAAACTCTCTGGGATGGTCCATCCTGCAACAGTACATAAGGATTTAATCTCTCCCTATAAAACATGTTTCAAGATATAATCTGACAAATTACTATTTATTTAGCCAGAAGAACCTTTTAGGCTTGTAATAAGTGAAGTTTATTTCTTTAAAATAATTGATCATCACAAATCATGATAAACATTAATACGTGGGTATGGAGTTATAGGATTTTATGGGTCAGGGCATAATTCATGAATTTATAGGTAGTGCAAAATACTGAAAAGTGATATTCTTTTATACAAACCATCACAAGAAATTGCAATCTCCTTGATTAATTTAGATCTAATTTTGTCCTCTGCAGTAGGAAAAAGAGAGATTCTCTCTATAATAAAAGAGGGTGTCTATCCATCAGTGCCGTAGCACCAAGACTGTGAACCTAGAATCCTGAAACTTAACATGTGTATGTAGGGGACCCCTAGGGACGTGCACTTCAGGGTTATTTTCTTTTTAAAATAAATTTATTAATGCAATTCAATTTAAATGTATCCTTGTGGTTGAGGTTTGCAGTAACATCTTCAGCAGCTAGGAACAGACTCCCCTAACTAGCACATAGCTTCGCAGGCCATGCAGTCTGAAACCAGGGGAGGAGGATTAATAGTCCAAGGGATAGGGTAATATGCCTATCTTTTCCCTCGTGCTGTGGGGCAGCCCCCTTAGTGGAATGGATTGGACAGACCCCTCCCTCAGGGGCTGATAGGGCTGCACAATGGCAGGGGTTGTCCTAGGGGGTGCAGCGGGCATGGTTTCAGTCAGATAGGGTGAGCACAATGAGTCCAACTCTGACAGCTGTGTAAGTTTGCTTGAAGTTTTTGCTGTATAAACTAAGGGCTGTTTCAACCCATGCAAAGCTGGGTCTGTTTGCTAGTGATCATCATCTAAAACCAGCACAGTCATTTTGTCCTATATTGTTCACCCTCACGTGGTTATTTACTAGAAGAACAAAGAGAAACTTAATTCTTAGCCAACTATACAGTTTGCTATAATGGAAATAATGGATGATGTCTTCGATGGCAATTTGTTCACAGGCATAGAAATTTAGAGTACCTCCTGCCAAGAACAGTGGAATACATTCCTTGAAAACACAGCCTCGTAAAGGTCCTCCTTAGCGGCAGAAAGTTAAATCATATAGACACACATGTTGTTGATTATCACTTTCCAGAAAACAGTACCAAACACAGAATTAACTTGAAAATATGTTCTGCTTCAAAATTCTTTTGTATTGTGAGTGTTCCTGTAACACACCTGACCACCACCTCCACCTTTTTCAAATTGTCTACCCTTAAATGCCACATCTGTCAAGCTACCTTATGCTTTGCAGCTCTGCATTTGCCATCAAACCTGATTCAGTCCTGACATATTTACCAGGATTAAATTGGTAATGATAACTTTTTGTTAGAGGACAGTATATGAATGTAAAACAGTCAAGAAAAGAGCATACACTGCCAGGTGGGGGGAACAAGAAAAACGTTCCCCACCATGAAGGAGCTCATTTGCATGGCGCTTGTTTGCATGTTGGATGGAGTTGTGCATATGCCTTTCTGTGACTGTTGGAATGAGCTAAGAAACAAAAGGGGTGGTTGGGACACTTGTATTACCACCTCTGCCAGCCACCCACAGTATGGGTGTTGGCTCGTCCTGAATGGGAAGGACCCTGAGTGGAGAGCAGGGGTCAGGATTCTGATTAGGAGGAGACTAGGAAAGGGTGGGGGAATTGGGAATTATTATTTTTCTCTGTGAAGAGAAGAGCTGAACTCAACTTGTCCCCCTGCTGGAAGCTGTTCCTTGCTGAAGGGAACTTGTCCCCATGCTGAAAGCCTCAATAGGGAATTGCTAAGCGTTGCTGTAACCTTCAAAGCTGAATCACTAACACCACTATTGGCTAAATCACTATTAGGAAGGGAGGCTTGGTGCTCTATAGTGGAACTAGTTTAGCAATTACCCTTGGCTTGAAGCTGCAGAATCACAGAAGCGTAACTGCTGGTTGAGCCCTCATCCCAATGCACCCCAGTTCCTGTTGTTGCCACCTACTGGTGGAGCCTGCTTATTGTAATGTACCCCAGTTCCTGCTGCTGCCACCTGCCAGTCCAACATACTGCAGCGCCCTCTAGTCTCATGCTTGGAGGAGCCCTATTTATTGACCATATCCTTGGACTAACTGTGAGTACAGCCAAAGGGCACAGACTTCCCTTGGCCTACCTTGACCTTGGGAGAGATTGGGATGCAATGTACTAAAAAGGTATTGTTGTTCTTTATGTTCTAGTCAGCTTGAATAAATAACAGTACTTATAACTTAGGAGTGTGTGCGAGGTTGCTAGTAAGACATCCCTAAATTGGTGTCCCAGGTTTCCTGGGTGGGTGCTTGAGCCAGAACTAATCATAAGGGAAGAACAAACAACCCCTAGACACAGAACCTGGCCCTGGGTGCCAACTCAAGGGTTACATAACAAACATGAAGAAATGAAGAAATAGTTTGAATAAAGAAATGTTTTCAAAGCAGCTTGTTGTGACTTGTATTACAAAGCTGGAATTATGATTTATTTCAAATTTATTTCCATGATCTGCTCCAAGAATTTTATAATCAAGCGTAAATGGTCATCATTTCTGATTTTATTGTTAATTTGCTTTGAATGTTATTTGGCAGAAAAGGTAGCATCCTTTAAATAAAGAAAAAATGCTGATTTTTTAAAAAAGGCTGTGTTCTTATATAGTACTGAGCCACGGTTTATGTTAACCGTAGTTTATTGCCTTAGCCATGAAATGTCTTGTGGATGGGCAAACAAACTGCAGCTCCCCCCTATTTCTGGTTTGTTTTTCTCACTCCCATTGTGCCTGCCTTCAGAGCAGTTTAGTTTTCAGGCTGCTTTTTCCAGGCATCTCTGTTTCAGAGCAGACAGCAGAGCAAACAAGTGAGGGATAAGCCATGGTTCTGGGCTCAGATGTCACAACAAAACATGGTTTAAACAATCCAAACTTTGTAAGCCACATCAAACTATGGTTTGTATTTGAGGGTTGAAAGGGGTTAACAAACCATGGTTTGTTTGTGGGAATGGGTTTGGACACAACAATCTTGTTTGCACATTACAACAATCTAGAGTATGGATTGAGTTTTGGTTGTCACTGAATCATGGGTTGTTGTTGAATAGTGGGTTGTCATTACATGTAAACCACACTATGCTTTTACTATGGGTTGTTAATCATGGATCATCCAGAGTTCACAACCCAACAACAAACCTTGGGTTCTCTTTCTGGGTACAGGCTTGAGCTATGTGCTTGGGAGGGAGGATACAGGGCCAGGTGGGGGGATATGAGGGGAGCATAATCAGTGTAGTGACGGGTAGAGGGAGATATGGCGTTGTGAGGAGGACTTGCCAGGTAAGGGGAACAAGGCCCAGACAGTTAATGGTTGTGCCTTGTTCCGGTCCCCCTCACACCCACAGGCTTGTTGGTTGCCCTATCAGCCAGCCCTCAGGCCTCCGGTTGCTGCTTTAAAATGCCAGATCGGTGCATAATAAGATCTCCCTCATCCACGACTTAATTGTGGATGAGGCAGCCGATCTGGCATGTATAACCGAGACCTGGGTGGGAGAGCAGGGAGGAGTTAGTCTCTCCCAGTTATGCCCACCGGGGTACTTGGTTCAGCATCAAGGTAGACTTGAGGGCCGGGGAGGGGGGGTTGCTGTGGTCTATAGGAATTCCATCCCTCTCTGCAGACTCCCTGTCCATGTGACAACTGGTCTGGAGTGTTTGCACCTTGTGTTGGGCCAACGAGACAGATTAGGGATTCTGTTGGTGTACCGCCCACCCCCGCTGCTCAACAGACTCCCTAGCAGAGCTGACAGAGGTGATCTCTGGTGTACTGTTGAGGTCCCCCAGACTCCTGGTTCTGGGGGATGTCAACATTCATGCCGAGGGCACTTTATCTGGGGCAGCTCAGGATTTCATGGTCTCCATGACAACCATGGGACTGTCCCAACATGCCATCGACCCGACGCGTGTAGCAGGGCACACTCTAAACCTGTTTTTTTCAACTGAACATGAAGATGGGGATCTTAAAGTGGGGGACTTTACATCAACCCCTCTGTCATGGTCAGATCACCACCTGCTGAGGTTTAGACTTACAGCGGCTTTTCCCCTCTGCAAGGGTGGGGGACCCATTAAGATGGTCCGCCCCCAGAGGCTGATGGATCCAGATGGTTTCCAGAGGGCTCTGGGGAGTATTCCGGCTGATAGGGCTGGCTCTCCTGTCGAAACCCTGGTTGATCTATGGAATGCAGAAATGACCCGGGCAGTTGACACGATTGCTCCTGAGCGCCCTCTCCTGTGTAGAGCTCGTACGGCTCCGTGGTATACCCTGGAGCTGAGAGTGATGAAACAAAACAGGAGACGGCTTGAGGGCAGATGAGACCAACTCCTGATGGATGAATCAAACACTGGTAAGTGCTTATGGTAAGCTGTATTCAGGGGCAGTGAGGGTAGCAAAAAAACCCAATACTTTGCTGCCACTATTCAATCATCAACCTGCCATCCAGCGGAGCTTTTCAGAGTTGTCCAGGGGCTTTTACATGCTGGCCCCAAGGACATGGTAGAACCATCTTGAGGCCTGCTGTAATACATTTGCTGGGCACTTCCTGAATAAAATCTCTGGCATCCATCAGGACTTAGACACCAGTGTTATAGCAGGTGAATCTAGTGAGGTATCCAGTGCACAGGCTTGTCCTGTTTTCATGGATGAGTTTCAGTTGGTGCAGCTCGAGGACATTGACAAGGTGCTTGGACAGGTTCGTGCAACCACTTCCATATTGGATCCTTGCCCCTCTTGGCTAATAAAAGCTAGCAGGGATGGAACAACTGGCTGGGCCAGGGAAGTGATTAATGCCTCTTTGCAAGAGGGAGTGGTCCCAGGCCTCCTGAAAGAGGTGGCAGTGAGACCACTCCTAAAGAAATCTTCCCTGGACCCTGAAAATTTTAATAACTACAGGCCAGTAGCAAATGTTCCATTCCTGGGCAAGGTCCTGGAGCGGGTGGTTGCGAGCCAGCTCCAGGCATGCTTGGATGAGACCGATTATCTGGATCCATTTCAGTCGGGTTTCAGGCCTGGTTTTGGTACGGAAACAGCCTTGGTCGCCCTGTATGATGACCTATGTTGGGAGAAAGACAGGGGGAGTGTGACTCTGTAGATTCTCCTTGATCTCTCAGCAGCTTTTGATACCATCGACCATGGTATCCTTCTGGGACGACTGGCTGAGTTGGGAGTGGGAGGCACTGCATTGCAGTGGTTCCGCTTCTGCTTGGGGGGTCGGCTGCAGAAGGTGGTGCTTGGGGGACATTGCTCGGCCCCGTGGATTCTCCAGTATGGGGTTCCGCAGGGGTCAGTTTTGTCCCCCATGCTGTTCAACATCTACATGAAACCGTTGAGTGGAGTCATCCGGAGTTTTGGAGTGCGTTGTCATCAGTACGCTGATGACACGCAGCTCTATTTCTCCTTTTCATCTTCATCAGGTGAGGCTGTGGATGTGCTGAACCAGTGCCTGGCCGCGACAATGGACTGGATGAGGGCTAATAAACTGAAACTCAATCCAGACAAGACTGTTAGTGGGTGATTCCGCTGACCGGATGGAGGGTGTTCAACCTGTTCTGGATGGGGTTGCACTCCCCTTGAAGGAGCGGGTTCGTAGCTTGGGGGTTCTCCTAGAACCATCTTCGTCACTTGAGGCACAGGTGACCTCAGTGGCACGGAGTACCTTCTACCAACTTCGGTTGGAGGGCCAGCTACGTCCCTATTTGGACAGGGAAAACCTGGCTTCATTTGTCCATGCTCTGGTAACCTCCAAGTTAGATTACTGCAATGCACTCTACGTGGGGCTGCCTTTGAAGGTGGTTCGGAAGCTGCAGCTTGTGCAAAATGCAGCGGCCAGATTGATAAGCGGAGCCAGTAGGTTCGAACATATAAGACCTACTCTGGCCCACTTGCATTGGCTGCCTGTATGTTTCCGAGCCCGATTCAAGGTGTTGGTTTTAACATATAAAACCTTACACGGCTTGGGACCACAATACCTGATGGAAGCCTTTCCCGACATGAACCTACCCGAACACTACGTTCAACATCTAAGGCCCTCCTCCGAGTGCCTCCTCCGAGGGAGGCTCGGAGGTCGGCAACAAGAGAGAGGGCCTTCTCTGTGGTGGCCCCCCAATTGTGGAACGAGGCCCGCCTGGCGCCAACCTTGTTATCTTTTCGGCGCCAGGTCAAGACTTTCCTCTTCTCTCAGGCATTTGGCAATATCTGAGGAGCCTGGGTTTGTTTTGTTTTGTTTTTGTAGCTTTTTGAAGTGTTGTAGTGGTTTTTAAATGTACAGATTGTGTGTATAGTGTATGTTTTTGCTGTTTTAATTTTTGTATATTGTTTTTAATTGTTTTTAATCCTATGTAAACCGCCCAGAGAGCTTCGGCTATGGGGCGGTATACAAATGTAATAAATAAATCAATCTTAGAATAAACAAGAGCGGATTTTTGTGTGGATGGACAGAATCCTGCAAACACATTCAGGTACTGATATGGCAGGAGAATGATGATTTAAATTTCTTACATGCCTTTATCAGAAAAAAGACGTGAGGTAATTAATAATAATAATAATAATAATAATAATTCTTAGATGCCTTTCTCAGAAAAAAGATGGGATGTGGTACTACTACTATTACTACTAATTTCTTAGAAGCCTTTCTCAGAAAAAAGATTCAAGGCATGTGACAAAAAAAAGGGGATGGTAGGATAATAGAAAGCCCTTCTGATGTCTATCAATTCACATCCTATCGTCCCAAAGAAAGGTTTTGTCATCTGAAGGAGGAACGTGTAACGTTTTCTGTTGTATTTGCTGTACTGTTAATTGTGAGAAAGCCACCATTATTAATATGGAACCTAAAAACCTTTGTGGGTCTCTGACAGAACAGGGGGAAAAAACCTAGAATATCAGATAATAACTGAATAATAATAAAGACAGAAAAGAACAGGAATAAGCCCCTCAGGGGGAAAAGAATCAAAGGGGAGATTATCCTAACTTCTTTCAAAAGCACACAAAAGACTGAGGGGAAAACGAGCCAGCCTGCTTCTATTAACAACATTTTAACACCTCGGCCCAAAGAGACATGTGAAAAAGGAAGAATTAGCCTTCCCAATAAAGAGACCTGGATACTGTCACACTCCACACACTGTGCTAAGAGAATGGAAAATAACAAGCATGGCTATGGCAAATGTTAAAAGGGGAGAATTGCCAGCAAAGCAAGCCAGAGCTCCAAAATGACAGCTGACAAATATGCCAGGTAAAGAAGCCGATCTGAGGAGATATAGACATGCAAAAACACTGGGTGATGGATAGTATAATGCAAATTCTCACCAAGGTGGCATCACATTTGTCAGAGCCTTTGCTCTATCAGAGTGGTCAATGTTAAGGGGGTCACGCGTTCGGAGGGCACTTTGCATCCCGTTGTTCTTGTCAGTCGTGTTCAGCTGAAAGGGACGTGTTCAGCACGTAAAACACAGCCTCCGAAAAAAAAGGATTCATTGCCAAGGTACCCCATTTCTTTTCCACTAAAGGGTGGAGGACACATGGTTTGTAAGTGTAATACCAACAGAGAGGAAAAGGTTAAGATGCCCCCCACCCCCACTCCAAGGCTGCTTGAAGACAGAAAAAGGAAATCAAAAGAAGTGGACGGGGACAACGACACATGGTAGTGGGGAAGCTACATGTGTAATGTCACATGTAGTCTGAGCCTTAGTGCCACGATATACTCCATGCTTTTATAGGGAAAGGGCTGTAGATCAGCCCACTCAGTGCATGCAGATGCAAGTTCCTCTATCCTAGCTGCATTTTGACTTCTCCAGGCTGCTTCTTCTTGCTCCTTCCTCATGCTCTGGTCTTCCTGACCATTTTTCTCTCTGGTTCTCTCTTTCTCTTTTTATACTCTCTTCCCCCAAAGTACTGTTTTAGTCTTGAAGAAATGAAACTTAACCAGGGAAATGAAACTACTCCTCTCAAGGATATTCCCTCCCAAAAGAAAACTCTAGGCCTGACCTTATTATCTTGCCTTTGTAGGCCTCAAACATTCACATGAACATGTTAGGCATGTTCAAATCCTGTTAGCGTTAAAACACCCCCCCCCCCAACAGAGGATTTAAGCTGAAACCCTTTACATCCTTACCTGAGAGTAAATTCCAATTTAATCAGTAGTAGGCTGACCAGATAAAATCCAGGTCAGGGCTCATGTAATTTTAACAGTTGTAGAGAAAAGGGAATTTCAGCCAATGTCATTTGTATGCAAGTAGTTTCTGGTGAAATTCCCTCTTATCACAACAGTTAAAGTTGCAGGCACTATACTAGAGTGACCATATACAAAAGAAGGCAGGGCCCCTGCAACTTTAACTGTTGTGATGAAGAGGGAATATCACCAGGAACTAATTGCATACAAATGCCACTGGCTGAAATTCCCTTTTCTCTACAACTGTTAAAGTTACATGAGCCTTGACCTGGATTTTATCTGGTCACTCTACTCAGTAGTTCTTATTTCTGAGTAAGCATGTATACTATTGCACTGTTAGCCTGCAATTCTATACACACTTATCTAGGAGTAAGTCCCATTGAGTTCAAGAAGACTTCTGAATAGACACATAAAAGAATTGCACTGTACACAATTTCTCCTTCTGCCCTGAATGAGCCTCACTACTTTGACCCATGCTTACAATAAAGTCAAGGATATAAAGGCAATTGTTTTGATTGCTACTTTCATTTAGGGTGACCATATTTTGGAAACCAAAAAGGAGGACAATATGGCCGCCCCAAGGGGGCGTGCCCACCAACATGTCCATCCCCAAGGGGGCGTGCCCACCCAAACATGGCCTTGGTCACATGTCTGATTTCACAGCATACAATTAAGACAAACTTGTTCTACACAACATCTTAATGTTAAAATCACTGAAATAAAGAACAAGTGAGACATTGAATGTATCTGAAATTAATTTCACTCACTTCTACTTTTGTAGCTTTTGCTGTTCTTTGAAGCTTTTACTATACTCTGTGTGACAGAGTCTCCCCTTCCCTCAAATATCTTTTCTGACTGCAAATCTTTCACTGGATTACAATAGTCTAAACTTTCCTAACGTTTAACACTCTTTCCCCATCATTTTTCTCATATCCATACTCACAGATTCAGCATACTGTTACCATTGAACAAATGAAGCAGTGGACAAGTGCAGAGAAATCTAGTACAACAAACTAGCAACCTAGCATGCAGGAAGAGTATAAAATATGATTACCCTGCAAACATTAGCCATGGAACAAAATGGACTAAAGGCTTGTTGTAGTCACTTCTCGCCTCTTAGCTTGTTTCAACTTCTGGTTGATCAGTGAGAAACTAATCTAACAATGTGTGATTATATCTCTGATTCATTAGCCATGTGAACAAGACCATGGTCAGTACAATTCAAAGATAGGCCAGAACAGATGCCCATTATTACAATGCTAGATAAGGATCTTTCCTTCCTTTTATCCAAGTATATACTGAATTTACATTGCCTCAGTGTGCAGAGAACATGCAACCAGCAGGTGCTCTCCAAAAAGATGCTTTCAGAGCCTAGGAGATCCAGACACACTCAAACTCAAGCTAAGCCATGCTATGCTGGGACAGAACAATTCTGGGACAAGAACAGTCATAAATATAAAAGGAAAACACAACTACCTCATTGACATAGCAATACCTAACAACAAAAATGTTGCAGAAAAGGAAGAGGAAAAGAGAGACCCAGCAAAAGTTTTAGGAAATCTCGCTCATATTGGCATAGATTGAGATATTTTGCTGGTCAGAATTTTCAACAGTAGAACTCCAATGAAAATACAACTCTAACCACAGCTTCTGAGGTAATTAGCTGCTGGTCCATGAGCTGGCCTCTGTCTCCAGGAAGGAGCTGAGGACGTTGATATGTCATTGTCATTGTCAATACATGAAATTAAAGCACAGTGATAGCAGTCTGTGCATGCTTTCTCTCTCTCTCCAAGCATACGACAATAAAAGAAAACCTTAAAATGATATCACAAGCTGGACACAGGATAGGGCATTTCTCATTGTAATCAATAGGACTTTAATTGTGTTCCTTGTTTATGTATTCATTATGCTTTCTATTTATTACACCCAATAACCCAACTTCTCTGTGTGGTGTACAATAATTAAAAAATAACATACAAACAATAAAACAATAATTAAAAACAGCACATAATAAAACCAAAATGAAGTCAGCCATAAACAGTAAAAACACAACAGCACAGTAAAACCAGCAGAAAATAAAGGCGCATAGGGCGAAGAGCACTAAAATACTTATTAAAATAATTGGGTGATGAAAACACCACAACATAGGTACCAAGCAAGCTTCTCTGGGGAGGGCATTCCACAGACGGGGTGTCACCATTGAAAAGGCCACTGATCTTAGGGTGTTGTTTTCTTAGGGTGTGAGCAGCTTGGTGTTGTTTTCACCCTCTATTTGATTTTGATCTTTTCATTTTTAAATATTTTCTACACTCTCTACGTGGCTTAATTTTCCTTACCTGGACTTTGCTGAGTTCTATACCCTGGATTCTAGGAGAGATCTCTTTCAACCTTCATCTGGATCCATCATAACCTGGTCTTCAGATCTCTCCTTGTGATCTCTCCTTGGGATAGGTAGCTATACATTCCTTTTAATCGTTCCCCCTCCCCACCTACACACATACACTGTTCCCTTCCTTTTTCTAAAAGTTTGGACCATATGGTTATAATGTTGAAAGCTTCAAACACTAGGGTGACCATATGAAAAGGAGGACAGGGCTCCTGTATCTTTAACAGTTGTGTAGAGAAGGGAATTTCAGCTGGTATCATTTGTATGCATGCAGCACCTGGTGAAATTCCCTCTTCATCACTGTAGTTAAAGCTGCAGGAGCTATACTAGAGTGACCAGGTACAAAAGCGGGCAGGGCTCCTGCAGCTTTAACTACAGTGATGAAGAGGGAATTTCACCAGGTGCTGCATGCATACAAATGACACCAGCTGAAATTCCCTTCTCTACACAACTGTTAAAAGTTACAGGAGCCCTGTCCTCCTTTTCATATGGTCACCCTAAGCAAATGCCAAAGGGGAAGAATAACCAGTGGGGCTCCCCAGAGCAGTCACCCGCCCTATGGCTTTCCTCAAAGATCCTCAGAAGGTGAGCGAGGGGGGCAGTCTCTATGAAAAAACTCCACTGGCTGTAAAAAGCAGCCTGTGTGCCTCAGACAGGCCAAAATGCCTGACTCTTGGAAGTCCTTCCTTAGAGCATTGTGGGAGGGGGCAGCAGCAGCAGCAACAGTGCAATCTCAATGGGGAGGTAGGTGAGAGATGGGAGAGGCGGTCAGGGCAGGCACGGTAGGGGAAATGCAGCACATGGGAGGTAGAGGGAGACGTGGCACATGAAGCCCCAGCCGGTAAGTGTCTCGCGCCTGCCCCCCCCACCCGCCCTGCACATCCGTGCCGCCCCCCCACCCGCCCCGCGCTCCTTACCTGCTGCTGCTGGTGCTGGGGCTTCCCTCCGTGCTCGGAATCTACTGAGAAACAGGCTTCCTGGCCTGTCTCTCAGTAACGCGCCGAGTGATGCCGTCATCATCCGGCGCGCTACTGAGGGACAGGCCGTGAAGCCTGTTTCTCAGTAGATTCCGAGCACGGAGGGAAGCCCCAGCACCAGCAGCAGCAGGTAAGGAGCGCGGGGCGGGCGGGGGGGGGGGGCGGCGCGGGTGCACGGGGCACTTACCTGCTGGGGCTTCCCTCCGGTGCTCGGAATCTACTGAGAAACAGGCTTCGCGGCCTATCCCTCAGTAGGGACAGGCCGTGAAGCCTGTTTCTCAGTAGATTCCGAGCACCCGAGGGAAGCCCCAGCAGGTAAGTGCCCCGCCGCAAGCACCCTCGCCCCCCCCACCTGCCGCGAGCACCCGCGCCGCCCCCCCACTCCCCCGTGCCCCCCCCGCGCCCCCCCGCCCCCCACCCACCCCACGCTCCTTACCTGCTGCTGCTGGGGGTGTCCATTTCCCTCCGTGTTTGGAATCTACTAAGAAACAGGCTTCCTGGCCTGTCTCTCAGCAGTGCGCTGACTGATGATGTCATCACCCGGCGCGCTACTGAGGGACAGGCCGCGAAGCCTGTTTCTCAGTAGATTCCGAGCACCGGAGGGAAACGGACGCCCCAGCCGGTAGGTGCCTCGCGCCGCCAGCCTCGCGCCACCGCCGCGTGACCCCCCGCCGCCCCGGTTTGCCCCCGCCGCCCCCCAGTTGGCCCGGCTCGCCCCAGGGCCACCTGGTCACCGTTTTGGGGGGCTAAATTTCCGGATTTGGCCCCCCAAAACGGTTTTTTCCGCCCGGATGTGGATTTGCACCCCATTTCCCTGCCATGTCCGGACAAATCCGGGCGTCTGGTCAGTCTACTTTCATTCCAGTGTAATGCCTAAACGAATATTAAATGCAAAAAGATCACAGTGGGCCTGTTCAGACGACACACTAAGCGAAGGTTAGGCCACTAACTTTTTGCAGCAAATGGTTAGTGAGCATGTTTAAACTGTGGGTATGTGGCTACCTGGTTCACATAGCATGGCAAGTCAGGGTTCACACAACACACTCAGCCATAATGTTTAGCTCAAAATGCTTAACCACCGTGGCTTAGTGTGTCGTCTGAACAGGGTCAGTGCTTCTCTGTGCCATGTTTTAAGGCTGATTTGCATATTACTTTAAGCACCTCTGATTTAATGTGTGGACAAAACATTAAATTAGGAACAATATAAGAAAGCTTTGCTAGATAACTCAGATCTTAGGGTTGTTCTCCATGTTTTCCAGGGAGGAAAGGCCAGGCGGGTAGAGGCCTAGAGAAGGTAGGATAGCCATATGTCCTATATACCAGAGGACAGTCCTCTATTTGAAGGTACCCTCTATTTGCAGGTCTGGTTTATAAATAAACATAGATAGAAGCCTAAGAAGAGAGAGCCCAGAGGCCTTGAAGTTGACCATCAACAGTTAACACCTGGACAGGCACACAGGTCACCTAATCACAGCCTGCCCCACTACATTGAGATGTATCGTATTTCCATTTACATGGTAGCCACGTGTTCTAGATTTGCATATGTACAAATAAATTAGCACATGGAAATATTATGCAAATCTGTGCCTCTCTTGTTTTGGTGCTGCGGTGCAAAGCATCTCAGGTCAGACGTCACGAGAGGGCAAGCGGATGTTTATTTGCGCCAGTTTCTGGAGAAGTGGGACTCACTGGGACTTGGGATACTGAAGGGCATGTGACATTAACAGAGATTCTGGCAGCATTTGTGTACATGTGCTTTAAAAGGAAGAAGTGTTTTCGTCAAATTCAGGGAGGGAAATGTACTCCTGCCTTTGAATGGGTCTATCCTGTGAACAACTATTCATTGGAGCTGAGTCTTTTGTATTCACAACGTCTCATCCACTGAATCCAACAAAAGGGGCCAGTCTCTAAGGCTTCTATATATGTCACTGTCAGAGCCCTTCAGTTCAGAAGTACACTGTTACTGGGAGATTAAATGAATTAAAAATTGATGAACGTTCTGTACTAGATGTCTTGCAGTCAAGGATATGTAAGCAGATAAAAAAGCTCTAGGGTTAGGGGGGAGGCCAAGGAGAACGGGAGAAAGAAAAAGGTTAGTAGCTAATCTTTCTATAATAAAGATAGTTTGTGTGTGTAGGGGGGGATGATTGACAGGGTTCCGAGTAAGTATTTGTTAGTAAAGCAAAGAAAAACAAGAACATAAGAGCTAAGCTGGATCAGACCAAAGGTCCATCTAATCCAGCATTCTCTTCACACAATGGCCAACCAGCTGCCCATGGGGAACTCACAAGCAGGACACGAATGCCACAGCATCCTCCCACCCACACTTCCCAGCAACTGGTGTATATAGGCTTACTGCTTTTGATACTGGAGGTAGCATACAGTCATCAGAACTAGTAGTCATTAATAGCTTTCTCCTCCAGGAATTTGTCCAATCTCCCCTGTAAAGCCATCCAAATTGGTGACCATCACTAAATCATGTGGTAGCAAATTCCATAGTTTAACTATGTGCTGTGTGAAAGGTACTTCCTTTTATCTGTCCTTAATCTCCCATCAATAAGCTTCATAGGATGACCCCAGGTTCTAGTATTATGAGAGAGGGAGAAAAAATGTGACCCTATCCACAGTCTCCACACCAGGCATAATTCTGTACACTTCCCACAAGTGTGTTGAGTTCTTGTGCTGACCACATAGAAGGAATTTGAAGAGACCACATTGAAGGAATTTGGAAAATGACCCTGGCATGACTGGACTCGTATGCAAGTACTGAAGGGCAGACCTAAGGGTGATGTAGACAGGAATGCACACTGTGGAAGTTGGCTACACTGCTATGAGTCTTCTGTACCAACAGGGTAAAGGGGACACTGCTTATAGATCCACTGTGGGATACTGACTTGCAAAGTCTCAGAAATGTGGAGGCTAACAAAGGAGATAGGTATGAGGGGCAAAAGAGATAAAAGACCAAGAGCAGTTAAAATTCCACCAGGATCAAAACTATATTCCTCCATGAATGCATCTATTTGCAATTGCAGTCCATTTGTGCCAGTGATAATTGTAGAGGGGGGAATCAGGTAGGCCAGGAGAAGGGGGCCTGCTCTACTACTAGGCAGAGGGGGACAGTTGCCTCAGTTGGCTGATTTGGGGTGTGTCAAAAGGGCAGCAAAGTGGTAGTTATTTAGGGTTCAATCCTATGCATGTTTAGACAGAAAAAAGTCATACAACTCCCAGCATGCCCCTTGCTGTTGTAGGACCTTTAGGAAATCTGTAAGACTCCCCCCCCCCAACCCCGTCTAAACATGCACAGGATTACATCCTAAATTTGTTACTATTACTGCATTTTCTTCTCTCCCAAGGACAGATGATTGTGGGATTTTCTACCTCAGGTGTCAAAACGACGTGCCTTGCCTTGGGCATCATGCGTTTTGACTTGCAAGATGGGGGTGGGGATGTTGTTCTACCTCAGGCACGGAAATATTTTGGGCGAGCCCTGCACCTTTGTTAATTTTATTTAGGAAGTATGATTTAACCATATAGTTAAGTGGAGTGGTTGACTGGCTTGAATTTCACAATGACCTATATCCGCAAAGTAAATGAGGGTTCCACAAATCCAGATTATGTGGGTTTCCCCCCCCCCCCAAATTTGGATCCAAAGCTGGCAGACTCTCTACTGAACTGGGAGGAAAATGCTGTCTCAGAAACCAGATGATGACATAGCGATAGTTACTTGTATTTATCCAGAAAGTTCATTTGAGGGGATAAACTTTGTGTTTGGTTACACCAAATGTCTTTGATTAAACTCCAGAGCCTGAAGCTAAATTTTTTTTAAAAAAAATGACAGGAGAATTTGTGCCTTTAGGAGAACAGCTATAGAGAAAACAATACGGAGGCAATACATCAGACTGAAGGGAGAGAAGGCAGGTGCATCCAGGCTTCTGAAAGAAAAAAAGCTTCGAAAGGGAAGAACAGCCGGTAGGCTGGATCAGAATAAATTAAAATTAGCCCTTAAAGGCAATTCTGTGCATTAAAAAAGAGAAAGATAAATGAACTGTCATTTGGAATACCGCGTGCCAAAGATGTGGGTCTGGAGAAAAAGTTTATAGCTTGGAACTAGCAAACTTGAGTGCCCAAAGACTCTAACTGTCGATACAACCTTGGTGGATTCATATTTGAGGGAGGCTTTCACAAACAGGATGCAGGAGTGCTGTGGGGTTTGAGGCCCCCCCCGGGCAAAATGACCTTGGTGAGGGTGGGTAGGGTGCATCACCATGGCACCCGGTATTTCTCCCCCTTGTTGCAGCTTTCCCACTTGCTGATGCAGTTCCTCCTTTTTTCTATTCCCCATCTTGTTGGCCTGTTCCTTGGTGGCCACGTTGTGCTCCAGGGTCAGGATCGTTTGTCAAACCTGCTGCAAGTCCCACTCCAGAGTACCAACGTTTACAAGCCCTCCTGTGTGGGCTTTTGCTTTTCCACCAGGCTGCCACCTGCCTAGGGTAACCAACTGTCAGGATTTCCCCGGATTTGTCCTGGTTTTTGTTCCATCCTGGGTGTCAGGGGGGATTTTCTGTCATTTTCTACAATGTCCTGGAAAGACACACTTTCCCCTTGAAGGCCGCCATTAGCATGGTGGGAGGGAATGATATGCTTTCTGGAGGTGGGTCATTTCCCTCCCGCTGCTCCAATCAGGGCCTTAAAGGGGAAAGTGTGTCTTTCCTGGACATTATAGAAAAGGCCCCAATTGGAGCAGTGGGGGGCAGGAATGACACACTTTCCCCTCCTCCATTCCAGGGCCTTTAAGGGGGCAAGGGGGGGATGATGCACTTCCCAGAGGCCCTGGAAAGTAGGGGTGTGCATCGGATCGGATCCGATCCACGATCCGAATCCGATCCGACCCAAAATCGGGAAAATCCGATCCGATCCGATCTGATCCGGACAACCTCCGATCCGATCCGATCCGATCCGATGAGGTCCGATCCGGATCGGACGCCATTTTGAATGCTTTTTCCCATAGCCAAGTATTGTTTTACAAAAACGCCTATAACTTTTTCATTTTTAAAGATAGAAGGATGAAACTTGGGCACATTGTAGACTGGTTAGGGGTAGTTATCTGTGAGAAATTTCAGAAAGATTGGTGCATGCATTTTGTGGCAATTAATTTTTTAATAAATACCCAGGAATGCCTATAACTTTGTCATTTTTAAAGTTACACACATGAAACTTTGCCACATTGTAGGGGGTACCTTGGGACCTATGTGTGTGAAATTTCAGAAACGTAGGTGCTTGTCTTGTGTGGCAATTAATTTTTAGAAAAATGGGTAGTAGTGGGGTAAATACAGTTACGCCTCCCATTTTTTTATTTTTGAAGATACAAACAGGAAACTTGGGCACATTACAGGTACCACTTGCCTTGATATGTGTGTGAAATTTCAGAAACATTGGAGCTTTCCTTGTGTGGCAATTAATTTTTGAAACAATGAGAAAAGAAACACCTATAACTTTGTCATTTTTAAAGTTACACACATGAAACTTTGCCACATTGTAGGTGGTACCTTGGGACCCATGTGTGTGAAATTTCGGAAACGTAGGTGCTTGCCTTGTGTGGCAATTAATTTTTTAATAAATACCCAGGAATGCCTATAACTTTGTCATTTTTAAAGTTACACACATGAAACTTTGCCACATTGTAGGCGGTACCTTGGGACCTATGTGTGTGAAATTTCGGAAACGTAGGTGCTTGCCTTGTGTGGCAATTAATTTTAGAAAAATGGGTAGTGGTGGGGTAAATACAGTTACGCCTCCCACTTTTTTATTTTTGAAGATACAAACAGGAAACATGGGCACATTACAGGTACCACTTGGCTTGATATGTGTGTAAAATTTCAGACAGCTGGGTCCAGGCATGTGGTGGCAAGGTATTTTTGAAACAATGAGGAAAGAAACGCCTATAACTTTTTTATTTTAAAAGTTAGAAGTCTGAACATTGCTCACTTTGTAGATGGGTTAGGGGTAGATATGTGTCAGAAATTTCAGAATTATAGGTCCAGGCATTTGATGGCTATGGAATTTTTAAATTACATGTTTCAAAAAAATTTCTACAGAGGCCAGGTCTTCCCCTCCCGCTTCCCGCGAAGAAAAGGAAACACTCTCTCGTCTCGATCCCTTTGATCCTTGCTAGTAGTATCCATTACAGGGCTCGTGTTTCCTTTCCTACTTTCACTTTTCACTTTGTACTCAAGCAGACACGAGCCCTGTAATGGATACTACCAAGGATCAAAGGGATCGAGACCAGAGTGATCCTTCCTTGCACGCATGGCTGCAAAACTCAGCTAGGCTCAGCCGTTCTGCTTGAAAAGTGAAAGTAGGAAAGGAAACACGAGCCCTGTAATGGATACTACTAGCAAGGATCAAAGGGATCGAGACGAGAGAGTGTTTCCTTTTCTTCGCGGGAAGCGGGAGGGGAAGACCTGGCCTCTGTAGAAATTTTTTTGAAACATGTAATTTAAAAATTCCATAGCCATCAAATGCCTGGACCTATAATTCTGAAATTTCTGACACATATCTACCCCTAACCCATCTACAAAGTGAGCAATGTTCAGACTTCTAACTTTTAAAATAAAAAAGTTATAGGCGTTTCTTTCCTCATTGTTTCAAAAATACCTTGCCACCACATGCCTGGACCCAGCTGTCTGAAATTTTACACACATATCAAGCCAAGTGGTACCTGTAATGTGCCCATGTTTCCTGTTTGTATCTTCAAAAATAAAAAAGTGGGAGGCGTAACTGTATTTACCCCACCACTACCCATTTTTCTAAAATTAATTGCCACACAAGGCAAGCACCTACGTTTCCGAAATTTCACACACATAGGTCCCAAGGTACCGCCTACAATGTGGCAAAGTTTCATGTGTGTAACTTTAAAAATGACAAAGTTATAGGCATTCCTGGGTATTTATTAAAAAATTAATTGCCACACAAGGCAAGCACCTACGTTTCCGAAATTTCACACACATGGGTCCCAAGGTACCACCTACAATGTGGCAAAGTTTCATGTGTGTAACTTTAAAAATGACAAAGTTATAGGTGTTTCTTTCCTCATTGTTTCAAAAATTAATTGCCACACAAGGAAAGCTCCAATGTTTCTGAAATTTCACACACATATCAAGGCAAGTGGTACCTGTAATGTGCCCAAGTTTCCTGTTTGTATCTTCAAAAATAAAAAAATGGGAGGCGTAACTGTATTTACCCCACTACTACCCATTTTTCTAAAAATTAATTGCCACACAAGACAAGCACCTACGTTTCTGAAATTTCACACACATAGGTCCCAAGGTACCCCCTACAATGTGGCAAAGTTTCATGTGTGTAACTTTAAAAATGACAAAGTTATAGGCATTCCTGGGTATTTATTAAAAAATTAATTGCCACAAAATGCATGCACCAATCTTTCTGAAATTTCTCACAGATAACTACCCCTAACCAGTCTACAATGTGCCCAAGTTTCATCCTTCTATCTTTAAAAATGAAAAAGTTATAGGCGTTTTTGTAAAACAATACTTGGCTATGGGAAAAAGCATTCAAAATGGCGTCCGATCCGGATCGGACATCTGGTCCGATCCGATCCGACCAGCCTCCGATCCGATCCGATCCGATCCGACCCCCCAGGTCCGATTCCGATCCGCTATCCGATCCGATCCGGGGGGTCAGTGCACATCCCTACTGGAAAGCCGCTTTCCCACCCCACCCCCACAGGGTGTCCTCTTTTTTGGTTTGCCAAATATGGTCACCCTACCTGCCACCATTTTGGAAATACAGCTGAGAGGAAATGGGAAGGGTACAATGTTATGCAGCTATGTTGTCGAACTAGCAGCCCAGGCTGCTTCAGCTATAATCTCAGCAAAATGGCCACTTGGAGCTGTGTGCCTCAGTTTTAAAGTGCTGAGTCCTGGTTGTGCACCCTGACATCCTCACCTAGAGGTGCCACTGCTTTGCATGTGTAAATCAAAAGGTTTTCACAAAGTGATCTTGGAAAATTAGTCTTCCAGCTAGTGCGAACTCCAGGTTTTGGTGAGGCCATGGCCAAGACAGCTTCAATGGGGCCTCTTCCTCAGTGAGTCTACCTGCTCACCAGCATCATCACCTACTGCCACTGCTCCTCTTCCTCATCATTGCTATCCACTGCTTGCATGCCAAGCAGAGAGCGAATGAACAGGCAGACTGTGGCACCTTCTGCCCCCCCCCCCCGTCTCACCACCACTGTTGTTTGGGTAAAAGGCAGCTGAACAAGAAGGTTGCAATGGTGAAGAGATTAAGGGTTCTTATCAATGGGTCCCTGCTGGATTGTGGCCCTTTGACAGATGCCCAACCATGCTGTCCCTCGATACTGGCCCTGCTCGCAGCTGGAAAAGAGGGAGCAACATCTTCTACAGTGGTTTGGCTTAGAAATAAATAGCTCTGAGTCGATGTACTATCATGGCTAAGAGTCTGAGCTATGAATCAGGAAGTCCCCAGTTTGAATCCTGTTGCTGCCATTAATTCACTAGGTGTGGCATTAGACAATTCCCTCTCTTTCAGCCTCAGAGCTCTTCTGTACTCACAAGAAAAACCCCATGTCTTACTGTGGCTTTTGTCCTCACAATAATCCCACTATTGCAACCTGCTCCTTCACATGTGACCATGTGTTTTGTTCCCTTCTTGGAAAGGACCCATTGTGTTTTAATGAGATAGCGCCATCTAGTGGTGGAGATATCCTGCGATATCCTGATAATACCACATTATCTGTGTTATTGTTTTTCAAATGCATGATTTCCAGGGGATAGCATGGGAGACGTCCTGTCTGTTGACAATGACATTTAATGGACCCGCAAACTTCTGTGAATGGCCAATCATAAGTGTGCTATAAATCACTCATTTAGAGAAGCAGTCAGTCTCCCCATCTGCAGTTTGGGGGAAATAACAATACTGACTTATATTACAGGGTTATTGTGATGATTTCAACTGGATAATCCATGTGAAGTGCTCTGAACACTTGAACGAGCTCTAGTAGTGTTAAATAATAATCTGGTTATCTGATAAGGAACGATGTGTTATCTGAAAGACTATTAAACAACAGTGTTAATTTTGTCCAGACTTTTAACAGTATCTAACATTGAGCTGATTGTTCCCCCTCCCTCCCTTTCTTTCTTTCGTTCCTGCTGTCCACTCTTTATTCTGTTCTTGAGGCTCTTTGTGTTTTTCAAAAACATTTTTTTCCTATGAGTTCTTTACATCTTTCCCCTTTTTGTTCTGTGTCACCTGTAGGAGGGCTGCAGGTTTTTCATTCATTCTGCTACATCCTTTGTGGAAGCTGTTAATAATGCTGTTGGGACACCTTTGGAATCTGTGACAATAGTGTTGGGTTTCATTTTGGCCGTCTTAATAAACTGCCGTAGATTTGGCCTTTTACAGGAGCAAGGTACGGCCATCACACGCTGTCATGTCCTTGGTCTTGTGGTGTTTCTCGTGGAAATGAAAAGAGTTTGCTTAAAGCTTTCCCTGTATGAAGGTTGATCACTGGAAAAGAGAGAGAGAGAGAGAGAGAGAGAGAGAGAGAGAGAGAGATCTTTTCTACTTTTCCTTCTCTCTCTTTCTTGTCCCTGAACTCAGTATTACCTATAATAGGGCTGGCAGGCAGGTACAGTACTGAGATCTTTGTACAGAAGTTAATCTGTACTGTTCCCTTTCAGAGAAGGAACATGACAAGAGAGTAACGAAGGCTTGAGCACACCCTTTCCCCTTGTGAGAATGGTTAAATAATTGCAAGGGATGTCAAGGAAACGTTAAAAGCTGAGCTCCCTTCTGAGCATAAGTTAAAGTTCCCGCTGACCTCAGCAAGCCCTTGATTTGTAACAAATTGGGGAGGCTTTCTTGCACACCTTGAGTTCTTTTATATGTACTTTGAAAAAAGTTGAATTGCTGCATCCTGAACTGGACGAAATGGGCTGTGGCTAAGGTAATGTGTTGTATGTCTTTGGGGAAACTGTTAAATACATGCTCTCAAATCATAATTCTATTCTTCTGCAGATGGAACTACTCCCATCAAGGAGGGGGACTATTTCCCATCCCTCCTGCAGCCTCCCAGAACCAGAGGGACCCGCCAGAGTGGATTTGGTGTGGGGGGAGGAAGACTGCAGGGGTGAAGGAAAAAGTCCTATTGCACACAGAGAAGACTGCTCATTTGTATACCGCCCCATAGCCGAACCTCTCTGGGCGGTTTACATAAGATTAAAACAATTAAAAACAATATACAAAAATTAAAACAGCAAAAACATACAATATACACATAATATACACATACATTTAAAACCACTGTAATAACTTTAAAAAGCTATAAATCTAAAAACAAAACAAACCCAGGCTCATCAGATATTGCTAAATGCCTGAGAGAAAAAGAAAGTCTTACCTGGCGCCGAAAAGATAACAATGTTGGTGCCAGGCGGGCCTCGTCAGGGAGATCGTTCCACAATTGGGGAGCCACCACAGAGAAGGTCCTCTCCCTTGTTGCTGACATCTGAGCTTCCCTTGGAGTAGGCACTCAGAGGAGGGCCTTAGATGTTGAACGTAGTGTTCGGGTAGGTTTATGTCGGGAAAGGTGTTCCATCAGGTATTGTGGTCCCAAGCCGTGTAAGGCTTTATAGGTTAAAACCAGCACCTTGAATCGGGCTCGGAAACATACAGGCAGCCAATGCAAGTGGGCCAGAGTAAGTCTTATATGTTCAAACCTTCTGGTCCCAGTTATCAATCTGGCCGCTGCATTTTGCACAAGCTGCAGCTTCCGAACCGTCTTCAAAGGCAGCCCCACGTAGAGTGCATTGCAATAATCTAACTTGGAGGTTACCAGAGCATGGACAGGTTATCCCTGTCCAGATAGGGGCATAGCTGGGCCACCAACCGAAGTTGGTAGAAGGCACTCCGTGCCACCGAGGCCAACTGAGCCTCAAGTGACAGAGTAGTTCTAGGAGAATCCCCAAGCTACGAACCTGCTCCTTCAAGGGGAGTGCAACCCCATCTAGAACACGTTGAAGACCCTCCATCCGGTCAGCAGAACCACCCACTAACAGCGTCTCAGTCATGTCTGGATTAGGCTGACCATCTGAAAAGGAGGACAGGGCTCATATAACTTTAACAGTTGTAGAGAAAAGGGAATTTCAGCAGGTGTCATTTGTATGCAATTAGTTCCTGGTGAAATTCCCTCTTCATCACAACTGTTAAAGGTGCAGGTACTATACTAGAGTGACCATATACAAAAGAAGGCAGGGCTCTGCAACTTTAACTGTTGTGATGAAGAGGGAATATCACCAGGAACTAATTCCCTCTTCATCACAACAGTTAAAGTTGCAGAGCCCTGCCTTCTTTTGTATATGGTCACTCTAGTATAGTGCCTGCACCTTTAACAGTTGTGATGAAGAGGGAATTTCACCAGGAACTAATTGCATACAAATGACACCTGCTGAAATTCCCTTTTCTCTACAACTGTTAAAGTTATATGAGCCCTGTCCTCCTTTTCAGATGGTCAGCCTAGGTATATAGTACTGTTGGTAGTCATCTGTGGCCAATTTCAGAAGCAGAGGTACAGGCATTTACTCTCAAGGTACTTCTAAAAAATCAGATTTTCCAGGAAATCCAGTCCATGCAAAGTGCTATTAATGTCTCATTTTTAAACATACACACATTAAAGTTGGAGTGATCAGCAGTATTGGATGATGAAGCTGTCAATTCCACTCCCTCCTCCCTTCTTCCCCCACCGTGCCCAAGTTCCATGTTTTTTTAAAAAAACATGATATAGGCGTAATGCAACCAATTTTTCAAAAATTCATTGCCACCAAAGGCCTGCACCAATGTTTCTGAAATTTCTCATACATGACTAATTACATGGTATCTACAATGTGGCCAGGTTTCATGTTTCTATCTTTTAAAGTAAAAACGTTACAGGCATTTATTTATCCAAGGCAACCCTTAGGGAAAAACACCTCAAATGGAGGTCTGATTCTCCAATGCGATCTGATGCGAATTGGATAGAAAAGAATTGGATCGGAAAGAATCGGAGCTCCTTGGACCAGCATTGGAATCTGGCATCTGATGTCCGATTTTCCTTCAATTGTATCGGAATTGGGCACCGGACTCGATTCAATGCACATCCCTAGTTGAAATATGACTATTGAGTTTCTGGAGCTGAGCTTCTTCTTTTTCTCTCCCCTTTTTTATTGTATCAACAAAACAGAACAGAAAATACATCGTGGGAAAGAAACACACATTACATATATAGGAATATCGTCATTTGCCATCATGTGTACCATTCATTTAAAAAAAGTGGAGGGGGGGGGGAGAGTTATACATAGCTTTCCAGAAAAGCAGACCAAATATCCATGTATTTATCCACTCACAAGTTGCGTCTATATAACACCCGTTCAAAAGTTGATAGTGTTATTAGGTCCTCAATCTATTGCATTATGGGAATTGTGAATTTGTCCTTCCAATGTGATATTATAAATATTTTGGCTGTCATAGGGGCTCTGAAGATCCATCTGCGCTGACCATGTGTTAACTTCCAAGAAGCCAGTAGGTAATTTAGAAGGACATGCACGTTGTTCCATATTATAAATTGTTTCAGTACAAAGTTTATCCTTATTATAACCTCTCTCAAAAAGGGGCAACTACAGGGCATTGCCAAAACATGTGAATTAAAGAAGCATTACATGCATTACATCTCTAACAATTGTGCAAGTTAGACAAACCCTTATTAAAAAGGCATTGTGGAGTCCAATAAACCCGAAACAAATTTGTTTGCTGAATAAGACGTAACCTGAGATCCATAGAAGTTTCAGTTACAGAAGCTAGGACAATAGTCCATTGATTAGGCAAGATAGGGCACTCCAATTCTCTATTCCAATCAGTCTTAAACTATGGGTAGCATATTTACTTACTGCTACTAAATATATATATGGGGCTTTATACTGAATTTAAATGCAATATTTATGGGTTTGAGTATGTTTTTCTTTTGATAGTACGGATTATGTCTTTATTTGCAGATGCTTCTTAATACTGGATAATGGACAGATGATTGCATAGCCTAGTTTTTCTTGACGATTGAGTAGCAATTGGCAGCGGGTCCCTGGGTTGACACACATCACAGGTCTGGAACCCATGACCTGGGTATAGGTGAGGGGAACCATTTTGCATGCATAATCCTTCCTGTGTGGGTGATGCAAGTAACTGCAAGCATATGTGTAATACAGAGTCCTTCTCAACTGCAGCCACTGCTTGAGTTTTGGTAGCCTTAAGTCCAGTGATTTGCATGAACAATTATCCTCTCACTATATCCTATTTCAGCATTCTGGCTTTATGTCTTCCTTTCCTGGGTCTCTGTCTGAGCAACTTGTCATAAGAGACCATTAGATCTAGGCCTCCATCACACCAGCGATTTACTGCACTCTTGCCATGCCTGGTGTGTAGATTTGCAGCATAGTATCCCGATGACACTGTGCCTGGCCTGCTTATACCCCTCCTCTTCCCCAGCCTTTCCTGGAACGCTAAAAGTCTGGATTATTTTCCCTAAATGCATTAAATCTGGTAAACCTCCATGTAGTTTTAAAGGAATGGGGACTTGAATGGATTGCATCAGGTCCTGGCAGGGAAAAACAATCTCTCCCAGCAGCCGGCTCCAAGCCTCAATATAAAACCCAAACCTTGCATTCCAGGCTCCAAAGCATTTTTTAAAACCATACAATGCCTGAATCTCTGCAGAGACAAGATTGTACTCCCTCAATGCCCCCAAATTGCCAGATTAAATGTTCATTCCATTTTTTCACAGCAGAAAGGCAGTCTGGTTGAAGTACTCATCCGGCAGGACCTGACTGGGAGGAGAAGGAGAAGGGGAAGGGTGGTGTGGAGTGAAAGAGCAAAGGGGAAAGGACCTTAGGAGCGAAAGAGCAGCTATGCAGGTGAAAGGGATCATAAGCTTGACGAGCGTTTGCCTCAGAGTTAAAAAAAAACCACAGGGAGGCAAACCAGGTTTTGGGGGGGGGGATTAGGTGTGATGAAGCTCCTAGTTCTCCAGTTCCCAGACTATCTTTCCTTCCTTTCTGCCAGTCTTTTGCCCTGTGTTATTCATTGTTTACTCACCACTTATTATTCTTGCTTCATCTGGTCATATCATCTGGTTGTGGCCTTGAATCCACAGGAGTCTAGCTTTGGCTGTCTGTGTGCTTTTCCTATCTCTTTACCCTGTTCTTCCAGGTCGACATTTCTATTTGTTCCTGCTGACTCCAGTTCTATGGTTAAGCAGAATCCTTTTTGTTCCAGACATTGCTTTCCATTGGAGCCCTAATCTTTGATCTTCACATGACTGGACTTTCCCCTTGTTTCATTAGGATAAAGCATTTTGCAGACATCAGGTTGGAGGTAAGATTTTTTTATCGTGTTTTAACTGGGCTCTTCCAAGTTCACCTTTAGACAGCTGCAGGATTTGAGACTGCACATGGTACTTGTATAGGTATACATCTTTAAGAACTAATACAGTTTCTGTGTTCTTGATTCATCGACTAAAACCTCAATCCTAAAAATATTTACTTGGAAGTCAGACCCAATTTACTTAGGAGCATCTCCTCTTCAACAATCCCAAGACTTCCTGTTCCCAGTGTTGTAGTGGTAAATGTTGATGTGCTGGCACTGATTTTGACAGCAAACAGGGCTGGCCTTAGGGGTGGGTGAGCTGCATAGTCGCCCAGGGTGCTGAGCTGAGGGGGACACCGAGCAGAGCTCAGGGGCTGTGTTTTTTTTAATGTACTATCTGCAGTGAGCTATGGTGGAAAAAGTAGGGTGACCTACGGCCAGGACTTCCCTGGATTTGTCCTGGTTTTTGTGCTATCTTGGGAATTGGGGGATTTTCTGTAATTTTCTATAATGTCCTGGAATTACATGCTTTCCCCTGTAAGGCTGTCATTCTCTCCCCCCGCCCCCCCCCCATGCTTCAGTCGGGGCCATAAAGGGGAAAGCATGTCATTGCTGGACATTAAAGAAAAGGCCCCAATTGGAGAAGGGGTGGGTGGGAATGACACATTTTCCCTCTTTCGCTCCAATCTCTTCTTTAAGGTCCAGATTAGAGCGGCGGAGGGGAAAGAGTGCTTTCTGGGGCCTCCACAAAGCACATCATTCCCCCTTGCCACTGGATGTCCTCTTTTTTGGTTTCCCAAATATGGCCATGTTACAAAAAGCTTTCTTTCAAGGTTCTACAAGTTGTTTGGGTACGACCTACAAAAATGACCTTCCTTCAATTAGCTTTAAAGTATGTTTCTTCTTCAGTTTCCACCTTGATGTCATTTGTGCTAAGTAAAAATCAGGGTAACACAGCATACTTTGAGGCAACTTAGCACTTCAAATACTGTAAACAATATACACACTTTATAAATAATAATAAAATAAAGTTGTAAGCTGTAAGAGGTCCACTGGATAACTTTTTTTTTATTCATAACTATTCTTTGTTTTTAAAGATTAAAATAATGGATAGTCTAAAATAAAGAATGCTTAACAAAACATAGGAGTTGCTACAAAACAAAATAATATTATAAGTAAAACCTCTGGTAGTTCTGCTGTGTTGCATAGTGCATTGTCACTGCTCAGAATGTGGCTTTTTGACCTTTTGCATGTGTAAACTGTAGCCTAGTGGCTGAGAGATCAAGGTTTTGATCAACGTCATCCACGAGGGACATCACACTTGCACCAGACTCCATTAATCCTTTAGGTGGTCTTGCATAACTACAGGGTGGGGGCACCAAAGGCACTCCTCACCCAGGGTGCTTGCTATTTATCCTAGGGCCAGTCCTAGGGTGACCAGATTTTGGAAACCAAAATCCCGGTCCCCCCCCCGCCACCCGCCCCACCCAAAACAACCCCCCCCAGCCACCCCCCCAAAAAACACCAGCCTGGACCTACCGGGTTCTCTTCCTCCGCCACCCGCGCCGGGTCCTCAGTTGCCGCCACCGCCAGGTCAGCCGCCGCCCCCAGGTCCCCCGCTGGGTCTTCCTCCACCACCGCCAGGTCCTTCGCCGCCGCTGCCAGGCTCGTAAGGCCAGAGGCCGCGCGGAAGAGGCGGGAGAGGGCCGATTACATCACTTCTGGATCCGCCCCTCTCCCGTCTCTTCCGCGCGGGGCCGGATCCGGAAGTGATGTAATCGGCCCTCTCCCACCTCTTCCGCATAGCCTCTGGCCTCCTTGGGGCTCGTCGCGATGGTGATGAGACCCGAGGAGCCCGGACATCCGCGTGGAAGAGGCGGGCCCCCGGGCTCCTCGGGGCTCATCGCCATCGCAACGAGACCCAAGGAGGCCAGAGGCCGCGTGGAAGAGGTGGGAGAGGGCCGATTACATCACTTCTGGATCCGGCCCTCTCCCGTCTCTTCTGCGCAGCCTCTGGCCTCACGAGCCCAGCAGCGGCGGCGAAGGACCTGCCGGTGGTGGAGGACCCGGCGGCGGCGGAGCCGGCGGCGGTGGTGGCGGAGGAGCCTGGGAAGCGGCCGCCCCAGCAGGTAAGTGCCCCCCCTCGCGCTCCGGAGGGAAGCGGACACCCCTGCAGGTAAGGAGCGCGGGGCGCGAGGGGGGGCACTTACCTGCTGGGGCGGCCGCTTCCCGGGCTCCTCCGCTGCCACTGCCGCCAGGTCTACCGCCACTCATCGCCGCACACTGCCACTGCTGCGTGACCCCCCGCCACCCCGGTTTTCCCCCGCCGCCCCCCAGTTGGCCCAGATCGGTCTAGGTTTCCCGGTTAGGACCGGGAAACCCTGGGCGATCTGGACACCCTAGCCAGTCCTGTCTGCATTAGCTACACCTCCACAGAGAGTCTAAAATCACAGGCAGCTGTGTTGATCCATATCAACAAAACAGTTCTAGCAATTTGATCTCCTGCAGGAGAAAGTGTGTTGTAAAGCTAAACTACCTTCTTTGTTCATTCAAGACCAGGCCACCCCAAAATCATTTACATTACAACAGAGATCAATATATTGTTGCTGGGGAAAATTCATTCCCCCTCAGCTGCTATGAAGATAGCACCTAAGCTCACAGGAAGCAGGGAATTTTGAAGGGGGTGTGATGGCAGATGACATCAGTTTAAAAAAAGTGCTAATGTTATGTACTTGTATGCCCTGAATCACTGCACCACTGCTTGTTCCCCTTCCCAATTGCTTCTGCCTCTGGAACCCAACTCTCTCCTCTTCGTTACGCCTGTAAGCTAGATTGGGCCTAGCAGGAGCCAACAGGAGCTCAGATGTATAAAGTTCTGCTGGTGTTATGCTGAACATATTATTTTGGTCTCTCTAATGTCTCCACTGGTTATTAGTGCCTATACTGTGAGTGTCATGACACAGGGAAAAATCGCGTTTGCTTACCGTCGCTTCTTCACCCACATGTTTGTCCCTCATTACTTCATCTTTTGAAAGAGGAAGTAAACAATGTGCATGTGGCCAATTCAATGGGCCCTTTTGATGCCGCTGCTTCTCCTGCACACAGCAGGAGATAATAGCAACTTCCGTCTTTAAAAATAAGTTGGACTTACTGGGGCTTTTTTGGGGGGGGGTTGTCACGTGAAGAAGGCTAGAAGGGGCAGGAGGCAGATGACGTCATGAGAAGGACCCACGAAAAACCGTGAGTGCTCAGTAATGAGCATGCAAGAAGCAGTGATACTGTGGGGTTTGGCAGTGGAGAGATACCAACTCAGCACCTTGAAGGCAGGGCCCTAGTTCTCACAGTCAAAACAAGGCACTGCGGCTTACATTGATGTAGGGTTACTTGAGGGTGTTTTAACCCTCCAACAAGCCATGCTGCCCAGGTTTAGATGACCTGATAAACCCCAGCTGGGTGGTGATTCTGCAAACCATGCCTAACATGCGCTGTCATGTGCCACGGCTCACAACAAGCCACTCTGACAGTGTGATCATGCATGAGTCAATTCTAACACCTATTTTTGCAAGAAGGGACATAGTACTATAACTAAGAGGGAGGGAAAGTTAGCAATTTCATTTTGAGGCCTTCTCAGGCCACAGCCTTTAACAAATATTGTGAAAGCAAATTACTTAGGATAAAGGAACTTACAATTTAATGGATTTTCCTCTGGAGCTCTCCCACCCCATTTTTTCTTAACAGTGCAGATGTTACTCTCCAGCTGGGCTTGAAAGGGAAGGCCCCTGTGTTTGAAGATGCTCAGAAGATTAAGGGATTAAATGGAAAAGGCTCCATTGGAACATTTTATCTTCCAGCTGGTGTTCTGTAGGTCTAAAAAGTTGGCTTAACTCGAGGAAAGGAGAGAGGGAGGGGGAGAGGGAGATGGTGTAGTAGGCAATGATTTGAACCCTTTAATGTTAATAAATTCTGTATAAGATTTTTTTCTACTGCAGGAAATTTACATTGAGGTAATATTGATTGCTGCCTTTAAGTTGAAAGAAAGAATGTCCTATTACCAGGGGCAAAAAGACACCAGAAAACCACAGTTGGCGTTTGCAAAGTCACCTAGTTCAAGTGTGGCAACATTTTCCATTTATAATTTATATTTGCTGGGTTTTATGTTGAAATCTATGGCTGCACGTGATACAATTACAAGAAAAGGTAACAATATAAGTACAGATAGATTACATGGAAGGATTCTGAATTGTCTTCTGTTTTGTTGATTTAAACCATCCTGTTCAAGATACTTTGCACATAAATATATGCATATAATTATGTCTGGCCTGTATGCTTTTTTCTTGAGAACAAAATAAGGGCCAATCTTGATGTGACACACTGACCCGATTCATACGTCAACAGAAACCCATGGTTAACAAACAGTTTGTTGACCATGGGTTGCTGGTGAAGTGGGAGTGAGTGAGCAAACAACAACCTAGACTAGTGACCAATGGTTTGTCCTTGGGTTACAAGTCTGGGACCCCCTCTAGATGGATTCCATTTGACGCCTGTTCCTCCGATTATGCGCATCTTCTTGGAAGCGCTTTATCGTAAATGCTTGTATGCAGGAGGTAATTGAGCACTCAACAGGTGACCTTACCGGTTGTTTCAAATGCGCTTTACAAGTAGTTAATGCGGAGAATTGCTTGTTCACATAGTCAAAATGGGCTTTAACGGCCAGAGCAAAATAAAACTCGCTATTTAACGCGCATTCGATAATGCGTATAATCGGAGAGAAAACGCGCCTCTGTGCCCGATTTGCGCTCCGTTCTTGTAGAGGTAAATTTTTTAATGCGCCTTGAAAGAGCTTTAAATGCCTCTTTTAGAGGCAGCCTGGGTTGTTCTTTACTCAACAACCTCTAATTCTGAGGTTGGACGTTACAATAAACAACCCAGGGATGGAGCATGCCTGGGTTGTTTAACTCAGTTGGAGGGGAACATTAATTCGCTTTTGCTCGTTCACAAGACATGTGAACCTGATGTAAATGTGTCATCAGGTTTCTAAGAACAGCTATCCCCCCCCCCCCCGTTTTCATCAGGACTGCAGCACGCAGTGATGGGAGATTTAATCCTTTCCGCCCCAGTCACAATGCGTGTGAAGAATGCACACATACATATTTTCTGCTATTAGCCCTATTAGGTGCCCATGAACACCAGTGGGAATACCCGTCCCTCCTACCTCCACCCAGCTAATATAATTGTTTAATTTACCATTAAAATTGGATCCTGCCTTTCCACTAAATGGCATTCGAGTCTGTGAACAGCAGTAATACCAGTTCAATGCAATACAATACAAAGTAAAAAAATATGAAAAAAGGCAGGTGAAACACCTGTCAAAATACCTCTTAAAACCAAGGGCAACAGGGGAGGCTCTTCTGTCCATCCCACCACCATCACAGGCACGTCTGGTGGGAACGTGGGAGAGGGCCTTTTCAGTGGCTGCCCCGGGGCTCTGGAACTCCCTTCCCAGGGAAGCTAGACTGGCTCCCTCCTTGGTGTGCTTTCAGAGGCAGGCTAAAACTTTTCTGTTTCAGCAGGCCTTTGGGGAGTAGTTGAGACCTCTGTGGATGTTTTGCTTATAGTTTGGATTTTTTTTTAAAAAAAAACTATTTTGTATTTTAAATGTTTTAAAATGTTGTATATATTTTAAAATTGTACTATGTTTAATTATATTTTTATTTTTTGTATATGTCTATTTGTTTTAACTGTACATGTTTTAATTTGTAAGTCACCTTGAGTCCCAGTATTGGGGAAAAGGTAGGATATAAATAAATATAATAACAACAATAACAATAACAATAATATTTACAAGTCAGCTTATGGACCGAAGGCCTGTCTGCATAGAAATGTTGGCCTGCTGGAAGAAAGTCATCAGAGAAGGGGTAGGAGGGCTTCCCTTGGCAAAGACTTCTGGACTCTGAGTGCAGCCACAGCAAGAGCCTCTCTTGTGTTCCTGTGAAATGTGCTTCAGATATTGTTGGGTTAGAATGAAACGCCTCCTCAGGCATGCTTGTGTGAGAGCTAGTGTGGTGTAGTGGCTAGAACACTGGATTGGGAGACAGGAGAGCCAGGTTCTAGTCCCCACTCAGCCATGGAGCTCACTGTGTGACTTTAGGCCAGTTACAGTCTCTCAGCCCAACCTACCTCACAGGATTGTTGTTGCGAGGATAAAATGAAGAGGAAGAGGAGGATTATGTACTCCGCCTTAGGTTCCTTGGAGGAAAAAAGCTGGAATATAAATGTTTTAATAAAAATAAATAAAAACAGGGCTCTTTAGTTAATGTGGTTGCAAGTTTGATAGAGCTTTGTTCATCATAACCAGCATTTAGCATTGTGTTATGGACTGGTAGCCAGTGAAGCTGTGGTTGTCCAGGAGTCACAAGCTCCTTATAACCAACCAATAGTCTCACTGCAGTATTGTAAACCAGAAGTTTCTGAACACTCTTCAAATGCAGAAATGTCTTGGGGGGGGTGTCTTCACTGTGCTGCTTTGCCTCTCCTTCCTCATGAAACCCTACGGTATAGCTGCAGGATGGGGGTGAGAATCCCCACAGAAGCAGGGAGCGTGGGCTTTCTGGCAGCCACTGAGCCCAGCACCTGGCCTCCCCACTCCGAGCTTGACATCAGAATGAGGTCACATGGTGACCTCACTTCAAAGCAAAAGTCTGGATAAATCCCCAACTTTTAAAATTCACAGCTTCGAGGAAAAGCCCTATGATGGCTACAACTTGGTGGCTGCATCGTATAACCAATGTAGCACCACCGTACAGCCACCACAGGTCAAATAAGGCATATAGACAGCACCTTAGTTACAAGAGATGTTACAAGACATGTGCCATCATGGACAGGTCTGGCAAAGTTAGCACACGAGTCTTAATTATGCAAAAGTACTCATGGCCACCACCACAATCTGGGCATCCAGGTTCAGGGTTGAATTCACAGATACATTCAAACTGCTAACCTGAAACTTCAAGGGGAGTGTAACCCCATTCGAGACAGGCTGAGTCTCTATTCCCTGATCTGCCTTTCTACTGACCAGGCCTACTTTTGTTTGCCATTATCCATTCCATTAACAAAGTCACATATTGATTCAGAACTTGAATGTTTTCCTTGGATTTAGACGGAAAGGAGAGATAATTGTGTGTTGTCAGCATAATTGGCGACACCAACCCCTGAACCAGAGGGGACCATTTTTATCAGGATTACAGGTGGGTTGGAAGAGTTAAAACTCCCCCTCCCCGTGTACTGCAGTCCCAATGAAAACGGCACTAGATTCATGCTATTCAATTAAAAATAACCCTGATGTGCTCTCTAACATTGTGTTTAGAATCATGGTCTGTTAGGGTGCAATCCTATGCATGTTTAGACAGAAAAAAGTCCCAGCATGACCCAGACAGCATGGCTTGTAGCCTCCTTGGCATCCTGCACTTCCCGTCTAGGGGAAGACATAATGAATTTATAGAGCCTTTTCAGATCAGGAAATGCAGGCAGCCTGGGAGACTATAGAGCAATGACTAGATGTGTAATAGAAAGAACAACAAGACAGGACCCTCAGCCACCTCTCAGTGATTAGGTAAGGGCAAAAACACCACCAACACACATTCAAAATAAAGTATAAAATGCCCTGAGAATGAGACAGAAAAATTGAAGCCCCTTTCATGGGGGAAGAAAACTTTTAGGAAATTGGAGGACAGATTTCAGCACAATGTTAGCCCCACCCTTTCCCTGGAGTTGGATGCAACACTGCCAGCCCCTGCATTAGACACAAGATGTATCCATAATTACCCCCTCAGAAGTGTGACATTTTGAAGACCCTAGGGAAGGTGCTCAATCCTGAAGAATGACAACTAGAGCTGAGCCAAAACATTTCAGAATGCACATTTCTCAGAAACGTCCTGAGATTTTTATTTTCTTACCCCCTGGAAATAAAAGGACTCCTTACAGAGTTTTCTCCAAATTATCTTGACAATTTTTTTTGGGGTGGTGGTGGCTGCATTCCCTTTCCCACCTCCTGCCATGCCTTGGAATGATGCTAGGCACATGGGGCATTGTGGAGGACGCAAAATGGGAGCCAGGCTGCCAACACCGTTGATGCTGTTGTCACTTGCAGTGGCAGTGCAGAAAAACCAAAAATGCATAGAAAAGCCTTGCCAATGCTGAGCTCTACCTGTGAGAAATTGTTGGAGATTGTTCTCTTGTTCTCTCTCCCCCCCCCCCCCCCGCCCCGGTGGAATTGTTTGTGAAATTCTCCCCCTTCCCAACACACATACAATTTCTCTACCCACAAACGAGGTGGAGAATTTTGAGAGGCCACTTGTGCACAGCTCTGATTGGACATAGTCTATTCATCTGTATTTAATTCTCTCTCTCTCTCTCTCTCTCTCGCACACACACACACACATCTACACTTTCCAAGCTCTAAGTATGAGATGCATGCCTCTCCCACCCCTCTGTATTCAAACGCTTTACATTATGCTCATTCCTTGTATGTCCCTGCAGATACACGAAACATGATTGCTTTTGTTAGTTTTTAGAATTAAAATTAGCCTTGGGTGAGGTACGTAACTATACATTCACCTCATAATGAAACAGCATATGATATTGCGGCAAACAAGTATGATTGCATGAGTAACGTATTGCCTCTTGCTGCTTCTACTCTTTCTAAACATGAACAAAATGGAAAATAATTTTCACTGAAGAATGCACAAAACACTTTTGTGCCCAGGGAATGGAAAAAGGCAATAGGGGGCAAGTCAGGGAAAGTCACAAAGACAAATAAGTGCAGCCCATGCAATATTCATTAAAGCTGAAATGCTGGGTTAATGTGGAATTTTTGTCCATGCATATTTTTGGTATCTCAAGGCACAATGCTTCACTTGAGATACCCCATCTAAGGCACCATAGGATATGGAAGGATATGGAAAACTTCGGCTATTGGGTGGTATAAAAATGCAATAAATAAATAAATAAATAAATAAATGAAACTTCACTAGGCTGGCTGCTCGTGAGATACCCTGCTGCCATCATGGAAGATACATTACTACAACTTGGTGAGAGCCAGTGTGGAGTACTGGCTAAAGTGTTGGCCAGGGAGTTGGGAGTTCCGGGTTCTTGTCCCGACTCAGCCATGGAAGCTCACTGGGTGATTTTGGGCCAGTCACAGGCTCTCAGCCTAACCTGCTTCATGGGGTTGTTGTTGTGAGGATAAAATGGAGAGGAGGCGGATTATGTATGCTGCCTTGAGTCCCTTGGAGATAAAAAAGCAGGATAAAATTTAATAACAATTTAACTTCAGGTTTAGATTCAGGCATTTTCTGATCACAAAAAATACATCATTTCCAGTCGCCCACCAAAACATGTCACTTCTGGCTGCACCGCCTTTGTTTTTGACAGGTAGTAACGTCACTTCCAGTTCCGGTCCCGTGGTGTTTGTTTTGACAGGTGGTGATGTCACTTCTGGTTCTGGCCACATGGCTTTTGTTTTGACAGGTGGTGACATCATTTCCGGTCACATGGTTGCATTTTGACAGCAAGTAGCTGTCAACATGCCATTATACTACTTGTGTTGAATATAACTTGTGAGAAAAGGCACTTTGCAGGAAACAAAAGCACTTTGGCTTCAAAATGCACAGAAACTTGAGCACATTGGTAATGCTTCTCTTTCTAGAACTTTTATAGCAGGGGTGGGTAACACTTAGCTTGCAGGCCTCATGTGGTCCCCGTCCTCAAGAGCGGCTTCTGCCACCCTTGCCACTGTGCCACTAAATTCGCCAGCATGGCAGTGGCAAAAAAGAAAGAAAGCAGCAACAGCTTGAAAACAAGCTAAATGTGGTCTTTTAAAAAACATTTCACAGTGGTTTGCTGCTTAATTCTGGTGAGAAGCCCACAAGTAGGCCATGAGTACAATAGCCTCCTCCTACTAATTTTCCTCAGCAACTGGTATACAGAGGGAGACTGCCTCTGATGCTGGAGGTGATGTTTAGCTATCATGATTAGGAGGCATTAATAGCCTTATTCTCCATGAAAACTTGATTCAAACCTGGGATACCCGGCATGTGAAACTTGACTTACTCTAGTAGCTTGGGCCCAGGGGCTGGGGAAGACAAAAATGTCCCACAATGGCTTTGTTTTCTGTCTGCTGCTGTGGTTGAGTGGGTTGGAGTTGCCCTGTGGTGTCTGCAGCGGGGCCGTGCAGAGGGGGGTAGTGGGGCCAGTTGGCCTGGGGCCCACGATTTTGAGGGGGCACTCCGACGAGGAGGTCTCCCCCAGCTTACGCTACTGCTTTCGTAGTGTAAGCGGCCCATTGAGAAGCGAGGAGCCCGCCTTGCGGAAACAGCGCAGAAGCCATCCATCGTGAAATTCTGAATGTGAAGAAGTGATGTCTTACATCTTGAATAAAAATGCTTCCCATTACCTTTTTTATAAATTGTTCTAGTTCATATATGCATTTAGCACTGAATCAGTGCCACTGATTAAAAAAATATTTAATGAGCAGTTTGAAATGGGGGGGTGCACACTTCCCATCTGGCCTGGGCATATTACCAGCTCTGCATGGCCCTGGTCTGCAGTGTGGGTTCAAGTCCTGGAAGCTTCCTCTCTTTTGCCTGTAATGTAACTGTAGCTGGCCAGGCATGCGAAAGGTGACTGGTGCATATTTCTCCCATTCCTTATTGGGCTTGAAGACGCCTCTCTCATTTTACAACTTTATGCCCTGTTTGGTGAGCTACTGTAGCTTGCTGCTAATCCCTGTGTAGTGGTGGTGCTCCTGGTTGCTTGTCCTGGTGGTCCCTCTCTTTTTCTTAGCAGCCTTTTAGGGTGTTGTGTCCTCTCCTTCCTTCCCTTTCTATGTTGTGATAAAAACAGCCCTTGTGAGATTGAACCCCAGTTTGGAGGGATGCCTGGGGACTTGCAGCAGCTGCCTGTGCTGCAGGAGGTCGTGGAACAGGGAGGACTGTGATGTTGTTGTGCGTGTTATGTGTGGGGTGTGGGAAGTTATCCTGGGAGTGCGCACCTGTCGCTCTCAGTGCATTGACTCCTGCCATGTCTGATTGGCATGGGGATGTTTCCACAAACAGTCCATGATTGGTGGACATGGATGATGTTGCCATGGCTAATGGGGGTGTAGCTACAGCAGGGCCACTAGGAAGTGGGCACAATAGGCAGTGAAGGATGGGAAGAGTGGGAAGAGTGGTGCTCTCTCTCTCCCCAAAGGGTCTGCTGCTGCTTGGTCTTGCTGGCTGCTTTCATGGTTGGCCATGCAGGCAGCCAGCAGGACCAAGAAGCAGCCACCACTCTCTCTGTTGCCCAGTGGCTTGCCCCCTGCCTCACCACGCACCTCTGCATTTCACCTCACCTCCCAGTGAGTGAGCGGCTGCTTCTTGGGGAGAGTAGGCCTGGGGGAGGAGTAGGAGGCTGTGGGGGGGGGGGAAGGTCACAGGAGGGGGTATAGGAGGTGGCCACGAGGGGAGGTGGTGGTACAGGGGATCCTACTTCAGGTGGTGGCCTGCCTTGGGCCTTGCCTGAGCTACAGTTTTAATCCACTTTGGGTTTTCCCCCTCCTGTGTAGGCTGGTTGAGTATAGGATTGATGTTGTACTGGTGCAGCAGTGGTGCATCTCTCTCCCATGAGTGTAATTCACGTGTAGGATTGCTTCGCTCATCATCTGGAGTAGAAACATTTGCCTGTCCTCAAATGTCCACTTTATTCCCTGCTGGACCCGGTACCTAATTTACCTATATTGACTCTCAGCTGTTTCTTCTGAATGCCTTGGAAGTTAGAGGCTCATTAAACCTACTCTCTTCTGCACTGATTTGCAATAAACAGCCAGCACAAACAAGCCCTTTGATTTCCAGCTCCTTGACAGGTAAATTGTCTTAACAACCACAGAGGCAATAACTTTCAATTACTGCAGGACTCCAGCCAGCAATCTTAGGGCTTTTCCAGACAATTGGCGCATAGGGTGGCCACTTACACGTCACCCAAGAAGAGGAAATGAATCACCGAAAAAGAGAACAAGAGAGTGCACAGATTTGCTTAACATTTGCAGATGCTAATTTATATGTAGGATGACACATGAAAAGGAGGACAGGGCTCCTGTATCTTTAACAGTTGTATTGAAAAGGGAATTTCAGCAGGTGTCATTTGTATGCATGCAGCACCTGGTGAATTTCCCTCTTTATCACAACAGTTAAAGCTACAGGAGCTATACTAGAGTGACCAGATACAAAAGAGGGCAGGGCTCCTGCAGTTTTAACTGTTGTGATGAAGAGGGAATTTCACCAGGTGCTGTATGTATACAAATGACACCAGCCAAAATTCCCTTTTTCTATACAACTGTTAAAGATACAGGAGCCCTCTCCTCCTTTTCATATGGTCACCCTATTTATATGTATAGATGAACATTTAGAAACAGTTACTATAATTTAAACAGAAATACAGTACATTTCACCATAGTGGGGAGGACTGTGACCAGGTGACCTGTGTACCTTGCTCAGTCCATTGTCCAGGATGCTGTCTTCACAGGTTTTTCCTGTGGCTTGGGTGCATTGTGAGATCGTTTGTAGCACATGATGTCATGGCCAGCATGCTCCCAACCTGCCGCTTCCACCTGGAAACTCAGCAGCATCAGAGAGTTTACTCTGTTTTTTTTTTAGTTAAAGCTGCTCCAAAGTGCTTGCTCTGCAATGTACCCCTGCCTCTGCGTTACATCCTGGTTGTGCCTGTGACCTGGCTGTGACATGGATTGGCCCTTCCCCCATTCATTCTTTTTCTTTGCATCCCTGTTGAGAGATGTCTATGTGCTTCCTTATTGCTGTGTTAATGCGGTTCTCTGATATATTGTTAACACCAGAGCTGCGCAGCTCCAAAGCTGCGTCAATTCAGTTCTCTGATGTAGTGTTAGAGCCAGTGTGATACTCTTTGGAGTTTGGCTTATTTGCACCAGTGGGGTGCTCCCATGGGGAGCTAGTATTGTGGGTTAGTTACTCCTCATTCCCATTCATAAAACTGTAGCGGGAGGGGGAACCTGGAGAAGGGCAGGTAATGACATTGATTCTACTCTGTCCCCTCCCGCCCAGAAGTATGTTTTTTCCAGCACTGAAAAGTCAGGTTTTAGGGATGGCGGGCTCTGCTGTGTAACACTAATGGAGCAGAGCCTATTTCAGCATACTGCGGAGAATAACAACAATGTGTGCTCCTTCCATGCTCATGAAGATGAGCGCCAGGTGTTGTTGATGGAAAGCTTCAAGGCCCAGCTCTTCTTTCTGATGGGTCTTTATCTTGGAGAGGCATTCAAACAGAGGACATCTTCAGGTAGAGGACTGCTCCTTTACTGCTCTTCAAAAAGATGTCATCTGTAAAGTAAAACACGTGGCCACCCTGAATTTATTGTAGGGGGATACAACTGTCTCAGAATTTTTGCTTCTGCTGCAATTACATAACTCAATTATATAACTCCTCTCAAACAATATGTTGTTGCTAACCAAATGCTATTCTCCTTACATCTCCAGTTAGAGCATTCATTGTTGTTCTCAGTGCTTCTTCGGACTTGTCTGTATGGCTGTCACAGAAGCCGAATGGATAGTACCTGTAACTTTATAAGTAATAAGTAACGTAAGTCACTGCCCAGGCCTGTGCTATTTTGTGAATGTTATACATTAAAAATTGGTGTTTTGCTTGTGTGCTGCCATTCATCCAATGGCCAGTATAGTTTCCTCACCATTTCAGGGGGGTGTCAATACAATGCCACTTTGCAGCTGGTTCCCTCACAATCCAGCAGAATTGCTGCTGCGAGGCAGGAACTATAAATTTAGACGGCAAGAGGGAGCGCGGGCGACAAGACAGAGAGAGAGAGAGAGAGAGAGAGAGAGAGAGAGAGAGGTTGCAAGAAGGGAACAAGATAGGGTTGCAGAAGAAAGAGCAGCATGATTGGAGGGCTGGGGAGGGAAGACGCAGACAAAGTTAAACAATGAAACGGGAGCAAATAGCAGCTCGCACTGCATCGCCAAACCTCTGTTCTGCTTTCCCACCTCCCACCCCTTATTTACTTCCTTGAAATCAGATCCTTTCTCACCCCTTCTCAGACCATTTTATTAGGTTCGTGGTGTATGTTTGCGTGTTAAGCCTGGATTTGCATCTGCCCCCAAAGCACCACTGGCTTAACATAAACCGAGGCCACCACTGACAGACTGAGAAATAATGTGGTGACCTTAGAGCAACTAAAAAGATCACGGTAAAAAGACACTGCAAAAAAGCGCAGTTTCAGTGGTAAAAGCCCGACATGGCTGCGAGTTGGTGGGTGTATCATATAAACAATGCAGCAGGATGGCACAGCCACTATAGGGCTAATAGAGCATATAGACACCCCCCTTAAATACTAATTTCTTAAATAAATTTTCTTAAATACTAATTTTAAACAAGAACAACACAAATGTCTTTTGCACCATTGGTATGCACCGGGCTTTACAGAGTGCAATTGGATAGGTCCCTATCCAAAGGAGGTTACACATTCAGATTTGACATAGAGGAAACTCCAGATGAAGGGAAGAGGAGTGGAGGTGGGGCAGGGGGGCAGGGGGATAGGGAACCACTTTGCAGTTATTTCAGTTGTGCTTCAGCTTAGTTACAGGCTGAGTAGGACAGGCGTAGGTACCCTCCAGATGTTTTGAACTACAATTCCTGTAAGCCTCAGCCAGCATGATCAATGGTCAGGGATTGTGGAAGTTGTAGTCAGTGGGGACTGGTGGCTCTGATTTGGGTGGGGCTGTGAACCCGTTCTGGGTTGTAAGTCAGAACCAGCCAGAACTCTAAAGGAGCTATTGAAGGTGCTGAACCTATTTTGGGGATAGTCGATTTCTGGCTGGTTCTGACTAAAATCCAGAATGGATTCACAGCCCCAATAAAATTGAAGCCCCCAGCCTCCACTGGTTGTGGTCTAAAACATCTGGAGTGCACCATGTTGCCTAACCCCTGCAGTAGGACATGGGAACTATTTATTTATTTATTTATTTATTTATTTATTACATATTTATACTGCTCAACAGCCAAAGCTCTCTGGGCAGTTCACAATAATAAAAGAAACCCAAAACTACAATATACAAAGGTCAGATTTTTTTTTAAAAAAAATGTCATACAAAACCAGGAAAACTTGTCTAAAAGGCTTGTCTAAAAATATGCATTTTCAGGAGATGTTTGAAAGATGTTCTATTTTCCACCTCCTGAACTGCACGAGGGAGAGTTTTCCAGAGGGTGGGTGCTGCTACAGAGAAGGCCCACCGTCGAGGTTCTTCATGATGACATTCTGTTCATCTTGGAATGATGAGCAGGACCTCTTCTGATTACCGTAAATGTCATCTGGGCGTATATAAGGGAAGGCAGTCTGCTAGGTATCCTGGTCCCAAGTCGTTTAGGGCTTTATAGGATAATAACATAACCTTGTATGTGGCTCGGTAGCTAACAAGCAGCCAGTGCAGTTCATTTAGCACAGGTTTTATGTGGGCAGAGCTAGGTTCCTGGTGAGCACCCAAGCTGCTGCGTTCTGCACAAGCTGCAGCTTCCAAACCACACACATGGGTAGCCCCACATAGAGCACATTACAGGGGTCTAAATGTGAGGTTACCAGTGCATGAATGACTGTGGCTAGGCTATCCCTATCCAGGAATGGGTGTAGCTGGCGTACCAACTGAAGTTGTCAATGGGCACTCTGACTCAGGCCACCTGGGTCTCCAGTGACAAAGATGGATCCAGGAGCACCCCCAAACTATGGATCTGCTCCTTCAGAGGAAGTGCAACCCCATCCAGAACAGGCAAACACCCCAATTCCCAGACCTAGGATATTGTGCCCAAAGGTTTCATGGAAAAAGTGGGTTCTGAGTAGCAATTTGAAAGAAGCAAGTGAAGTGAGAATCACACTTTTATTCTATGAGGCAGTTCCAAGCATATGGGGTGGGAAGGGAGAAAGGGCAGTGTCCTTTCAAGGCGCAGGAAGCCTGTGGGTGGTGGCACTGGAGAAGCAAAGATGATGGGCCAGGAAATATTGTCATATAAGTGTGGAGAGATAAGGTGTGTGTGTGTGTGGGGGGGGAAGGCCATGGAGGGCTTTGAAGGTAAGGAAAAGGAGCCTGTCCTGGATTGAGGAGTGAACAGAAAGCCACTGTAGGGATATTAAAAAAGGGGGGGTCACTTCATCAGAGTGAAGAGAAAAGTAAATGACTGTGGGAGCAGATTGCTGGACAGGCATGAGGAGACCAAGGTGAGACAATGGAACACCAGAAAGAAAATGATGGCAGTAATCTAGGTGAGAGATGACTGCAGCATGGGCCAAAGGTTTTGCTGAGGAGAGAAAGAGAGGGGGGGTGCTATATTTTTGTAATGTTGCAAAGGGAGAAGCAACATGACTTGGCTACAGATGAAATACAGGGAAGAAAGGCGAGAGTGGAGTCAAATATACAGCCAAGAAGGTACATGTAACATTGTCAATAGATAAGGGTGATGTCTGTATGCCTTGTATACTCTGAGGTGGCTGTGCAGTGGCGCTGCATAGTTTATATGATGCAGCTGCCAACTCGAACCCGCCATGGGCTTTCCCCTGAAACTGTGTGCTTAAAAAATTGCTGACTTACCGCGACTTTTTCCTTCACACAAGGTCACCACCTTCTTTCTTATCTGTTGGTGGTGACCTTGATTCACATCGAGGCTGGGGGCATTCCAGGGGTGGATTGAGGCCCGTGGTAGGTCAGGGGGACATGTGGGAAGACCGGGCAGAGGGCAGGGGGCAGGCTCAATGAACTGAATGGACACCGATACTGCCCAGAAAGCCTGTGCTCCATCCTGCTGTGGGGATTTGTTGCTCCCAACCCACAGCTGCGATGCCACGGGGTTTTGAAGGAATGAGCGTCAAAGTGACTCTGTCAAGACACACCCCAGGAAAGGAAATGGTGAGAGCAGGACTTGGGAGGAAGGAAGAGGCATTTGGTTTTGATTGTGTGCTTTCTTCCTGTGCAACTACAGTACTGGAGTATTCACTCATTCACTTTACAGTAAAGTAGTAAAGAGCAGCCCGACTGCCCTTCTGTGGCAAAATTACCACCCCTCTTTCTCAGCTTATTACATTGAGATGGATATTATATTGCTGGTACGGAGCTGAGATTAGCACAAGTACATAGTGCTGAAGGGAAAATGCAAGAGTGGATTTTTCTTTGCTGGAACGTTGGGGACTCAATTATTATTTCTTTCTGCCAAATCAGACTCCCCCCCCCCCCCCATGCTTTTCATTGCGCTCCGCCGTCGTTCCTCGTCAAAGCAGTTTTGAAGGTTTTCATAAGAGCTCAAGTAGTACTTTGGAAAAGCCGAAACTAGACTAGTGTATCTCTACCCACAATGAAGAACTCCCTCCCTCCTCCCACAACTTCCATCGATAAAAGCAGCAAGTTTGAACTTTTGGACATATTTTAAACCAATTATTTTGGAGCTTTTTAGTATATGGAAGCAAAGTGCTTGTCTACACAACTACTCATTTAGCCATTTTGGGGAAAAAGAAATCTGAGCAAGTCTACCCACGCTTTTATAGTAATTCCCCACTGTTTTAGGAACATTTTCTTACATTTTCAATCCATTGTTCTTTGAACAGTGTGCAAAGAAGCTCTTTGATGCTCTTTCTCCCTGCAATAAGACTATCAAACTGACTAGACCAGACACAGCTTACCTTCCGTTCTAATCATTTTCACCACAGTCTATTGACTGCCACTGACTGCAATTAGCCATTAAGGAGCCAAGAGTGCACAGACTGTTCTCCCTGCAATGTGACTCTTCCCATCGTATATTTGTTCTCTTATCAGCTACTAATAGTGGATCAGGGCTAATGCCACTGCAGCACTAATGGAATCTCCCATTGTGCTACAGAAATAATTGTCTGTGCGTAACATAAAATCACCATCTGGGCCTCTGTCTGGGTGCACGTGCAAAGGTTATTATTAAGGGCTATGCAGTTCTTGGGGGAAGGGGCACCTGAGAAATGATCTCCTAGCTGAAAGATTGCTGTTTGCCCAAACACAGACTAGTCCCTTCCTTTCCCATTCTCAAACAGTGGGCCAGTACACATGGTCACCACAGCCCAGTGTGGCTTATTTAAGCCACGGTGGGTTGTGGTTCATGCTGGTGGCCATTTTGAATATTCAACTTCCAGTGGGGAGGGGGGTTGCCATGGTTAGCCGTGTTGTCAGAATCCAGGCTGCATGGCTTGTTGGAGAGGGAAACAAGCCTTCAATCACCCTACAACAGGCGATGGTTTATTAGAGAGTGCTTTTCCCCTCCAACAAGCCAAGTCACCTGGATTTGGACGACACAACAAGCTGCAGACAGGGCTTGAATAGGCCAACCAGCCTGGCAGCTGAATCTTATTTCAATGACTAGTGCTGGGACCACATCTTCCATTGCACTTGAGGGCAGCAGGCTAGCTTAGGAGGGTCTGGGCACTCACAGCTCTGTCCTCTAACACATTGCCATCTTGGGTGGCCACTTACAAGTTGCCAAAAGAGAGGAAATGCAGTGTGTGTGTGTGTGTTGTCTATTTATATGTTTGCATATAAATGTTTTTTTATATTACATACAATGTTGCATTTTTAAGCTTTGGCTATTGGGCAGTATAGAAATGTAATGACTGAATGAGTGAATCAGTAAAAAAGAGCACACCAATTTACATAATATTTGCATATGTAAATTTGTATGTATGAGTATACATTTAGAAATAACAACTGTTATTTAAATGGAAATACAATACATCCACCATAGTGGAGGAGACTGACTAGGTGACTAGTGTATCAGCTCAGTTGATTGTCCAGCAGCTGCCAATTGTATGGGGCAACTTCAAGTCCCCTGCTTTCAACCAGACGTGGACTGGAACCTCTTCAAGTAGAGAACACTTGCAAATAGAGGTCTGTCCTCTGACAGCTCCAGATAAGGGAGGACTGACCTCTGTAAAAGTAGCATGCTTGGCTGTCCTATCCTATTACCGCTTTAATTTACCTATGTGAGCCAGCCCTGGTCAAGATGGACAGGCTCACATAGGAGTGTGACATTATGTAGCACTTTCAAAGCACATACTGTTTTCCAATTGATTTTTCATTCTTTCTTTGAGATTTCATTTCCAGCATAGCAAAGTAGGTTACTGCTGTCTTCATTTTATAAAATCAAGCTAGTTCAAGTTCACTATGCAAATCCATGGGAGACATGGAATTCGGAAAACACACACACCAGCCCAGTTCTTTATCCAATGGATCACTTACTTAGTTTATACCAAACGGGAGTGAGGGTAGGCTGGAGGAGGTGGTTTGACATTTAAAATCCATTTGCAGGCATTTCTGTTCGGGAATTCCCCAAAGTTTGCAGCAAAGGTACGGGGAAGAATAATTTAAACACCTACTCCATGCTATGCTACAATAGGCAACAAACAGTAGGAGAACACCTTTTCTGCATTAGTAATCACAGTTGAGATAAAGTTCATGATTTCATTAAAGGTTCTTGCTTCTGGTTGCTCTCCATCCATCTTCATCGATTACAGCATGTGTGGGCGCGGCCTGCTCTATGTGTCAGCTCTTTGTTGTGCAAAGAAAGTTTCCAGACCAGAAAATGTCAGCTCAAGCAACTACAGTGTGCTTTTCCCTGAAAAACCCTCTGTTCCAGTGGCTAATGGCATGTGACAGTCTGATACCCCTTGTGGACAAACATTCTCCAATTCCAGGGTCTGTGAACAACAAAGGGGTACTCAAGGCTGGAGGAAGCTACCTGCAAGTCAAAGGTCCAAATTGTAATTGCTCAAAGAGGAAGAACGTGGCACATGGCAATTAAGTGGGAGCTTGTGGCATCGTGACTCTACCAATGATTACTAGAGTTGGGAGAATATTTCCCCCCGCATTTTTATGGGACTCTTTGTCCCCCAATGAAAGTGTGTGGAGGGATATTCAGTGATGTTTGGTGGTGATGGGACAACATTCTAAGTCTTCTTGTCATTTCCATGGGGGCTTTTGTTGAGAAAATGGGAACGGTGCCTGGTACTCTATAATTGATCACAGCATCCTGTTCCTCTATAACTGATGCAATGTTTCCATCTTTTTCAACACATGTGCACACGCACACTTGCACACACACATGTACACCTTCCTCCTTTATTAGGCTGCAATCATTGGTGTAGATAGGCTCTCAGTCTCAGACAGAAGCACACGGATGTATGTGAACACGCACATGGATTGGCAGCTGTCTTCCCCCCCCCCTTTTTTTTTTTGAGGACTCACTAATTTTGTGCTGGGGGTAGCTTGGCTCCTGTCCCTGGCTCAGTGGCAATGGGTGACTTCTGTCTGGCAGTTGCATTGACAGGCAGCAAAGCAGTGCCTCTCCTAATCCAGCTGCAGTCTCCCTCTCCTGCTCAGCCTGCTCATGGTGGAAAACATGTTGGCCAGGCAGCAGGGATGGAACACAACATACATTGCTGCTCCCTCCACCACCAGCAGGCTTTTCAAATCTAGAAGAAAAAGGAGTGTGCGCACCTGCACACGGGCTCTGTTGGTAGCTCTGTCTTCGTCTTGCATCCTCCCTTGCCCAACGGCAATGTGACTAACAGACGGAAGAGCTGAGGTCAATGTGGGATAAAGAGCAAAGCAAATTGGTTGTGTAGCCAGATCTTGCTGTATTGGACAGCTTTGCCCTTCCTTTTAGTTATAGGGAAAGTAGGAAGGCAGGATCAGTTCAGAGTGCCTTACTGCTGCATTTCATTGGGGAACCTCCTGAGCCAGGCCCATGAGCTTTTGCCTCCAAGCTTGTCCCTAACGGCACCATTGTTGAGAGCTGTGCTGCCTCTGAACCTGGAGGTTGCATGATTTCATGGGATCAGGTTGCTTTGGATGGAGATGATGTAACTACAGTACCCTCTATCTTCAGGATAGGCTGGAATGGAATTCTGAAACAAACAAACAAACAAACAAACAAACAAACACACCTGCACACAAATTGATCAAACAGAGATTAATCATAGCACTGCTCCAAGTCGTCAGCTGGAGCTGACATGGTAAGGAGAATCTTGCCAAGCCGCTACTGAACAGGAAGTTCTATATTTAGTCAGTAAACCCTACATGCCAAACGCTGCTAGTGAGTGAGATGGGCATACTGCTAATGAGCCAGTAAACCAGACTATAGTCTCCATTGGCAAAAACTGGCCATTTGGCCATTCGGTATAGAAACCTGTTCATTAAAAGGAAGTATCTGTTTAATATTCAGCTGTGGTCGTTATGTTTTCTAGAGCGATGAAGTTAAAACCAAGCCATAAGCATTTTACTTCTGCACCCAAGTGCCATTGTGCATACTAATATCTGCTCTGTGCATTCAGCTAAGAACAAAATGAATTGGCAAGCTTAGCTAGCTTGTAAGCGCATGGACCACATGGTAGAAAAAGTTATTAATGCTGTTCAAAACATCGCTGTATGTGTTGTCCCTTGACGGAGCGATAGAAGAGCAAGAAGCCTCATAGGATGGCTTGCTCCTGGTTGAAAGGAAATAACTCTTTGCTGATAAGCATTTTACGAGTGCATTTTCACTATGGCCAATGTCATTAGTTTGATGAAGATGTCAGAATTATACAGCCCCAAAGAATGACTACCTTACTTATCATGGCTACTGCTTCCCAGTGTCGGTCCAGATTTTTTGGGGGAGGGGGCAGTGAAGATTAGGATGGGAAAACCAGGGAATTTCAAGCTCACTGAAATTTTCTGAACTTTACTTCAAAGCTCTGTTCAACTCATTCCCATTCTTGTCTGTGACCTGTTTCTTTTTTGTTCGTTTGGGCAGGAAAAATGTGCATTTCCCCCCCAAATGTGCACACTTTCCCCCTCATTGACTAAAGCATGAAAATGCAATTTTTAAAAAGTGTGCATTTTTAAAAGTTCACAAATTTAAAAAGCCAGACTTTAAATTGTGCATTCTTTAATGGTGTGCATTTTTGAAAGTCGGCATTTTATGAACGTGCATGCAGTTTCAGGAATTTGCAAACCTTTTTTTGCAGAACTTGTACTGTCATTCACATTCAGGGGCATGAAGGGTGCATTTTCTAGTGATTTGCAAACTGAAATGAAATCCTTCTCCATCCCTAAAAATGACCTGAGTGGGGCCAAAACCTTGCTGTTATCCACACTGCTAAGACCCCCTCTAGATGGATTCCGTTTGACGCCTGTTCCTCCGATTATGCGCATCTTCTCGGAAGTGCTTTATCGTAAATGCTTGTATGCAGGAGGTAATTGAGCACTCAACAGGTGACCTTACCGGTTGTTTCAATTGCGCTTTACAAGTAGTTAATGCGGAGAATTGCTTGTTCACATAGTCAAAATGTGCTTTAACGGCCGGAGCAAAATAAAACTCGCTATTTAACGCGCATTCGATAATGCGCATAATCGGAGAGAAAACGTGCCTCTACGCCCGATTTGCGCTCCGTTCTTGTAGAGGTAAATTTTTTAATGAGACTTGAAAGAGCTTTAAATGCCTCTTGTAGAGGCAGCCTAAGAAGAGGGAAGCACCAAAAGTAGCTGAAAAATAATGAAAGTGATACAGGGATCATGCAGGTACCAGTTTCATTTGTGCGAACTTGCCCAATATTTCAGAGAAAACCTCTTTTCTTAGGCGCTCCCCAAAATACATAACATATTGCAGTTTTATACATATACATGGCACAAAAAATGCCACGAACTAATCAGTTATATACATTCACCAATACAGTGGAGACTTTCAACACAAGAAAATCCCCAAGCAAAATTCTTACATGAAAGTATTTCTGAACAATTAAAATGTACACAACTAGAAAAAGCAAAACAAACATAACCCAAGCACCTGCTAAAATTAAGATTTCTTACCTGCGCTAAACAAAACATCTTATCGCCGGACATCCACATGCCAGAGAAAAACCACAGATCCCTTTATAAGCCTGATGCCAGCAACACAGGTGCAAACATTTACCATCTCAAATATCATAAACCTGGGGTGCCTCTACAAGAGGCATTTAAAGCTCTTTCAAGGCGCATTAAAAAAATTACCTTTACAAGAACGGAGCGTAAATCGGGCGTAGAGGTGCGTTATCTCCCCGATTATGCGCATTATCGAATGCGCGTTAAATCGTGAGTTTTATTTTGCTCCATCCGTTAAAGCGCATTTTGACTGTGTGAATAAGTGCTTATGCGCATTAACTACTTGTAAAGCACATTTTGGACATCTGTTAATGCACTTCGCCGCCTCTCGCCGCCTCTCGTGCAGAGGGATTAGGCGTAAATGCGCTTCTGCGATTATGTGCATAATTGCCTAACCAGGCGCAAAAGCGAATCCTTGTAGAGGGGACCCTGGAGTGTTGTTCTATACTCACTAGGGACTATCACTAATCTTCCCTTTTATACTAAAGGGGAATATCCAAAGCAGAATTATAATGAAGGAAGAAATTATATCCTCTCATTCATTCCTGCTGGAAACAAACCTTCCATTATCACCAGTGGCCATTCTTAGCAATAAATGAAAGGCTGACACAGAAGTTAAGGTTGTTATCACACGGGTGGTTTTAAGCACACCCACCTCTACTTTGCTCCACTTCTTCAGCACTGGACTTGCATGACGTCGTCCCCATCTTGTTGTTCTCTCGCCCTGAGGTCACAGTTTTAGTTTCTGTTTCAATTATCCCTGACTTGGCAAAATCTGAAACAGGCAAAGTTCAACAGGCCAAGCTGAGGTTTTGCAGCAATACTGACCACGTGTGATTCAAAACGCTAGACTCGAATATGAAATAGAGAGGGAACCCGCAGAAGCAACCCGGGGGGAAAATAGGTGTGATAAAGCTCCAAGAGTACATAGAGGAATAAAGAAAAGAGATACTTTCAGGACGAATTGGCAAAAATACATAGGACTATATGAAAAAAGAATCGATCAGAATAGCTTTGGCAGAAGCTTACAGAAATTTGAGGGATTCATGAAAGGAAGAATATAAATAAATAATCAATATATTACCCTGAAATATAAAAAGAAAATGAAAGACGTAAGAAGAAAAACTCTGAAATGGACCAAGCGTGGGGAGGGAACGGGAAGGGATTTTGAATTAGTATCAATATGTTTCATTTCTGTTTTTTGTTTTTTTTAACACTGTATTTTATTTTGAAAGCTCAATAAAAATACATTTTTTAAATCACCACTGGCCGTTCTCTTGCTCTGTCCTGTTGGGTCCGATCTGACCCACAGCGCAGAAGCAGAGGTTAAGATAAATGGATGTGGCTGTTCCTTCTCCTTGCCCTTTGTCGGGTGGTAAGTTGTAGTCTTAGTGATTGTTTTAAGAAAGTCTGTTTCTCTGTAAGCTTTTCTCTGTCTCTGTTTCTCATGGGAGTTGCTGGCAATGGCCTTGGACGTACCTAGTTTCCCTGGGAGCTAAAGAATGATTTGGATAAGGAGGGGGCCTCTCATACAAGCTGTCACTCACATTGTAGTGTCATCAAAAGGAAGTTGAACTGTGCCGCCCTGTTGGCACATGGGTGTAGTTTGCAGGTTAGAGGACCTGTCTGTCAAGTAGTTTTGGATAGTATATCATAGCTAGCAAGGCAGAAAAAACCTTGCTAGAAATCATCTTTTGACGCTTGACCTGAAACCCCTCATGTTTGGATTCTACTTATTTGGAGATTTTGGAAGCACTCTGCACATGCTCGTGCATTTGCTATTTGGACTCTGAATTTCTAAGGATTGTGCAATGGAAAGTGCTCTGAGGCTTTTGATAGACTTGGACTTGCATTTGCTCTGGATTGTGTGTGTGTGGCCTGCCAGAGAGCTTCTCTTTGGCTACGTAAAGGGGAGTTTCCTAGGCCTACGAAGTTCCTTCCCTGGGATTTTGCTTACCATGGTCAGCTCAGCATTTCCAGCAGACTGGGGTTGACTGGTGCAGAATCTCTCTCTCTTTGCCAAGCTCAAAAGGCGGCCTTGTATCGTGAGCTCGTTCTCTCCCTGGGATCTTGTTTGGGCTTTGGCCAAGTCAATTCTGAAGAACCAGTGTATGCGGCGTTTGGAGAAGTTCAGGTAGGATAATGGCTATGCCTAACCCTACCTCCCCCACATTGTTTGCCTGGAAAGTTCATGTCAAGAAATGTGCTTAAAGTGTTCTAACTATCCTTAAGCGTTAAGTGCGTGTCAAAACATGTAACCATTATGCTTTGACCATGCGATTTCATCAATAAAAGAAGTCTCACCGCCATGAGTGTCTTGTCAGTTTGCCACAGTTCGTGGGAAAGCCTAGGGAAAGGGCCTGCTCACGACACCCTTGTTGTTCACACACTGAACTGGCAGCAGCAGCAAACTGGAGGAGGAGGAAGACGGACAGGAGGCTCTGTGGGTCAGCTGTGTGGCCTCTGTAGGGATGGACGAGTCCATCACTTTCGCTGTTCCCCACATTCAGAATTAAATCTCATGTTCTTTCCATCCTGTTTATAAAGAAATGGTGAGTTTAAATTAGTTCTAATCAGAAAAATTAACCGCATGAAATTTTCACCCATCTATTGTATACCCTGGGCCCTTCCTTTGGTCGCTTGGTGATTGTGTGGGTCTTGAACTCAAAGTGGTCTGGGTGTGCTCTTTGTGGGGAACCCAGCCTAGGGAGCTATGTGGGTGCTGAGTATAGTGTTCAAATACACAAGGGGAGTCAAACCCCTGCCTTGAGGAAGGCCTGGGGAGTTCCAGCAGCGGGATCGTTGCTGTCTGTGCCACTGAGGCCGATGGAGTGGGGATGAGGGTGCTGTGCCATTTTGCATTTCATTTCTTACAGCCAAAGCTCTCTGGGCGGTTCACAAAAATTGGGGCCTGTCTCTGTCATTATGAGTTCATTGGCTTCTTGTGTGGGCAGCTTGTGGGTGTTGTCACTGGTACAGTCCCTGGTTGGTGGTGGACACTTCCATTGTTTCCAGGAATGCTGGAGGCATTTTATAGTTTTTATATGATGTTTGTATTTTGCATATTTCTGTATTTCCTGCCTCTCCTCCTGGGATTAAGCACACATTCAATATCGTGGTTGTTTTGCTGGCAGTGGCATATTCTGCCCCCACACCATCCTCTGTAATGTGAGGCTAGGATTAATAAGCCCAAATCAGTATAAACACATCAATAGTGGTTAAAAAAAAAGCTTGATTTCTTTTTTAAAGTCAGGATTTACAAAAAGGAAAGAGGTTGTTTTAATACTGGCAGAGAACGGGGAACATGGAATGACTAGAGCGGATTGTTCCATTAGAGGTGTGTGATTGAAACATTAATACATCTCTAGGATTATACGCACCAGGATATATTTTCTCTTGGAAGTACATTTATATTTCTTGTGTAAAAAGAAAATACCTTCATTTTATTCTTCAGAGAGTGTTACAACAATAACCAGTATGAATTTGTAAAGAGTTTTTCCTAGATTTTTTTTTAAAAAATAACAACAAATTCCTAGGTGTTAAGCATTGATACACAGTGCTTGGGTTCTATAACAATCTACTCCCTACCGTACGTTTCTCATGAATACGTGTGTGTGTGTGTGTGTGTGTGTGTGAGAGAGAGAGAGAGAGAGAGACAGACAGACAGAAAGAAAGACAGAAAGACAGAGAAGGAAATCCTGTTATGAATTTGGCAACCTTGGTTAGCATGAATGGACTTGTTGCTATGGTTTTGTCAGAAAAATTGATGGATGGTAGGGAATTAATAAAAGAATATTAGTATTCCTGGAGGATTGGAAATCTCTCTCCCCTGCCGTTGGAATGCGATATCCATCGCAGTTGGATAATTTGAATTAGAACAATGACAGAGATGAAGACAGATAGTTATTAGCTACAGTTGGCTAACACTGAAATAGCCTTAGGTGTAGTTACTGACTTTGGCAACCTGCTGCAAGTCCACGAAACTGGGGCATGCTCTCAAAGTGATTTCCTTATATATTGGTAAATAAACAAATATTACAAAGATACCAGAAATTCCCAGGGCCCTCATTGATCCAAAAGCAACTAAATTCTCTCCCTCTATTCCTTGACAACTTATTTGGTGACCTTGGGCTTTCACTTTCTCTCAGCCTAACCTACTCCACAGGGCTGTTGAGAAGACGAAATGGGGGGAAGAGTAATATATGATAACCCTGAGTTCTGTGGAAGAAGGGTGGGATAAAATGTAATAAATTAAAAAACACTTCTGCTTGCATAATGATGTGCTCTGTCAGTGCAGGGGAATTTGGTAGCAATCCTATCTTGCCTAGCTGACATAAAAGATTTACAAGGTTATTCTATTAGACTGATATAGTGAAAGACTTTAGCAACTCTTTATCTGAGAACTAGATATTAACCCAGAGGTCAATAGGATTCCAGTGTGTACCACAACACTTACACAGAAAAATTATTAGACAGGCATATTACTCCCAAGTTTATATGAGACTTCAAGCTCTATTCAGAGGTTTAAAGAATGTGAATAAAGAAAGTATGTGCCAGCCCCATCTTCAACTTCCCTGTTCCCACTAATTTGTCGAATGTGTTTAGAACATGCTTAGAATATGCTTTTCCAAATGTGCTCAGAATGTGCTTTTCAGAATATGCTTAGAAAGTGCTGAAAATGTGCTCTTCCAAACGTGCTTCGAATGTTCCCCTCAATTGGGAACATGGCAGAGTGGTTTGGGGCAGGATTGGTGCATTCTGCCCCACACCCACTCCAGACTTTATAGTATATAGTTTATACCCACACACATTCCTTGAAAATATCAAAAGGGCTTCAGACGCAACCATATGTATACTATTTACAAGTATTTTATCCTGTCCAATAACTATGTTTCCTGGATGGCTTACTATAATAAAAACATGAGCATACAATTATAAACCATAACAAATAGAATATGTAATGCAGCCTGATCAATTTCACAGCAGATAATGAAACCGACAATCTCAAACTCCCAAGCAACACCAACAGTATTTTAAACTAATTTTAAAGTTTATAAAGTTTTACAAATATGTAAGTTTTAAAAGTATGTTTTACTTTTTAAAACAAAACAAAACCCAATAACATATTTCTAGCAACCTCGTGATCTTTTCTGTGCCATTTTATCTGTGTTGTGTCCTAGCCAGCAAATTGAAAAAAATACAAAAATATCCTCTCATTTTTTTATCTATTTGTTAAAGGAATGCAACATAATGGATGTCAATGTGCTTTCCTGTAGCCTGCAGCCAAGATATTTACTCAGCTAATTCACTAGAACTGTATTACATACCCTCTCTTTCATGGGCTATTAAGTTCAGTTTACCTGGCAGAATGCCAGAATATATCACAAAGGTATCGAATCTGAGCCCCGTATTCACTTCTGCAGGCCCCCCAGGCACATCTATTAGTCCTGCTAATAAGCAGGACTAAGCCAGTCAGTTCCTAGAAATGAACTCTAAAATCTCAACTATAGATTGATCTGAAATAAGCACCCATGCAGAAAGATTCCAACTGCGTCCAATAATGGTTGGATTCCACGGCATATGGATAGAGCATACCTGAAAATCCCAGGAGAGGTAGACTTGAGCTTTTGGTTTGTAGTGTATGGAGATAAGATGTATTAGCATGTTTGCATTCATCTGGATTATATGCCTAAATGAGCAAGGAAAGCAGAAATACCCACATTTTCTCATATTTTTGGAGCCACCTCAGTCACGGAAATTGCTTACCAGACATAAATGGATCATGTGGTCCATTTCCTCATGTGATGGTGTGCATAAGAATGGTTAGAATCAATCGCTCAGAGAAAACCAGCCAGTGTGATGCATGTGTGAAAAGGCCATGAAACATCCAAGTCTAATGTAAGTGATGCTGTGATTGGCAAATGATGGCAATGTTGTCATGGACTCTGTGGAAGTGGCTCTTGGCATTTCTGCATTAGCTTTTGTTTGCAATGGTATTTGCTTGCATACTTTCTGCTTTGTGCCCATGTAACAGGGCCATAAATAAGGCCAAGCTGCCCATAAAATACAGACTTGGCAAAGACATGTGGGTAGGGGTAGAGAAAGGGGTATAGAAAAACAATTGTGGAGCTTGGGACTCATAACAGTATTTAACTCCAGATCCTAAGTCCCACACCTCGGGCAGTTTGGTTGGTCCAGTTCTGTTTAGATTTCCTTTATGAAATGAATTCCTTCTTTCAAGGTGTTTGATTCAAGCCCATCTTGATCTGAAAAGCAAATCTTGCTTGTTATCAGATCAAACCACCCATGACCTGACAAGGAGACCAAGCTTGGCACTTATCTTGATTGCAGAAGAAATCAAGGACCTCTTATCCCACTTCTCGAATGAGTACTGATCCTCCCCGTTGCTGCCATTCTCGATCAAATACACAGGGCATGGCAGACTGTAGTGTGAATGAAGAGTGGCCAAGGAGGTGAGAGGAATTTTTGACTTGTCAGATTCAAAGTCCCTCCTCTTCACAGGAGAATTCCAGAGGGTGGACCGTGCCCTTGGAGCCTGGGCCACAAGAGAAAAGCCTGGTCGACCGAGGAAATGGTGGTTAGAATGGGGTTTCCTTCCTCCTGTCTGCCTGCCTCTGCAGTGGATCTCCGCCTTGAAAGCTGTTGCTCTACCAGCTTCCTTATGAAGGACCATACTGGTGGTATTGTAGACCACTTGTAGGAAGGCAGGCTGGGTGAAGCTAACCAGCCCCAGGTCTTTCAGGATTATTGATGTTCCAAAGATAGAGCTGTAACTCAGCGACCGTCTTTTGTTTTCCCTGAACTAGTGTTAGAACTAACTCAGTGCTCTTTCTCTCCTGTTATATAATAGGGTGACCAGATGGCCCGGGGTTTCCCGGTCCTAACCGGGAAACCTGGGGTTATCCGGGCCAACTGGGGGGCGGCGGGGGCAAACCGGGGAGGCGGGGGGGGGTCACGCGGCGGTGGCGGGAGACGGGGGGGCAGGCGCGCGGGCGCGCGGTGGGGAGGTTGTTTTGGGGGGGTGGCGGGGTTCTCAAAATCTGGTCACCCTATTATATAAGCACTAAATAATAACTCTAGATACCTCCCCTACCGACTCCTCCTTCATGGGGATGGTGTTTAGAGGTACCTGGCATGTGTGCAAACTAATGTTTCTCAGGCCTGGTTTATTCATACAATTCTTGTGTTGGTACAGTTGTTACCATTTCTGCATAGCTGGGAACCACATGAATTGAGTGGATAGGAATGGTTATTTTTCAAATGGTGTCGTACTCCTCTACCGGTGGTACTCATGTGGAAAAAAGACTGATGCATGTAGTTTTTATAAATTTGTTTATAAGTTCATTGATATCATGCCTCATCAGCCCCCAAATTGTGCTCTTGGAGTGGCAAGGTACCAGATTATATTAATGCAATCAAACAGTTCAGCAGCAGAAGTGTCAGGAAAGAAATATTAAAACACAAAAACATACAAATGAACAACAATCCTCAAAGCACATCCCATCAGAAGACAGAAACAGTGCCAGAAAAAAGCATGTTTGTTTAGAGACATTTTCTACACATACGATTGCACCCTTAATCTGGCATGTATTTATAATCATTGCTGCACTCAGTGTGTAGAAGCAGGGAGTTGAACAGGAGTATAGACTGTTTTGAGGAATGATCACGCGCGTCTGAAAATCATGTGTGTGTGTGTGTGTGTGTGTATTCCACTGTGTGTGTATTGTGTATTCCACTGAAATTCCAACTAAATATCTCTCTAAACTAGGCACTGGTCCAGACCTGGAGTGGAAATGTAAATTGAATGGGGTTGTTTTATTTTATCGCCATTCTTTTGCGACACATACTAAATCATGGCCAAGAAAATGGATTATGCTTTTGCACATAAGATAAACCTGTAAATGCATTCTTGTTGTTGGCACTTGTGCATTATAGATCTTGTGTCTTCTGAAAGATGGATAATCACCGTACCTTGGGAGAGATATTCATTCATTTTCTGTCTGTCCCTCTCGAACGCAGTCGCCGTGAATTTTGCAAAGTGGGCGATTCTCCTGGACAATGATGACAAAACAAAGAGCCCTCTTGTCCTCAGATAGCCGTGGAGGTAATACTGCAAGCCCAGCCCGTTGTGAGATTAGAGACGAATCTTCCCATTATGGCAGAGAGTTCTGTTTCCCCTTCTTTGAGTAAATAAATACTGCATGACGAGGGTTTATGAAATATAATCAAATCAAATTATGTTAGATCAATCATCTGAACACGCACTGATTGAAAACGTTTGCCTTGTTTCATGTTGCCTGGGAAGTGCTGCTCCTTCATGTAATAACTTGGCCTGATTTCCATCCCTTCTATTCACATATGGCAATCTGTCTTTGCCAAACTCATGGTGAATAAGACAGCAAAATCTAATGAGCTGTGCAACATAAATCTGTAATACATCTCCTGGATGAGTTCATCCCCTATGCATGCAGCATATATACTATATTTAGCACCTCTGCTTGTTATAATCCAATTGTGCAAAGAGGAGGCTGCAAGAGTTCCTTCCTGGTGAGCCCATCCTGACAGAATGCGCTAAGTGGATTTAAAGCTGCTATTCCAAAGGCTGCTGGAACATTATTTGAGGAGTGAATGTTTGGAACATATCAAATGACATATTGACAGGAATGTTCTCATTAAGTCTGTACTGCTTCCTCCATGGCAAGAGGTTTCAGAATTTCTACCTTCAGTTAACCTTTGCTACATATAGTCTCCTCTGCCAAGTAAGCCCTGCACATCTGCTATGGAACCCCAGGTTGATGCAGATGATTCTAGGGGCACCGTTTAGAGCTTCAGTGGGCAGAAAGTAGATCTCCAGATGTTTTGGACTGCCTCACCATTGGCCATGTTGGCAGGGGTTTCTGGAAGATGAAGTTCCAAACATCTGGAGAACTACCTTCTGCCCACCTATTCTAGAGGACATTGGGATCACTGGCCAGGAATGCCAGTGAACTAAGGGCCAAACAAAATGTTCTTCAAATCATGCATAGCAAAGTTATTAAGTGGGCATAGCCCTGATTTGGATTGGGACCATGGCACTCCGGGAAGTGGAGATTTAAGGCTTCCCCCCATTTTTATCATGAAATTTCACACAGCACCATGGGGGGGGGGGAGGTAAAAAAAAAAAAAGGTGAAGGCTCTATTGATGAATTGAAGAATGTGTAGATTGGCCCTAAGACTGGGATGTGGAATACACAGATACATTTGGAGCTGAACTAAAGGGTCTCATATGAGAATCTTTGGCTCAAAATTGCGAAGGGGTGGGAAATTTGAGCAGCCCAAAATGTGGGGCAATTTCAGGATGATAATTGAATTATGTAATGGAATATGGGACTTTTCATGGTGTCAGGAGCAGCACTCCTGTTTTCTTGTTTTTTTTTTTAAAAATCTTTAAATATTTTTTTTGCTCCTCTGCTGATGCCATAGTAAGCACCAGTTCCCATGCACCTTTGAATAATTTCATTTCACTGAAAAATCTCCAAAATACCCCCCCACCCCATTTGTAGCTTGCAATTTGGGTGACAAATTGTGGAGGAGGTAATTTGCATTGAGACCTACATAAAACAGTCTCCTGAAGATCAGTGTTGAAGGGACCATAGTGTCGTCAACTTTTGAACCTGCCCCTAAAGCTACCTATTTAACAGCAGGCTGATCTGTGGGAATAAGTACTCAATATAATCTTTAGCTCAGGGCTGGCATCAAGGGTAGGCATCATCAGATACTTGCTGAGGGCCCATACCACAAAAGGGGCCTACTGACAAGAGCCCCTTGGAGTTGGAGGATGAGGAGCAATAGCAGCTGATGACAATAGCAGTGTGAACGTAGACTCACAAAGGGATGGTGCCCATTGAGGTTGTCTTGGGTGAAGGCCTTCAAAAACCTAGAGCTGGTACTGTTTTAGCTCCATGACAAGCGTCACCTGATGACTTCTGCATATCTGATCTCTGTTAAAAGGATAGGACATATGTTTTTCTAGGGTTCCTAGCTTGATAGCTCTTGATGACCAGCAATGATAGGCAAACTAAAGGGAAGCTTCTTTATCATTTCTGATCTGGATATATATATATATATATATATATATATATATACACACACACACACATACACACACACACACACACACACACACACACACACACACATCCCCCTGGCCTATTTGCAGTTTGAAAAACATTGTTCTAGTATAGTGACTGTCACTATGGGGCTGGAACTGCTGCTACCAACTGCCTGATGAGGCCTAAAAGACTCGAGAGATGTCATATTGAAGGATTATTGCCTATTGAACTGTAGTGAAAACTTTAGAATTAAGGGCATTTTAGGAACTCCCTGGGAAGGGGCGGTGGTACAGCACAGGCCTTTCATTTTCAAGGTCTCAGGTTCAAATTTTGGCATCTCCAGTTTGAAAAAGAAGAAAAAGATCAATAGCAGGTGCTGCAAGAGGTCTCTTCCTGAGACCCTGGAGAGCTGTTGCAAGAATAGACAAAGCTGGCTTACATGGATAAATTGGCCTGATTCACATGGAAGGACAACCCAGAGTATGGGTTGAATATGGGTTATCATTAAATCATGCTAAATAGAGGATCAACGCTAAACAGAGGATGAAGGGAAGAAGTGCTAAGCTGTCCTCCTGCTTTGTACTTAGGAAACGTGGGTGAAAGGAGGCAAAGTCAAACCAAAGCAGCTATGACTATGTTGGGTTTTGGTGTGAGGAACCTCAGTAAGGGCTAGTGAAAAGGGTAGGCATTAGGGATGTGCATGGATCCCCCGGATCGGATCGGGACCTCTGATGTTGTCCTGGAGCGGTTTGGACAAAATTGGAGGTCCCTTGGATCGGGTCGGATCCAATTCCGATCCGAAAATCAGACATCCGATTTTCAGATCGGCCGCCATTTTTGGTGTTTTCGCCATAGGCTTGCATTGGGGGAAAGAAAGTTTTCCTCCAATGCAAGCCTATACGGAAAACATGGCATTGGGTGAGTGAGTGGGGGCCTAATTCCTCCCTCCCTGTCCCTCCCCCCCACTCGCGCGCCTTACCTGCCGGGGCTGTCCACTGCCGTCAGCTGCTCTGATCTACTGAGAAACAGGCTTCGCGGCCTGCCTCTCAGTAGCACGTCGGGGGGAGAGGAGGTCCAATCCTCTGATCTTATCCGAACCGGATCGGGTCCTTTCGGACCATTTCGGATCAGATCGGACGATCCAGATGCCGGGATCAGAATTGGATAATTTTATCCAATTTCGGCTGGATTGGGTCCGGATCATGGATCGGACCCAATCCGGTGCACATCCCTAGTAGGTATGTTTGGGCCCCTGCTAAGGGCCCAAACCCCAGCAAGGACCCACTGACAAGTGCCCACGGAAGTTGTTCTTCCTCTTCATCATTGCAACCTGCTTGTTTAGCTGTGTTTTGCTTTACAAAATGGTGGTGGTGAGAAAAGGGGAAGAGGTAGATGCCATGGCCTACTTGATCACTGGCTTTCTCCCAGTTAAGCAAGTAAGTGGTTTTAAGGATGAGAAAGAGGATGGGGAGCAATAGCAGCTACTGACAATGGTGATGAGTAGGTAGAGTCATGAGGGAGGGGGCACATTGATCGTGTCTTGCCCAAGGGCCCACAAACACCTGGAGCTGTCACTCAATTTCTTTATTAGTCAGTGGCCTTGGGCAAGTTCAAGTCTGCTAGGAGTGTTGTAAAATACTGCATTAAGGGTAAAATTCTGTCTGAGTAGCTATCTTCATGGTGCAGGGTTGGTGCCGCCTCCCTGCAAAACCCTGTGGTTTTCCTCTCTTGGGGTGACGTTGGGTGGTCCTGATGCAGTGAAGGGAGTGCAGAGTTTCTGGCGGCCATCTGAGTACCGGAGCCACCCCATGTCCTTTTCCTGGTGGAAAGTGACCAATCGCCTGTTGCCTTCCACCAGGGACCACCCCCAGATTGGCTCCAGAGTGACGGCAGATGGCGGAAGAGCTGTACTGATGATGCTCTGCTTAAAAAAGTTGGGGTAATCCCAGACTTTTTCAATCTGAATCTTCGTGGGAAAGCCCCACGGTGGTTGCGAAGCTACGTCTGTGGCATATAACTGATGCAGAACAGATCCACAGCCACTGCAGGACTTTCCCTTGCAGTGGCTGTGGATAGACAGCTCCTGAGATTCCTTGGAGGAAGGATAGAATACAAATGAAGCAAGTAAATAAAAATAAACACCCCAGTTATATAATTCCTTCCTGAAAGACATTAGATTAGTCCTGTCACAAATGGCTTTTAGGTGAGCAGTAAAAACATGTTTACTTTATCTAGCTTTCAGGTTGGGTTAATATTGAAGGTTTACCTTTTCCAACTTTTTTTTAAAAAAAATCTGTTTAAAACATTTAAACTGGATTTAGTGATTTTATTGATTTTGAATTTATTGCAAACCATTTTGGGGGTCCTTGATAGGGCTAAAAGGCAGTCCAGAAATGTCCTCATCAATCATAAGTGAATAAATAAATAAATAACTTATCCCACAAGGAAATAGTGTTTGTCACTCTGATTCTTATACGACACATTCCAACCCATTGTTGTGGATGTTTAACAATACCTCAAGCCTTTTGAAGAGTTTCTATAAAGAAAGAACTGAAACTGTGAAGTACCCTCTGGGTTCAAAGAAAACAAAATGTGCTCAGCATTAAAGTGATGCACAATGGGAGGGCTATTTGGAACACATAGTTAGATTTTGTATGGCTGTTGGGGCGAATGCTACTTGCTGCTGCTGTTGTTGCTATTATGATGATGAAGATAGTCACAAAAGCTCTTGAAAGGTGTTCAACATACAATGCCCAATCTCTTCAGAATGACGGTGATTACACAGGATGAGATGAGAAAACAGCCGCATGAGGCTAAGAGCCCAGCATTTAAGTGTCAGCCATTTTTATTTTGAAATTGTGGCCAATCTGAGGTGTGGGGGAAGGTATTGATTACAGACACAGACAAAACAAGGTACTCACAGTAGATATTGCTTTGAAATATCCTGAATGATGTGGATATATTTCCTCTCCTCTCCAGCCTCAGGATCTCTCCCAGTCCGAGTGCAACAGTACTATTGACTATTGGTATGGAACATACAGTTGCCTCACAGAAATAAGACATAGAAAATGAGCAAGCTTGATCTGCTATTAGACTATGTTTAGAAGCATATGAGCTTTGATTTAAACAGAACTTGTTATTGTAGGACAAATGAAAGGATAACCAATTTAGGTTCAGCTCTGCTGAGAGCAAACTTGGCTTCTGTGCAACATCTCCCTATCTTCCACCCCACATAGTGGCTGATATCCAACCCCTTTCCCAGGTTTCCATACATTGACCAGGATACGGACAGAAGATCAGTGCCATAATCCAAGAATGGAAGGGGTCCCACTTAACACACCTACGCATGAAAAACATTTCTTACCTACAATCATTTTTCTATGTGAGTCCATACATGATTGTAATGGCTGATTTGTTTTACCGACGTAGTTACCATAAACTGGCACAATGGTATTAGGGAGAACTAGGACTAGGTTAGGAATTCTGCATTATTTTTATTAGCAGTGGAAACAACTGTCACAGCAGAAATATGCTTCCTGACCATACAGCGGTGTTTCTGGTAGGGCTGAGCATCTCACCTACAGTGTTATTTCATCTTACTCGATACAGAAGCTGTTTCTGATTATTCCTTTGGCCAAGCCAAAAATGAGAGAGGGAACATTTCTCTCTTTATATTATCAGGTTCTCCCAAGATTAATAGCTTGCTGCATTAGGGAGTCTGCCTTTGTGATAGAGCATCTTTATTGATGAAAGGCAGTTCTTCTTAACATGGCAAGAAGGAACACGGGGATTACATTTATTTAGAGCCAGTTCCTAGTGGTAACAGAAATCTAGCTTGCACAAGATGTTAAAATGGGTGATTCAGATGTACAATGCATGATAGCTTCTTCTGAAATGAATTTGTGGCAGGGGCATCCAGGCAGAAGTCATGCCCTGTGCTAATTCCCATGCTCTCGAAGTTTAGACACTTACTGCACAGAACAATAATACATGTGTACAGTCACTGGGCTGCTGTACGTTTTAGTTAGCTACTGGATCTGTAGAGGTTAGCATTGCTTTCTCTTCCTGACCTTCTTCCGCATCTGTCTTTGCATATATGAATGTTAAGGTTCCTGTCCCCTGTCTCAGTTTTCACTTATCATGTCTTTTACCTTGATGTGCCTTATTCCAGGAGCAATCTTCCTTTCTATATTGGGTCAGCCCCTTCTAATTCTTCTTCATATGAATCCTCCTTATTCTGGGCCTGTTTAGACAACATGCTAAACCACAGTTAGGTCGCTAACCCCATTGCAGCAAATGGTTAGTGAGCATGTTTAAATCGTAGTTATGTAGCCAGCATGGGTAGTTCGCATGACACACACTAAGCCATAACGTTTAGCTCAAAATGCTTAACCACTGTGGCTTAGCATGTCATTTGAATAGGGTCATTGAGTCAGACTACTGGTACGTCTAACCCAGTACTACCTACTGTGACTTAAGTGGCTGTTTAAGTCCCGGGTGAGTTTTTTTCACAAACCTACTTGAGATTTTTTAAAATAGAAGTACTGGGGACCTTTGAATTGGGGCATTTGAAAATAACAATAAAGGGTCTAATTAGAGTTTATGGAAGTTTAATGGCTACTATAACCATGTGTCATGAGTGGATTTTAGGTTGGGTTTGTGAACGACCAAATTGGAAAAAATTATGTTTGCCTATGTGCTGCTTAGGCTCTGAAAATTGTCTTTTTCTTTAAAAACCCTTCTTTACTATCAATAAAGGTTACTTTCTCTCCCTATCTCTCTCTAAACTTGCCATTCCACCCTCTTCCTCTTCCCAGGGCCATGCAGGGGGGGGGGAGTTGGCCCGGGGCCCATGGTTTTGAGGGGGTACTCCGACAAGGAGGTCCCCCCCAGCTTACACTACTGCTTCCATAGCATAAGCGGCCCATCGAGAAGCGAGGAGCCCACCTTGCGGAAACAGCGCAGAAGCCATCCGTCGTGAATACCATGGTCAGACTACAAGCTCCAGAGGGCAATGCCGCACGCGGGGCAGGGATATATGTGCCTTGAGGTTTAATGTGAAGGTGTTATGTAGAACGGACATGTTGGTGGGCACACCCCCTTGGGGCGGCCATGTTGTCCTTTTTTGAAATGGGGGGCACACACTTCCCATCTGCCCTGGGCATTTTACCAATTCTGCCCTGCCCTGCCTCTTCCCCTTTCCTATCAATGAAGTTGCTAGTTTTACGACCTTGTGAGAACTTTCTCTCAAATGTAAAAACTGGCCGCTGTATATTCTAGACCTCATTTGAAATGTAACCAATGTGATGCAATGCAAAAGAGATACATAACAACACGACCTCGGATGTAATGTGAATTGTAAATAACCTGATTGTCTCTGGGTTACCAAAACACTCAACTGTTAATGGACAATAACAAGGAAGGGAGGATGGGGGGGGGCAAGGTTGCTGATCCTATGTGCCCTGGTGGGAGGAAGGTGCAAAAGAATGTATATGGCCTTAAGATTCTGGGGTGACAGATGAAGAAAGGAAATGGGATATGTGCCAGGCACTCCTACGTCTCTGAGGTAATAGGGCAGAGATGGCCCCACACCAGGGGCAAGGGTGCCAGATGTTCCCAATAACAAAGGACAAGAAGGTGCCGAATGCCATGAACCAACCTTGGGAACTACTGGGGAGTCGGGAAATGTTGTCAGGAGGTGCTGTCAATCCATCAGGACTGGACATGATGTATTATCAACAAGGAGCACCCCAAGCACCTCCCTTGTGGCCATAATCCCAGCAAAGAACCAAGGGTATAAAAACCCGGTGCTCTTTTTGCTGTAAGAAGTCATGGTATTTTTTGGGGATGGTCCCAGGTGCACCTGTGGAACAGAACCTCCATCCAAACCTTTCAGTGCTGGCTTCCTCCCTGGCCAGGAGGAGAGCTATCTGAAAACTTGTGAGTATGTTGTGGGTGAATTTTGTGGTTGGAATTCATCAACCACAGCAAAGATAAGAGTGGGCCATCTTGCCTCTGACATACTGCAAAATTACTATACCGGACTATACATCCAGATGAGGGAAGTGCCACTCCCTCGTGTGCATCCTTCCTGCCTCTGGGCAGGCTGGATCCAGGAGATCCAGCCCCAAGACTCAGCTGGCAGTGATTGTATACTCCAACAGAGACAACTGGAAAAATAGTACCATGGTAACCGGGAGTAAACAAGCTCCTTAGGAGTTGCACTACCACCTGGGGGGCATGGAGGGGACTTTTCTGGTGTGCCTTGCCTTTTGCCCATTGAAAGCAAGGGGTGATCCAGGAAGTTCTGCTACCAAGACTCAGTTGGCTGGATTGGTGCAACTCAATGGGGTTGTGCTACTGATCAGAAGGAGGGTAAGAGGGGCTCTTCTCTGGAGTGACTCGCTCTCCTTTGCCCATTGATAGCAAAGGGGCAATCCAGAGGGCCTTGTTTCCCACTTCCTGATTGGCTGGGCTTGCACAATTCCAAAGCGTTTCTGCCCTCACGGAGTTCGTAGTTCGTGTTACTCTGTGAATGTTTCTGCAACTAAGTTTTCTGCCCAGAGAGGGTGTGAGACTCTCTGTGAAATACTTGTGCTTGCTTTTCTTCCCCAATTCCCCTGAATAAATCTTTTTGCTTGCTTCACAGACTGGTTGAATCTCCTGTCTCCTCCTCATAAGATCCAAGCTGTTCTAGCCTGATCAACTGGGCAGCTTAGGGGGTTATTCAAATCCCTTTCTCCCCCACACAAGTAGGTACCATATATGTAAAAGAAAATGTACCACCCATTCTGACCCCCCTACACACACACATACAGAGATACTCATGTGGATGTTAAAAATGTATTTATCCCTTGTTCCCAAGTGAAATCTAAAAAAAAATATGTCTGTAGATACTAGAGATTCTAGGCCTGGAAAATACTGGAAAAATTTAGTGGAGAGGGGGAATGTTTTCCCCAGGTTTCCTTCTCTCCCCAGGACCTGTATTGTTTCCCACCCTCCCACAAAATATTGGAAAAATTGAACAATTTTGGATTGTGATTATTATATATGTCATAATCATATATAATTATGAATAAAATGTTTAAGAGTACAATCCTAAAGGATTGCTGCTGTTTATATGGAGGGCTACATAAGACATAATATTCATAGATTGCTACCCAGCATTTCTAAAAATGACATTTACAGGAAGATGAGAGATGTAAAATTTCTGGAACTGTTGAAGCCGGGGTGAGGGCAGGGAAATGTTGTTTTAATCCACTCTGTATGATTACCAGTATAGTTACTTATTTCATTCCTTATTAAAATTATTGACTTAATGTAACCTTCCCCAATGTGGAGCCATTCAGGTATTTTGGAGTTCAGTTCCCTTCAGGTCCAGCCAGCATGGCCAATGGTTGTTGTAACTAAAATATCTGGAGTACACCAGGTTGGGGAAGACTGATTAATGTACCTTTTACTGATAGACCTTTAGGGATGCTCACTTTCTCAACATATGACCAGAATCAGCATATTATCACATATGAAGAAAGTGTGTATTCTTGGCTGTTTGGGTTTTGTTCTTTTTCAGGAATTGTTCTGGTTAGGTGCTGCAGCAGTCAGTGAATGTAGTTCTAAAACCCACATCTGAGAGAAACACTGTAGGTTATCCTGCTACAGTCACCGCATGCAACAAAATATATGGGGTATTCCGCTTATGTTTCTTTTCTCTTTCTTACGCTGAGACTTGTGACTGTGGAACTCACAGACACAGTTTTTTTAAAGAAAAGTTCCCAATTAGAGCTCACCGTTAGGGAATGCTGCCTCAGCTATAAAAGCTTTAACTGCTGCTGCAAAAATACTGCTGTCCCTTTTCAAACAACCAGTTGAGATTGCGGACAGTTTCTTATATTATACATGTTTGGTTACCAGTCCCAATAGGTAAGAGAGTTTCCCCCAGCTAAATGAGCTCTCAATAGCTTTTCCATCTGACCAGATTTCTCTAACTCCATCCCAACCAATTCCTCACAATATGGAGCAGATAATGCACACCAGTCTTTTCCTGTCTCCAGCTTCTTCTAACTTCTAGAATAATCTAGATGTTTCAGGGATGATTTGCTAAAGTTCCTAAAATGTATTATGCATAACTTGGTTGTTCATAAAGTGATCATTTTGGGTATATTAAATTTAGAAGTATATGTTATTCAAAAACAAGTACAAAGTAAACTAACATTTAAAGCCCTAAACGGCTTGGGGCCAGGTTATCTAAAGGAACGCCTCCCCCCATATGTACCTGCCCGGACCCTAAGATCATCTACAGGGGTCCTTCTCCGTGAGCCCCTGCCAAAGGAAGTGAGGCAGGTGGCCACTAGGAGGAGGGCTTTCTCCGCTGTGGCACCCCGGCTGTGGAATGAGCTCCCCAGAGAGGTTCGCCTGGCGCCTACTTTGTACTCTTTTCGTTGCCAGGTGAAGACATTTTTATTCTCCCAGTATTTTAACAGTTAAATTAACTCAATTTTAATCCTTGCTGTTTTAAATTTGTATTTTAATCTGTATTAATTCCTGCTGCTTGGTTTTATTCTGGTTGTGTTTTTATATTGTATGTTATTTTGTGTTTTTAGATTGTGGCTTGTTTTATATTTTTAAAATGATTTCATGGTTTTAATTTTTGTGAACCGCCCAGAGAGCTTCGGCTATGGGGCGGTATAAAAATGCAATAAATAAATAAATAAATAAATAATAAATAATTTTATGAGCAAACCAAGTTATAAATAATAAATGTTATGTTTCTAATATGACAACCTGACTTTAGATCTGTAAAGAGTACCAAAAAAATAAAAATCAAGTAAGTATTGCATAATTTTATAATTTCCCCAAATTTCAAATTTCCACCCCGGAAAAAAAATTCCTGCAGTTTCAAAATTGTTTGAAATTTAATACCTCTACATTCAAGTTCAATACTATGAAAGGACGTCTTTCAATGAAACATTTACTGCAGTTCTGAGTTAGCTCAATTTGTGAAAATGATAAAAATGATTTAGTCTGGCCACTTACCCAAGAGGGAACCCCCCATGGACCTCAGCCTCTTTCTACCTTCCCATACGTGGAGGCAATCAAGGTACTTAGTTACCTCACAATGTTCTAATATTATTAATCCAGATGCTTCTCCAATGGCAAACTGCCTTTGGTGAAGTGGTTGTAGTGGGACATTGATCCTGCAGGGTAGGTATGCGAAAAGACAAATGTGGAAAGTAGGTCTCCTGAGAGCTATGTGGAAAAGAAGATTTGGTCCATTTTCAGGAATGGGCTCCTTAGCAATGTCTGAATTGACACAGTACAACCTCCAGTAATTACCAGACCAGGGAGTTCACATGTGCAAACTCAAGCCTCAATGCAAACTCAACGTAGGATTAGTGCAGTCTGAAGCAGGCTTATTTGCTACGGTGCAGTAGGCCAAGTTCTGTTTATTAACAAAAACATCATGTGTGTTCCATATGTTTTGTGATGGACTCATGGCAGAACTTTCCGGCTAAGTCCACCGATGATTGATTAAACCAATTACCTTGCCATCTCATGCAAAACAGCATCCTGGTTTTTGAGCCATCTAGCGGTGGAAGACAGATTACTCTTTTGTTGGTATTCAGAAGTCCATGAAAGTACGTAATAAAGGAAGATAACAAGGGCACAGCCTGCTGAGTGCATAGGACATGGAGGGGGCAGTTTGCAGAGATGGCATCTGAAGGATGAACAAAGTCGCCCTTTTTCTGCAGCCTTCACCAGCTTGGTGTGTCTGATAGCTGCAGTACAAAATTCAAGGCAAAAATTGCATCCTTAAAAGAAAATGAGTCTACCGGTACTGTATGTCTGAGTGAAAAATAACTGTGTGTCGTGTCAGTTAAGAAAGACACATGGCTGAATAAATCATGCCTTTTGTGTTAAAAAGGAGGCCTTGCAGAACATTTGCGACTCTTATAAATAGACAAACTGTGATCTATGCCTAGGTGTGCCCTTCATAAGTGACATAATATAGGCTGGCAATTTTCTTTGCCAGGCTTCGTAAGTGACATAATATAGGCTGGCAATTTTCTTTGCCAGACTTCATAAGTGACATAATATAGTCTGGCAGGAGCTAATTGTTTGTTTGTCATTTAAAACATTTTGTACCCTGCCTTTCAATTTACAAAAATGTTCAAGGCAGGTTACACATTCAAAATAAATAACATAAAAATGATGAAAAAAATACAAGCAATATTAAAATAGCAGAGCAAATTAAAATAAGAAAACCAGGATTCAGAAGCATTTTTTGGATTAAGCAGTTTAAAAGATCTTTTTTTAAAAAAAAAAGTCTTCAGCTAGTACCTAAAAGTAATTACATCTGGTAATCTTTGAGCCTCCCTGGGGAAATTGCTTCATATATGGCCCTCCACGGCTGAAAAGACCCTTTCCCCGTTTACCAGCTGCCTAATCTCAGACTGTGACAGTGCCTGGAGAAAGGCCTTAAACGAAGATCTTAACAACTGGGGAGGTTTTTGTAGGAGCAGGAGCAGTCCTTTCAGTTACTTGGATCCTAAGCCATACCGTGCCCTTGATTTCTGATGTTCATAGGGTGACCAGATAAAATCCAGGTCAGGGCTCATGTAACTTTAACAGTTGTAGAGAAAAAGGAATTTCAGCCAGTGTCATTTGTATGCAATTAGTTCCTGGTGAAATTTCCTCTTCATCACAACTGTTAAAGTTGCAGGGGGCCTGCTTTCTTTTGTATATGGTCACTCTAGTATAGTGCCTGCACCTTTAACTGTTGTGATGAAGAGGGAATTTCACCAGGAACTAATTGCATACAAATGACACTGGTTGAAATTCCCTTTTCTCTACAACTGTTAAAGTTACATGAGCCCTGACCTGGATTTTATCTGGTCAGCCTAGTTGTTCAGGCTGTGTGGGCCATTGCCATGCACAAGAGCGAGGTACCAAAAGTCTTAGTGAAACTATAAGGTTAGCAGAAAACAGCTCAGTGAGGACTGAGTTTGCTCTCTGGTCATGGAATGCTGACTAATAGTTGAGTGCGGGGTGGGAGAGAAAACCTGAGGCGGAGGGGGAACAGAATGGCTAGGATCTTGTACAGAAAGCACTCCACATTGGGTATTTTGTTGCAAGTCCTACTATTTGTAGGCCCATAAAGCTTGAAACCAGCACCTTGATTTGTGTTTCGAAACAGATTAGAAGCAAGTGAAGCTGCTTTAAAACTGGGGAGAGGTGTTCCATCCAACTGGTCCTAATAACAATCTAGTAGCTGTAGTTTAGACCAATGGAAGTTTCTGAGTAGTCTTCAAAGTCTCCCCCATATATAATGAATTTCAGTAGACTTATCTGAATGTTACAAGTGTCAAACCTGTGATCTGAAGTCTCATGGACTTCTTTGGGCTAAATTGAATGGCATTGGAGCAGTTTTGTACCATGAGCTTCCAAATACTGCCTCTAAATTCTTGATAATCTATACCAGGGCTAGGCAACTTATGGCCCTCCAGATGTTGTTGGACTACAACTCCCATCAGGCTTAGCTAGCCTAGCCAGTGGTGAGGGATGATGTGAATTGCAGTCTAACAACACCTGGAATGTCACACATTGCTCAAATCTATTCTAAACAAGCCCTGTGTGAAAGCAAATGGAAGCATGAATTCTAGGGCTGTGCACTGTTTTGCATCCAGATCTGGACCCTGAACCGAAGTGGGCCAATTCAGCCCTTTTTGGTCTGAATCCAGATCGGGATGAGACTTGGCCAAAGTGGTCCTGAGTGGATCAGATCGCATCTGAACCGCTGTGGACTGCTTTGACCCGATCCGGGATGATGCCAAACCGCTGTCTTCCATGAGCATTGCCATTTTTAAGGAAGATGGGGACTCTATCTTTTCTTAGATCTAATATTGCAAACTACAGCAGCCATAAAGAGCCATTCCAGTGTGCAGGGGGGAGTCCGATGGACTCCTGGTTGGCCTCACACCTCACTTTCCTGGCAAACCATAACATCTGACCTGCTTCGGATATCCAGATCTTGCTTCACATTTGGATCCAAAGCGGGTTGAACCTGGCCCAAATTTGGCTAAGGAGGATTGGGGCCACTTCAGAAACTCTGAATCAGCCTCCAAATGGGGGTGTATGTGTCCCTGCACAACCCTAATCAATACATGATATACTGCTACAGACAACGTATAAGAAGTAAGAGGATATTCCCAAAGAATGAAAGCTCTTTGAACATCCAAAGTTTTATTGTTCCATTCTGGTGGTGCCGTTCTCAGACTGAAAGGCTTTCTGTGGTGAGAGCCAGACCCAATTTATATCAACTTGTTAACTGTCTGGCCTCCAACCATTGCCACGCCACCCAACCTGCAAGTCATCTGGTCCGCTGCTGAAGCACCAGCTAGAACTTCTTATGTGTTCAATTTTATTATGGGTACTATAAAGTGTATGTGTGATAAATGCTTTTTGTTCACCCTTCCAGTATATGCACCACCAGGTAGGATTGGTTGTTGTTCTCTGCCACACATTAATGTGGTTAGAAACACACATTTGCTTCTCTGTAAGTTTTGAAATGATTCTTGAAATGTTGCTGCGTTCAGATTCCTGTCCCATATCCTGCTCCTATTATTGCATGACACCAATAATGAATGCCAAAAAAGAGGAGAGCAGATGCTCCAATTGCTGCAGCTGTAAGACAGGAACACTTAAGTACCCTCTTCCAAGCTACAGATGATTTAGGCTGCAACCATATGCATAGTTAGTTAGAAATAAGTCTATCGAATTCAGTGAGGCTCACTTCTGAGAAAACATGAGTAGCATTAGGATGTTAACGTTATATAAACACAGGGGTAATTGAGATTTGATAACCCAGACTTGCTGCTGTTCCAACTTTCTGGGGGCTAGGAATGGCAGACACATGGACCATGATACTGAAATATGAGAATGGAAACGTAAGAACATAAGAAGATCCATGTTGGATCAGACCAAGGGTCCATCTAGTCCAACATTCTGTTCACACAGTGGCCAACCAGCTGCCCATGGTAAACCCACAAGCAGGACATGAATGGAATGGCACCCTCCCATCCAAGTTCCCCAACAATTGGTGTACATAGGCATACTGTTTCTGATACTGGAGGTAGCATGTAGGCATCACGACTAGAAGCCATTGATAGTTTTATCCTCCACGAATTTGTCCAATTCCCTTTTAAAGCCCTCAAGAGTGAATTCCATAGCTTAACTATGCACTGTGTGATGAAGTACTTCCTTTTATCTGTCCTGAATCTCCCACCAATCAGCTTCATGGGATGGCCCCAGGTTCTAGGATTATGAGGGAGGGAGAAAAACATCTCCCTATCCACTTCCTCCAGACCATGCATAATTTTGAACACCGCTATGTTTCCCCTTACTTGCTTCTTTTCTAAGCGAAACAGTCCCAGTTGTTGTAGAGGTGTGCACGCCAAAAAATATAATTGTTTATCGTTATCATTTCAGACCAAAAAAAATATTGTCTTCATTCATATTGTAGGTGAACCATATAGTCTTCACAATAATTATCGTGAAAAAATGATTTTTTTTGGAGCCCTATTTTTAAAGAAAAAATGCCTTTAACGTCTGTATTTTAAAAGTTAGAGGCTTGAAACTTGGTCACAGTGCTTATGGGGTATGCCTAAGGATGTGTATGAATTTGAGATCGATCCCTCCAACCCTTGATTTTATATGAATTTATTAAAGATCGTTTCCATTCTGACAGGTCTGAATGAACGCACGTGGCGAGCTGTCATTCTGATCTGTCAGAACTGAAATGATCTTTAATACATTCATATAAAATCGAGGGTTGGAGGGATCGATCTCAAATTTGTCACATATGTGTAGCACATGTTGCTACACATATGTGACAAATTTGAGATCGATCCTGCCACGTGCGTTCATTCAGACCTGTCAGAACGGAAACGATCTTTAAAAAATTCATATAAAATCGAGGGTTGGAGGAATCAATCTCAAGTTTCATACCCATACTTAGGCATACCCCATAAGCACTGTGACCAAGTTTCAAGCCTCTAACTTTTAAAATACAGAAGTTATAGGTATATTTATATGGCAGTCCGATAAAACGATAAAATCGCCCGAAAATTATCGTCTCCGATGATTATTGTAGGTTTTTGTATCATATTGTCATCGTTAAACACATGCATGATAACGACCTTATCGTATCGTTATCGTACATTTTAACGATACGATACACATCCCTAGTTGTAACCTTTCCTTATAGGGGAGTTTTTCTAGACCCATAATCATAGGAATGCTACTAAACATGAGGTTCCACAAAACTGGGGGAAGACTTTGAAGCTTAGAACATGATGGGGGAGAATCACATGGTGAATACTTGCAAACATAAATGGCTAAATAGGGATCATTTGCCTTGAGTCAGTTATTTCGGTAGTGGGATCTCCATGGCAACCTTAACCTTAGAGTTTTTCAGTATTTGTTGTGACTCCAGATTGGGGACCCTAGTGTGTGGGGTTGAGGGGCTCCTGTACCTATTCTAATGTAAAGAAATGGAAAACAGATGTAGCTGCTAGGTATGGATTAAAAGTAATGTCTGGTTTTGCCTCAAGATAACCACCAAGAGGAAAAAGAGGAAGAGTACAAAACTAGGGCCTGGAGTCTCAAGGGGATCTCACAACTATATTTGTGATCTGATTTTCTTCACTTTGTCCACACACTTTTAAAAATTCTACTCAAGTTAGCTGTGGAGTTTCCTGAAGGTCAATGGGTGTGTCACAAGTGAATTATGATCCATATGAACAGGTAAAACAACCCAGGGTTTTGAAGGGTGCCTTTTCCATTAACTGAATGGCCTCTCTTTCTTGCATGATGAACCATGCTAAATGAAAACCCTCCACTGGCCTTCTCAGGGCTATTCATTATTTTAGCATGACCTGTTAACCTCCTCTTTGAAAGAAATTGTCTCCCTTCTAATATAGACCACTTGGTGTTTCCATTCCCTCTTCAGACATCGGCTCTTTTATCAGTTGAATAATTTTTGTCAGCTTTCCTTTTATGTCATTTTTCTGAGCTAAGAAGAGAAAAAGTAAGCCTGGTATTTTGAGGACGTTTGGCACATCAACTGACACGGCGGCATATTTAAAGCTGTCAGTGTCATTGTGCTGCTGTACTTCTTACCCATCAACCGTGCATGTACTTATTTGACTGCCAAGGAACACTTGGGAGGAGTTTTCATTAAGTGGTTGAGGGCTTTTCCTATGTGGGTTCAGTTAATTAAATTTAAAACCCAGCAAAGTGTTTGAGGAGTAGAAATGATGCTTTCAACAGGAATTACCATGTGTTTGTCATCTGCCAAGGCCCTGCCTATTCACATAACATTTTCAAGGAAAACTTTGCATTGTGCTTATTCTGGCAAGGGGACAACTGTTGGCACCCAAAACGTTGTTCTCGAAAAGTATGTAGGATGACTTCCTTGCTTCTCATTCTAAAGAGAATGGGGCTATTCTGTCTGGGTATTTATGTGACACTTGAAAGAACACACACCCTGTCTTAAGAAACGACAAAGGGAAAAATGTGGCATGCAAGAGGAGGTTTTCAACCCCATTGTCAAGTTATTTTCTTTTAAAAATTAATCATGCTAAATGATGTCTGTCCTTGGATAGGTAGTTCAGCAAATTCTAGCTTCTGGCATTGGAACTCTTCCAGAAAGTATGTTTACCTTTATAAGAATCAAATGGGCTTCCCAGCGTTTTGTTGTTGGTGGACGGAAGGTGGTTCCACTCAATGTTCCTCTGACCCAAAAGTGTTTGTGGCCAGAGGAATGCGTTCAGACGCAGCATGCAAAAAGCACATGCATTGTCTATCCCCATTCCTTCTCCTCATGCCCCCATAGTGGGTTTACATGCTTTTTCAGAGTTCACATACTTTTATTAGGATATCTAGTATTTGTATATCACTTTTGAATGTTCAGTAATACATGTAATGCATGAAGAAGCCCTAACACAAGGGTGGGCAACTTGTGGCCCTCTGAATGTTGTTGGACAGCAACTTCTGTCAGCCCTAGCCAGTGCAGCCAGTGGTGAGGAATGATGGGAGTTGCAGTCCAACAACATCTGGAGGACCCCCAAGGTGCCCATCCCTGTTCTCGATCATGTGCTCTGTTTGAGCCTAATTCCAATCCCACATCTCTTTGGTGGCATTGGGACGCAGGTTTCCTTTGGCTTCCTTCTTCCCCAATGTGATTGCTGGGGTGGGTATAGAGTGCATCTCCAAATAAGAGGACATGGATTGCCAACTGTTCAAATATTGCCCTCTGTAAAATAGGACACATGGCCAACCCAGCTGGGTAGGAGAAATGTGATTTTGTCAGGGACGCTACTTTATGGTATGAAGGAAATGTAATATGGGTGATGATTTTCAGGGGAAGAGAGGCCATCTAAACCTTTTTTTCCTGCAAGGGTAAGGGGGCTTTACTACTGGCAAGAAACCTCTCCTGATCTGCTGGAACTCCATGTCTTTTTCTATTTATACCTAATGTGAAATGTGGACCAGGATTGATAGCATCATTTTGCCACATTAAGTAAACCAAAAGCCATCAACCTGCAGGAGAGGGAGGCCTGCTGCCAGAGGAGGAGGAGAGGAGTGTGCCTGCCTGCCTGCCTCCTGGTCTTTGCTGCTGCCACCACCACCACCACCCTCCAGAGGATTTCAGCCTGGCAGACTGCCACTCCCTGCAGGACCAGGCCCCCAGGTACTGAGCCAGCTGCGGTGGACAGTTACATCTGTCCCCCTCCCTTCTTGGGAGGGATATTTAAGCTGCTGGCTGAGGGGGCCTAGGAAAGCCATCAACCTGCAGGAGAGGGAGGCCTGCTGCCAGGGGAGGAGAGGAGTGTGCCTGCCTGCCTGCTGGCTTTTTGTTTTTGTCTTTGGGTGTTTTGTTGTTGTTGTTGTTGTTTCCCCCCCCCCTTTCCCCAGGCTTGAGCTATGTGCCTGGGAGGGAGGATACAGGGCCAGGTGGGGGGATCTGAGGGGAGCACAATCAGGGTAGTGATGGGTAGAGGAAGATATGGCGTTGTGAGGAGGACTTGCCAGGTAAGGGGAACAAGGCCTAGACAGTTAATGGCTTATCAGCCAGCCCTCAGGCCTCCGGTTGCTGCTTTTAAATGCCAGATCAGTGCATAATAAGATCTCCCTCATCCACGACTTAATTGTGGATGAGGCAGCTGATCTGGCATGTATAACTGAGACCTGGGTGGGAGAGCAGGGAGGAGTTAGTCTCTCCCAGTTATGCCTACCGGGGTACTTGGTTCAGCATCAGGGTAGACTTGAGGGCCGGGGAGGGGGGTTTACTCTGGTCTATAGGAATTCCAACCCCCTCTGCAGGCTCCCTGTCCATGTGACTACTGGTCTGGAGTGTTTGCACCTTGTGTTGGCCAACGGGACAGATTAGGGATTCTGTTGGTGTACCGCCCACCCTGCTGCTCAACAGACTCCCTAGCTGAGCTGACAGAGGTGGTCTCTGGTGTACTGTTGAGGTCCCCCAGACTCTTGGTTCTGGGGGATGTCAACATTCATGCCAAGGGCACTTTATCTGGGGCAGCTCAGGATTTCATGGTCTCCATGATAACCATGGGACTGTCCCAACATACCATCAGCCTAACGCATGTAGCAGGGCACACTCTAAACCTGTTTTTTTCAACTGGACATGGAGATGAGAATCTAAAAGTGGGGGACTTTACATCAATCCCTCTGTCGTTGTCAGATCACCACCTGCTGAGGTTTAGACTTACAGTGGCTTTTCCCCTCTGCAAGGTTGGGGGACCCATTAAGATGGTCCGCCCCCGGAGGCTAATGGATCCAGATGGTTTCCAGAGGGCTCTGGGGAGTTTTCCGGCTGCTAGGGCTGGCTCTCCTGTCGAAACCCTGGTTGATCTGTGGAATGCAGAAATGACCCGGACAGTTGACACGATTGCTCCTGAGCGCCCTCTCCTGTGTAGAGCTCGAATGGCTCCATGGTATACCCCGGAGCTGAGAGTGATGAAACAAAACAGGAGACGGCTTGAGGGCAGATGGAGACGAACTCCTGATGGATGAATCAAACACTGGTAAGTGCTTATGGTAAGCTGTATTCAGGGGCAGTGAGGGCAGCAAAAAAACAATACTTTGCTGCAACTATTCAGTCATCAACCTGCCGCCCAGGGGAGCTTTTCAGAGTTGTCCGGGGGCTTTTACATGCTGGCCCCAAGGACATGGTAGAACCATCTGAGGCCCGCTGTAATACATTTGCTAGGCACTTCCAGAATAAAATCTCTGGCATCCATCAGGACTTAGACTCTAGTGTTATAGCAGGTGAATCTAGTGAGGTATCCAGAGCACAGGCTTGTCCTGTTTTCTTGGATGAGTTTCAGTTGGTGCAGCTCGAGGATGTTGACAAGATGCTTGGACAGGTTTGTGCAACCACTTCCATATTGGATCCTTGCCCCTCTTGGCTAATAAAAGCTAGCAGGGATGAAACAACTGGCTGGGCCAGGGGAGTGATTAATGCCTCTTTGCAAGAGGGAGTGGTCCCAGGCCTCCTGAAAGAGGCGGCAGTGAGACCACTCCTAAAGAAATCTTCCCTGGACCCTGAAAATCTTAATAACTACAGGCCAGTAGCAAATGTTCCATTCCTGGGCAAGGTCCTGGAGCGGGTGGTTGCGAGCCAGCTCCAGACACTCTTGGATGAGACTGATTATCTGGATCCATTTCAGTCGGGTTCCAGGCCTGGTTTTGGTACAGAAACAGCCTTGGTCGCCCTGTATGATGACCTATGTCGGGAGAAAGACAGGGGGAGTGTGACTCTGTTGATTCTCCTTGATCTCTCAGCGGCTTCCGATACCATCGACCATGGTATCCTTCTGGGACGACTGGCTGAGTTGGAAGTGGGAGGCACTGCATTGCAGTGGTTCTGCACCTACTTGGGGGGTCGGCTCCAGAAGGTGGTGCTTGGGGAACATTGCTCGGCCCCGTGGATTCTCCAGTATGGGGTTCCACAGGGGTCAGTTTTGTCCCCCATGCTGTTCAACATCTACATGAAACTGTTGAGTGCAGTCATCCAGAGTTTTGGAGTGTGTTGTCATCAATACGCTGATGACACACAGCTCTATTTCTCCCTTTCATCTTCTTCAGGTGAGGCTGTGGATGTGTTGAACCAGTGCCTGGCTGCGACAATGGACTGGATGAGGGCTAATAAACTGAAACTCAATCCAGACAAGACTGAGACGCTGTTAGTGTGTGGTTCCGCTGACCGGAAGGAGGGTGTTCAACCTGTTCTGGATGGGGTTGCACTCCCCTTGAAGGAGCGGGTTCGTAGCTTGGGGGTTCTCCTAGAACCATCTCTGTCACTTGAGGCGCAGGTGGCCTCAGTGGCACGGAGTGCCTTCTACTGACTTCTGTTGGTGGCCCAGCTACGTCCCTATCTGGACAGGGATAACCTGGCTTCAGTTGTCCATGCTCTGGTAACCTCCAAGTTAGATTACTGCAATGCACTCTACATGGGGCTGCCTTTGAAGGTGGTTTGGAAGCTGCAGCTTGTGCAAAATGCAGCGGCCAGATTGATAACTGGAACCTGTAGGTTCGAACATATAAGACCTACTCTGGCCCGCTTGCATTGGCTGCCTGTATGTTTCCGAGCCCGGTTCAAGGTGCTGGTTTTAACCTATAAAGCCTTTCACGGCTTGGGACCACAATATCTGATGGAACACCTTTCCCGACATGAACCTACCCGAACACTACGTTCAACATCTAAGGCCCTCCTCCGAGTGCCTCCTCCGAGGGAAGCTCGGAGGTCGGCAACAAGAGAGAGGGCCTTCTCTGTGGTGGCTCCCCAATTGTGGAACGATCTCCCCGACGAGGCCCGCCTGGCGCCAACATTGTTATCTTTTCGGCGCCAGGTCAAGACTTTCGTCTTCTCTCAGGCATTTGGCAATATCTGAGGAGCCTGGGTTTTGTTTTGTTTTGTTTTTGTAGCTTTTTGAAGTGTTGTAGTGGTTTTTAAATGTACAGATTGTGTGTATGTTGTATGTTTTTGCTGTTTTAATTTTTGTATATTGTTTTTAATTGTTTTTAATCCTATGTAAACCGCCAAGAGAGCTTCGGCTGTGGGGCGGTATACAAATGTAATAAATAAATAAATAAATAAAAATAAATAAAAGATGGTGTAACTGAAGGGGTAGATCTGGGTATTAGGAAATGGGGTTCTAGTGATTCAGTCAATAGCTATGTTGTTATTTTCCCTCAAAATGTCACTTTTCAGCTAATGCTGGGTCATGCTGAGCATGCATAACTTCATATTATCATGAAGTACACCGTTCTCTGTAACATGTCCTTCTTGAAAAGATGATTCCCTGTAACAAACACTGTTCTGAGGCACGGTTGTCTAAGCAGAAGGGGATTTGCCCAGGAGGCCCATATTTCTTGCTGATGTGAACAGTGTAAAGTTGTGACATCCGTTGAGCAATGGCTCTCTCCCAGGGTATAAATATGACCAGTCAGGAATCATAATTTACCACTCAGTTAGTTTAGAATGTCACTGTGCTACAACACCCTCCAGTCCCGTTGGATTTTATCTGCACCTAACGTCACAGGATTCTCTGTTCATTTGTTTGTCTCTTTCTATGGTCTCTTTTCATGAAGGCAAACCGTAAGAGGTCTTGGGTAAGAGCTTATACTTTGAAGCCAACTACCCTCACACACTCCCTAGCTATAGATTCTGACACATGGCCATGGAAGTTTAGAAATATAAACATAGGTGGCACCGGGCCTGTCATTCGTTCTCAGCATAACCAATGTTCTCAACATAACCATGGTTGTTGGGAGGATAAAATGGACACGGGGAATGCAGCCCTGAGCTCCTTGGAAGGAGAACAGGATAAAAACATTTTATAAAATTTAGCCTCTTCTATTTAGCCAAGAGACTGAATTCATCAAATGGCTTTCCAGAAAAAAGAGGGGTAATTCATTTACAAAGAAAAAACCCACACTAATCTCTACCTCCAAATGTTTTGGACTTCAGCTCCCATGAGCCCCACCCAGCATGGCCAATGGCCAGAAATGCTGGGAACTGCAGTCCAAAACATCTGGAGGGGAAGGCTGCTCAACCACATCTTGGATTTACTCACTAGCTTAGACAGTACAGACTATCTCTCTCTAGAAGCTGATGCTAACTTCTCGCAACTTCATGTCACACTTAAAGTAACTTCCTGCAACAGAAGACTAAAGGATTCCTTGACCCTGGAGATGAAAGCAGAAGTGAACTTAAGAGGGCATGGTTAATTGTGGTGTTTGTCAGGGCAGATAAAAATGAGTTCTGTTCTAGGTACAACAGCAACAACAACAAAAATGAACCACAAAGCCACAGAGAAGCAGATCATTGCTTCTCTACCTAGAATGGAGTTATTGCTCCTTCAAAGATTAGAGGTAGACAAAACTCCCTTTATACTGAGTCAAAGAGGCTTGTTCTTCTGGCTCCACCTCCACCTCCTAAACTGTATTTACAGCAATGATCCTACCATTTCAGTCCCAAAGATTTCAGAAGGATTTACTTCCAATTAAGTATGATTGTGTCTGCAGTTTTGAAGGGAAAAATGATTGCTTTGAGTCTGTGAGGGGCGCTGGCTCTGTTCCTCTGGGACAGGTGTTTGTCCATTGATGATCTATCATCTGGCATAAGCAGGGAACTTTTTGTCTGCTGAGGGCGCTGACTGGCCCTCCTTTGTAGATTACAAGGTCTGGATTTCCCATTGTGCCTTCTTCTGCCATGGTGTGGAGGCACCAGAGAGGTCCACACTGAGAACAATTCCAGGTGGCCCACACCTGCCTCGGGATGAATTTGCATGGCACACTAAGCTACCCTGGTCGATGGATGCTTGTCCATTACTCCCGACAGATGATGGCCTGCTCAGCGACTTGCTGTGGCTTGTTTTCCCCTTAATCCCTCTTAGTCCTCCTGGCAGCTGCTGACATGTATCCCAGGGAACTTTGTGGCAGAAATCCTAATTTCCTCATTCTGTTTGTCAGCATTCTTTCTGCAATTGGTCCGCAGGGGTTGCCAGCTCACGCATCAAATCACCAAAGGGATTTACATTTCTTAGCTCTTATGAATGCAGGAACACATTCACTTTTAAAATTTGGGGTGGGGGGAGGTCTTGCGCAAGTGTGCAAGACCACCGGGCCACCTGTCTGCTATTGAGCCAAGCATACTGATATCCCCCTCTTGTTAATGTCCTTGTCAATTTCAACCTCAACTTCAGGACTTCTCTTGCTCATGAATACCCTTTTAAAAAAGTTCTTTCACATTCTACTGATGTAATAACCCCCACCCCTAAAGTTCTTTTTCTCTTGTAGCCATCAGCCACTTTTGGCCCCCCACAACTTCATGCTTGTTGCTTCCCTCTACTGATCTCTGTTGCTAGCTGTTAGATATGCTAGAAGTTACAGAACACTGAGTGGGATCACTGAACATACACATACATCATGGCAAAGCAGTAAGATGGAGGGGGAAATTGCACACATTTCAAGGCAGAGCAGGAAAACGGAGGGGGAAATGATGCAAATTTCCTAGCAGTGTACATTCACTCCTGCACACTCTCCGGTGTCCTTTCTTCAAGATTTTTATGGAAAAAAAGAAAATTAAAAATCTATCCTGAGGCAGAGGGTCCTGAGAAGGGATGAGGCAGAATAGTGGGAGCATTAGATTGATCGCAAGAAGTAGCAGGGTGTTTTGCTGCTCTTGCCGAGCTTTCTAGCCATTCCTAACAATCCACAATAAAATCACCTTGCCAGTTTCAGATGTCACAACAAGCTACCCTGAAAACAGGCCACCCCAACAACCCTACTACAAGCCATGGGTTCTCAGGGTAGCTTGTTTGTGAAAACAACCCACAATGGAAAACACGCTCTGAGTTCAGACATCATGTTAAGCCACCCTGCAGCCATCCACGATAACAACCCACCATGGCTTAGTGTGATGTGTGAACCAGGTCACTGTCTCTCATCTCTGAAATCAGGAGTTCAGAGGTATCAAAGCTATGCCACGTTCCAGGTGAGCTCAGTTGTACTCAGGTAGACTCTCGAATCACCAAGACAGGTGGAGTGTGCCCTTATGGGCTAAGGATATGCTGCTGGATACAGGTTTGTATGCTACATATTTTTCAAGAAATGCAGAACGTTTCTGAGAGCTTTCCAATTTTTTTATTGAGATCATATTTTATATCCCACCCCTCCAGAGCTGAATACTGTAGTTACCATGGCTCCAACTGTGCAGGGCTCAGAAAGGGAGAAAAATTAAAACTAATTCATCTAAAATAACACTAAAAGAAGACAGGAACATCTTTTCAATTTTTTTAATGTGACAACTGTAAAGCCCAATGTCTTGACATCATTTGGGGTTAGAAGGATGCTTCTCATTGTAATGCTGCCTATCATCGCCCTGTTACAGTGTTGTAAGCTCTTGTTGCTACCCCTGATGGAACATGAAATGCTGCTTCCTAAACCTGCCCGAAGGGACGGAATATTGAATATTTTGGACTTTGAGACAATAGGATAAGGATTATGCATTTATGAGGAAATAAAAGGGGAAAGATTGGTGGTGGGCAGATTCTGTGCCCCCCCCCCCGGCTTGAAGCTGCTGTTTGAAGCAGCTAGCATGCACTGGGACAGGCAAGAGGAATGATAAAGTAGCTCCCATAGGAGATGGTTTATTTACTAGAGGGCAGGTGAAGAGGTCAGAGTGCACAGCCCTGCACTTTAACAGCTCATTGTCACCATCATCTATGAATTCATGAATTTCCTACATAAATGCTGACAGCAGGGTGCAGAAGTCAGGTGGGCTTTTTGGTAGCCTTTTTATTTATTATTTGGTATCCCCCCCCCTTTTCTGGGTAATTCTTTCATACCATGAGCTATTAAACATCCTCATTAAATTACAATGAGCAATTAAAGATTATACACACACACACACACACACACACGTATATGAGGCTGCAGATGAGTCACCACTGAAATCAGCAGCTCTGACAGACATTTGGATTATTTTGCTGCCTGTTAGTACAACTTGAGATTTACTGACACTTTGGAAGGATGAGTGGGGAAGAAGGAAGCTTTAGAAAGGAGCTAAAAACAGCAAGGGAGGGAGAAGACTTATAAAGGCAAAAGAAGAGTTAGCGGGATACACAGAGAGAAAAGGCCTGAAATCCAGTGGTGTAGTAGGGAATTTTGAAGTGCAGGCATTCATTGTGATTCCTCAAGGAGAGTCCAAAAATACAGGCAACTGTGGTGATCCAGCTCAACAAACAGGTTTTAGTGGTTTTATCTCCACCAGAAGGAGGCCTTTTGTGAAGCGAATGGGTCTTAGTTGCCCATTTAAGACCAAGCCATCCCAAAATACTTTGCTGTACAACAGGGAACAATATGTGATCGTTGGTAAAATGAATACACCCCCTCCCCCAGCTACTGTGAGGATTGCAGCTAAACTCTGAAGTAACAGAGGATTCTGAGGGAGGTGGCAGATGATGTCAGCATCCCTGCTAATCAAAAAGTGCTGGTGCTGCATCCCTGTGGGCCCTGGCACTTCTACACCACGGCTGAAAGTACCCTGGCTTTGCTTTTCACCGGAAACTTAGACCATGCTCTGACCATATTGTTGTTTCACTCATTCCAGATGGACAAATCCCAGTTGGCAGTGCGGGGTGGATGGCCTTTTCAGGCTCCTTTAGCATTCTGTGTCATCTCCTCTGATACTCAGTTTGCAGAAGAGGCCATTGGATGAGATTGTAGTGATAATGATCGCATTATTATACTCCATTGGAAGCCTCCCTGGCCGGTTCCTTTTGAGTGCACTATCTCTGAACTAATTGCCTGCTTGGTATCTTTGTAGAGCTACTGCTGCTCAAGTCTAGACAAAATTGAGAATATGAGGTTAGGGGATCTGTGGAAACCAATTTGGCTGCTCACCTGCTTTTATGGTTTATGAGTGAGGGATTCCTTAATGTCCACCTTCCAAGAATGTCACTGACTTCCTCCAAATAAAAATGCAATATATGCTTTATGTTGCCGTATACCAACTCTTTTTGCAAGCTGCTATCTGAGTGCATAGCAGGCTGATTCCTCCCTTGTGCTCTACTGAACAGTCAAGGTTGACTTGGGGCTGCTAAGTGCCATGCTGTTATGATGGCTGGGCAAGTTGGCTTGGGACAGCGTGTTCTTCCTGGAAGCGTAGAACAATTCAAGGTGATTAAATGGCCTTTAGCTGGAGAAAAGAACTTTTACAATATGTTCAGAATATTCAGCCTTGCTTTCATATATATATATATATATATATATATATATATATATATATATCAGCAAGGAGGCCAGAGATCGGAAAGTAATGTAGGGAGAGGAATGGGCTTGTCTGGATCAATGTTTCCCAGACCTCTGAGGTACATTGTGCTCTCCACCAGGGATGAGCAACTTGTGGCCCTCTAGAAGTTGTTGGATTCCAACTCCAATAATTTCTCACTACTGGCTATGCTTGCTAGGGCTGATGGGAGTTACAATTCAACTACATTTGCAGGCTACAAGTTGCCCACTCCTGCTCCACAGTCAAAAAATTGTAAGTGAGTCTTCTTGATTGGGTTCCAGAAGAATGGGGAGGTGTCTTCCTTGCACCTGCCTCCTACTCTTCTTCACCTTGACCAGTCAATCAGATCTCAGGGGTGGGACTGTGCTTTCTGGCCATCGGTGATATTTCATGGATTATTCATCCTTGCCAGTTCTAGTGAAACCTACATCAAGGAATCCTTGCTCCTTTCCTTGGGATGTTTGCTACAGAGAGAGACAGAGACAGATAGGTCAATGCTGCATGAGGCTCTCCCACTCTGAGGGCAACAAGTGGTGGATGAATCCAACACAATGGCTTAATTTTTTTTGAAGACACACTTCTGTAGCCCCTCACATAGTGTGCTAGTGTGTTGCACTATATTGCTTTGGATTATCTGGATAAATTTCTTGCTTCAAAGAAGAACTCTTTAAGTCAGGACCTTTGACTGGTGTTAGCTTGCAAGTAGATCCGGCTTTGCTGCCTGCCACACCCTAATGTACATTTTCAACCTGTACATTTTGTAAAGAAATAATTTTGGGATGGGAAAAATATAGGGATACCTTACGCTTCCCATGCTCTGGAGATCGACTCTAGACTGGCAACCCTGTTTGGGTATCTCTAGACGGACACTTTCCGTCGATATGGCTTCACACTGGAGGCAGTTGTGTTAAATGACAGTGTCGCCAGTGTGAAGCCATCTAGGGGCAAAGGCCCTTTGCTCCACTCTAAAAAATTCGGCCATTTACCCTGACTTTTTTTAGATTGGAGCGGGCTGGCCAGGGAAGGGGGTGGTGCAACGAGCCATAAGCTTGCTCCACCGCCTTCGTAGCCCCCCATTTTTAAAAATAATAATAATAATAAAAACTTACCTTAGAGTAGGGGAGCGGATGCTCCCAGCCACTCCTCCAGCTGCTGCTGCACTGCCGCATGCGCAGCGACCCCGGGGGCCCCAGGAAAAGCCGGCATGGTGGCCCTTCCTTGTAGATCACTGGAAGGATTATCACTTTGGTTTGCGCCGCCTGCTGCCGTCGCTGTGCAGCGGAAGAGGCACCATAAAGAGGTGGCCTTAGTCTCATTCCTTGGGGGATGAGGAGTAAAATCCTATCTACAGAGGTTGGTTGGAAGGAGATACTACTTTCTTGATAGCAAAGATCTTGGTTTATATACATAGGTTAGTGTGTATTACTGCTTGGGAGAAAGACTGATTTGACCACCCCCAAAATCATGAAACTCTGTAATTCAAGGAGAAATGGTTTTGTGAAATTGCCACTCCCCTGACTTTGTTTCTCTGAATAAATTCCCTGATCCTTCAGCACATTTACTTGGGAATAAATCCCATTGATCTCAATGGGGTTCACTTTTGATTAGATAGGGAATGTCACTGTTAATCTCTGCTTTCCACCACCCCTGCCCCCGACCCCAGCATGGGATGTCTTTTAAACTTTTGAGTCTGCTTTGGAATAAATCATATTTGGGCTTTTTTTTTTTTTTTAAAGTTATTGGGACTGTTTCCATCACCTAGGGCTCTTTGGCCTAAATTTATTCTAGAACCCCTGGTTTTAATTCAGCTTGGACCTCTGCTAAATAGCAAATGAAGGGGCTTCCCCAAGAGCAGGAACTCTGACTAGCTCCAACTATTCCTGACCCTGAACCTGAGTTAGCTTGGATTCCTAAGCAAGGAGAGCCTACTTTTGGAAACAATCTCCATTTTTGCTTGGGCCATTACTCCTCTTGAATTGCGAACCAAAGCCTGTTTTTGAAACTTGTATTCTGAATCTGGATCTCTGCATACTTTGAACTCCTAATACAGTTCTAGGAGTTAAGCCTCTACGACTGTTTATTCGCTTCTGGAATGCTCCTTAACTTAAACCTTGGGTCATTAGCTCTAGAGTTAACTGATCTGTAAGATCTAAGATTAAGTGACTTCTGAACTGGGATCTGTGTCACCTGATTCACTTTTGAATAAAGCTAAGTCATTGAATTCTATGTCTCTGTCATCTTGTCCTGTGGTGAGGAAGCTAGGCACACCATGACAGAAATAAAGAAATACACATACTGTGTGTGTGTATACATTTTCTCCTAAAGTAGTTCTGATTTAAAAGTAGGGTTGCATGGAATAGCACACTGTGACTTTATATTTTTAACAAGGCTTCTTCAATCACTGCTCTTTCTTTGAAGGGGGATTATTAGTACCTCACCTTTTGAATAAAATAGACTACTGGAGGAATGACCCAGCCATTCTGTAAAAAAAGAAGAAGAAAAAAGTGTTCTTCTGTAGATATTTAACTACTGTCCACTGAAATGGTGGACCCCAGTGACAATGGGGCAGCCATTTTGAATTCCCCAAAATTCAAAAAGGATCTCAGAATAGGGGTTTCTGTGGAAAACAAAATGGTGGCCACCCCTTTTCTGTTCCCCCAAAATAATTTTATCTCACCCCTGAAATATAGCCAATACAAGACATTTGATTTTTGAGGTGGCTGGAACTGCTGAAAAATGGTTCTTGTGAATTCAGTACACTGTCTGTTTGTGTACACACTCTCTTTCACACACACCTCAAATAATGGCCATGATTCCACACACAAACTGCTCCTGAGTCTGAGTGACACCTTTGTAGCAAGTAGCCTGGAGAATCCCATTTTCCTTTCAGCATGTAACCTTTCCTTGCCTTATTATTATGACGATTGACAATTCTTAGACGGGAAAATTACTCCCTCTGTGCATGCAGCGAGCTTTGAAGATATGTCTATGACTTTAGAATGCCAGGAAATCTCTCCAGGACGTAGTTGAATTGACTGTGCTGTCAGAATGACAGCCGCAGGCACAGTGGAGGTGCAAGAGGAAGTCGCATATGTTTGAGCTGCCCTCATAAAGCAAAGAATGAAGGTTGACAATTGGGAGGATTTTCTTTCTCAGACAAAGGAAGAATTGAAACATCATGTGGATAATATTTCTGACAAGCATATTGAGTCTTGGATGATGACATTCTAGTTACCTGCCTTGCACAGTACCTTTTCTGGCAGTTACGTAGAACTTGTGTAGTCATATACTGCTATTGCGTATTATTTATACACCCCCCTTATGTTTGTCACTTTCTCAAGGATTTAAGTCACTGATGAAGAGTGGGATTACATGTGTTCTTCAGGAGCTTCCATAAAGTTATTATAATACCTAGTCTATTAAGAGACTCACAGTTGTGAGTCTGTTGTTAAGATCACTCAATAAAAAACACATTCCACCATGTTAAAGGGGTAATTGGAGGGTGATCATTCTAACATTCATAAAATTGAAAATGTTTCATCAATCTTCCTGAAATTTACATGTGCCAGAAAGAAATGTTGGTTTTACATAACCTGAAAATTTCAAGAAGAGTGGTGAAAGATTGAGGGAAGGAGGGCAGTTTAAAGTCGAAAAGGGGGGAATCCTCTCAGGCTGACTTTGGTATTTGAGACTGGGCTGGCGATAGTTTTTGTCAAGGTCCCCTTACGAATTGACAGGTTAAATAATTAAAATTCCAATGATGTCCTCTTCTTTTTACCTTACAGTTGATAGAATATGTGTTCTTTTCTTAAAATTCCCTTTAGTTTGTTTTAAATTCAATTTATAAGCTCCCATAGTAACAAATGGAGCTCCCTCTAAGGAACGCATGCAGAGTAGTGTGTCTCCCCCTCTCCCTCCCTCCCCCTCCCTCTCTAAATGGATTAGAACATTGAGAGGCCAGGGGGAGTGACTGACTGCTTCCTGGATTCCCTTAACAGTGCTGGCAGTCTACTGAGAAGTAAGTTCCATTGAATGCAATGGGTCTTGCTCCTAGGTAAGCATGTAGACAATTGCAGCATTTTTAAAATTGGAGCCTGGGGTGTGTGGGGTGGGGGTGGGGGAATCCTGGAAGTAAAGATTTCCTTTTCAATCCAGCACAACAATACTCCTACAATTAAAAACTTCCTTGCTTGCTTGCTTTTTAAAAATTGGAGCCTCGGGGTGAGGGGGTAAAGATTTCCTTTTCTTTTCAGCAGAATAATAATCCTACAATTTACAAGTTATTTTCTTGTTGTCTCTCTCTCTCTCTCTCTCTCTCTCTCTCTCGTGTGTGTGTGTGTGTGTGTGTGTGTCTGTCTGTCTGTCTGTCTCTGTTCTCTTACTCTGCTGCTTGATTCTCTCCATATGTCGCAGGCTCTCAATAGGGGCTACATACTATTTCTGTTGTGATTTTTGTAAATATTATTGTGCCCTTTTTACCCTATATTGATCTTACATTTTACTTCTGGTCATTTTAAGAACATAAGAAGTATCATGCTGAATCAGACTGAGGGTCCATCAAGTCCAGCACTCTGTTCATAGAGTAGCCAATAGGCTGACCATATGAAAAGGAGGACAGGGCTCATGTAACTTTAACAGTTGTAGAGAAAAGGGAATTTCAATCAGTGTCATTTGTATGCAATTAGTTCCTGGTGAAATTCCCTCTTCATCACAATAGTTAAAGTTGCAGGAACTATACCAGAGTGACTATATACAAAAGAAAGCAGGGCCCCTGCAACTTTAACTGTTGTGATGAAGAGGGAATTTCACCAGGAACTAATTGCATACAAATGCCACTGGCTGAAATTCCTTTTCTCTACAACTGTTAAAGTTACATGAGCCCTGTCCTCCTTTTCATATGGTCAGCCTAGTAGCCAACCAGCTGTCGACTAGGGGCCAACAAAGCAGGACATGGTGCAACAGCACCCTCCCACCTATGTTCCCCAGCAACTGGTGCACACAGGCTTACTGCCTCAGATACTGGAGGAAGCACATAACCATCAGGGCTAGTAGCCATTGATAGCCTTTCCCTCCAGGAATTTATCCAAACCCCTTTGAAAGCCATTCAAATTGGTGGCCATTACTACATATTGTGGTACTGAATTCCATAATTTAACTATGCGCTGTGTGAAGAAGTACTTCCTTTTATTTGTCCTGAATTTCCCACCAATCAGCTTCATGGGATGACCCCTGGTTATAGTATTATGTGAGGGGGGGGGGAATATCTCCTTATCCACATTCTTCACACCATGCATAATTTTGTACACCTCTATCATGTCTCCCATTAGCCTCCTTTTTTCCAAGCTAAACAGTCCCAGCTTGTGTAACTTTCTCTCATAGGTGAGATGTTCCAGTTCCTTAATCATTTTAGTTGCCCTTTTCTGCACTTTTCCCAGCTCTATAATATCTTTTTTTAGGTGTGGTGACAACCAGAATTGTCCACAGTATTCTAAGCATACATAGATTTGTATAAAGGCAGTATGATATTGGCAGTTTTATTCTCAATTACATTTCTTATAATGCTCAACATGGAGTTTGCCTTCTTTACAGCTGCCACACACTGGGTTGACATTTTCATTGAGCTCTCTACCACATCCCTAAGATCTCTTTCTTGTTCGGTCAACGCCAGCTCAGATCCCATCAGGTTTTACTTAAAGTTGTGTGGGGGTGGGGTTGTGTCAACGTGCATCACCTTACACTTGCTTACATTGAACTGCATCTGCCATTTCGATGCCCACTCTCCCAGCTTGTAGAGATCCCTTTGGAGTTCTTCACAATCCCTTTGTGTTTTAACAACCTTAAATAATTTGGTGTCATCGGCAGACTTGGCCACTTCACTGCTCACTCCTAATTCCAGATCATTTATGAACAAGATGAAAAGCATTTTTCCCAATACTGATCCCTGTGGGACCCCACTAATTGCTTCCCTCCATCGGGAGGATTTACCATTTATTCCTACTCTCTGCTTTCTGATCTTTAACCAATTACTGATCCACAAGAGGACCTCTCCTCTTATTCCATGACTGCTAAGTTTGTTCAGGAGTCTTTTACTTTGTGTAAGCTGCTTTATTCACTGCAAAAAGTGGGGCAAAAATATTAAAATAAGTACTTTTGCTCATACTTCCTTTTCCTTTTTGTTCATATGGCTTCTCTTAGTATTCCTTATGATTGTTGGGTTTTGGTTTAACGATAAGCAGCGTAGTCTTGCTAAAACAAAGGGGGATTGTGAGGAGCTCCAAAAAGATCTCTCCATACCGAGAGAATGGCCATCAAAATGGCATATGCTGTTCGATGTAAGCAAGTGTAAAGTGATGCACATTGGGGGAGGATCACAATTTCACATATAAACTGATAGGATCTGAGCTAATTAGCGGTGACTGACCAAGGAAGAATTTGGGGCAGGGGAGGTGGATAGCTTGATGAAAATGTCAACCCGGCTGCTGTGAAAAAGGCAACTTCCATGTAAAGCATAATTAGGAAAAGAATCCTAATTCTTGAACAGTAATATGAAAAATGGTAGGTTCTCTGATTTGCACTTGATGTATGTGGATTCTTTAATCTTAATATAGTAAAAATACAAATTTTAGTGTTAGATTCATGACTGTATTAGCGGTTAGTTGAGAAACAAATGTATTAGGAAGTGCAAAAAGTGAGTATATTGCATCATTTGTGACAGACTTCTCTATACACACATAGTTTATGGTATGTAGTAAGTAAATAACAAACCCAAGGATGCCTTTATGTGTGTGTATATATGAAAGAGGCAGGCATGCAGACATAGACAGACAGTGGGTCAGGCCTAGATTTCCAGCCTAACCTATCTTACAGGGTTGTTGTGAGGGTGAAAGTAGCACATGCCATACACCCATACACCCAAACATTACCAAACATTTGTTTTACATTTCTGTGATAGTGAGCAGGAGAAGAAACTCACTAGATGGTTTTGGGCCAGTCATAAACTCTTAGCCTAACCTACCTCATGGGTTTTTGTGGTGGGGGGAGATATGGCACTTGAAAGAATGATCAATCTAGGGATTTCCCCTTCCTCCTTACTAGAGAAGCTTCTTTGCAACTGATCAACTAAATTGAGTCTGAACATCCTCTTATATTGCTACATCTGACCAAGAATGGCCATGTAGATGTTTAGAAATATTGCTCAATTTAAATTTAATCTATCCAAGTTTGGATTTTTATTTTTATTTTTTTGCTCTAAAAATAACCTGTGGTCAATGAATCCTATAGTAAGCCTGTCAAAGATGTTGGTACTGGAAAAAAGAATACACATTCATTTTGTTCAACCTGATCAGAAATATTAGAAAAGCTAAGAGAATTCAGAATGTCACTGACTCTTCTATCCTACAGGGTTGTTGTGCTGATAAAATGGAGGAGGATTATGTAAACCACCTTAGGTTCCTTGCAAGAGGAAAAAAGGCAGGATATACATGTAATACTAATAAATGTATTACTACTTATACTAATTATTATTATTGTTATTAATTACAATAATAATTTGATCTGGAACTAGGAGTGAGCAGTGAGATGGCCAAATTTGCTGCTGATCCCAAAATATTTAGGGTTTTCAAAATGAAGTGAGATTACAAAGAGCTCCAAAAGAATCTCTCCAAAGAGGGAAAATGGTCATCAAAATGGCAACAACAGTTCTACATAAACATTTGTAAAGTGATGCACACTGGAGCAAAACATCCCAACATCACATATACACTGATGGGATCTGAGCCTGCAGTGACTAAACAAGAAAAAAAACCTTGGGAATGTGGTTGACAGCTCAATGAAAATGTCAACCCAGTGTGTGGCATCTGTAAAAACGGCAAACTCCATGTTAGGCAGAATAAGAAAAGTGATTGAGAATAAAACTGTCAGTATCATACTGTCTTTAAACAAATCTATGGTGTGACCACACTTAGAATACTGTGTTCAGTTCTGGTTAACTATAGAATTTAGTATCACAAGATGTTGTGCTGGCCACCATTTTGGATGGCCTGTCCTCCTTTCCATATGATCACTCTATGATAACACTATTCCCCCCTTCTGAAGAGGTCTGGACCTCAAACTACAAAAGACAAACAAAGTGGCAGACCATAATAATAGTGTTCATATGCCCATTTGCTTTATGAGGCTTCTGAAGGCTACCAAACAGAGGACTATCAGGCCATAAAGTTGCCTAAATGGGTCTGCCAGAAGTCTGGCCTCACTGTTCCTGTTAGGCCCATGTCCTACAGCAAATGCTTTCAGCTGAACTTGATGGAATCCCATCCTTCATCCCTTGGTTTAATTTACTGACCTCCCCTGGCTGGGCCTTGGAGGGAACAATAGGATAGACGGAGCAGGCATACATAGCACACGCAGAGTGCTGAGAGTGGCAAATCTAAAAGCAAATATGTTGCTTTTTAAAGAACCAAGGAAATTCAATGGGTCTTTTAAGTAAATATTTATGGATGGAAATGCAGCCTATGCAGGCTTGAAACTTGACCACAAACATGATCACAATCTGCTACTTTAAGATGCAAACAGGAAGTAAAAGCATGTAGCCTAAAATGAGCTATACTAATTAATATAGTAAACTATAACTTATTCTAATTTAGGATATTTTCCTGTATCATCTTGTGTGCTTCCAGAATTAATCAGGGATTTTTTATTCCAGTAGAACAATTTTTCAAGTTGTCTCCAAATAAAGACACAAAACATGAAATCTTCATTTCATGAGTCAGTCATAGAAAGCTTTTATCTCTGGACAATGGCTATTGAAAAGTTCAAATGAGACCCCTCAGATTTCAAGTGAGAGAGCATAACTTCTGGGGTTCATTTATTATTCTGAAAAGTGGGTGCAACACGTAACACTAGCTTTGATTTTATATTGGATGTCAACATGGTGTTACATCCTAGCTAATGTTGGCTTGCTTGTCAACTGTATAATATCCAGTCATTTGTTACACAAAGCCATGAAATTCATTAAACAAAAAACCTACAGTTTGCAAAAACAACGTAAAGGTTCTACAGTTTCCAACCAAGCACCAAAAAGTAGGGAAATTGGGAATTAAGACTCACAAGCCTTAGGCTGCCTCTACAAGAGGCATTTAAAGCTCTTTCAAGGCGCATTAAAAAATTTACCTCTACAAGAACGGAGCGCAAATCGGGCGTAGAGGCGCGCTATCCCTCCGATTATGCGCATTATCGAATGCGCGTTAAACAGCGAGTTTTATTTTGCTCCGGCCGTTAAAGCGCATTTTGACTATGTGAACAAGTGCTTATGCGCATTAACTACTTGTAAAGCGCATTTTGGTCATCCGTTAATGCGCTTCGCCGCCTCTCGTGCAGAGGTATTAGGCGTAAATGTGCTTCAGCGATTATGCGCATAATCGCCTAATCAGGCGCAAAAGCGAATCCTTGTAGAGGGGACCTTAATGCCACATCCTCCTTAAGGAGGCAGAAAGTGCAAGTGAAATTCTCATTCTCCCAAAGCAGATAAACCATGAGGACAGGATGATATGCAGAGGTGACTGGGGTTGTGGAAAACTCATGATGAACAACTTAGGGCCAACTAATTCTCTTTTTTTGTTTAGAGCAGCCCTTCCCCAACCTGGTGCCCTCCAAAGGTGTTGGACTACAACTTCCATCTTTGCAAGTCAGTATGTCCCATGGTCAGGAATGTTGGAACTTGTCATCACAAACATCTGGAGGGCAGTAGGCTGGGGGAACACTGTTCCATATCCTTACCAAATACAGGGTCTGCCCAATACTTTTCTCTCAAACACATCTTGCATATAGCAGCATGACTGATGACAAAATGAGCACTATTAGTTGCAAATGTAGAACCAGAGCATGTGCCAGGCACTTTCAACTTTTGGTCCATATCCTGCCCTTTAAAGTACCAATGTTTTCTTAAAATGTGTTTATACAAAATATACTGTTCACTCCCCACAATCCCTCCACAATACATCATCTCATCAAAGCGACAGAAAAGGTTTGGTTTGACTGTCCTGAACTCCTTTCAGATGAGATTAGTTTGCAATCCTATACCATTTGGGAGTAAGCCCTAGTGAATTCAGTGGTACTGACTTCTGAGAAGACATGTATAGGATTCAAGTGTAAACCAACCTTCTTCAGCCTGGTGCTCATGCGAGTCCCACGCTGAAGAAGTGGATCAAAGTCATGGTGAGTGTGCTTGAAACTGTGCATGTGATAACAGCCATTTCCTTCAGAATGCTCAGTAATAAATGCAGTGCATGAATTAGCCCTAATAGCTTGTTCCCATGCTCTGCTGTTATGTTGCTTAAGCTTGCCCCTGGCCAGATCTACACCAAGCAAGATATGACAGTTTGAAAACAGTTTGAAAACTGTATATGGAGTGTGTCCTGAGCCCCAACAGTTGTCATTTCTGTTATAAACTGTTTTAAGAGCAGTGGTGTAGATCCTGCAGAATTTTAACCTACCTCACAGGGTTGTTCTAAGAACAGAATGGGGGGGGGGGTAGAGGGAAGAATCTTGAATGCTGCCTTGAGCTCCTAATTAAAAAATAAACTCTCTGGGATGATCCATCCTGCAACAGTGCGTAAGGATTTAACCTCTCCCTATAAAACATATAATATAATATATATACTCTGACAAATTAATATTTATTTAGCCAGAAGAATCTCTTAGGCTTGTAATAAGTAAAGTTTATTTCTTTAAAATAATTGATAATCACAAATCATGATAATCATTAATATGTGGGAATGGAGTTACAGGATTTTATGGGTCAGGGCATAATTCATGAATTTATAAGTAGTGCAAAACTCCGCTGTTATGTTGCTTAAGCTTGCCCCTGGCCAGATCTACACCAGGCAGGATATGACACTTTGAAAATGGTTTGAAAACTGTATATGGAGTGTGTCCTGGGCCCCAACAGTTTTCACTATTGTTACTCTGGTGTTTGCACACAGGTCCTTTCTCACTGTTATTCCAACAATTTCAGGGAAGCCCTGCGTGATGATATACTGCCTCGTGCAATGAGCTGCTTAGGATAAGCACATCCTAGGATTTTGATTGTTCTGCTTTTGGCAGTGAATCAACCTAATTTTCACCTCCTGAATTACTGATTTTCACTTCCAGAACACAGTTACCTTCCAATTCCACACTTCTGAGTTTTGCAATGTAGTTTTTGTGAAGGACATGGGTTTCTGGGGGCCTTGGCGCTTCCAGAGGAGGGAGGAGGATGCGCTCATTTGTTGACATATTTCTGAGCTACTTATCTCTTTAGTACCAGCCGAGAAAAGCAGGTGCTCAGTTAACGAGCAGAGGCTTAATGGCTTTCAGCTGAAAAACCATTAAGGAGGGTTTCGTTCCCAGGCTGTGCAAGGGCGGGGGCTAAGGAGTGAGTGGCTGATAAACGAAAGCCTGAGATGGATGGGTGATCTCTCTTCGGACCTGGGCACGGTGAAGAGGTGACCTCCGTCTGGCTGGATCGAGCCGGGTGTTAGAGTTTTTATTGTTTTATAAGCCTATTCGGTTTAAGGTAGCTTGACACTGTTAAGAGTGTGCCTAATTGGTGGGGGATGCCAATTGTTTTATTGCTTGTGCCTTCTTTGTGCTGCTAACCTCACCTACCTCAATTCCCTTCACCCCCCCCCCCGCTCCCTTCTCCTACCAACCCTTTCCTGTTTTGACCGAGGCCTTAACTTAGGATAGTGTGTAAATAAACCTGCTTTGGTCCTTAATTGCTGTGTCATTATTTCAGGTGTTGGCTCAAGCCAGCTTTGGCTGGGGGACTGGGTGGCGGGACGGGGTTTGTCCGCCACGGCAGGGGAACATGGTTTATGTTTCCTTGACAGTTTTGGGTTGTTGTTTTTTAAAAAGCACCAAAATGTGTATTTCACCATAAAATGTGTATATAATATGCATTTTATTATAAAATGCATGTAAAATGTGTACAAATTTTCATGCAGATTAAAAACAATAACACCCATCACAGATTAATGTAGGAATGGGATGGAATGGATGCATGAATGAACAAACGTATGTCAAACTTACATTGACTGCTTTCCATCCCCATCATAGAGTTTGGAAGTTTCTAAGTCATAGGGCTTTATCACACATACCCCCCCCCCCCCGGGATTGCTGCTGTGGGTTCCCCCTCCATTTTCTATGCAAACCTAGCGTTTTGAATCACACGTGGTTGGTTTTGCTCCGATACTTCAGCTCAGCCTGTTGAACTTGCCAGAACATGCCTGAAATGGACTTTGCCCATTGAGGGATAAATCGAAACTGAAACTAAAACCTGCGACTTCAGGGCGAGAGAGCAGCAGGAGGGAAATGACATCATGTGAACCCAGCGCTGAAGAAGTGGAGCAAAGCCGAGGTGGGTGTGCTTAAAACCGCCTGTGTGATAATGACCATAGTATGTCCCGCTGGTGTCAGCGCTGTATGCCTCTTGCCAGCAAAATATTGTGGCACTTGCAAATTTCTGCTGGAAACCCTCATGCCTTAATGACATCTCAACCTAATTTCACACTGTCCTCCTTAGCATCTTACAGCAGGGCTGCAGAAACATTTTGGACCTAATGGCCACATCCACTAGCTGCTGGGGGGCATGGAGTTGCACATGTGCACACAAACACTGCTACTAGTAGATCATGTGGCTTTTGTGCCACTAATAGAGGTGTGGGGAACTTTTTCACACTCACAAGTAAGCAGGATGGAATAAGTAAACAACACTTTCAAATAGCATGCCAAATACTAAGTCTCTGCCTGACTGTACTCAAAGATAAGCATGAGGACAGCATGTCTACTCAGAAGTAAGGAGGACTGGATCACTCAGCAGCTTCCTCCCCAGGCCCTGCCATTCTTCCTGGAAGGAAAAAAGTTCTTACTTCCAATCAGCTGCTAATCAGAGATTAGAGCTTTTCCCTGCCAGGAGAGGGGGTGGATGGATCAGCTGAGTAGCAGGGAAAAAGTGGGTGGGGGTACTGCTGACTTCACAGGCAGCACTGGAAGTGGCCAAGGGCTACATGCAGACTGTGGGTTGCACACACTTGTCTATACCTGGTGTGGGGAGGTCCACAATATTCATGCCAGGTTTGGCTTATCCAGAACAATATCATCTTAATATAGTGCTCTGACATAATTGATTTCTTTCTGTGGTGGGAGAAAGTAAAGCTGATCCTGAATTTTGTTCAGGGAGTTTTCTTGCCTCACACGTGATCAGCACTGTCAAATTCAAAATATTCAGTGCACATTCCACAAATAGTTGCACAACCAGAAGGAATATCTGACCTCAAAATTCACAATAGAGAATTTCTTTGGAGCATTGTGGGCTGGGTGGAGCAAATTTGCTTTAACTTTGTTCATTAGGAGTCGTGTGGGCCTTACAGGACAGATAGAATGACTACACTATTTTTCATCTTTTTGCCAATAGCATTTTCCATTAATGCTCATTCTGTGAAGCAAAATAAAATAATCAAATAAAAATCGCCAGCAATAGTTGCAATTTGCAAATAACACAGAATGTCCTGTTATTTGCATTCTCCTCATGTATGCACTGCTCTGCTATTTTGTACAGATCGAAAGAATGATAAATTGCATTCAAAGTGCGACTGAATTATGATAATAGTTCATTGCTTGGTAGATATACTGAATGATAGTATGCATAAAAATTTACAGAATACTTTGAAGACTTTTAACAAACATGTTAGTTTGCAGGGAGATCGTGCTGTAATTAGAATTAACTCATATATACCCACAAACTCAGATGATGCTTTGATTCAATGCATGGACTAAATTAGGAAGTGCATTGCCATTTTGCTATTGTAGTGTGTCTTTCTCATGTAACTACTGATCTCCAAGGAACTACAAGAATACAGTGATGCTGGCTGCAGTGTTAAAAGCAAAAATATCCATCGCAATTGTGCATTTCTCCATCAGCCAAGCTTACATCTTAAAGGGACACATCAATGCAGCTGTACTCTGTGCTCCAAGGTGAGTCTTGTTTAGCACCATATTTTACAGCATCCTCAGTATCCCACCATTTCCCAGGGGAACATAGTCTTTCAACTGGTTATTTGTGGTAGTCTAAGCCTGCAAGTCTTAATTTTAATAGCAGTAATTAGTTCTTGCCTATATATTCAGGACAAGCCACACCATGAATTATAGCTGATGCAAAGGTATAGAGGTAGAAAAATAGAGCAGGTCTGAAACTCCAGTGGGAGGCATCCACCGCGTCATTAAGCAGGGTGAAATTGGCCATCTCAGGCAGCAGAGATGACAAGCTATTATTCAGTTATTATATGGAGTGTCAAGCCTGAGCCCTCAAGAGGGCAGCATTCATGGAGTCATGAGTTATACCAAAGAGTCAGAAACAAAGGAGCAAGCCAGATGTCAAAGCCAAAAATTGCACCAAGAACCAGAGCAAGGAAGACCGTTGCTACTCAGGCAATGTTTCAACCCATCCAGGAAGTTGTTTTTAGGGGTGTGCACGGACCCCCCGGATCGGATCGGGACCCGGATCGGGACCTCCAATTTTGTCCCGGACCGGTTCGGACAAAATCGGAGGCCCCCCGGACCGGATCGAGTCCGATCCCGATCCAAAAATCGGAAATTTTTGGATCGGCCGCCATTTTTTTCCCCATAGACTTGCATTGCAATGCAAGTCTATGAGGAAAAAATGGCGGCGGGTGGGTAAGGGGGGGCCTAACTCCCTCCCCCCCCCGGGGCCGTCCGCTGTGGACGGCCCCGGCAGGTAAGCCCCCTCCCCCGCGCTCCCTACCCCCCCTGGGGCCGCCTGCTTCCATCCGCTGGCGCCCGCGGGCGCCAGCGGATAGAAGCGGACGGCTCCGGGGGGGGGGGTAAGCCCCCTTCCCCGCCACTTACCTTCTCGGCACGTCCGGCGCCGGCGGCTACTACCAGCGGGCTCCGCGGCCTACTCTCGAGTAGCGCGCCGGGTGATGACATCACCCGGTGCGCCACCCTGGAGCAGGCCGCGGAGCCTGCTGGTAGTAGTAGGCGCCGGCGCCGGACGGGAGCCGCCGGGCCGGGCAGGTAAGGGCCCCCCTCCCCCCTCCCCCCTCCGCGCGCCCCCTCCTCCCCTCCACGCACCCCCTCCTTACCTTTCCGGCCCGGCGGCTCCCGTCCGGCGCCGGCGCCTACTACTACCAGCAGGCTCCGCGGCCTGCTCTAGAGTAGCGCGCCGGGTGATGACATCACCCGGCGCGCCACCCTAGAGCAGGCCGCGGAGCCTGCTGGGAATAGTAGGCGCCGGCGCCGGACGGGAGCCGCCGGGCCGGAAAGGTAAGGGCCCCCCTCCCCCCTCCGCGCGCCCCCTCCTCCCCTCCACGCACCCCCTCCTTACCTTTCCGGCCCGGCGGCTCCCGTCCGGCGCCGGCGCCTACTACTTCCAGCAGGCTCCGCGGCCTGCTCTAGAGTAGCGCGCCGGGTGATGACATCACCCGGCGCGCCACCCTAGAGCAGGCCGCGGAGCCTGCTGGGAATAGTAGGCGCCGGCGCCGGACGGGAGCCGCCGGGCCGGAAAGGTAAGGGCCCCCCTCCCCCCTCCGCGCGCCCCCTCCTCCCCTCCACGCACCCCCTCCTTACCTTCCCGGCCCGGTGGCTCCCGTCCGGCGCCGGCGCCTACTACTACCAGCAGGCTCCGCGGCCTGCTCTAGAGTAGCGCGCCGGGTGATGACATCACCCGGCGCGCCACCCTAGAGCAGGCCGCGGAGCCTGCTAGTAGTAGTAGGCGCCGGCGCCGGACGGGAGCCACCGGGCCGAGAAGGTAAGTGCCCCCCTCCTCCCCCCCCCGCTGTCCACTTTCATCGGCGGGCGCCCGCTGGCGCCCGCCAATGAAAGCGGCGGTGGGCGCCAGTGGGCGCCCGCCGATCCGCCGATCCGCCGAACCGGTTCGGAGCTTTTTCGGACCGGTTCGGATTGGATCGGCCGATCCAGCTGCGGGATCGGAAATCGGATAATTTATCCGATTTCCCACTGGACCGGACTCGGATCGTGGATCGGGTCCGATCCAGTGCACATCCCTAGTTGTTTTTATAGCCGTTCCTGTCTAGGAGGGCCCAGCGGCCAGCGTGCGTAGGTGGGGCTGTTCCAAGGCCCAAGAACCCTTCGTTGCTGAAAAAGATGCCCCATGCAGTGGTGGCTCACCAGGGCAGCCACACACCTGAGCCCTCTAGTGCTATACAGCCTAGCAATGGAAGGCCTCTGGGTGCTGGGAAAGAAGAAAAGCCATCACTTACCCTTCTGCTCCACCTAAACCCTCCCGCCATCTCAAGAAGCTTGAAGAAAATTCCAAATGAGATACTTTGTTTTCTTCTTAGTGCCAAGTGAAAATGTTCTTTTTTGCCCAGGCATTTTATTCTAGAATTCTAATGTTTATTTGTTTGTTTGTTTTAAAATTGAAGTTACTCTTAAATTGAACTGAATGTTCTTTTGGTTTCTTGGTTGAAGAGCTAGTTGTTTAATTTGCTCTTTAACTATGCAATTGTATAGTTTGTATATTGGATTTGTTTGTTTCTAATGTTGTGTACATAGCCCTGGGATCCTGTGGATGAAGAGCAGTTTATGCATTAAAAAAATTATTTAATAAATGAACATTGCATGCCTCCTGTTCTTTCAGGCTGGATAGAGCCTTAAATGGTAACACTCTTCTTAGGGGCAACATTTTGTTGTAGGTTCCACTTGTTGTGGCTAGTAGCCATTGATAGATCTATCCTCCTTGAATTTCTAGAAACTCCTTTTAAATTGAAACCTATATACTCACCACATCAGTATGTCATGAATTTGCCCAGAGCCAACAAGGGTTCCAATTTGCTTGGGCCCTGGCCTCTATTGTATACTGTACCAGGTGTGGAGAGCCATGACCCTCTAGCTTCCCACTCAGGCCTGCCTGGCGCCCAAACTGTCATCTTTTTGGAACCAGGATAAGATTGCCCTCTACTCCCAGACATTTAATGACATATGATAGGCCATTTATGCCGTCTAAACAGGTCTAGTATTTAATTGAAACTGTTTTTAGCTGTCTAAATTGTTTTAAATTTTGTGGATTTAATTTTTATGCTGTTTTTTATGCTGTACTTTATGCCAAATTTTAAATAATAATAATAATAATAATAATAATAATAATAATAATAGCCCATCAGCCCATGTTGTAAATTTCCATGATACTCTCTCTATATAATGGAAAACACTGAATCTCAACCAATTTCCCTGAACTCCCGCTTTCACATTTTGCAGGAAAGTTGAATTGGCTCCTGATTCAAACTTTCTTTCCAGCATTGGGCTCAAGCTGAGCACAGCTTTAAACTGAGGATTTAAACTGAGAGGCTATATTGCCTCGTGTCCTCTGCTCAGATGAATATCCAAAATGAAGGCTTTCCACACCAGCTCCATTGTTTGTCTGGGAGAACTCCAGTGCTCAAAGACCGTGCCTGCCAGCTCAGAGTCTCTGGGCTGGATATGCCAAGAATGGAACCTGAGCTCCTCACATAAAAGCTACAAATATTGCCTCTGGGTCCCCCAACCAGCCATTTTGTTTTAGTGTTTTTCATTTCACATCAGCTTGCCTCTCAGCTCATTTGAGAAAATTAGATGAAAGTAGAAGAGTCGTAGGGTCATTCTAAATATTAGGGGGCAGGTAGACTAATAGGGCTAATTAACACTGCAATGTTAAAATGGTATAGAAATTGATTTAACATATGGTGTAGCTAGGGTTGGACTTCAGGTCCAGGGCCCTACAGCCCCCCCTTGACCTCTTAGAAAGAGGCAGATGAGGATATTAGGACAGCAGAGCTCTCATTTTATTCCTATAATCATAATAAGGCTATGATTTAAGAGCTTTTCTATATGATGCTGTTAATCTGTTATATCTATTTTTGGTTTCATCACAGAAATGAGATCCAAGTTCTACATAAAGAGCTTTTCCTTACCTGCTTTTTCACTATATAACCTCTAGGTGGCAATTGCACAAGTACAAAATAACAATATTTTCGTTTTCACAAACGATACTCAATTTTTCTCGCTCAAAAAAAATCAGTGAATGTGCTCTTTAAAAACATAAATGAAATCAAAGGGTCATGATATCATCTAAAAAAGCCTCATAAACAACTGTGAGTAAGGAATGAGAAGTGTACAATAAAAGCTTAATGTAGGAAAGCTCTAAGTAAGTTTTAAAAAATGTAAAAATATTATTATTTTAAATCAGGGTTGGCAAACAGTTTTGTTGCTGTTGGTCTAATGTATCAGGAATGTAGAAGCAGTTGCAAAGCATGATATGGTGGTTGGGAAGTGGAGAAGAGAAATGCTAGTTGTGAGCTTCACAGCTGAAATAATAAACATGTCCATCTAAAGGGACCGCTGTAAGACCATTAAGTCCAGTGTCTAAAATTACTTAGATGCACCACTGGCTCTGGTTTTCCCAAATAACCACGGAAACTAGTTTTGTGCTGGTGCTGATGGTTTTTGTTTTGTTAGAACACATTAGTTCCTTGCAGAACTACAGCCTCCAGGGTTCCTTCATTCGGAGCTCTGATAAGCAGACCAGGCTGAAACTGGATTAGATTTATAGTATGGACATACCCATAAAGTTCAAGGAGTCACAGCTGAGTAAGAAATCAAGATAGTCAGTAGAATAACCAGCAGTTGGCTTGGGTGTATCTAGACATATGTTTTTGTTTCTTTCTTTGATGTAGGATTCAGAGCTGACGTTTAGAATTGTTATGAGTTCTTTGTGATGTTTTGAGAACCCCAGGAGCAAACTGGGCTCCTCCCTCTGATTTTTTAAATTGGGTTTAATGATTCATGATTGATTTCCCTGGTATAAGTAACTTTTGTTACCTCTTTCATCACATAGGACCTAGTCTTGAATGAGAAGAGGCTGTAGGTAAAGTACCCTCTACTCTCTTGTAATACTAAGGCATGGTTACTCCCCTCCTATGACCTTCTAAAACCAATCTCTTCCTGCATGATGATAATTTATACAAACAGGAAAATCCTTACTTCCCATTGTTGAAACCCTCAACTATTTCCCTGGGGTCCTTCCCTCACTCCAGCATTTAGTTAATTGCACTGTTTCTGCAATCAATTTCTCACAGATACACCCTGTATATCCCAAACACAGACACGCACACACACACACACAGGTAAGAAGATTAGATAACAATACTAGACTACACTGCAAGATTGTGATACACTATTTATTTGGACTAGAGATATCTTTTAAAAATAAAAGGTGACAATTTGACTGCCAGCTCCCTATCCCAGTGGATGTGCATAACTACAAAGCAAATGGAAGAACAACTCAGTCAATTTAGAGAGAGACAGAGAGAGAGAGAGAACATGGCAGGAATATCCAATAACTCCATTCTGAAGGCAAGCATTAAATTGTGGCAGTGAATTTCTGCTCTTGATGACTTATTGGAATAACATCTGAATCCCAAACAATCTTCACAACTCTCTCAGACAAGAAAGAAAAGTCATATTCCATTAGAGAATTTACCAATCACTTCTTGGTCTTATTAAGACCTTTGCTACAAATGCCTGCAGAAGCATTGACAGAACAGCAATTAAGAAATAAGAGAATCCCATTGAAGATTTGTGCCACTTCTAGAGAGACCTATGGAGGTAATATGGGATAATATGGGATTCAGTTTTGCTGTAGTAGAATCTCTCTTTCTCTCTCTCTCTCTCTAGCTGCATTCAGACAACACAAAAGTCAATGGTGGGTTAATAATCAACTCCACGGTTGATTATAGAGGAAGTATTCCCCACATGACATGATTATAATCAACCATGGTATAGATTAAAGCCAATGTTGAGTTGACTGTTAGTTAATGGTATGTTTGATTGACACATCCCCTGCCCTCCCCCTCCTCAATCCTCCCACTGGTATCCTATCAGCCATTGGGAGTTCTGTTGGCTGGACTAGAGCAGCTGCCACCACTTTGGTCACTCTTGCCAGGGGATTCTGTAGTTGCTGAAAATAACTAACTGGTTGTGCCAAAGTAGTCAACAGTGCCTGACACACAACATGATATTATTATTATTATTATTATTATTATTATTATTATTATTATTATTTACATTTATAAACTCTGCACAGTTTTGGTTATTTGCGCTGGTTGTTTTGGCCAAATAACCAACTGTAGTGTGCAAATGTCCTGATAGATGACACCATAACCAATCATTGACTATTTAACCCACCATTGGTTATTGTGTCATATGAACCCAGCCTCCCTCTCTTTCCTAGAATAAGATACAGCTTTTAAAATAAATTAATTTTAGCCTTATAATTCTGTAATGCACAACCGTATAAACTTAGTGCGTTAGGAGGAAGAGAGAAAAATAATATATGACATATCTAAATGATCACAAATAATGTCAACCTAATACTTTTGCCACTGCTCAAACACCTATCTTGGCATTTTTTCTGTTATGTTTGTATTACTGGAAAGAAAGGCAATCAGGATTCATAGACCCTGTTACTGACTGAATAATAGTCTTTTCTCTGAGGAAAGGGCTTCCTTGTTGCAATTTAAGAAATAACTGTCTATGGAGGATAGCAAATATGTGGGGGTGGGGTGAGTGGGTGAGTAATTTGAAACTTAATTGAAAAATTTAGCTGCCATCTTTGCTGAAGTATGCTGAGAGTTGTAGTCCAACACCTCTGGAGGGCATCAGGTTGGGGAAGGCTGTCCTAGGATCTGACTGATAATATACACTTAGATTTTTTTATTTTGCATGTTGGGTGCCTTTAGTAATATGTGCCTCTAATATTTATCCAGAAAACAGCAACAGTACTCCAGGTAGCTGAAATTTTAGAAACATTGGTGTAAATCAACAGACTTACTGATAGTGGGCTGGTTTGCATGATCACCATAGCCTACAACAGACCATGGGTTATTTGAGGATTGCTTCCCCCTCCAACAACCCCTGCCGACTGGGTTCAGATGACACAACAAACCAGAGGAACCCACTACAAGGGGATGAATATTCAAAATGGCTGCCAACATGCACCGCAGCCCCCCATAGCGTAAATAAGTCATAGTGAGCTGTGGTGATTGTGCAAACTCAGGCAATGAGCACTGCAGGTTTTAGCACCACTTCTCAGCTTCTCAAAATGTCTGTAATTCAGTAGCATGATTCAACAACTTCAGGATGGTACATTGCCACTAACCACTTTTTGGGCGAAAGTCATCCACTCCACTACAAATGTTAGCATTTGGAGTGTGTATGTGTCACTAGTAGGTATCCATGAATTCTCTTTGAGCAGCATATGTTGTGATGGGGGGAAAATACAGAACATCACCCCAAAACATTTTTTTTAAAGGTTGCTTTGAATATGAACTAGAGGTGAAGTAACGTCTGTTAGTTGTGGTGTTATCCCTTGATAAAAGATTTGCAATGCCATTTCCTCATAACTCACACATTGTTATATAGGTTGCAGGGGGGACCCTTATCCACCCACAAACCTTGCTATAATGAAGCTAGGTCTTCCCATCAACTTTCCATTGTACAAATGAGAGACAGCATCTTTTGAACTGTGAGAAAATGTCAGACACATCCCAAGTTAACCAAATGGTGTAGCAAGTAAAAAAGAAGACAGAAAGAAATCACTCATGGCTGTCGTTAGGATCTGCTAAATTGAAACTAATCTTCCTAAAGATGCCTTTCTTATTTCCAAATCACAGCTGTGTAGTGAGGGAGTAGCTACCTTTTAGATGATGAGGCGCTGTCTTTTGCATAGAAAGATGCACACACGTGTCCTTCATTGATGTGTGCAATGTAGGCTGGTGGCTCTGATTTTGGAGGGCACAAAAAGGGGAGAAAAGTCTCAGGATGCTATAGGAATTTTTTTTATACCAGTAACCACTGCAAGACAATTTGTTGTTAATAATTTCTGCAGACTTAATAACAACCTCCTTAAAAAGGCCTAAAAAACCCAAGAGGCTGAAACACATTGGGCTTTTGTATAATTTTTTTCCTATAGCATCTTGAGACTTTTCTCCCTTTTGGTGCACATCTTGGATTCTCACCCGCCTTGCAACCTCCGATTTTGGTGGGGATGTGAATCCATTCTGGGTCTCAGTCAGAGCTCTAAAGGTGCTATCCAGGTTCAGCACCTTGGATAGTTCCTTTAGAGATTGGCTAGTTCTGACTTAAACCCAGAATGGATGCACACCCCACTGAAATTGGTCACCGGCCTTCACTGTATCAATGTACAGAAATCCATGGCTAGAATAGTGAACCCTCACTCCAAAACTCATCAAACAAATTCATCACCAGCAGCAGAGCCAGCCCAAGACATTTTTCTGCCAGAAGCAAAGGTCGAGATGGTGCCACCTCCTATTCTATGTACAAAAAAAGCCAACTGGACAGGCGGTTGAATCTTTTTTTAGAACTGGCAATGGGATGAGACAGCTTCTTCCTCCACCCTGAAGACATCCAGCAAATGGAGGGGGTGCAGGGCAGTGTCTGTGACCTACAGCTTTCTCCTCCAACACCTTGCTGCCGCCTCCCAGTGTCTACCACCTGCCGCAACAGCTTCACTCAGTCTGATGGTAGGACTGGCCCTGAGATCAGAGCTACCCACACTGCAGAATTAGGACTTTGAATTATTTATTTCTAAGATTAATATTCCACACCCCCAACAGCAAAGAGCATGCTGAACTTTGGCTGGATAAATGTCACACACCCTGGAACTCGGGTAATTCATATCCCAGTAATATATGGATTACCCTATTTCATATGCTGCTTTTCAGTCCCCATACATGGCTGCCTTGAGGTAGCTCACAGAGTTTAACAATAATTTCAGTTCACTTAATAGGATGAAGAATAATGAAATCAGCTTTGAAACAATCATAGAAGCCATGCTACCAGGGGAGGCTGGTGGCTCTGATTTTGGTGGTGCTGTGAATTCATTGTGAGTTTTAGCCAAAACCAGACAGAACTTTATCCAAGGAGCTACCCAAGGTGATGCACCTATTTTGGGGGATAGGTTTCAGCACCTTGGACAGCTCCTTTAGAGTTCTAGCTGAGGCCCAGAATGGATTCACAGCCCCACTGAAATCAGACCCACCAACCTCCACTGCATTGTATACAATGCAAACAAGATCACAAGCTTCTCATGAGGCACCATTATGTGAGAGGTTGTCATCCATGCAGCCTCTAGCCTACTCAGGAAATCCCTACAACTGCTCAGTTATCTGTGGAGGCGGTTTAGTGGCACTGCTGGGCTCTTAATTCTGATTGCCTGAAATGACAAAGGCCTTTGTGGCATAAGCTTGCATGGACTATAGTCTACTTCATCAGATGCTGTGGTCCATGAAAAGCATATACAAGAGTAAACTTAGTCTTTAAGGTACTATAAGGCTCTTTATTTATTCTGCAATGGACTAATATGGGTACCCCTTTGGGAATATATCAACTGAGGCTACAAGTGGCCATCTCCCCCATGGTTACAGCCCCTAATTGGCAGTTTGTTTTAACTGGTTATCATGTGACTTCCAGTCATCTCCATGCCTGTGAATTGCTAAAGCTGGATCCAAACTCAGTCACAGGTAAGAGAGTGGGTCAAATGCACACAACACATAGGAGTTTAAGAAACTACCTTATACTGAGTCAGGCCATTGGCCCATCTAGCCCAGTATTGTTGACACTGACTGGCAGCTGCTCTCCAGGGTTTCAGATGGGATTCTTTTCCTCAGCAAACTTGGAGAAACTGGGATCAAACCTGGGACCTTCTGCTTGCAAAGCATGTGCTCTCTCTCACCCTGAGCTATGGCCGAGGCTGAAGTCAGAAATACAATAGTACCATTCAGAATTAGGAGTATTCCAAACAGCAAGTCTTAGGTGGGTTTAAAAGACAGAGAAGCAATCCAGAAGCAACTGTGGTCCAAGAAGATCCAGGAGTCAGCAATATGGGAGGTCGGTCAACAAGTAGAGCAGAGTTGGGGAAGCTGGTTTGCAACCATCTGGAAGCTGAAAATGTGTTGTTACAGCAGCTACAAGACATCAGTTGAGGCATTTATAGTCTGCTTTCTTGGATGCCAGCCAGGTCCAGCTGCAAGCACTTAGTTCTGCTGCCAAGGAGCCCCCTACTCACAAATAGCTCTATTTAATTGAGCTTTCAGGCATGTGTTCCTTTATCAGGTGGCCATCTAAGCCTGCATTTTCTGTTATCTATGTCCTCTGGATCTCGGAGGCAGTCTCCCTCTCTTGCTTGTAAAGTGATTCTTCTGGCATAGGTGAGTCAGGGCCCCGTCCCAAGGGTCCTTCCATGAGACAGGCATGCTGAGGACTCTCCCTGGATACTGGAATAATTCTAGTCAGTGCCAGAGTTTAGGGGTCCAGCCTGCCTCCCAGGGACTGCTGGGTCTGCCAGGTCTGGATCCTCACATGAGGAGGAGTCATCCTGGGTCAAACCAGGGTCTGGCATAGCAACCAAAGGCAGCTGCCGGACCCCAGCATCCTTGTCCTTTAACTGTGGCAGTGGTGGGTGGCCATTTTAATTTACTACAATGTCTGTGGCATAGCACCACTCTGGGCATTGTGGAAAATTAAAATGGAGGAGAGGGCTCACCAGAGGTAACTTTGTTCCAGGCTCCCTAAAACCAGTCCTAGTCCATCCAAAGATGTTCCAAAGACGGAGAAAGCAGAGCAAGTGAATGGGATTGAGGAGGAAGAGCTTTTAGAGGACACAAATGGTTATCTGTCGTATCTTTCTCAAATGGCTTCCAATATATAATCACGTTATCAATTTTCCTATAAGACAAGTGATTTCAAGTCAGCAGGACATTGTTGACTATTCTATCTTTTATCACATGTTCTTATAGGTTAAAGCACATGCTCTTTAAATCAGTTGATTAAAGCACTAGGGAAATGGCTTAGTGGTCTAAACAACACATTTGTTATAATTAGGCCCCCTGGTGTGTTTAATTGCTAGCAGGGTTGACTCAGGACTTCATTCTTTCAAGGTAGACCAATTAACAGCTTGATCTACAATCCGGTTAAATTGAAATAGTAGGATTTAATCTGAGTTTTTCTCATTGAAATCAATAAATGACCTTAAATCCTAAAATTTTCAGTTTAACTAGGCTCTGAGTTCTGGGCAGTAAATTAACGCAATGATTTTAGTTCAAGTTGTTCAAAGCAAGAACAGAATATTTATGAGAGTTTTATAGATGCCCCTCTGTGTTGCTGACTTACGCCAATCCTATTAGGGCAATGAGGGGGGAAATACATGGCCTTCCAGATATCCTTGGACTGCAGCTCCCATCATCCCTCACCATTGGCTATGCTGGCTAGGGCTGATGAGAATTACAGTCCAACATTTGGAGGGCCACACGTTGCTCACCCCCATGGTTGGGGTCATAGATATGAAGAAGATTTCTCCTAGATGGATAAAGAGATTTCTCCTCGCTGGTCAAGGACTGTTCACATAGTTCCTATCCCAATCTCTGTCTGCTGTTCAGGAGGGTGGGGCAGGGGGCTTCTCCTTGCACAAAGCAGCTGTTTGAAGTGAAAAAATTCTACACCCACAGTCCTGTCGCTTGTGCACATCAGAGCCTGAAGACCTTAATCTCCATGGCACTTGAAGGTAGCTGTTGGTGTCTCTCCCCTTAACTAAAACTGTCACATTAGCTTATAGTGTGAGGCAGTGGAAGCTGGTGGCTCCTCCATTGCACATTGGATAGCTCCTTTGGAGTTCTGGCTGGCTCTGACTGAAATCTGGAATAGATTCATGGCCCCACTGAAATCAGAGCCACCAGCCTCCACTGGTGTGGAGAAATTAAGATTTTAGAAGAAATTAAGATTTTAGAGCACAATTTGCTCTTTACTACAAATTTCAAGTACGTGATAGATATTTAAGGGATTGAGATTTTACAAATAAAAATAGTGTTGATAACAAAGGGGCCATACTTTTTTCTCATTCATTGTCAATACAGTTGACAGCACATGCCAATAGTGCTAAACACACAGATAGTTTGGCTGCTGTCTCATGCCCATTTACTTGAAAGCAAGTCCTATTGAGCCTCACAGGGCTTTCCTCTGAAACAACATGTACAGGTTGGCACTGCGAATGCCCTTATGCCATGCCCAGTCTTGGAGACAATCCTTGATGCTTCTTTCCTTCGGTGCTGTTTCACACATTGCATCATGGAAAACCTGGGTTTGGCACCAAGCCCACCTGTAACAAGCAGTCATGCACGGCCTCTTCAGGCTTCCTGGTACACATATCTGCAAACATGTTTTTGCCATATTCACTCATTACATTTACAACACCTTCCATTTTACGTCAAAAAATATATAATATACACATTCAATACACACATTTGCAAACCTGTTTTTGCCATATTCACGCTTTATATTTACAACTCCAGTACATCTAAAAATGTAATGGGTGAAGTGGTCCTCAGAGAAACATTCTGCTTTTCATTTTCATGTGGAGAGTTGGCCCCATTAGCTTTGCAAAGTCCAGTTCATTCAAGCCTCCTCATCCCTTCAGTCGCTTAATACTTGAACAAAATGGGAGGCATTGTTAGCAGTTCAGGCAGTTACATACTGACACTTATTCGCATTCTCTAGCATATAAAGGAGAACCTGCACCTCTGACCTAAGCATGGGACAAATAGTATCAGTTGCCAGGCAACCAGAGACACAGCCTATCTATAATATGCTTGAGAACACATGTTGGGTTACCTGCAGAAAAGGTCAGGGTGACTTAAGTGCTCCATGCCTAAAGTTCCATCTTGCCATGAATGTAGATCAGGAATATGATGGCTGCTTCAGCGGGCCTTCATTTGGGTGTCAAAACTAAAACTAATTGTTGAAAAGGCAGCCCCATTTATTGGGGGCTGGGGATGGAATGGGACTCTAGTTCTCCTGCTATGGGCAGACGCTAAGAATATTAGAAGACCCATGCTAGATCAGACCAAGGGTCCATCCAGTCCAGCATTCTGTTCACACGGTGGCCAACCAGCTGTCAACCAGGGACCCACAAGCAGGACGTGGTGCAACTTCACCCTCCCACCCATGTTCCCCAGCAACTGGTGTATATAGGCTCACTGCCTCTGATACTGGAGGTAGTACAGAGCCATCAAAGCTGACAAAGTACAGTTGTAACGAATGATGAGTAAAAAGCTGTTATGTGTTGATTGTTTAATGAGTGAGATGGAAAGGACTTGAGTACAGAAGGAGATATACAAATCCCATAATGTCTTTAGTGAATAGATGAGGGGATAGTGGCCTGGCCACAGCCTCCAGTATCACACATTTGTGGTTAGTAAGGAAGGAGTCGTATGCACAGACAGCTAGATGCTTTCCTCCATGCTTTCAGGAAGTCCTACATGCATACAGCCCATTTTTCACCAGAACTGAATGCACGGCCTTCAAATAACATATTGATGTTGGGTTGTATGGCAAACTGACATAATCCTGCTCCCCCATCACATCTTCACTGAACTCTTGGAGGGTAAGGTAAAGTATATGAGAATGGTTTATTTGGATAAGTAAAGGATACTTTTTTTGTAGGGCTGTTTGAGTCTGAACCCCAAATCCAAGCCAAGGTGGGCCAGTTCAGCCTGCCTCGGCCTGAATCCAGATCAGGACCAGATGAGCCTGAGATGGTGCAAAGCACTAGTGTAAGGTCTCAAATTATGGTGGCCATAAAGGGCCATTTCTGGAAACCCCAGAGTCCCCATCTTCATTGAAAATTGTGGCTCTCATCAAGGATGGGTGGCTGCCAGATGGCTCAGGTAAATCCCACAGGCAGGCAAGGGCAGCAGCTCCAGGTTTAGAGAGGTTAGCTGGGAGGGGGCGAGTCTGATAGACTCCCAGTTGGCCTTGTTCCCAGCTTTCCTGGGCACCCACCAATCAGCTATACAACAGCCAAACCACGTTGGGTGTGCAGATCTTACTTCGGATTTGGGTCCAAAGTGGGTTGGCATAGGCTCAAAGCATCCTCCAATGTGGCCTCTGAAACAAATTTGGGGTGAGGGAGGTCTGTGCATAGCCCTACATTTTTGTGGTGGAAATTACAGGATATAAGCTTTGTGGCTGGGGTGGGCAACTTCTGGCCCTCCAGATGTTTTGGCTTACATAAGGATAATGGGAGTTGTAGGTCAAAACATCTGGAGAGCCACAAGTTGCCCACCCCTGAGTCCCAGTATTGGGAAAAGTTCGGGTTATAAATAAATATAATAAATAAAAATAAATTTATGAGTTCAAATAGAGAACAAAAGGAGACGTGGATCCGGCAATAAATATGGAAGTGTGGAATGAGCAGACTGTCTCTTTAGGAGCCTATCTACACTACTGCTTTAAAACGGTTTATAACAGTTTAAACCCGGTTAAAGCAGTAGTGTAGATAGGCTCTAAGAGTCATACATATGTTGTTGATGTTACAAGAACTGGCTGAAACTGGTTAGCATCACTGGTATAGATGGGGATGTACAAATCAGTTTATACCTGGTCTGTGATGATTCCTTCTGTCCATCATTCTACGGAAATGTACATTTATTTCCATGCCCAACTTTCCTCAGCATGCATATTTTGTATGCACCTTTCCACAATATACACTTTTATGTACAAACCTTTCCCCAAAGTAAAATAAACAAAGAAGTGCTGCCCCTTCTCTCCACTTGGGGAAGAGCATAATAATATGCTCTTGCTACTTTATTTGGGTTTCATTGCTGCTTACTTGTAGGGTGTGCTGTTTGTAATGTAAACTTAAGAGATTTCACTATTCTAATAAAACAAAGATGATAAATATAAGGCCTATCTTCCAGCATGCAAGGCCCATGCCTTTATCAGACCAAATGAGAGAATTGGACAGGGTTGATTAACTTAGGCTGACCAGATAAAATCCAGGTCAGGGCTCCTGTAACTTTAACAGTTGTAGAGAAAAGGGAATTTCAGCCAGTGTCATTTGTATGCAATTAGTTCCTGGTGATATTCCCTCTTCATCACAACAGTTAAAGGTGCAGGCACTATACTAGAGTGACCATATACAAAAGAAGGCAGGGCCCCTGCAACTTTAACAGTTGTGATGAAGAGGGAATTTCACCAGGAACTAATTGCATACAAACCACACTGGATGAAATTCCCTTTTCTCTACAACAGTTAAAGTTACAGGAGCCCTGACCTGGATTTCATCTGGTCAGCCTAGATTAACTGTTGACTGTAATTATTTTTTATGTATGCTTTTATTCCTGTAAATTGCTTTGCCTGTTATAGCAAGTGTTCTAAGATAGGCTGACCATCTGAAAAGGAGGACAGGGCTCCTGTAACTTTAACAGTTGTAGAGAAAAGGGAATTTCAGCCAGTGTCATTTGTATGCAATTAGTTCCTGGTGATATTCCCTCTTCATCACAACAGTTAAAGTTGCAGGGGCCCTGCCTTCTTTTGTATATGGTCACTCTAGTACAGTGCCTGCAACTTTAACAGTTGTGATGAAGAGGGAATTTCATCAGGAACTAATTGCATACAAATGACACTGGCTGAAATTCCCTTTTCTCTACAACTGTTAAAGTTACAGGAGCCCTGTCCTCCTTTTCAGATGGTCAGCCTATCTAAGAGCTGGTTGGAAAATATAACACTTGAAAAAACAACAACACAATTTTGTCCACACCCTCAAGCTCCTATGTAAGTTTGGCCTAGGAACGCTTTGCAGAATCGAGCTAAAAAAGAAAGAAAACTATAGAAGAGGCAAAAGAAGAAACTGAAAAGCAAGTCGTTTATAAGAGAGATGAAAAGGAATAAGGAAATAAATAGAGGAGACAAGTTTCTCAGTTCATGTTTCAGTCTGTTTTAACAGTAGAGAAAAGGTGCTGAACATGAGGGAAGGGGGCTAGTTGCTGTGAGGAGAGAAGCTGAGGAGACCATGGCTCACCGCTCCTGGGCTTAGGGGAATGGACCCATACTGACCCTTTCATGTTCCATGCCGAGCCATATCCGTGCACCCAACTCTGTACTGCTGCAGCTAGTTTTCTTCCTAACCCAATCGATATTGCACAAAAGGCTCAAGTGAAAGAGAGTAGCAGCAGAGCGAAGATATCTAATTGCAGTCCCATGTAATCTCTTTCACAGTCGTTATCGTTATTGTATATATTTCCAGCCCAATTCGTTTATCTTTTCCGGCCGCCTGTCTGTGTAGCTGCCTCCTCTTCTCTCCTTTCCGATGGCTGCAAATATCTGCTTATCACCCTTTTTCATACTGTGTTTTGTCTGCCTCTGTCTTTGTGTGTAACCTATTAGACCATTTATTATGTCCACCTCCTATGTCGTGGACATTGTGGTAAGGAACTCTACTCCGTGAGCCCCGTGCTCTGGTTGTTCACAGCAATCTCTCCCTGTTTTGTGTGAGCTTATTTTGATGAACTGACCTCATGCCGGGAACAAACCAAGAAGCCACATTTGGCACTGCGGCCAGGATGGATGCGCGATTGCAACCTCCCCCAATCTGGTACTTTCTGGATGTGTAAACTAACAACTTCCATAATCCCTTGAGTTGGCTGGGAGTTGTAGTCCAACACATCTGGAGGGCACCAGGATTGGGAGAGTGTGCATTATTGGTTTGTGAGGCTGAGAAACTAATTGGGGTGTTTCATTGTAAGGTTTTTGTGCTGTGGTAACTGTGGGTCCTATTTGCAGCTGGGAGGGAGGAATCTTCCATTTTTCTTAGAGAGGAGTACAGTTCTTAAGAGCATCCCTTCCTCCAATTTTCTTTCTGAATTTGTTGTCCAGTATATAACAGAAGGACTCAGTTTGGAATGTTGATTGCATAACAGCATACCGCTCTCATTCTCCCATCACTCACGGCAACACACTTCCATGCCCCTCTTTGCCTGCCTATAATCTCTGAAAGGCAGGCCTCAAGCACAAGTTATGCTTCACCCCATTGCATTGGGACTGTAAGTAGAGCACTATTTTACATTTGCATTTAACAAGTTTCAGACTTCAGTGATAAATTGGCAACATTTTTCTTTGTGACAGCTGTTTGACAGCATTTGGAAATGGTTAAAAATGGAAAATTATCCTAGAGAGGAAACATGCCCTTCTCTTCATAACTCAAACCGAGACAAGGAATGAATGAAATAACACACTTATTACATTCTGGCTGCTGAACTGACAACGTGCTGCCTTCCAATGCTTCCCCTTGATTTGATAATCTAGTACAATTTAAGCCTCAGATATATTAAATTGTTCAGAAACTTGGTTCGGTGCCTAAAATCTGTGCACTGTTTAATGATGTCTCTTTCTTTAGGCTAAACGAGATGTCACAGCAGTAAATCCATGTGTTTACACTCAGAATTTACCCCAATCCCACAAAAATAGTGGAACTAGGGCTTGCATTTTTTTTTTTGATGAACAGAGATGCTATTGGGGATGTGCATGGCTGAAATTATCGTATCATATCGTTACTGGAAATTCCAAAAAATAAAATAAAATTCAGATCCAATCATATCGGGGGGTACCTGGATTTGATCGGAAGTTCCAATACGATTACGGTGTTTTCCCCATAGGTTTGCATTGGGGAAAGAAAGCTTTCCCTCAGTGCAAGTCTATGGGGAAAAACACTGGGCTGGCACTCCCTTCCTCCACCCACTCGCACTTCCTCCCCCCACTCGTGTTCCTTACCCACTGCTGCCGCTGTCCCATACTACTGCTAAACAGGCTTTCCGGCCTGTTCGTCAGTACAGAGCCATGTTGGGTGATGTCGTCATCACTCGGCACCTCTCTGTACTGACGAACAGACCACAAAGCCTGTTTAGCAGTACTACGGACCAGCAGCGGAGGTGGGGAAGGCTGCAGGTAAGGAGCGTGAGTGGGGGGAAGGGAGGGGGTTCCCCAGGGGTCCCCACTTACCTGCGGCCTTCCCCGCTGTCATCCGCTGCCCTCCACTGTTTCCACATTACTGAGCACTAGGCTTTGCGGCCTAGTGCTCAGTAGAACGATGACGCTCTGGGTGACATCATCACCCGGCACATCGTCGCTCTACTGAGAACTAGGACACAAAGCCTAGTTCTCAGTAGTCCAGAAGCAGTGGAGGGCAGCGGACGGCAGCGCGGAAGGCCACAGGTAAGGAGCTCAAGTGGGGGGGGGGGAAGGGAGGGCCGGCACATGGATTTTGGATCCAATCAGATAGGGCCCCCTTAGAAAAGTATCATTATCGTTAATCAGATGTCTGATAACGACCTTATCAGATCGTTATTGGACATCGGAACGATACGATATACATCCCTAATGCTGAAGTCATCCAAGCTATAATATATTCTTCCCTGCTGTAATGCAAAGTATTTAAGTGGGGGTCGGGCTTGGATCTGAATGGGCAATTTAAGCCTTTTCTACACCAGGCCATTTGCCTGGGATGGCCCCTGGCTGGTCCCTGTGTGCCGATGCTGTGTATTAGGTACTTCCAGGATCGCCATCTCTCCTTCCCTGTGTGCTGATGGTGTGTATTAGGTACTTAAGACTCATTAGCTTTACAAAAGACCTGCCTCTGGTGTAGATGAAAACTTCTAGAACAGGTTTGTTGATATGGAGCAACACAGTTGCCTAGGTTTTTGGACTCTCATGGGAACATAAGAAGTTGTCTTTTGCTAAAGCTATATATAGCATTCTCATGACTGGTCACTCACGGAAGTTTATGGGTCATTACATGACGCTGTAAACCTCTAGTGCCTCTCTTGTACTTTGGATGGATTTCCATGGGTTAATTTGAAATGGAAAAAAAAACTAGTAGCAAAATAAACCCCCTTTCCATTTAGCTTGAAAAGAGGAAATAGCGCTATAAGAAGAGGGATACCAAACTGCCATTTTGTGGCTGTATAAATGAAACATATAGAACTCCTGGTAAAAGGGGGAAAATGGAGAGGGGAAGGGAAGTGTATGTCAAGACAGCATGTCGTGATTGTGGGACAAAAACAGAATCAGAAAGCTATGGTAAAGTTGCGGGATTTTCCCTGGTGTAAAAATGCTTTTAGTCAGGCCCTTGGTTCATCTTGCCCAATGTTGTTGACACTGACTGGCAGCAATGGCTCTCTAGAGTTCCAGGCAATATTTCTTCCTAGCCTTGGGACCTTCTGCATGCAAAGCAGGTTTTCTACCACTGGCCTACAGTCCTCCCTTTGGGGGCATGGCTATGGGGACTGTTACGATTTATCACTACACCATTGGTGGGAGGTCCATTTTTACAGATTATCTCCTCTTGTCTTTCCCCCAGGTATTTTTCTCATCTGTTGAGCTTTGACTACTACTATTGTTGTTGTTGTTATTATTTATTTCATTTCTCCACTGCCCACTAGCTGAAGCTCTCTGGGTGATTGATAACAACTCACAGATAAAATACATCATAAAAATTTCAACTATATGAAATTTAAAACAATTTAGGGAGCAATCCTATGGCCACCAGACAATGTCTAGACGACCATAGGATTTTTCAGTTTCTGGGAACTGAGTTTGGAGCCAGCACTCTGACCTCAGATTCCAGAAACTGCTTGCCCTTCCCCCTCCACCACCGCCTTGTAGCCAGAGTGGTTTTCTGCACCAGCTACTTCTCGGGCACTTGGAAAAGGAGTGCAAAGAGGGCAAATCAGGGGCATGCCTGGGGCAAGGAGGGGAGGAGACTATGGAAGCTATTATATGAAGCTTCCTATTGGTCTCTGGCCTCTTTCCCTCCCCCTCCCCAAAGCTCAAAATTGAGTAGCTAGCGAAAACTGCTGGGAAGATAGAGCACAGAGGAGAGGATTTCATCCGAGCTCTGTCTGTCCTGCATTGGATAGTTGTTACCCTCCAAGTTTGGTGTCTTATGACTATCCAGTAGGATTGCACCCTTAAACAGCTAAGAGCAATTTCAATAAAACACTAGTCAAGTTCAGGCAGCTGGCATAAATGCCCTAGCATATGCCATTAAAAGCCTGGGAGTAGAGGATAGACTTAACTTGGCGCCAAAAAGAGGAGAGTGTTGGCATTAGGTAGGCCTGAGTGGGGAGATCATTCCATAACAAAAGGGTGCTCAGCTTGAAGAAAAGGGCTTGGGAAGAGGAGCTGGATTGGAGCAAGCCATGGGCATGGGTAGGTTCCTCTCGCTCACACAGCAGTTTTCCTGTTAACAGAGGAATTCCTTTCCCCTTTTTTGATCTAGTTAGGATAGCTCTATGTTTAAACACATGATCCTTACATGTCATTTGGCCCTCGTTTATCCTCAAGTTAAAAAGCCAAAAGAAAGAGACATCATTAAACAGTGCACAGATTTTAGGCAAAGAACCAAGTTTCCGAACAATTTAATTTATCTGAGGCCTAAATTGTACTAGATTATCAAATCAAGTGGAAGCATTAGGAAGGCCATGCATTTTCAGTTCAGCAGCCAGAACTTAATAAGTCTGTTATTTCATTCACCCCCTGCCTATGAAGAGAAGGGCCTGTTTCTTCTCTAGGATAATTTCCCATTTTTAACCATTTCCAAATGCTGTCAAACAGCTGTCACCAAGAAAAACACTGCCAGTTTATCACTGAAGCTTGAAACTTGTTAAATTCACATGTAAAGTTGTTCTCTACTTATAGCCCCAGTGCAGTAGGTGAATCGTAACTGGGTTTTGAGGGCTGTCATGTTTAAACACATGGATACATCACACACCCAATTTGTCCCAAATTTAATCCAAGGATAGGCCTTGTGATCTGCAATGGTTCATTGGCATGTATGGTAATTCTCAGTTGGTATGAGTTAGTATAGTGGTGTGCTTAGAGTGTTGGACTAGGACGGGGGATGGGGGAGATCCAGGTTCGAATCAACACTCAACCATGAAGCTCGCTGGGTGACTTTGGGCCAGTCATTATATCCCAGCCAAACCTACCTCACAGGACTGTTGTGAAGACAAAAAAGGGAGAGAGGAGAACCACGTGGATCACCTTGGCTTTCTTAGAGAATGACAGGATACAAAGAACGAAAGAAAAACTCAGCCATATTTGCATGGCTTTGACATTGAACTTTTTAATTTCCTACATGGCCTTAGCTGTGGATTCCCATTTAGATGAATTATACTGAAAGGCTATAGGGCAACTTGTCAGTCCGGATCAGGATTTGACCAGCTTGCCCAAGAGGGTGCTGTGTGTGTGGCCTTGAGCACCATGGACTTACTGTCTTACCCCCCTGAACAGCTGGAGAAACATGAGCAGCTGAGTGATGGAGGAAGGGGAGAATGAGAGTGCAAACTGATGGCTGTATGAAGCACCCAGGAATAACAGAGAACGTGGAGGAAGAAGGAAAAGAAAAGAGAGGAATGGTGGTTACATAGGGTGACCATATGAAAAGGAGGACAGGGCTCCTATATATTTAACAGTTGTATAGAAAAGGGAGTTTCAGCAGATGTCATTTGTATGCATGCAGCACCTGGTGAAATTTAACTGTTAACTGTTGTGATGAATCCTCTTTATCACAACAGTTAAAGCTGCAGGAGCACTGCCCTCTTTTGTATCTGGTCACTCTATTATAACAAGGCAGGGCTCCTGCAGCTTTAGCTGTTGTGATGAAGAAGGAATTTCACCAGGTGCTGCATGCTTACAAATGACACCTGCTGAAATTCCCCTTTCTATACAACTGTTAAAGATACAGGAGCCCTGTCCTTTTCCTGTGGTCATCCTAAGGGTGGAGGCATATGAGAGGAGTATGCCTATGCATAGCAGTTGTTGGGAAACGTAAGTGGAAAGGTGCTATTGCACTATATATGACTTGTGATTTTCCCATAGGTAGAACCTTAGGTTGGCCACTGTGTGAACAGAAAGTTGGACTAGATGGACCTCTTGGTCTGATTCACTATGGCTCTTCTTATGTTCTTAGGAGAAAGAGAAGGGAATGTGGTTGGAAGTGCATTCCTGGTACCAATTATTTGTAAGTCTGGGAACTCTTAGAGGATGTCCTAAATGTGAGGGTGCAAAGACATGACCCAGTTCCCCTTTGGGTAGTAGACCTCAAAGAAGATCCTTACCTTAAATATCAGAAGCCTGTACCAAAAGGCTTCTATACCGCTTGAACTTGTTAAAACAAACCATTATGTAGAGTAATCCCTTGCTTTCTTCTTGATATTGGGGGCTTGAGCATGCGGAGAGTTGGGTTTGCTGTGCTGCTCCCACCAAAACTGAAGACACCACTTCAGAATGCAATGGGTAGTATCCAGTGGTGTCCCCGTGCTAGCACTAAATGATGTTGCACCATCGTAAACCAACAGTGGCACAACATAACTCACGCAGTGGGGAAAGTGGTGATTTGGCCCATTGCACTAGTTACATTGTGCAAGTATTGGTTTATTCTAGCACAACATCATTAGCACTAGTGGGAGCACAATGTTGGATTCTTCCCATCGTGTCCAAGGTGGACGTGATCTCATTCAAATGTCTGTTCCCTCTAAAGTTACATATTCTAAAGGTTTCTAGCATGGTATCTGTGTTAGTCTGTGGCATAAAAAGCTTTCGTGGACATTGGTATTCTAACTGTTGGAGTTCATCCAGCCAATTTTTGTGAGAAAACATAATTTAAGCAATATAGTTTCATGAAAAACATTGGCAATGCTATCTGTAAAAATGTCAGTACCTTTATAAAGAGTTATTTAAAAATGCATTTATTTACTTAAGGCTCATTAAACACATGATTTGAACGCTACAACATTCCATTTGAGGCAACAGCTTACACACACACACACACACACACACACATTGTTTGTGCAGTATAGCAGATATAGCGGGGCACTCTGAATCATCAGTATTATAATAGCAACACCTCTCAGCAACCTCGGAGTTGTCGGGCTCACAGACTACAAGGGGATGCTGTATCCTGCACAGATGCTAGAATGTTATGCTTGGCTGGTAGCAACATCAAACACAACACTGGGATGACTCATCCATTTTACTAATTTATAAGAGCAGCCTTCCTTGAAATCCCAGCGTAAAGTCCTGCACTCTCTGTTTCTGAAAGTGAATATAGCCTTGAAGCCAATAAAAACAATGGAGGGATATGCTGCATACAAAATCACTAACCCACTACTTTTGGTCTTGCAAGTTTCTGTGTGTCTTGTTTACAGCGAGGAGATTCAGGAATCCCAAAGCAGAAATTAAAAATAAAAACCACAGTTCTGAACACAGGGAATGCTGCTACAAAGTGGCAAATGGAAAGTGGCAGCAATTCAAGTAGCTACATTCTGATCTTGCAGGAAAGGATCACTAGGAATTCTTGAGACAGGCAGTTATATTGGGAATTTCAAGGCCTCTTCACATTTTTGTAGGTATATGCCTAAGATTGTTTTAGTCCACACCTAAAATTGTAAGAGTCACAAGCCTTTATCACAAAAGTCAGAGACTTTTATCACAAGGTGTATACCGTTCAAGAATACTGGTCAATGTGCTGGGATTCACTTCTCTCGCTCCCTCTGTAGAATAAGTTGGTGGCAAACTCAGAGTTGTTGCTTTGTAATGTGTAAATTGTCCATCAGCTAGGTTCCCAAGACACTGGGAGGGCCGTCTTCATGGGGATTTTCCTGTGGCTTGGCTGCGCTGTCAGGACCTCTGCGTCACATGACATTGTGGCCAGCGTACTCTCAACCAGTATCAGAACGTCCTTTGACTCTGTTCTTTTTAGTTAAAGCAGCTGCCAGACGCTTGTTCTGCAATGTGGCTTCGCATCAAATCCTGTGTGTCCCTGTGACCTGGCTGTGACATAGACTGGCCCTTCCCCCATTCACTACTTTAGAGTTCCTACTGAGAGACATCCATGCACTTCCTGCATTAATTTGCTTCTCTGATGTGTTGTTAGAGGGACTATCTTAATTTGCTTCTGTGATGCGGTATTAGCTCCGGAACTATGCAGCTTCATAGTTGCAAAGGGATTGCGTTGATTCGCTTCTGTGATGTGGTGTCAGCTCTAGAGCTGTTCAGTTCCAGAGTTCGGAACTGTGTTAACTGGGTTTTCTGATGTAGTGTTAGGGCTGGTGTGATACTTTTTGGAGTGGGGTTTATTTGTGCTGGTGGGGTGCTGTCATGGGGAGCCAGCATTTGGGGTTAGTTACTCCCCATCCAGTTTCATTAAACTGTAGTGGAAGGGGGATCCTGGAGAGGGGTGAGTAACAAGCCTCTCTCCAGATGTTGTTGGTTCTACTCTGCCCTGACTACCTGGAAGTATGTCTTTTTCAGCACTGAAAAGCCAGGATTTAGGGCTGGCTGGCTGCGCCATGTGACAATGATGGAGCAGAGCTGATTTCAGCATACTGCGGAGAATAACAACAATGTGTGCTCCTCCCAGGATCATGAAGATGAGGCCTGGGTGACTCACATCAATTCTTAGAGGAGCGTAATATTATTCTACTCCCTAATGTCAAAAGATTCTCAGTGGACGCTCTGCCGGAGAGTGACCCTCTATCCCATTAAACTAGTGACATTTTGGGATAAAAGGACTTACCCTATTGGGTTGGTCTCTTCCAGCAACAGATGAATTTAATGGTCCGAATCATTGAGCATCAAGGTTGCAAACTTATTGGATGGCCCTACTTTCCTGGGCCTCAGAAACAAAATTGTGGAAAGAAACTTGGAAGTTATGGAGGGTTATCAACAAATTGTAGATTACCTGAAACCTCATTTAGTACAGTCTGGCACTTTTGGTGCTTCCAAACCTTGAACTGTGAGTTAGTTTAACAAAGAATGTAGGGAAATGAAAAAAGAACTAGTTCAGCTCAGTAGAAATTCCAGAAGGACCAGATCAAATACTTTGCTAAAAAACCTGATTACAAAAAGATCATCATACAAGGCCTTATAGAAGGAGGAGGAGGAGGCAGTGTTTATTAGACAAAAGTGGAATGAGTTGGGCCAGGCAGTGAGACAGAAGGATGATGCAAAATTTTGGAATATGATCCACTCCGGTTTACATACCTCTAAGTTGCATTTGGAAGTTCAAATCCTTGCAATTACATGGAAACAGCACTTCGAGGGTATTTTTCATGGTCTTGAGCCAGTTGAGGAAGGTTCACCGAGCACAGAGCTCCCAGTCTGGCCTGTAGTGACAACTCAGGAGATCAGCTGTTTATTAAAGAACCTATTAACAGGGAAAGCCCCAGGGGAAGATATGGTCCCTCCTGAACCATTCAAATTTAACTTTACTTGGTGGGCCCTGATTTTGGCTAAATTGTTTTCGCACGTTAATTGGACAGGAATTATCCCTGCTGGGTGGCAGTCTAGTATTATTGTTACCCTGTACAAAAAGGGTGGGAGAACTGACCCTAAAAATTGTAGTCCAATAAGCCTTTTGGATATAGCGTCAAAAGTGTAAACTTCAATCTTGGGCAGAGGAATATGATATTCTGGCTAAGGAGCAGGCAGGTTCCATCAAGGGAGGACCACAATTGACCAATGTTTTGTGCTCAGCCATCTGATCCACGAATGTTTGAGTCAGCCAAGAGGAAGCTTGTATGTGGCCTTTGTGGACCTCACCTCTGCATTCAACTTAATTGATAATAATAATAATAATTATTATTATTATTATTATTATTATTATTTATCAGGATCGAGGCTGATTAAAAACTGATTAAAAGCACATAAAACCAATACATCATTAAAATACCAATAAAACACCAATAAAAACACTTAAAATTCATCTGGGTAGGCCTGCCGGAAGAGATCAGTCTTTATAGCTGTTTTAAATTCTTGGAAACTGGTGAGTTGGCGGATCTCTCCCAGCAGGTCATTCCACAATCTGGGAGCGGCAGAAGAAAAGGTCCTCTGGGTAACGGTTGTCAGTCTAGTTTTTGTTGACTGAAGTAAATTCTTCCCAGAGGACCTGAGCGTGCGGGGCGGATTGTATGGGAGAAGGCGATCCTGCAGGTAACCTGGACCCAAACCATGTAGGGCTTTAAAAGTAATGACCAACACTTTGTACTTCGCCCGGAAACTAATTGGCAGCCAGTGGAGAGATTTTAAAGCTGGTGTAATATGGTCACCCCTAGGTGTACCAGTGACCAACCTGGCTGCTATATTTTGAACTAGTTGAAGTTTCCGGACTAGGCACAGAGGTAGCCCTATGTACAGCGCATTGCAGAAGTCGAACCTCGAAGTTACCAGCACATGCACTACTGACTTTAGGTCTTCCAACTCTAGGAAGGGGCGCAGCTGGCGTATCAGCCGAAGCTGATAGTAGGCACTCCTGGCCGTCGCATCTATCTAGGCTGTCATTTGGAGCGATGGATCCAGGAGCACCCCCAAGCTGTGAACACAGCCTTTCAGGGGGAGTGTAACCCCATCCAGAACTGGTTGACACACATCCAACCCCAGGTTGTGGCCCTTGTCTGGATTCAGCTTCAGTTTGTTTTTCCTCATCCAGCCCATTACCGCCTCCAAGCATTCATTCAGAGGAGACACACTATCCTTAGCTGACGCTGTTATCGAAGGCATAGAGAAATATATTTGGGTGTCATCAGCATATTGATAGCGCCCCGCCCCATGCCTCCGGATGATCTCTCCCAGCGGCTTCATGTAGATGTTAAACAGCACTGGGGATAGGATGGCGCCTTGTGGTACACCACATAGCAGCTCCCCAAGCATCACCATCTGGAACCTGCCCGAGAGGTAGGACCAGAACCATTGAAGCACAGTGCCTCTGAGTCCCAACCCCCTCAGGCGTTCCAGAAGAATACCATGGTCGATGGTATCGAAAGCCGCTGAGAGGTCCAGAAGTACCAGCAGGGACACACTCCCCCTGTCAACAGTCAAGCGTAGATCATCCACTAAGGTGACCATAGCAGTCTCAACTCCATATCCTGCCCTGAAGCCAGTTTGAAATGTGTCTAGAAAATATGTGTCATCCAAAGTTTGGGATAAACTCTCACATACTAACATAGACAAGCGTTTATTGTTTTTGATTTGGAAACTTTACTTGCATACTGACCTACGAGTGCGCATAGCTTGTCTTGCTCTCTCTTTAATAAAGTTAACACCAGAAGAGGTGTTAGTCAGGGTTGTTTACAGGAACCTTTCCTGTTTAATTTCTATGTGAATTGTTTCCCCCCTTCCATTGGAAACAGAAAGGTTCAGATACTGCTATATGCTGCGATATGACCCTCATATCTACTACTGAGGAGACTCCTAAACAGACTAGGCAAGACTTGTAGCCAGGAGAAATTGGTAATAAACTATTCCAAAACTAAGGTGGTGGTTTTCTCTAGAAGAAAACACCTTCATAAACAGCGCCTAGATGGACATCTGATTGAACAACGTGCTTGCTTTAAATATTTGGGGACACACTTTTCATATGATGGCAGTTGGAAATCTCATCCAGAGGCAGCAAAACTTTCAGCCTGGAGAACAGCAAAAGTAATTCTCTCTTATGGGAGACATAAAGGTGGCTCCCTAGTAGTCCCTGTTCTGAAGCTAGATACAGCTAAGGTACTCCCCCAACTTCTGTATGGAGTGGAATTATGGGGCCAGGGTTTTGCCTCAACTGCTGAGATCATACAGAATAAGTTTGTGAAATAACTGCTGGCACTCCCCCCCCCCCCCCGGGGTACCCTCCCCTTTATTAAGATTGGAAGTTGACTTGCCTTCCATTCAGGCAAGAATTCACAAGGCAATCATACTTTATGGGAAAAGATTGATGCATTTTGAGTAAAGCAATCTGGAGAAGCAATGTTTCACAGAACAGCTTGCAAAAGGTGGATGGGCTTGCAATTGGTTGGCACTGTCACATTCTTATTTAGAGGATGCTCAAATTCTTCTGGATATTTTTTTTTTATAAGAAATATAATTTTTGAGGCAGATTTCTATGAAAATACACTTGCTAGCCAGCAGCAGGCCTTCTCCCCATGGTTTAGCGTTATTAAGAGAGAACAGTACTTACCACAGTATTTTCAAGACCTGACTTTCCTTGCTCTCAGAAAGGCCTTTACTGCCCTCCATTTCCAAACAATGCCTACAGCTTATCTGGAAGAGGGGAAGTATAAAGGGGTTCCCTAAGCTCAGCGGACATGTATTTGTGGTGCGGAGGAGGTGGGAGATGTAGTACATTACTTGTTATGCTGCATGTTGGCCCCCTGCTGATATTATTTGTGATCTGTTAGCAGATTATAGTAAAGCAATTACAATCAAGGTTGCAATGTTTGCTTCAGTATCTCAAAAAATCCACCAGAATTTTCTGAAGAAATCAGGCGTAGATTGCAGAGGGGACCACCTGCTATAATTTTCAGTTATCATTGCTACTAGGGTCTGTACCATTTCTTCACCAGTATAAATCTCAGCCTTTTCTCTCAGTTTGGTTCTTTTATATGAATTCTCTCCCCCTGAGTTTGTAAGAATTTTGGCTGTCATAGAGACATCTTGTTTTATTGTTGTGGTTGTAACGGGCTTTGTGCCATGGACGAATAAAATGTATTCTCACTACTCTCATGCAGCTATTTTAGAAAAGCTCTGCAAACTGCATGACCACTTTGGGAGGCTTGAAGATCAGGGGCCGGCCTTGGAGCTAGCTATAGTTTATTATGCATGTAGAAAAAGTCATTGGCCTAGAGGAATTATGCCATTTAAGATCTTCTCTTCACAATGCAGCAACCCATGTGTTGTGGGAGAAGACGACAAGAGCCCCTTAAAACACAAGGTGCACTTACCTGTGTTGTCTTTTGCAGCTGGACTAAAAGGATTGTATCCAGACTTCTCAACTGCTGGAATTTGGGGTGTGTTTTACATGTTTCAGTATCTCATCTATATGGGGATGCTCTGAGGACATTTGTGCTTTGTCTCATGGTTCTTCTGCTTCTACCACATTAATCTTAGCTGTGAACTCAGGGTCAGATCCTTAACTTTTATAGCTAAGCAAATATATCAAATACCTCAGGAGGTTAATACAGAAGAACAGGGCAAGTTAGTTTAAAGAAAAAGAGACCATAAGTACAGGAACAAACTGAATAAATCAGAAGGGGATTTCTCAGGTACAGGAAAATAATATTCTGGAAGAGTGGCTCTAAAACATTTGCAGAAAACACAGCTTGGAAACCTAGGGTTGATTCATTTCACAAATGTGCTGCCACATAGGTAGAGCACATGCTGTTAACCAGTGTTCTCTCCGAATATGCATGTAAAGATTTACACGTTTACAGATGCACAGGCCTAAAGGATCTTTTAACATTGGTCATAGCATGTCTCAGCAGATTTATCAATGCTGCACACATACACAAGTGTATTCCAAAAGGGGTTATTTATCAAACCTATAGTAATCATAAAGTATACAATAATTATTACTTTGGGAATTAGCTGGCTAATAATAGGCACTATATGAACTTCAAGACAGAATTAATTGGTTCATATACCACAAACAATTTTAAGAGCATTAAGGGTGCAATTCTATCAGAGCATTGGCCTCTGAATTTGGAGGCTGATGGGCAACCTTTGTAGAGCAGGAGGAGTGCTGATCTTTCCCTCTGTGCTTTTCCCACTTTGCATTTTTGCTAGATGGACTTTTTCACCCATCTAGCTGGGGCTCTGCAGAGTAGGAGGTAAGGAGGCCAGAGGATTCTTCATAAGCCAGCCTCACCAGTCCCCTCCTTTTCCTATCTACAGAAGCACCCCTTTCCCTCCTCTCCAGGGCCATTTTTTCAAACTTCGAGAGGCAGCCAGCATGGTTCTCTCCACACTGGCTGTCAGGGGTGGGTGGGGGCAGGGGGCAGGGAGCTCACACTCCTGGTTCTGAGGTTAGAGTGTTGTCTCCGACTTTGGATCATGGAATCCAAACTATCCTATGCCCCCCAAGGCTGTCTGGGGGCTATAGGTTTGCTCTCTAAGCATGTTAGACAGAATGAATGCTGTAGACCAATGGTGGGCAGAAAATAGATCTTCAGATGTTTTGGACTTCCCAGCATTCCTGACCATTGTCCATGCTGGCACAGTCTTCTGGGAGTTGAAGCCAAAACGTTTGAAGATCTACCTTTTGGGCAGTTCTGCTATAGACAACATCCATGCACAAAATTCTAAAGGTGGAGAAATTAGCCCAAATTCCTGCTTGGTATCTAAACCAAGGGCTGTTGTGCATGGGAGGCCAGGTTGCGAGCATGCATGGTGAGTCTTCAACCTTCAATAGGCTGGACTATCATTCTGGGGAAGCTGAACAAGGCAGGGTGAGGCAAATTTAGGTTTTAGGGCTTTCTGGGAGAGGCACACACAAGAGAACGATATGAGAGAGGAGGATTGGTGAGGATGACTAGACCTACAGTGGTCTATCTGTAGCTGTGGGCAAAAGCACAGTGGCTAGTTCTTGTGAAAAGTCAGTGTAGCAAACAGGTAAGGCCTGTGGCTTGGGGTAATTAGATTCACCACACTCACACCACCTAACTTCTCTTTGTTTTCTCTTCCAGGAAATGGCTGCTGGCCCGCTGATACAACAAAGGCATCCCTTCCTGACCACTTGTGCGTCAACCTTTTAGAGGACTTGGCTGACCACAGTGGGCATAGGTTGAAGAGAAGAGAAGAAAAAAAACTTGGCTGTGATCCTTCCCACTATTGACCAGGACAAAGCTGTGCTAAAGTGGCCATGCTTCCAATTGACAACTAGTTAAACCTAATTTCTTCACACAATCACGCAATACAGAAAAGCAGGTAAAGGAATTGGAGGCTACAATGTGTATGGAAAGGGCCACCAGGAGATAGACTAGGGTCCCCTCTAGAAGGATTCGGTTTGGCACCTGGTTGCCCAATTATGCGCATCTTCTTACAATCGTGTTTACGCCTAGATCCTGTAAACTATGCGGTGAAGCGCATAACCATAGTATGAAACGTGCTTTAAAGTGGTTGAAATGCGGAGAATCGCTTGTTTACATGGTCAAAATGCACTTTAACGGCCGCAGAGAATTAAAACTTGCTATTTAACGCGCATTCAATAATGCGCATAATCGGAGAGAAAACACGCCTCAGCCCCCAATTTGCACTCCGCTCTTGTAGAGGTAATTTTTTTACTGTGACTTGAAAGAGCTTTAAATTGCTCTTGTAGAGGCACCCTAGGTCCTTCAAGATACCTTTTCATGGATCCCTATGGATCATCCTGAATATGGAGCTGGGATCCAGAGAAACCCTTGTGGTTGCCAAAAAAGAAAGGGCTTGTAAAAGGCTAGCAGTAACTTCAGCAAAACTGGGTTTTCTGGGGAGATGGATTGATGGGGCTCTGTGGCAGAACCCCAGGGTCTGTGGCGAGTAGGCAAGAGACAACAGATGCAGCCAGGACACTGGGCGTGTGACACACCCAAAGAGTGAGATACTGAAACTTTGGGAGGCTGGGAACCAATGGAGCTTGCCACACACCAGAAACATAGGGTGCCAGGACCTTTAGAGGGCCAGAAACCAAGGTGATTTCTGCAAAGAAGTGAGAATCTCAGAGCCACAAGGACAGAAAGGATCACCAAAACACCGAAGACCTAAACTCCAGATTTCTTATATTTCTAGACAAAGCCAAACAAAAGGCTCAAATACTCTGACCAGGGTGAGTATCACCCTGAGACAAAACAGACAAAAGGTGAAGGACACAACTCTGGACAAAGTGAGCAACAGGGTGGCTTCCTCTGCCCAAACCTATTCAGGGCAATCTTAAATCTAATCAAGCCAAAACGTTTCTGAGATTGCTGTGCTTAAGGGTGGCCTCTTATGGCTGGAACTCCCTCCCAGAACAATGAAAAAGTGCCACCTCCCATCACCCCCTCTCATCTCCAGCAGAAACAATGCCTCTGTTTGCTTATCTTCAATTTGCCATTTCCTTGTCCTCCATCTCTTTTCCACCTGTTCTTCTCTCAGTCCCTCTTCCCACAACTGTCAATGAGCTTTTCTGCATGAGACATTTATTGTGCACTCATCATTCCCTACTCCCAGTTCTTTATGGGTTTGTTAGACAATGTTATGATCCTCCAGTTTTGCTTTTATGTCTAGCCAGCACTTTTAACCACGGAAAATGCGGCATTTAATTGTAAAAGAAAGTGTAATTTCCTGTTGTGTATTTGCACTACTTCGGTATACTGCAGTGCCACGTAGAGGATACGCTCCTCGTGTAGTGCTCCGATCTCAATTCTGTGATGAAACTGAAGGTAGATACAGTGGATTAGTGTCTGATCAACAGCCTCATGTAGAAAAGCTCAATGTTCAGGCTTTGATCCAGTGACCACATGAGTGGAACTCCAGTCAAGGGGTACTCCCATTGGCAGAAGGGGGAAAAGCAATTCCCCCCATTTCCCCATGCAGTGACCCTCTGGAACAGTATGGAAGGTGGTGTGTGCGTGTGCTGGGGCCACAAAGAGGATCTGCAAAAATCTCCTGCTCCTTCCTCAACCTCTATTCCAGCAGAAGCCTCCACTGGATCAAACAGCCTTCCACAAATGGGAGAATGGAAGAACAAGGATGCTTCCAAATGAGGCTTTTATTTTGCAATCGACCTGCCACATTCATAGAATTTTACGGGGGGGGGGGGCAGATGGCACCTTCAATTTGTAACTCCACCCCCATGTTTTCCAACCATTTCGTCCATCTTTTTTCTTTCCACAAAAAAGTATGTTAAGAAGGAAAACACCATTTGATTGATAGCACTAGGAGTCCTCCATCTGGAAGCACCTCAAGTGAATTGAAGCCTGAATTTATAAGCTCCAGAAGGCAAGTGTCCCTTTTATTTTGCATAACCTAGTCTCTAAAACATTATGTGGATGGATGATACTATATCAATATTTTAATAATAATAATATTTAATAATAATAATAATAGTAATAAATACTATTAATAAGATATCCCCATAGGTGAAACTATAATTGTGTTAGAGGTTTTTTTTTCATGTGTACTTTCCTTTTCCCCCTTCCTTTTGCTTTTCTCTGAACAATCCACTTCAAGAAACTAATTAGTCTTCTTGTTTTGAATGCCAAGAGCTCAAGTGCTACTTCAAATCAGAGAGTGGCATTGTTTTCAGAGAATTATGATTGCTATTTAGTAATTTTCTGCTTTGCAAGTGGACATTGGGAGAACGATCAGATAATCTTTTGGAAGGAAGGCAGGAAGGAAGAGAGGGTTAGATGGAGAAGTCTGGCTTGCAAGGGGTGGAAAAACACTAAAACAAGAAGAAGACAGTGGAATGAATGGTTCTCTTTTTAACCAGAAAAGGAGCTGACAAAAAAATTATCTGTACTCAAGTCATACCGTTACAGTAAGTAGCTTGCAGTTCTCCTCCATTTTGCAGTATACTCTGTTTTTCTACCTAGAAAAATAGAGACAAAAGACTGTTAAATGAATTTCAGTTTTTTTGTTTTTTTTACTGACACGACACACTGGGATGATATTTTCGATATACCTCAGATATCTTTCTTGGCTTAGTTGGAGCCAATTTACCTCGTTATCAAGTAGGAAATTGGAGTTTACACTTAATATTCTGAAAATTCATCTGCCGTCCTGGGCCCCCAGTCACAGAGATCTAAGAGATCCATTTGGAGAAAGCTAGGAAGGAAGGCTATGTAAGCAGTTGGGAAGAACAGCATGCCAGCCTATCAAATCCTGTAGCTGCTGGATCCTGGGTGGCCATAACCTGCTGCTCTAGTTGGCTCTTCCTCTCACTTCCCAGGCCTTTGGGCTTTGGCATGGCCAGTAAAAGGACCTGGTAGGCACTGCTAGGATCTTCTATCTGGTTTTTATTCCACCCTTTCTTCAAAGAGATCAGAGTGGCATGCACAGACTCCCCCTTTTATCCTTACAGTAGTCCTATGAGGTAGGTTAAGCTGAGAGCTAGTGGCTTGCCCAGGATCACCCAGTAAGCTTTGTGGCTGCGCAGATATTTGAACATAGGTCTCCTAGGCAGGATCTACACTAAAATGGTTTAAAACGGTTTATAACAGTAGTGACAACTGTTGGGGCCCAGGACACAGTCCATATACAGTTTTCAAAACGTTTTCAAAGTGTTGTATCCTGCTTGGTGTAGATTGGTCCCAAGTCTGAAGCCACACCACACTACACCACCCGGTCCCTGTCTCCCCAGTCTTAGGATGCTTTGTCCAGGATTGTATAGCATGGGTGAGATTTGGCATTCAGAGGCATCCATTCCATGTACTGCCCAGCCAATGCAAGATTGGATTAGATGGTGGTAGAGAAAGGGACACCATGTTGGTTGCATAAGTGAATAGGATGAAAAAACATGAGAATTAAATTCATGGAGAAAAAGGCTATCAGTGGCTATTAGTCATGATGGCTATGTACTACATCCAGGGTCAGGTACATACCGTGTGCTGGGGAACAACTGTGGGAGAGAGTTAATACCTTTATGTTCCACTTTTGGGCTTCCCATTGGCAATTGGAAAGGGCTGGATGAGGGCAAAAAGCTGAAACTGAATCCTGGTAAGATGGAAGCCCTGTGGGTGAGTTATTTCCAAATCTGGCAGATAGGCTCATTGCCTGTTCTGGATGGGGTTGCACTACCTCTGAAAGATCAGGTTTGTAGTTTTGGGGTACTCCTAGATCCATCCTTATCGCTGGAGCCCCAAGTAACCACAGTGGCTCGGAGTGCCTTTTATCAGCTTCGCCTGGACAGGGATAGCTTGGCCACAGTGGTACAGGCATTTGTAACCTCAAGGCTGGATTACTGCAATTCACTCTATGTGGGGCTGCCCTTAAAGCTGCTCTGGAAGCTGGAACTAATGCAGAATGCAGCAGCTCGACTGTTGTTAGGAGCTGCCCCTTTCCAGCATGCAACTCCTTTGCTAAGGGAACTGCACTGGCTGCCTATTCACTACCAGGCCAGGTTTAAGGTTTTAGTACTGGTGTACAAAGCCCTAAGCAACTTGGGACCAGGATTCCTGAGAGAGGGCCTTCTCCTCTATCAACCTGCCTGGTCACTGAGGTCATCTGAGGGCATGCTCCTGGTAGTTCCACATGGACCTCTGGTCCAATTGGAGTCCACCAGGAGAAGAGCCTTCAGTCTGGTGGCTCCCTTCCTATGGAATTCCCTGCCTTTAGTAGTTGGGCAGGTGCCAACCTTATATTCCTTCTGGAACCTCCTGAAAACATTGTTGTTCCAGGAAGCTTTCTCTCAATGACCAGCCATGGCTTTATTTGCACCTTGTTTCTTTTAAAAATGTATTTTTAAGGTGATTTTATTCTTTTATTCTATTGTTCACTGCTCCAAAATTCTTGAATGGGGAATGGTATATAAATATTGTAAATAAATAAATACAAATAAATCTGGCTTGACCATTGTGGTAAACATATAGTTGGTGTCAAAATTATATAACATTTGTATAAGTGTTTATAATGAATGGTTTAATTTCTTTTTAACTATGTATATTGATTGTTTTATACTGCTTGTATGATTTTATCTGTACGCTGCCGTGAGATCCTAGTGATATAGGGTGTGATATAAATGTTATCATAAATAAATAAATAAATAAATAAATATGATATAACATAAAGTATTATGTTAAAGATCAGTTGAATGAATCACATCCCACCACTATAACCAGAAATCAGGAGCCGCAGTATGTTCTCTAGCTTATACTCAGAAAATTGCTCAATCTGAAACTTGGCAATGTAAGAGAGGGCTGTGCTGATTTTGAACTACAATGGATATGAAATGGCTTTGTTCTTCTCCAAGCACTGTAGCCCCTTCATCAAGTTTATTTTTCTTCCCCCTCTTAGGTTGGTGTTATATGAGGGAGATCAGGATTACAACGAAAGCTTAGGAAGAGAAATACTACTTATATGTGCAACTGTTCACAGTCTTTCATATATACTACCTTACCTAATAATTTAAGAGGCAAGATTTTTTACTTAGTTGCCCGTGACCTGAACCAATACTACAGTATTATGGAGATAATTAACTCTTATAATTTACTCTGCCTTAAACCGTGTCCTTCTATATGGCTTACATTTGACTGAGGCGAGATCTACACCTTCTGTCAACTCATTAGGATTCCATCATGGTAACACTATATCCCTCTTGCGCATTTATACCCCTTAGCACACACACCATTTATTGTGGTATTTTGGATAATGTGGAATAAAAAGCAGGAAATAACTGTATGAAAGTGGTATATGGAATGAGTAATGTGCCTCAACAGTTATCAGTGTCCTTCAATATAACTACAAAGCTGCAGTGTAAGTTTGCATACAGTTACTACCTATGAAATCCAAAGTCAGAATCCTCTCTGTGCCATAAATTCAAGAAGTACTTAAAAGTAAGTCTCTCAGCTTTTTTGTTCATTCTGCACTATGAGGAAATATGAGCATATTGTACAGAATTTTTGTTTCAGGAGTACAAAATTGGCCAGATCTACACCTTGTGTCAAATCATTACGAACGTGGAATAAAAAGCAGGGAATAACACGATGAAAGTGGTATCAGTGCACTTCAATACCACTACTATAAAGCAGTAGTGCCTGTGTAGGAGAAGTAGAGGACGTGTAAGGAGGCTATCCGGCACTGAACAGGGGGTTGGGATGGATGACTTTCAAGGTCCCTTCTGACCAGATTGGCCATGTGTCTTACTTTACAGAGGGCATTTGAAGGCCTTTCAGATGCCAGTCCTCTGTTTGAAGAGTTAAGAACCCTAAAACAGAAGAGCCCAGGGGCTGCAAAGATGCCCATCAACAGTTAGTACCTGGATAGAAGACTGAGCAGCAGGCACACAGGTCACTTGGTCACAGTCTTTCATATATTATATTTCTGTTTAAATGTTAGCCATTCTTTCTAAATTTGCATTCATACTATACATTAGCCGATGCAAATTTTATGCAAATCGGAGTCCTTTTTATTGTGACACCTTTCCTCTTTTTGGGGGGCGATGGATAAGTGGATACCATGCTTCCAACTCGATCATTGTTTGTGGATGGTATTGGTTGCTAGTTGAATACTTGTAACATGGAATGAGAGCTTCCGTTGCATAGATTCCATGTATGTTTTCCAGTGAACAGACTAATCTGGGACTAAGGTCCACCACTCTACCACTGACACCCATTGAGCTCCAAAGTAGTAGTGAAGCTGGAATGAACTACACCATAGGACATTATACCATACCATATGCATCTTGCCTATATGACACATTTGTTCAGGATGTTGCCCTGAACAGCTATAATTACCCAGCATATTGGAGTGAACATGGGAAGTCTTTAACAAAACATGTTCAAACAAAAGCTTTTTTCTTCAGTGACTATAGTTTATGCAGCCTAATCTCCTGGATAAAACTGAAATCTCTGCTTGTTGCTAGTTGCCTACAAGTCTATTTTCATATGTAGACCACCCATTGATAGAGCAACTTTAAGGGATCAAAAGACCTTTGCCTCATATTGCATTTCACTGGGAGGCAATTTGTTTTGAAGGCCTTGATGCTTGCACAAAAACTGAGGTTTGAATGATGTTTGCAAATGAATTTTGAAAGGCCTTCTCCAAGGAGGCCTTCCACATAACAATTAATACTGTCTCCTGTTGGAAACATCACTTTTCACAGCAAATGATCTCAAATTTCCCTTTTCAAAGATGGGAAAAGAAAGTGAAATGAAAGAAAAAGTTTCTGAATCAGGCTATATTGACTAGAGCAAGAGTCGATAGTGGATCCTGTTAAAAGTTATAAATATTTTTTGTAAGGTATCAATATATTTTCCCTGTGATTTTATTATGTTTTTAACTGCTGTTATTGGTTTTTAATTGGTTTAAATATTTATATGTTATACCTTCGGTCTATTGACTGTAAATAAAGGTTGATTGATTGATTGAAATGAAAGAAAAAGTGCAGTCAGCAAAGGCATGTTTATATTTGCTTTTTCTCTGTCTGATTCCTAGTTGTTCTCTTCTGTGAGTGTTCATTATTATTTTTTAAATGATTTTATTCTTTTTGGCTTTATTAAAGCTATTGGAAACCTTGGTACCAACTCACTTTCAACCTTAATAAAATACCATTAATCCTATTTAGGGATGTATAAATCTGTCACTTTTGATTTTTCTCAGTTCCTAATTTTTCCAATCTTAAATTTGTTTCATCTTGAATCTGGAGTAGGGTTTTTTTTTAACAATTAACAGTTTGCCTGAAAATTCATATGCATTTTTATGCACATTCCTCCAATTACATACATTTTTGTGTTCAATTTTGCCTAATATCCACATTTTTGCAAGCAGTTTTCCTAAGATTTTAACATTATTTTCACTATTTTTCACTTTTTCCTAATATGTGTGTTTTTGTATGCATTTTTTTATTAGAGAACTCCATTGCAAAATTCAGCACAACACAACTCTAGAACAAGTTATGGGTTATGCAAGGGTGTTTTAAATCTCAAATAAACCTCACTGGTCAGGTTCATCCAAAATGATAACTTCTGACAACTCCCAATCAGGGTTTGCATATTCATAATGGTGGTTGGCATGTGCTACAGCTTGAAAGGGTAAATCACAGTAACTTTTAATGGACTGTCATGTCATGCAAACCAGATCATTATGTTATTATATTTGAAAAGAACTGGAAATCTTCTAGCCATGCTTTCCTAGTAATTTTATTAACATTGATTTTATTAACAAAGTTTATTATTTTTAGATGATATATTGATTGATGTTGGCTGGGCTTTTGATTTCATAATTTTTTATAATCCAAAATTGATTGACGTACAATGCTCTTAAGGGGTTAGGTCACTATAGACTTTACCAACAAGATATGGCACTGGAATGGAGAAATATCAATAACTTTGTAGTGCTATAAGCCAAAATTGCCCACTTCTGAATCAATTTAGCATGTAACATGATTAGTTCTTAGATGCCTAAGAAAATATTCTCTGTTAGTGCTAGTCTGGGGCCATGGGTGGGGCAGGGGGGGTTGGCAATTGGAATGGACACCCCTAGGAAACTGCCAGGGGCACTGAGGCCTGCTCTAGGCCCCAGGTTGTGGACTTACCTGGCTGTAGGAATAGGTGGCCATTTCCCACAATGAAGCATCATTCTGGGGGATTATGGGAAATTATTATTGCCCAGAGTGATGAGAGCTAGGAAAGGACAGTTTCCGGAGAGCCTCCTCAAACCTGGGACTAGACTTGAACAAGGCTTAAATCTGGAGTTAAGGGCTGTATTCTTGTCAGGACTGGATAGTGGACAGCAGACTGTGGTGAGCCTAGAGCCAGGAACAATGGATCAAGCCAGTATTCAGGCCAAAGAGTAAGGCCCTTTCTACACTGGAGGGGTGTAAAGGGCTCAGGGTGGGGGATCCTGGAAGTACTTACTTCTGGGATCGGCGCGCAGAAGCCAGATCATCTTTGCAACAGCCTGGGCTTCTCCTGGGCCTTCGCAAGTCGCGCCCGCCATGTTGTTGTTGTTGTTGTTGTTGCATCCACAGAGAGTGCATGAGTGCTCCTCCAAAAAGGTAAGTTTTTTAAAAATGCAGTGCGGCTCTGTGCCTAGTTCACAGCTGTGCTTACTCACGAGTAAGTGCGGCTGCTCCCGGGATGGGCGGGCACATTCTTCCATAGAAGAACTGGGATTTTTCTGGTTTGGGTTTTCCCAGAAAAATCCCGTGCTCACTCCCAACACCCCCGGGACTCCCTGTGCATAATTTGGACTCATAGGAAGGAGCCGGTAGCTATCCCAGGCCACAAGCCTGGTGTGGAAAGGGCCTAAGTCAGAACTGAAGGACAAAACAGGAAGCAAGATCAAGAAGTGTGGCGAGTCAATATCTGAGGGGAAATATTGTCAAAATGGTTTGTTAATATAAAAATAAGAATGCGTTATGGAAAGTAATACCCACTTGTAAACAGCAGTAATAGTGAGATGTGGAATGCCCGGGTCCAGCTGAAGTGTAACTGCTACATTGTATACTAAATTTACATTAGACAGGAGGATTCAAAATGTCACATTTTGATAAGTCATTTATAAATGTTCTATTAGCTGCAATTGGCTCATAGTTATAGATTAATGAGCAGACATTAAGGTAATTGGAGGTCACTAGTCGGGCGATCCTAACTAAACAGCCATCTCAAGGCAAGCAGCACAGATCAGCAGAAACAGAGGAGCAGAGTCGCACACCAGGGCCTCATCTACACCAAGCAGGTTATTGCATTATGAAAGTGGCATGAAAGCGGTATATAAAAGGCAGGAGCCACACTACTGCTTTATAGTGGTATTGAAGTGCATTGACAACTGTTGGGGCCCATTAACACATACCATATACTGCTTTCATACTGCTATATCTTGCTTGGTGTGGCTCCTGCCTTTTGTATATCACTTTCATACCGCTTTCATAGTGCAATATCCTGCTTGGCGTAGATGAGCCAGAGAGTGGGTTTGAGGCAGGTGGAGTCAAAGATGATGGCAGATGCTGCACAAGGCTTCTGAAGTTGCCAAGGAAGAGCTCCATTCCTGTTAATTTCTTGCCACCATCTGGTGCTGCATCTAGAAGGAGAGCACTTCATGCTGAATGAACGAGGGCTGTGATTATATTCTTTTTAAGCTCAAGGTACACAAAGCTGGAAATGAGTAATGTCTGGTAGCTTTGTGAGGGGTGTATCAGGGAGAGGCATTTTGCTTGGTCATAAATAAAGAAGAGCAAGAATTGCTGTCATCAAGGCTTACTTGGGGGAAGTTGATTTCAGACCTAAAAGATGCCCGATGATGAGCTGCTGAAACTGCTGCGAACCAAGGAAGCAAGGACTCCAGCCTCTAAGAATTGGGTTACTGCTGAGATTCGTGCCAGTCTGCCAGTTCCTTTTTGTTGTTTTGCCTTGTTTTGCTGCATTTAGTGAACTGTATATTGGCTGCGACCCATTTCCTGTTTCACTCAGTCATTTTCTACTTCTGTTGTATGGCCTCCAATGCCAAATGCATCCTTACACACACACATGCACTTACCTTACAGTGTTGGAGCCATTTTTAATCTGTGGGGTATTAAAGCACAGGGACTGGGCGAAAAATCGAGGGCCCAATTCCGACATGCGTCTCACATTCTCACAAAATCTTTGTGCTGCCTGTCGTAACTGTAGCTCCAAATCACCATTTAGACATATTAAGGACAATCCAATCAAATGTAGGCAAATTTAAGTCACATTGATTTCAGTGGAAGAGCTAAACACTTCCTTAAATCTTTCCCATTGAAATCAATGAAACTTTAAAGTGTTTGGATTTGTCTGGGTTGTGTCCATTTGTTTTGTAGGTGTGAAGGAGTGATTTGGGAGTGAATTATGCTAGGAACCTCTAAATCAACAAACTACGTTTAGGAAAGCAAGAATTGATGAACACCTTTTTTTCTTTTTCTTATCCTTACAAGTTTCTGTGTCTCCAGGTTTGGCAGAAGAGGCCAGAGAATCACATCAACCTCACACTGTGGCAGGATCTACACTACTGCTTTATAATGGATTATAATGGTATTAAGAACTATTCAGGCCCCTGGACACATTCCATATACCGTTTTCAAACTGTTTTCAAAGTGTTATATCCTGCTTGGTGTACATCTGGCAAGCTTGGAGAGCCATGGCCTTAGGGCTTTCTAAGGTTCAGCATGACAAGTCAGTGGATCATGGTAATAGTGGTGAGGAGTAGAAGTTACTCCACTCCTCCAACATCTTTACTGGCTGTCAGTTCATTTCCGAATGCAACCTAAGTTGCTAGTTATGACCATTCAAGCCCAAATGGTTTAGAGCTAGGGTACCTTAGGGGCATCTTCCCCTATGCTGGGGTGGAGAACTACCTTGGCCTGATGTCTAGGATGTTGGGGGTCACCAGGTGTGCATAAATGGGAGGGACCACATGTGAAGAGTCTTAATACACTCTCTCTCTCTCTCTCTCTCTCTCTCTCTCACACACACACACACACACACACACACAGAGAGAGAGAGAGAGAGAGAGAGAGAGAGAGAGAGAGAGAGACTCTCACACAGCAACACCCCTTCTGTCCCTTTTGTTCCTTCTCTCTCTCTCTCTCTCTCTCTCTCTCTCATATACATGCATGCACACACACACCTTTCCCAGACCTCCCCCTTTATTGATTCATGGAGATCAGCTGAGGAGAGGGGCATTTCCATCCCCAATTTCCCTGCCTAATGCTCCACAATGAGGATAAAGACTGGGACCTCTCCATCGCTCAGCTGATGGGCCTATGTGAGATTCTACCCTATCCATCCCTTGTTATCAGCTGGTGAGATTCCTGAGATGAGGTTGATGGGAACTTGGAAAAGGACCTTTTCTGTGACAACAACTGAATTGTGGAACTGCTTGCCTTATCTGATATGCTTTGCCCTGCCTCTTATTATTTCTTATCTTTATTTCTCACCAAGTTACATTTTTTGTTGTTTAAAGTAACAGTTGGCTTGCCTTCTGTTGGATGGTTTAGTCTCTTTGATTATATATATATATATATATATATATATATATATATATATGCTCTGCAGTGCATTAGTTCGTTGATGTATTATTATGTTTTTAATGTATTTTTGTATTCTTTTTCTATCTGTTCTAAGTTGCCTTTCAGCATTCCATTAAGAGTAGAAAGGTGGAATATAATCATGGCAAAGAAAGAATAAATAAATAAGCATCCCCAACACCACCTCAAAGCTAGAGGGAAGGGGAGGGTCTTGCCCCCCACCTGCATATGGGACCTCAAAGGAGCTCTGAGTATGTCCAAAGCCCAGCATGTTATCATTACTAAGACCCCATCGTCAATTTCGCAAGTCTAAATTTTGTACAGATACCAAGGCCTACCAAAACTAGTGGATCCGCCTTCCCCAACTACATGTGCAAATTCGTATTGTCCCTGTAAAAGCAACAGTAACACTTATTTATTTATTTATTTATTGCATTTTTATACCGCCCTATAGCCGAAGCCCCAGGTTGGAGAGGCTGGTATAACACAAAATTTGGCCCACAGTCACATGCCTAAAGCTGCTCTCTTGCTCCAGTGTTTAGTATTGCTTCAAAAAGGACTCAGCAGCATGCTCCTACCAGGTGGGTTTCACACACCTTCAGAAGCCAGGGTCCCATCAGTTTTCAGAAACATAGAAAACCAAAGTCAACCAAACCAAAGCAACATTTCCAAGCACACACAAGATGACAAAATGAGTGCATGGAAGGAAACGTGTGATTAGAAAGGTCAGAGCTGGGGAAAGTAATAAGAACCTGACATCCCCCTTGTACCATCAGCAAAGGGTACAGCCTAGACATTTGAATTACTCTTTATTAGCAATTTTGTAACATTGCCTCACTGAGCCATGGTAAGGCAGCTTGCCATGCCTTCACCATGGAAGGGAGGAATGAGATATTTCCCACAATATTCTTTTTATTTGTCTTAAGTTCAGAAGACCATACAAATCCAGATGAACACTGGAAGCTTAATCCTGTATACATGTTTGGGAAGTGATCTTTAGTGGCATTCATTACTAGCCACTGAAAGAATCTTTTTTCCCCTAATCCAGATGTATTTGACATCCAATGCCTCTTTCAGTTTCTCATTTATTTATTTATTTATTTATTGCATTTTTATACCGCCCCATAGCCGAAGCTCTCTGGGCGGTTCACAAAAATTAAAACCATGAAATCATTTTAAAAATATAAAACAAGCCACAATCTAAAAACACAGAATAACATACAATATAAAAACACAACCAGAATAAAACCAAGCAGCAGGAATTAATACAGATTAAAATACAAATTTAAAACAGCAAGGATTAAAATTGAGTTAATTTAACTGTTAAAATACTGGGAAAATAGAAAGGTCTTCACCTGGCGACGAAAAGAGTACAAAGTAGGCACTAGGCGAACCTCTCTGGGGAGCTCATTCCACAGCCGGGGTGCCACAGCGGAGAAAGCCCTCCTCCTAGTGGCCACCTGCCTCACTTCCTTTGGCAGGGGCTCACGGAGAAGGACCCCTGTAGATGATCTTAGGGTCCGGGCAGGTACATATGGGAGGAGGCGTTCCTTTAGATAACCTGGCCCCAAGCCGTTTAGGGCTTTAAATGTTAGTACCAGCACTTTGAATTGGGCCCGGACCTGGATCGGCAGCCAGTGAAGTTGGAAAAGGACTGGCGTAATATGGTCTCGTTGGCCAGTCCCCGTTAACAATCTGGCTGCCCTGTTTTGTACCAGCTGAAGTTTCTGGACCGTTTTCAAAGGCAGCCCCACGTATAACGCATTGCAGTAATCCAAACGAGAGGTTATGAGAGCATGGATAACTGTAGCTAGGTTATCTCTGTCCAGATAAGGGCGCAGTTGGTATATTAGCCTAAGCTGGTAAAAGGTGCTCTTTGCCACCGAGTTCACCTGTGCCTCAAGCGACAATTCTGGATCCAAGAGCACCCCCAAACTACAGACCCGATCCTTTAGGGGGAGTGCAACCCACTCCAGAACAGGGTGAACATCACCTCGCCGGACAGATGAACCACCCGCTAACAGTACCTCCGTCTTGTCTGGATTGAGTCTCAGTTTGTTAGTCCTCATACAGTCCATTACCATGCCCAGGCACTGATTCAGAACAGCCACTGCCTCACCTGGGTTTGTTGAAAAGGAGAGGTAGAGCTGGGTGTCATCCGCATATTGGTGACATCTCAGCCCACATCTCCGGATAACCTCTCCCAGCGGCTTCATGTATATGTTAAATAGCATAGGGGATAAAATAGAGCCACGGCACAGAGCAATAATCCCCCAGCACCACCTTCTGAAAACGGCCATCCAAGTAGGAGCGGAACCACTGCAGCGCAGTGCCTCCAACTCCCAGCCCAGACAACCTATCCAGAAGGATACCATAGTCGATGGTATCGAAAGCCGCTGAGAGGTCCAAGAGAACCAACAGGGTGGCATTCCCCCTGTCCCTCTCCCGGCAAAGGTCATCCCACAGGGCGACCAAGGCAGTTTCTGTTCCAAAACCAGGCCTGAAACCCGATTGAAATGGATCTAGATAATCCGTTTCATTCAAGAGTGTCTGGAGATGTCCTGCAATCACCCGCTCAAGCACCTTGCCCAGGAAAGGAATGTTCGCCACCGGCCTATAGTTGTTCACATCTTCCAAGTCCAGGTTAGGCTTTTTTAGGAGTGGTCTGATTACTGCCTCTTTTAACGAGGCTGGCACCACTCCCTCTCTCAAGGAGGCATTTACAACCTCCTGGACCCAGCCGGCGGTCCCATCCTTATTTGATGTAATTAGCCACGACGGGCAATGGTCAAGCACACAAGTGGTCGACCGGACTTGGCCAAGCACCTTGTCCACATCCTCAGGCCTCAGTAACTGAAACTCATCCAATGAAACTGGACCAGACGGTGCTCTGAACGCCTCTACTAGCGGAGCTGCATTAAGCGTGGTGTCCAATTCAAGACGAATCTGAGCGACTTTATCTTCAAAGTGCCGTGCAAACTCGTCACAGCGTGCTACCGAGGGTTCCACCATCTCTCGCCCTGGCCCAGAGTGTAGCAGGCCACGAACCACCTGGAAAAGCTCCGCCAGACGACACTGTGAAGATGCAATGCTGGTGGAGAAGAACTGTCTCTTCGCCACCCTCACCGCCACCCAGAGTCCCTGTGTATCATTTGGACTTACAGGGACCAGCTGGGGGCAACCCCAGGCAAACAGCCTGGTATAAAAACTAGGGGTGTGCACGGACCCCGCGGATCGGATCGGGACCCGGATCAGGACCTCCAATTTTGTCATGGATTGGTTCGGACAAAATCGGAGGCCCCCCGGACCGGATCGAGTCCGATCCCGATCCAAAAATCGTAAATTTTTGGATCGGCCGCCATTTTTTTCCCCATAGACTTGCATTGCAATGCAAGTCTATGAGGAAAAAATGGCGGCGGGTGGGTGACGGGGGGCCTAACTCCCTCCCCCCCGGGGCCATCCGCTGTGGATGGCCCCGGCAGGTAAGCCCCCTCCCCCGCGCTCCCTCCCCTCCCGGGGCCGTCCGCTTCCATCCCCTGGCGCCCGCAGGCGCCCGCGGATAGAAGCGGACGGCTCCGGGGGGGGTAAGCCCCCTTCCCTGCCACTGCTTACCTTTTAGGGCTGTTCGCTCACTTTGGAACACCTCTTTCCATAGGTGTTCCAAAGTGTTGGCTCTGTTATCTTATCCCTGGAACTTTATGGAAATGCTCCACTATCCAGACCAAAGACCCATGCTCTGTTCATCTTAATTTTTGAAATCGTGGTAGTTTTGGGACCACTTCTACTACACTGATAGCAGACAGGTACCATAAAGGGAAGATGTTCTCTTAGCATTCAGTTTAAATTTCTCCAGCCATCTGTTGTTCTTGAAGGGTTTATTCCCTGAATATGGAAATTGGTTTCTGTGTACAGATGCATGTCCTGAGGAAGTGTCTTAACACCAGTGTGGTCAGATGTTCCTCTGCTGATTACAATGTCTAACCATTCTTCAAAATCCACCTGTTATTTCTTACCTGTAATAAACAGAGTCTGGTCCAAGGGGATAAAAATAACCAATAAGCCCAAAGGAAGTACAGGTATAGAGAAGGTACACCAGGCCTGGCACTACCAGATAGGATGTGGGTATTGTATTTACTTAGGAGTAACCAAGGCTTATGACAACCATTCCCATTCCTCTTTTTCTCATCAAGGAAGTCCTCCAAGCCTCAGCTGATCTACACACATCCAACCAACATCCTCTCCCTCAGAGGAGCAATGAGTTTCTCAACCAATGCACAATCCCATGCTTGAGTTCTATCTCACAGAGGGACTATAGCTGCTTTTCAACATGCCATTTCCCCTCTATTCGGTTCCTTGGAGAACTGAAAATTAAGACCCTTTCCTTAATCTGTCCTACCCTGCAACAAAATAGAAAGTCTTTTCCAATTGTCCCCATGTAGCCGTAACCTTTTGGTATTGGATTTTTGAAGACTTGGAAGAAACTATTTCCACAGCAGCAAAGTACTTTTGAAGGTTTTGGTCAGGAAGTAGCTCAGTGGATATAGTCTGAATGAAGACACAAACTTGGCCAATTTCAGGAGAGGCATGAAACTCATCACTGCCCCCAGAGCTCTTCCCAGCAGCAGGCAGCCACCCCTTTCCTTTTCTAAATGCCCTCAGGAGTGATAGTATCATCCTTACATGAGCTTCTGGAGATGGGAGTGATGGCTGCAGGGAAGAACTCTGTGTGTGTGTGAGTTGCATGTCTTCCCTAACATTTAATCTCCCTGTTCCCCAAAATTGACAGGAGGTTGGCCCCCATTTTGCTTCCCCAAGAAATTTGAACTGAAAGGATTAATCCCAATAAGTTCCAGTTAAACACAAATATATAGGATGGGTCTCCAGATGTTTTGGCCTACAACTTCTATGATCCCTCACCATTGGCTATGCTGCTAGGCTTGATAGGGATTGTCAGCCAAACATCTGGAGGACCACATGTTACCCATCTTTGAGTGTCCCTTGTGTAAGGGAAAGGGTGTCTGCTCACACAAAGGGAAAAATCTGTGATTTCCATGAACTCCTCTTCCAGCTACAGCCTCCCACTTCACATCCCACACTGTTCCAGAGGGTCCCCAACTCTTCAGAGAGTGGGGAGGAAGAGGAAATTTCCTGTGAATGAGTGGAATTTTGTAGACATTTTTCTGGATCCAAGCCATAACAAACAGATATATTCAGATAGCTTGATATATTATGTACTCTGGCACACATACATTGTTAAAAAAAACCCCAACCCTGTACTTCAGCGCTTAACTATTTTATTTCCCTATTGTATTTATCTTTATTATCACAGCTCTTTATTGCATCCACAAGCCAAACTTTTGAAAACGTTGCAGTAATGAATGTCGCTATAATGCTTAGAGGATAATGGTGTAAAGATAGTCATTCATCATGGGGAAAAACAATTTTCCTGGATGATGCATTGCCTAGATGCATGATACTGGAAATATAAACAAGAAGTTATGTATTGTCCCAATGCTATAATCTAATATTATCAGGCTATAGGAGACCAAATGTACCGAGACTCATTGGAAGAATTCAAATGATGCAAAAAGTGAACTTTAATAAAAATAATTAATAGCAAGGTTCTTGCAATAAGAGAGGTCCCCGCGTATAATTGTTGCAGTCAATCATACTCCTTGCTTGCTCTCTTCCAGAGGTTATTGTGAGTTCAGAGATATTAAGTTGTCTATTAAATTCAGCTTTCTTGCCCACCATTTTATATCACTGTAGAGTTCAGGACTCATAATCTGCCCTCTAGGAAAAATGAAGGCTGGAGTGCCTTGTAGGAGGAGACCTCTAGAAATCAGCCAGATAGACCAAGGGAAACATAGGTAAAAAGAATGAGGTAGTGAAAATGCTAGGGAGTAAAATGACCTTCATGGGGAGTATTGGTTTCATCTCCCTAGGATGTTACTAAGATTGATCTTACTGCATCAAATCCTTTGAGACAAAAATGGTGTCTTCATTGCACCAGGTTGGTGCCAGGTCCCTCCGAGACCCCATGTTTTCCCTCCTCTGGTGTGGCGTCTAGTAATCCCGATGCTGAGAAGGAAGCATGGGGTTTCTGGGTGGCCATCTGGGGACCAGAGTAGCCCCAGCTCTTTTCCTGGTGGAAGGCAACCAATCGCAGGGCTCTGCATGGCCACACCTCTGCTGTGACTTCGGAGTGAAGCCTTGGGGCTGTCTTGATGCCATCTTGTGTATCCTTGCATTGCTCCAGAGAAAAAAGTCCCTGACTTTTTTTCTTCACAGTTTCGATGGAAAGCCCCGGGGTGGGTGTGCAATTGCAGCAGCATCATATAATAGACGTTGCACCACTGCACACCGACCCTGAGGCTTTCTGAGCATTTAGAAAGCCCCCAAATCCTCCTTTTTTCCCAACAGAGAGAGAAGCTACAACCAACTTCCTTTCATATACAGTGTCAAAGCTATTCCACCCCCACTTGTGAGATGCCTTGAGGTTGGTTCATGGCTGATGGGAGTCTGCTGGTCCCACCTGCTGAAGCTGGGCAGTGTCTTTGTCTTACTGGCATCCATGTCCTCAGAAATTCAGTTTGAGCAAGGAGAGGCCTCACCAAGCTGATTGCTAGAGTTTGAGCAGAGCTTCCTTGAAGGAGAGGCATTTAAGTGTAGCCTGAGGAAGTAAGTCTCTTCTTGTACTTTAATCTCCATGCACCAACTACTTCCACTAGGGAGGAAAGCTTTGCTGGTTTAATCAATAGTAAACCTGGCCCCCAGATTTTTTTACAATTATACAAATCAAATTTAATTGTTAGGATTCATTGGACTCACACCCATATCATGCCCAATAAGGCAAGACTGAGCAAGGTGTAGAGAGAGGCAAGGTGAGTTGAGTTCATATTTTACAGATGAAGCCTAATACCTTATTCCATTCTTACTACTAATAGTTCTTTGTAGGTAGCTTTCATCTTGTTTTCTAAGCCAAGACTTGTCTGTGTAAAAGGCCTTGTCCTGCTATGGCTGGGTCAAGCTCAACACTGGGGCAAACCCATTCAGCAATGTCAGAAGGCAAGCGGAGATCAACAGTATAGTACTGCCAGTCAAGAACAAGGGAAGTCCAATACCAGGGTCTGAGGCAGAGCTGAAGTCAGGCAAGCAGTCCAAGTCAAGCACAATCCAAGGAAATCAAGCACACTCCAAGAGCCTTACAAGGCGTCCAAGGGTCAGCAGCATAAGGGATCATTCTAAAGTAGAAGTGAGGTAAGGAACGCTAGGTTTCAAGGTACTGGGAGCTGAAATATAGGAGTCAGGAGGTTCCTTAGAGTCCACCATTGCTGGAGGGACCTATGTAGGTTTGGGGTTTTTTTGTTTTGGTTTTTTTTTTACAGCTGGAGGTGCCTCAGGTATCACCAGACTGAAGGAATCCTATAGGGTCTTCAAGCTCTGCAAAGTCAGGCTCTTTATCTGAAGAGTCATCCTGGCCCAGGTCTAAGTCAGTCATGACTGATCTTCATTCTGTTTCTAAAAATGCTTCTTCAGCATCCAGAGATCGTTCACTAGAATTTGTAGTTACATCTTGTTTCTTCTGTGGGCTCTTCCAAAGCATTTGTATGATCCTGTTTGTATATAAACATTGTGTTGTGTTTTATGAGGGATGTCTTACTGATAGATTAGGGATGGGGGAGAAATTCATTCAGTTCACATTTAAATAGGAATTTACCTAATTTCACACGTTCAAGCTAATACATCATTGAAACTCAGTTATCGTTAGAAATTCACTTTTCTCTGAATTTTGCAATAAAAATCTTCATTCCCAAAATGCACGCAAAAATGAGTATTTTAAGGAAATGTGCACACAGAAATGCATATCTTAGTGAAAATAATATTAGAAATGCATTATATTACAAAAATGACTTGCAAAATAAAAGTGCACATTAAGCAACATTGTGTCCAAAATTCATTCTCCATAGTCACTGGCACCTGGGATGATGCCATTATCGTGTTCAAGACACCAGAGAGCGAGAACTCTTGCAGAGAAGGCTTACAGAAGAAATGAGATGTAACTGTGATTCCTGTTAGCTTCTATACAAGGAATGGAAGGGCAGCCATCTTGTCCTTCACCACAGGCAGTGAAATGTCTTGCATCAGCCCTGCTACATCCCCCTGCTAAGCTAACATACATAGGATCAGGGTTGTGAAGTGCAATCCTATACATGTATACTTAGAAGTTAGCACCACTGAGTTTAGTGGGACTTATTCCCAGGTACACATGTACAGAATTGCAGCCTTAGTATATGATTAAAATGCCAGACATTACTGCAAAAGTGGCAAGAACTTGGCATCAGTGACACAACCAATGAGGAGCAAATACTGAGATATATTAACAGGTGGGATTTGTAAAAAGTAAAATACTGTGGAATTTGTTTTCTGTTGTATTTCTTGTAATTTGAAGCAATGGGTTCAAATTACAAGAAAAAGGATTTCAGTTCAACATTACAAAGAGCTTGCAGATGGTAAAAGCTGCTCAACTGTAGAAAAGACCACCTCAGAAACTGGTGAACTCTCCTTCATGAGTAGTTTTTAAGCAGAGGTTGGATGGCCATCTATCAAGGATGCTGTAGTAGTGGACTTCCTGCATTGGCAGGGTGTTGGTCTATATGATCTTTGAGGGCCCTTCCAACTCTATGATTCTATGAAGTATCTGGAATCAGAGAAGCTGCATGTAGTCTTAATGCTTCCAGTGTATGATACTGGAGGCTGGGCATGTGATTTGTGAAAACGTGGACATTTGGATGTTAAAAAATTCAGGTCCTTTGCAGAGGCATTTTGCTGAGTTAGAAAATACTATAGCATTTTATATTTATGAACCGATCTGTTAAGTGTTATGGTAATTAAGTGCTGAAACATTAATGCAGAAGCAAAATGCAATATATGTGAGAAGTAAACATATACTTCTTACATTTCTTGCTAATTTCTTTTGTTACTTTTAATGTGCTGCTGCCAGTTGCAGTTAGGCAGATGGCACAGAAATTATACTATTCATTCACAAAGATTACCTCTGCTAGATGATGAAAGGATTGCTTATGTTTCATGATGTAAAATATTGCTAGTTCCTTTTAGGAGAGAGATGGGAAATAATTTTGTTTGGTCTGGTCTCTGGCTTTTTAAGCAAACTGACCTGATTCACTTATACTGGACAAATATGCAGACCAGAACACAGTTTCTCCTCTTCAGTGCTGCAAACCTGGCTGAAGAATATTCGATCTTGGGCAACCTTTCTTAACTCGGCCTTCCTGGCTCCATCTCCCAGCAGCTAGGGGTTCCTCTAGACGATCGATTTACTGCTCCTTTAAGGCGCATTACCGATTTTACATCTTTATGAACGAGGCTTAAATCAGGCGTGCAGGTGATTTTTATCCTTGTAAATGCGCATTTTCGATTTCACATTAAATACCAACTTTTAATTTACTTCAATGGTTCCCCGTTCTAGCATCGATATATTGAATTGATAATGCGATTAAACGCATGTAAACAACTTTAAAGCGCATTGTATGAAGCCCATAATTTGCCTCCACGCCTCTCATATATAGGTATTAGGCGTAAATTTGACTGTAAGCTAAAGCACATATTTGGAGAATCAGGCGTAAAACCGACCTCTTCTAGAGGGGCCTGAGTCTCCTGCATCCTTGAAAAAAGTTGGGAAAGGATGATATGAATATTTTTTACTTAGGTGCCTACTGCATAAAACAGGCCTTTAAAAACATATTAGGATTCATCTGCTGTTTTTGTGTTACAATTTTACAGTGGTCACAGAAGTTTAAACTGATGAAGCCTGCAAATAATCACAAATGACAGAATGGAGACAAGGCTATTTGAATTACATGGATATAAATGGGGTTTTGGATATAGGCCGACACTGTAGTAGAGTTATGATGCTTAATGTACTGACTAAAAGCATGCATTCACGGCTGAACTTTTGTCATGCAACTTATCTGCTTATTCTGTCAAGTATAACCAAAATTGGTGTACATATACATCAGTTACCATAATGAAAGCAATCCATTTCAATCAAGGAAAATGACATTTTAACATTGCAATGATTATAATATTTCATCTTACAGTACAACCAAATGTGAGCAGACAGAAACATCACCCTAGGACAAGTTGTGGCCTTCCAGATGTTTTGGCCTACAACTCCCATCAGCCCTAGCCAGTCTAGCCAATGGTGAGGGATCATGGGAGTTGTAAGCCAAAATATATAGAGGGCCACAACTTACCCATCCATGATGTAGTCAGAGAACATTCTATTGTAATCTATGTTTTGTTGCTGTTCAGGACCTGCATTACCATTGGGCAGTGTGAGACAGTCGTCTCAGGCAGCAGATGTCAGGAGGTTGCCACAAGGTGTTGGCAGAGAGAGATGTGGACATGTGGCCTGCCCTGCAACCCTAAGCTAGCCTGCTGCCTTCACGTATGGTGGATGATGCTGTCCCATTGCCAGTGTCAAAAAAAGATTCAACTGCCAGTCCGGTGGGCTTTTATACAAGGAATGGGAGGAGGTGGCATCTTGTTCCTTGCTTCAGGCAGCAAAATGTCTTGGGCAGGCCCTGTTACCTTTGTTCACCTCTCTGGCCCAAAATTAGGGTGTATAAAAAAACCAGAATGCCCTTGGGCATACAGCTGAAGAGATATGAACATGAAACAGCTCTTTAGTTGTAGAATATAATTATAATGTTGCCTTTACCTAACATTCAAAACCATAATAACAATTAAACCACTGGTTTATAAGGCATACATATAACGTCATACATATATTTATAAAATTGTACAGAATTGAACAGAAAAGATTTATAGTAGAATACATTAATACTAGTCCGGAGAATGCGTTTATACTAAAGTATGATTAGTGTTTGTTGCGACAGGATTCCAGATAAACTCCCGTTTCATATCAGTTTCTTCAGACAAGTCATGTAGTATTCATCTGGTGTGTAAACAAACTGTGAGTATACATTTTAAGTCTCCCTGTACATGGCTGCTATCTTCCTTTTCCGGAATTCTTGCTCTAGTCACTCCTTCTCATGAATTGCCAGATTGTAACTATGAGTTAGTTGGAGCTCTCCATGGTGCTGACCTAGTCCCTTTCCCTACCTTCCTGGGAAACCTGACTTGCCCCAAACCCTGCTAAAGACCTGATTCATAGTGAAGCCCTATAACCCAGGCCTCATCAGTGTTCTATGACTCTAAGCCCTCACCATAATAGAGGCACAACAGAGAGGAATCTGTTTCTAAATCATGTGCAGAGCCTACACAAGGAGGGCAATGGGGAAAGTGATGGAGGGAGAGAAGCTCGTTCACACTCTTCCTTATGTGATTCTAATCATGTGCAGGGTTAGAATGCCCAAATAGTGTTGAGTCCCCAACAGGAGAAAATAATATTGGAGCATTAATACAAGAATATTTGTGTAAACTTGAATCTGATACCCCTTGGCCTTACCAGTCACACAGTATCAAGTGTTAAAGACTTTTCAAAGTGCTGGTACTAACATTTAAAGCCCTAAATGGCTTGGGGCCAGGTTATCTAAAGGAACGCCTCCTCCCATATGTACCTGCCCGGACCCTAAGATCATCTACAGGGGTCCTTCTCCGTGAGCCCCTGCCAAAGGAAGTGAGGCAGGTGGCCACTAGGAGGAGGGCTTTCTCCGCTGTGGCACCCCGGCTGTGGAATGAGCTCCCCAGAGAGGTTCGCCTAGCGCCTACTTTGTACTCTTTTCGTCGCCAGGTGAAGACCTTTTTATTCTCCCAGTATTTTAACAGTTAAATTAACTTAATTTTAATCCTTGCTGTTTTAAATTTGTATTTTAATCTGTATTAATTCCTGCTGCTTGGTTTTATTCTGGTTGTGTTTTTATATTTTATGTTATTCTGTGTTTTTAGATTGTGGCTTGTTTTATATTTTTAAAATGATTTCATGGTTTTAATTTTTGTGAACCGCCCAGAGAGCTTCGGCTATGGGGCGGTATAAAAATGCAATAAATAAATAAATAAATAAATGAGAAACTGAAAGAGGCATTGGATGTCAAATACATCTGGATTAGGGGAAAAAAGATTCTTTCAGTGGCTAGTAATGAATGCCACTAAAGATCACTTCCCAAACATGTATACAGGATTAAGCTTCCAGTGTTCATCTGGATTTGTATGGTCTTCTGAACTTAAGACAAATAAAAAGAATATTGTGGGAAATATCTCATTCCTCCCTTCCATGGTGAAGGCATGGCAAGCTGCCTTACCATGGCTCAGTGAGGCAATGTTACAAAATTGCTAATAAGGAGTAATTCAAAAGTCTAGGCTGTACCCTTTGCTGATGGTACAAGGGGGATGTCAGGTTCTTATTACTTTCCCCAGCTCTGACCTTTCTAATCACACGTTTCCTTCCATGCACTCATTTTGTCATCTTGTGTGTGCTTGGAAATGTTGCTTTGGTTTGGTTGACTTTGGTTTTCTATGTTTCTGAAAACTGATGGGACCCTGGCTTCTGAAGGTGTGTGAAACCCACCTGGTAGGAGCATGCTGCTGAGTCCTTTTTGAAGCAATACTAAACACTGGAGCAAGAGAGCAGCTTTAGGCATGTGACTGTGGGCCAAATTTTGTGTTATACCAGCCTCTCCAACCTGGGGCCCTCCAAATGTATTGCCCTACAATTCCCATAATTCCCAGCCAGTATGACCATTGGCCTAGTTGGGAATTATGGGCATTGTAGTTCAACACATCTGGAGGGCACCAGATTGGGGGAGGCTGCATTATACTAAGCACACATTTTTAAAAGCTGGCTAAAAAGGGAACTATTAAGGGTAATTTGGCACTAATTCCCAAGTCATACAAAGCAAGAAAGTGATAAAACAGGCTGAACCAGGAACCAGGAAACTTTCACTTTAAAGGATCAGCTCTCCTTAAAAGTCTGGATAGTATTTTGCCTTGCCACAGTAGGCAGGCTGTTGCTGTAATTGTGTTTTATAGTGAACTAGCTGATATACCCAGCGTTGCTCGGGGCCCCTAAGATATATGTCTGTGAGGTAATCATCTTAAAGTAATAGGTTGGTGCTAGGCCTGTGAGTTAACTTTTAATCAAATTACATTTATTTCTTTTTTTCCTCTCTCGTCCTCATGACAACCCTTCAAGGCATGCTGGTGCTAGGCCTGTGAGGTAACTTTAAAATGAATTAAATTTGTGTCCTCTCCCCACCCCCCAATGCATGGCCAGGGCTGCCTTAAAGCTACCACCATGATTTTCCTTGTCCCCACAGAAAACGAAAAGTACAACTCCTGGCATGCCTTTCACCATGGTGCCTGACATGCCCAATGGGAGTCCTTCCTCTAAGACTCACAGGAAGTGAAGTCTGGCTGAGTCAGTCCACACTGCACTTGTTCAATCAGTGCCCATAAGTAGGCTGTGAGAGAGCCAGCCTGCTGACTGACTGAGGGTTAGCTTGGTTGCCATTGGCAATGGGCCCAGAGCTGCACCCTCCTTCCCTTCTGCTCTCGATGGTGTCTAGCAACTAAGGCAACTGGCCCCAGGCACTCTCCCTTCAGGCCCAGAAGGGCAAGCCACTACCAGATGATGGTTGCCAAAGCCTGATAAGTCTTCCCTCCTGCCCAAGGCATGCTGAGTGTTGTAGGCATAAGCCTAAGTCTCTGAATAATGTGTTAGCCTTTGAATACTGTCTGAGGTGGTAGGAGACAACTGGAGAGCGGGTCTTCTTAGTTACGGCACTCTGCTTATGGATTTCTTTTTCACAGGCAGGCTGGCCTAGTGACTGCATTAATGGCTTCCCAGTGTCAAGTGAAGATCCCCTCAGGGCCTTTTAACTTGAGATTTTTTATGCTGTGGTTTTTGGGGGTTTTTTTTTGTCAAAACTAAACATTCCAAGACAGATGCAGGAATTACTGGATAAAGTTCATGATTTTTATGTAAATGCCTGACTATACCATTGAAACAGACTTGTGAATGGAGGAATGACTGATAACTGAGGCTAGAATGGAATGGTGGGTGGGGTTAATGGCAGTTGGAGAAAGTCAGGTAGAAGGAGAACAAAGACAGTTAGTGAGGATTGAGAGATAGTGACCTGGCTTGCACATAGTGACCTGGCTTACTAACCCATGCTTTATTTTAAACTAGCCACTTTACATGCCAGTACTACACCTTCCAGCATTCCTTTCATGGCCCACAGGTGCCCGAGTCCTCTGAGAGGCACTTCCTTCCTCTTGTTGCTAATGCTGCTCCTCAATAGAGCATCGAGGAGTAGCATCACCGAGGAGGGGAGGTAAGTGGCTGTCAGTGGATGTGCCCAGCTCTGGCCAAATCCTGCTGGGACTGTCTCAGCCTGCGCTTCTCATCTACCAATGCTCCATCAGAAGCCTGTACTGAAGGGCCAGGGCTGGGCCAGGCACTTTCTTCCCCTTCTTCCCTCTCTCCCTCTTAATGGTGAAGGCTGCACACGCACTTTCCCCAGATTCTGAGAAAACAACAAGATCAGGACGGGGTTTGGCTTCTCAAAATCATGCTGTTGTATCTAGTTATGATTTTAAACCTATGCACGGCAGACGGGAGGAGGTGCCACAAATGGACACAGCTCATTTATGTGGGTTGTTTCCTTTTATGTGGAATTGGGTTGACTGCTCAAGAACAACCTTAGGAGACTGGGTTGTGAAAGGCACACAGCGGCCACCCACCTGTGCATTCACAATGGCTGCCAAAAGTTGGTAAGTCTAGTCTCCCACCCAAGGCATGCTGGGATTTCTGCCCAAGGCATGCTGGGACTTGTAGGCATAAGCCTTTTTTTATTAAATACTTTAAAAATGCTTAAAACCCCCAAAATTGTGTTTTTAGATTTTTCTGGTACATTGTACAGCCAGACCTATCAGTGTGCCAATTTTCAAGTTTCTAACTCATCTGGAAGTGGGTAAATATTTTCGGACATACATCACACACATATACTTTCCACTTTATAGGTAGAGATAAAACTCCACAAGGCAGGGCTGAAAAGTCACAGGAAAACAACACAAAATACACTGGAATCCAACTATCTGACAACACTATTATGTGGTTTTCCTATAAAAAAAATGTGAGTGAACAAAGAATGGCAATTCTAGAGAAAAGAACTAGCATGGAAGCAGCAGCAACATCCAGCACTCAAAAGGCAATTTTAGCAAGCTTGGAAAACAGAATGGGGGGAAAAACCTATAGATGCACATTGCTCCTGCATAACCTTGGGTTCAAGGCTACAAATTATCAATGTTTGTGAAATCCAGGTAACAGTAAAGATAGATTCACATTCTCTCACACACAAAAAATACAATCATTTTACCTCTACAGATCATACATCACAGTCAGAGAAAATTGCTTACTAACATCTTTCTGCAAAATCAAAATGTTTGTTGCTGTTTTTAGCTGATGGAACTTTAGCAAGCTTTTACTATCCACTTGACTTGTGAACCATTCATAATGGTTCTGAAAAGTTTAAAAATTCAGAGCAGCTACCCAGGCCTTTTAATCCCTTGGCACTTGCTTTTATTTCTCAACTGGAGTGTACCCTAACTACATCAAATGAGATTCTCTCCAACTGTTTATCCCATCAACAAACCACTAATTTTAGAGTTTAAGAATATAAATATGAGGGGGTGGAGCTTCGGGCCGATGGAGTAGCCAGCGGATTTGTCAGTCTCCCGATAGAGAAACTTTAAAGAAAAGAAATCCCTCTGAAAGATAAACCGAACTGTGAGTAAAAACTCTGATATGCTGTGGGAAGTTTTACTGCATATGCTGGTGGCATAATTATTAAGAGATAGGAGACGCTGTGCTTGGAAGAAGATTGGCCAAATGTGTAAAGGTCATAAAAAAGAACAATTAACTTTGTGGACTAGAACCGGGAGAGTGTTCCCTTCAGATAAAACTTATTCTCGCTTAGAAAGGGTTGCAATTGAAGAAGGAAATATGCCAGACAGCCCCCAGAAGGGAGGGGGGAAGCGAGCGGCGAGTGTGGAATCACTTCAGACAGGAAATGGAAGGAAGGCGGGAGCTGTCCCTAAGGAAACAGGAACTACTGCCAAGTCTAAGCAATCATCTTCAGAAGAAATGATGATAAGCTTTCAAAATATGCTTATGCAGAACAATGAGACCTTGGTTCAAGGTTTAAAGAGCCAGATAGTGCAAGAAGTGACTGCAGAAATTGGTAAATCAACTCAAGATTTAAAAGAGGATTTGAAGTTGGTTAAAGATGAATTAAAAGCAATAAATTTGAGGTTTCAACAAGTGGAGGATGCAGTTGAAGAAAATAAAGGGAAAATAAAACAGCAGGGCATTATAGGTCAGCAAATTGACTTAAAATTGATTGCAATTCAAGATCAGGAACGAAGATCCAATATAAGGATTAAATTTTTTCCAGAAGATTCTGCAGAGAGTCCAAGGATTCTAAGAGGGAAAATTATGGAGTGGTTTAAAGAATATGGTACCAGGCACAGAATGGAAGCAAGAAGACATCGAGCGTGTGCACAGGATTTCCTACAGAAGAAGAAGAGGCGCGACTCCAAGGGACATTGTGGTGAAATTTGCAAATTATTATAAAAAGGAGCTTCTGATGATGGCAACAAGACAAGGGAATGGTCACCTGAAATACCATGATACTCCAATACAAGTTTACAATGACTTGTGTCCTCAAACAATAAATTGGAGATGGGAAGTTAAGCCTTGCACGGAAGTTTTAAAGAGGAATGGTATTAACTATGGTTGGGGCTATCCGGTTTTTTTGAAATTTACACATGAGAAAAAAATCTACAAAATAACATCAATGGAGCAAGGGATAGAGTTGCTGAACCAGTTGGGATTACAAGGAGGAGTAGACCCCCGGCAGCAAGGAAAAGAAGATCAAGGAGATGAGTTGGGAGCAGCAGAAGGCTCACAGTAATGGAGTTTGGAGCAGAGCAGATTCTGATGGATAATAACAGGATAAGGGATGAAGTAACGTGATATCGGGAGGAGAAGAGGATCTGCTGACTACTGTTAACCAGAGGTGGTGAAGTTGCCTCCCCCCCCCATGGGGCTAAAAAAAAAAAAGCCATGAACGGGGTTAATCCTGGGGAGAAATGGGGGGAAGAAATTGTTATTGTTATTGTTGGGTTATATGTGAATATGTGTAGCACAATAGGGGACTGGCAAAGGGGAATGAAACTGAAAATATGGAGAGTAAATTAAGAGTTACAACCTTGAATGTGAACGGGCTAGGATCGATTCTTAAAAGGAAACGAGTGGAAGCATGATTGAATAAAGATAAGGCAGATATAATTTTTATCCAAGAAACACATCAGTCAAAAGAAGGAGTGAATGAGCTTAAATTAAGATGGTCGGTTATATATGAGAAAGCTTATGGAACTTCAAAACCCAGGGGGGTGGCAATATAATTATATCAAAAAAATGTGGATTTAAAATACAGAAGATGAAGAAGGACTCTATGGGCCGATATATAATGATGCAAGGGGTAGTGGGGGAAGAAGTTTATATATTAATTAATGTTTATGCACCTAATAATAATCAAATTGAATTTTATAAAATAATTTTTGAAGAAATGGAGGAAATTCAAAAGGGAAATATTATAATAGTGGGAGATTTTAATATGGTGGTAAATAAACAAAAAGATAAGTCTAACCCCACGCTGGAAGAAAGATGTAACAATCTTACAGGTTTGAGTAAGATTATGAACAAAAATGAGTTAATAGATGTGTGGAGAGCAATGAATAGAGATGAACAGAGATTTACTTTTTACTCAGCAAAATACAAGACTTACTCAATGATTGATTATGTTTTTGTGTCAAAGAATTTGTTTTCTAGAATAATAAAGAGTGATATAGGATTGATAAAAGTGACAGATCATGCATTGGTGAATATAGATATTAATGTTAAGAAAAATTACAAGGAGGCAAAAAGGTGGAGATTAAATACAAGAATTTTTAATCATAAAAGTATAATTGAAAAAATGGAAAAGGAAATACAAAGTATATGGGAAATTAATGAAAAAGGGTTTTATAATCAAGCTATACTTTGGGATACAATGAAAGCAGTAACGAGAGGAATTTGTATTAGAGAGAATTGTAAATTGAGGAGACAGCAAGAAAAAGATAAAAAAAACTTGGAAGAAGAAATTAAGGATTTGGAAATGGAATTTATAATGCATAGGGATAAACAGATCTTTGCTCAATTACAAGCAAAAAAAAAAAGAATTAGAGAAAGAGGAACTGGAAGAAGCTCAGAGAAATTTGATATATTTGAAAAGAGAATTCTTTGACTATAGTAATAAGAACTCTAAAATGCTGGCCAGATCTACACAGTAAAAAAAGACAAAGAATTTAATTGGAGCAGTTAGAAATAAATTAGGGAAGTGTTGCAATTCGATGAAGGATAAATTGGAGATATTTCATGATTTTTATCAGAAATTATATACTGCAGGAGGAGGGTCTCAAGAAAAGATTGAGGAATATGTGAAGAAGCATTTAAAGATTAGATTACAAGTTGTAGATATAGATTTAATGGAAAGGGGGGTCTCAGAAAAAGAGATAGAAGAAATTATTGATAAATTAAAAGGGGGGAAATCCCCAGGATTGGATGGGTTGGGACCAGAATATTATAAAATATTTAAGAAAATGTTAATACCCAAATTGAAATTGTTATATAATAAGATATTAGAAGGAGATAGGATCCCACCATCATGGGAACAGTCTTTGATTGTATTGATTCCAAAAGTAGATAAAGATTTGTCAGACCCAGGATCATATAGACCTATTTCTTTAATAAATCAAAATGCTAAGATATTTACAGCGATAATGGCGAAAAGAATGAATACTTTTATGTATAAATATATTAAAAGAGATCAATGTGGGTTTATAGCAGGGAGACAGATGCCAAACTTAATTGGAAGAGCATTGAATATGATCAATATAATTAAGAATAATAAATTGAAGGCAGGTTTGATAGCTTTGAATATTTTTAAAGCCTTTGATTGTGTGGAGTGGCCAGCTTTAAAAATAATAATAGAAAGGTTAGGGTTTGGAGTAAGATTTAAAGGTGTGATAAACTTTATTCACAAAATAATGCTGTGGTAACAGTAAATGATGGAATAACACAACAAATTTCCTTAGCCCAGGGTACTAGGCAAGGTTGCCCTCTTTCCCCGATTTTATTTGTTATAGTTATAGAACTTTTAGCTAATGCAGTTAGAGAAGATAAGAATCTTAGAGGGATAGGTAATAAAGAAAAAGTAAAAATTAGTTTGTTTGCTGATGATACGCTAGTAGCAATTGAGAATCCAATAGAAAAAATGGAGGAAATAAAGTTACATCTGAAAGAGTTTGGGGAGATATCCGGTTTGCAAGTTAACTGGGATATATCAGAAATGATATTATTCAATTATATGAAAGAGGAGGAGCAGAAGTTTAGTAAAGAATATAGAGTTAAGGTAAAGAATATGATTAAGTATTTAGGTGTAAATATTACAAGGGAAGTTGATAAGTTAGAAGAGGAGAATTTTAATAAATTAAATAAGGAGATTAAGAAAAAATTAGAAGAATATAAAAAGATTAAACTTTCATGGTTTGGTAGAATAGCGCTTACTAAAATGAAAATTTTGCCTAAGTTTATTTTTTTGTTTAGAATGTTACCAATTAAGATATCAGATTTACAGTTAAAGAAATGGCAAGTTATAATAAATAACTTTTGTAATGGTAATAAGAAAGCTAGGATTAATAAAGGGAATTGGTATAAATCTCAGAAAAAAGGGGGATTAGGTCTCCCAAATTTAAAGTATTATTATACAGCTAATCAACTGAGGCATGTAATAGATGGGATTGCAAGACCAAATGAAATAAATTGGTTGGAGATGGATAGACAGGATTTAGAATTGAGGTTAAGTAAATTTTTTTAATTAAAATAAATGAGAAGATGATAGAAAGATTAGAAAATCCCTTGTTAAGAAATATTATAGATGTTTGGTTAAAGTATATATAAAAAAATTACCAGATATTTCCCCATTGAATCCAGTGGTGTTGCTGGAAGATTTTCCAGGACATTTAAAGAAAGAATTAGAAATAGTTTTTAGAGAACAGAAAAAATTTAAAATAAAGGATTGGTTGGAAAAGATGAGTACTAAAGAACAATTAGAAGAATTTATGAGAGGAAGGAAAATAGCATGGTTTAAAGTTATCCAACTAGAACAATGGATGGCTAAATGGAAAAAGAATAATAAAGAGCTTCAAAATTTTACAAAATTTGAGAAGATGATTATAATGAGAGAGGAGGAGGATATAAATAAGAATATTAAAGGGGTGGTAAGTGAAATTTATAAAATTTTGTTAGAAGGAGAAGAGAAGCAAAATTATTTGAAAGTATTATGGGAAGAAGATTAAAAAGAACAAGTAAATGATCAAAGTTGGGGAAAATATGGAATTTGCGTAATTTGAACACTATGTCAGTAATAATAAAATAAAATTATTATAAAATAGCATGGAGGTGGTATTTGACACTGGTAAAATTGAATCAAATAGATAAGAAACATTCGAAGCTATGTTGGAGAGGTTGTCAAGAAATTGGAACGTATTTTCATATGTGGTGGACTTATAAACATGTACAAATATTTTGGTCAAAAGTAATTGAAGAAGTAAAAAAGATAACAGATTTAAAGTTTGAGATATGCCCTAGGATAGCTTTACTATCAATTTATGATAAAGAAGAAGGAGAGCAAAATGTTAAAGATTTAATTACGAATTTAATGACTGCAGTGAGGTTAATAATAGCCAGACAATGGAAAATGCAAGGCAACTACCAAATAGAAGATTGGTATAAAGAAGTGTGGAATATTGCTATAAATGATAAGTTAACAAACAATGTTAAAGTTAAAAGAGCAATATTAAGAAAAAATGAATTTGGAAATATATGGGGATTATTTGTGGATTATGTATAAAAAAAGGGGAAGGGGTGTGCACCGTCATACGAATCTATGCAATTTTGGAAGAATGTTTATAAAATAATAATAATAATAATAATAATAATAATAATAACAATAATAATAATATAGAGATAGAGATAGAGATATAGAGATATATAGATATATTTTAAAAATGTTATATAGAAATGTAGTAGCTGGTCCCAGGGGGGTGGGGTGCACTAGTTAGGTGAATTATGTTAGATTTATAATGTTAGTTATATGATTTATAAGTGATGTGTTTATGTTTTTTTTCTTATGTTATTGTACAAAAATCAATAAAAAATATGTTTAAAAAAGAATATAAATATACTCCATCCTAATGTTTCCAGGGGTTATTATCAGTGGTGTAGTGGTAAATTTTGAGTGCGGTCCCCATAGCCATGTCCCCAAGAAAAGATCCAAAATGCAGGTTGGTATGTTCATCCATATCAACTAATACATTGTACCAGTTTTATCTCCACCAGGAGGAGAACTTTTGTAAAGCTGCTGGGCCTTAATTGCTCATTCAAGACCAAATCACTCCAAAATACTTTTCATTACTATTGTTGTTGGGAAAAAAATCATCCCATCTCCCCCAGCTATTGTGAAGCTTGCAACTAAACTCAGAGGGAACAGAGAATTCTGAGTTGGGAGTGTCATGATCCCTGCTTGCCTTGAGATTCCTTTTTACGTTTATTTTTAAAGGATCCCAACCATGAATGTAATCAGTATACGGCTGCCCACTCTGTGGATTATTTTTCCTTTCTGTTCCCACCTCTGGGCAGCACCCTTTTACTCTCCCACTGGTTCTGTGATTCTATGATCCCCTCTTTGGTCCCACAGACCCTTCAGTGATCTAACATCTTCAGCAGACAAACCCCAACTCTCTCTCACTCCCAACTCCCAACTACTAACTAACTGATTTTTAACTGTCAGTCCCCTTCACACACTTGAATGGAACAGCCAATCAGCATTCACTCCAACATTCTATTTACTCACTCCCCACAACAGAATTGACCACTAATCAGCCTTATCTTACCAAGTCCAAACAGCATAAATAGCACAAAACAGTGAAACATCACAGGGAGATACATGATGTCAGCTTCTGTGCTAATCAAAAAGTTCCAGTGCTGTTTCCCTGTGAGCCCTGGTTCCACTACACCACTGGTTATTAGTCATTTGAGAGATAGCTTTCAGAGAAAACTGTTTGGCTGCTTAAGCAATGTAAACAATTGTTCTGTCATTTATTTATTTATTTTATTTATTTATTTTATTCCATTTATATACTGCCCCACAGCTGAAGCTCTCTAGGTGGTTTACAAAAAATTAAAAACATTGAACATTAAAAACACAGATATACAAAATTTAAAACCATACAGCATAAAAACAAATTATAATTCCAATATCCTTTAAAACAACAATTCTGAGTCAACACAAAACCCTCATCATATGCTGTTAAATGCCTGGGAGAAGAGGAAAGTCTTGACCTGGCACCAAAAAGATAACAATGTTGGCGCCAGGTGAGCCTCGTCGGGGAGATCATTCCATAATTGGGGGGCCACCACTGAAAAGGCCCTCTCCCTTGTTGCCACCCTCCGTGCTTCCCTCGGAGTAGGCAACCAGAGGAGGACCTTAGATGTAGATCGTAGTGTATGGGTAGGTTCGTGTCGGGAGAGGCATTCCATCAGGTATTGTGGTCCCAAGCCGTGTAAGGCTTTATAGGTTAGAATCAGCACCTTGAATTGGGCTTGGAAACGTATAGGCAGCCAATACAAGCGGGCCAGTAGACAGGAAAGTTGTGGGGGAAAAGAGTTTTGTGGAGCTTGGCTTTGTTTGTTTATTGATTTTTTTAAAGTGCTCCTGCTCACAGGAGAATAATATTTGGTCCAAGAAAGGTGAGAGTGGAGATGAATATCACAGTATGGCACAGAGCCACTCATTTTTAATAATATGACGTGGTCCTCAGAGACTTCACCTCCACACCTCCATTAGACATGGAGATATCAATAGATCACAATGTGCTGCAGACTGTGCAGACTTCACCTCTTTATTAAACATGAGGATGAGTAAAACCTGCTGCAGTGTATACAGATTGGTGACTTGGAAGTACCTGGCCTCTTCCCAGCTTGGCTTTGAATTGTACAGAGTTGGAATGCTTGTTGTTGCATATGAACCGGGGGGGGGGGAATAACTTAGCATGAGAGGTAATAGAATTTAATAGTACTATTTATTGAGTGCTTAGCTCAGCTTAATTAATGTCTGCCTTCTAGGCAAACTTCAGCAATCTACTTTTCCATCTCCTTTAAAAGCATTGTGTCATTAAGCATTGATGTAAAACTTCAGGCAAGGAAGAGATTGCTCCTACATTCACAAGAGAGCCTCCAGTGCTGTAGGACATGTTTACCCTTTACATGGATTACTTGGGGCAGAGTTAGTCCACCCTTAAGGCCAATGAGAGATTAGACTAGAAGGGGGCATCTTGATGCCCTCCTTCTACATTGGCTTGCTACTCCCCTTAGCCCTAGTCAGCATAGCCACCGGTAAGAGATGACATGAGCCATGTAAGGCTTTGTAAATAATAATAATAATAATAATAATAATAAGAAGAAGAAGAAGAAGAAGAAGAAGAAGAAGAAGAAGAAGAAGAAGAAGTATTTTATTTATTTATTTCTTACCTGCCTCTCCCTCTGGATCAAGGCAGGGAACGGCATCATACAGACAATATAAAATACATAAAACTGATTAAAAGCATATAAAAATAATACATTATTAAAATCAATGAAGTCTTAAAATTTGACTGGGTAGGCCTGCCGGAAAAGATCAGTCTTTATAGCTCTCTTAAATTCTAGAAGACTGGTAAGTTGGCGGATCTCTCCCAGCAAGTTGTTCCACAATCGGGGAGCAGCAGAAGAGAAGGTCCTCTGGGTAACGGTTGTCAGCCTAGTCTAGGCCGACTGTAGTAAATTCTTCCCAGAGGACCTGAGTGTGCAGGGCGAATTGTATGGGAGAAGGCGATCCCGCAGATAACCTGGACCCAAACCATGTAGGGCTTTAAAGGTAATACCCAACACTTTGCACTTCGCCCAGAAACTAATTGGCAGCCAGTGAAGTGATTTTAAAACTGGTATGGTTACCCCTAGGTGTACCGGTGACCAACCACACCTAGAAATGGGCTTGGAAATGTACTGGCAACCAGTATCTCCAGGCCTCGGTAAAGTGTACCCCCTTATATTTAGCCCCTGCATCAAGTGGTGCTTCCAGATGAGGTCTTTTCGTGTGCAACTGCCCTGCCTTATCCACAGAATTTTACGGGGGTTCCAGACTTCATTGTCATCCACTGGTAATCCTCCTGTGTTTTCCCACCAGTTCTTCCATCTTTTTTCTTACCATGGGAAATCCATTAAGAAAGAAAAGATGGAATAGTTGTTCAGTGCCTTCTGATAGTTAGCGCCAAGACCCCTCCATCTGGAAACACCCCAGGATCCAGTCATATCCCTCTCTGATTTGATTCCTCAGTGTAGAATTGATACTGCTAAGTATTTTTCCTTGCTTGTTCTCTCTGGCTTGGAGAACAAGGAAGCAAAGCAGCCTAGTGTCATTGCTTCTCTTCTTCTCCGTCACTACCTATTCAAGAAAAAGGTGGGATACTGCCAAGTCAGGGGCCAGCTCTGTTCCAGCATGAACAGAGTCATTGTGAACGGAGTGTGGGCAAGAAGGGGACTGGACAGGAACTACAGGTGCACAGAGGCTTTTCTTTATGTAGTACCAGGCCTTAGATGCTATTGTCCAAGGTAGCCAGTTCAGTTTCTGTTTCTGGGGAAGTGAAGGCTGGTGGCTCCAATTTCAGCGGGGCTGTGAATCCATTCTGGGTTTCAGTAAGTACCAGTCAGAATGCTAAAGGAGCTATCCAAGGTGCTGAACTAAGTCCCCACCATGATGTAAACGGAATACAAGATTGCTAGGATATGTTCTCGCCAATTAAAATACTGGCACTAAATTCTTTCAGTACAGGACATTTTGATGACAGACCCATTTATAACTGACTGCAAGGAAAACAGTTTATAAAAGGATGTCTTTAATGCAGAGTTTAAAAAAACCTGAACTCATACTAATGCAAATTAGGCTGTCATTATTTGATCAAACAATGTTCCTGGGTGACTTGCATTTTTTAAAAAAAGTTCTTGCAAAATACAAAGAAAATCACTTTGATAATATGGTCTCAGAACATTTGATGAATTGCAGTGTGTAAACTAACTCCATCTCTCAACTGTTCAAGAAGTAAAAAGTGCTCCTACTTCTGCTGATAATTTCATATCACACCTTAATATTGCTCAATGGAAAATTGTATCTGTGAGGCAAAAGACAACTAGATTCAAATGTTCTCTTTCAGAAATAGTAAACATCCATACTTCGTTCAATTTCAAGACAAACAAGCAACAGTTTTTGTTAACAGACCTGTGGTGAGCATATAATAAGCATTCTTTTGTATGATGTAAGTGGGCTACATAGCTAGAAAAGACAAAGGACATCTCTACATTAATAGGAAATCACATTGCCTTACTGGGGCTGTGCTTCCTGCTTCTTTTGCGTGATTATAATGGGCTACATTACATGGGGCGACGACGTGGCTTCAATTGCTGACCACATGGTCTGTATTTGGAAACTATCCTTCCTCTCATTGCTCATATACTTGAATGGGACAGTGCCCTCTAATGGGTGCTTAATAGTGCAACTTAGCTGCACACATTAGGAAATCCTGTGATATTTCAGAAGAATTGGGATATCCAGGTGTTTTTTTAAAAAAAGAATGGGATAACTGGGGGAAGGCACGGGAGATGGGAGGAGGTTAATGACATCATCTAAAGGACCCACAAACTTCCTTGAGTGGCCAGTCATGGGTATACCATATATTACTGGTGTGGAGACACTCAAAACGTGCATTTTAAGGAAGCAAGAAGCATCTAGGGGGAGCAGGTTTGCCTCTGCTGTGTGTTCATGCCTCCTCTGATTTTATGTAAGCCTCTTGTCCATATCTGGATTTTGTGTGTGCACTATGGTGTATATATGTCTTACCAGTGATGGAGCAAGCTATCCTGCCCAACACTTTCCTGCTATCCAGCAAACATCACATTGTTGCTTCAAATTGCTGATACATTTAGTCCTCACTTACCCAGCTAAAAGGAACTGTACAGCTTGTTCTGGGTAGGACTTCATTCTCCCTTAAAGACCAGGTTCACAGCTTGGGTGTTCTCCTAGATCTGACATTGCTGATGGATCACCAACCTAAGATGGTATGCCAATAGTGTACTATCCAAGAGAAGACAGACTTGGTCGCAGTCATTCATGCAATAGTAATGCCAGATTAGAGTACTGTAATGCTATGGGGTTGCCTTGTAAAATTGCTTAGAAACTTCCATAGATCCAAAAATGGAGCAGCCAAATATCTAATTGGGACTAACAGCTCCATTTTTTATCTGCATTGGTTACCAAATTGTTTCTAGACCCAATTCAAAGTGTGGTTTTTAACCTTCAAAGACCTGGGATTGGGATATCTGGAGGCCCACCTCATCCCACACATGCTCAGGTAAGCATTGGAGGCCCTGCTCTGTGTTTCCAACACCTTCAGAAGAGAAGCAGGTTGGCATATGTCATGGCACCAGGATTATGGAATGCCCTCTGAGGGAGACCCACTTGGCCCAATCACCGCTCTTCTTTTGGCAAACAGTGAACATCCAGTTCTTTAGGAAGGGCTTTGGTATTAACTATTATGTTGTAATTAGATTTATAATTTCTGATGCTGCTTTTTTTGGATGTTGCTTTAAAATGTTTGGTAAGCTGCCTTTGGAGCCTTCAGGGACCTAAAAATGGGTAAGGCAAAAGAACAACCGACAAAACAAGTATATCTTGGTAAAATCCAAAGGGTATGATGAAGTCCGAACACACAGATCTGCTGATTGCGCACACATGTGATCAGATGGCGAGGTGTGTATTCAACTTTTTGGAGTGCCTTACTAAGAATCCCCACTTGAGGATTCTGAGTCCTCACCATGAGTGCTTGATAGAGAAGAACAAACTATCCCTGTTTACATACCCTTTCGCTTTAGCTGTGGCTATGTTAGGTAGCTGTCAAAGGAGCTATCAATGGTTAGCAAATGGGAGGGAATAGTGGGATTACATATAGATACCTGTGAAAAAGAATCTCTAGGACAAAGAGGCAATACTTAATACCCTGAAAATCACCCTGCTAAGGGGTGATTTGCACTCCTTTCTCCGACCAGTCAACTGCAAAAGGCTGTAAAATCAGCCTACCTACAGTCCATTTGTCAGTCACCTTACATGTTTGACAGCTGAAACATACAAGGTACTGGACGAGACGAGCTTATGTATTTCTGACAGGGATAATAATGTGTGTGTGTGTGTGTGTGTGTGTGTGTGTGTATATATATATATATATATATATATAATAACAACATAATAATAACAATTTATTTCTTACCCGCCTCTCCGTCTGGATCGAGGCGGGGAACAACAACATGATAAAATACATAAAACTGATTAAAACATGACACATATTATTAAAAATGCATTAAAAATCCTAAAACATCCTAAAAACATCCTTAAAACATTCTAAAATTCCACTGGATATGCCTGCCAGAAGAGAACAGTCTTTATAGCTTTCTTAAATTCTAAAAGACTGTTAAGTTGACGAGTCTCCTCCGGCAGGTCATTCCACAGTCTGGGAGCGGCAGAAGAGAAGGTCCTCTGGGTAACGGTTGTCAGCCTAGTCTTGGCCGACTGCAGTAAGTTCTTCCCAGAGGACCTGAGCATGTGGGGCGGATTGTATGGGAGAAGGCGATCCCGCAGGTAACCTGGACCCAAACCATGTAGGGCTTTAAAGGTAATAACCAACACTTTATACTTCGCCCAGAAACTAATTGGCAGCCAGTGGAGCGATTTTAAAGCTGGCGTAATATGGTCACCCCTAGATGTACCGGTGACCAACCTGGCTGCCATATTTTGAACTAGTTGAAGTTTCCGGACTAGGCACAGAGGTAGCCCTATGTACAGCGCATTGCAGAAGTCGAGCCTCAAAGTTACCAGCGCGTGCACTACCATCTTTAGGTCTTCCAACTCTAGGAAGGGGCGCAGCTGGCGTATCAGCCAAAGCTGATAGTAGGCACTCCTGGCCGTCGCATCTATCTGGGCTGTCATTTGGAGCGACGGATCCAGGAGCACCCCCAAGCTGCGAACATAGTCTTTCAGGGGGGTGTAACCCCATCCAGAACCGGTTGACACACCTCCAAACCCAGGATGGGGCCTTTGACAGCAAGCACCTCCATCTTGTCTGGATTCAGCTTCAGTTTGTTTTTCCTCATCCAGCCCATTACCGCCTCCAAGCATTCGTTCAGAGGAGACACACTATCCTTAGTTGGCGCTGTTATCGAAGGCATAGAGAAATATATTTGGGTGTCATCAGCATACTGATAGCACCCCGCCCCATGCCTCCGGATGATCTCTCCCAACGGTTTCATATAAATGTTAAACAGCATTGGGGAAAGGATGGCACCTTTATAATACAGGGACATTTGTGCACATTACTGGGGCTGAATATATCACCTCCAATTTGCACAATTGTGAGGAGTTTTTTTTTTTGTTTTTTTAAAAAAAGCTGGGAACTGTAACGGGGTCGTAGTTCCCACAGCAAGGGGGTCCTTGCTGCAGACAAGATGAGTTCTGCTGCTCAGTCTCCTGGGATACCTGCTGGGGCCAGCAGGAGGACCAAGGGTGAAGGATGGGGAGAACAACCCATGGTTAGCCAGATCATCTGTTGGGCTACCATAGGTTGTATGGTAGCCCATAGGTTGTATGTGGGGCTTTTTATGCAGGGTGAGTTGTCGTGTCATGTGAACTCAGCCACTGCCTGTCATTTAAGCTTTTAATAAACACATGCAGAAGTCAAATTTTTCTCCATTTTTCAAACTGTACTTCTATCAGCTTTCCAACTGCATAAGTTTTCTTTCCCAACTGCACATTTGTGTCCAACTGCACACCAACCAACCACCCCATCCATGAAGTCCAAAAGTATGGAGCTGGTAAGGGAGATGTGAGATCCCATTTTGGATGTTACATAGAAGCACAAAAACAGAACCATCATTCAGAAATGGGGGTTCTCTGTTCTTCACCCTTCCCCTAGTTCAAAATGCAGCGCCACTCTGAGAGGAGGGAAGGAGAAAAAGCTTGAGAAAAGAGAGTTAGAGAGATTTTGAGAAGAGATGGATGGATGGGATAACTATTAGGGCAATCATGTGTTCTACTTTATAGAAGACAGGTCTGTATTTTAACGACTGTCAGAGGACAGCACTCTATTTGAAGAACTACGGAAGAGCAGGGACCTTCAAGTGTCCTTTCCACAGCACCTGGACGACAGACACACAGGTCTCTTGGTCACAATCTTCCCCGCTATGGTGAGATGTACTGTAGTTCTATTTGAATTATAGTAATTATTTCTAAATTTGCATCTATACCTATAAATTAGCATGTGCACATTTTATGTAAATCTGCATCCTCTTTGGTGATGTATAAGTGGCCACACTAATAATCATGTGGGGAGATGATTATTTAACGGACAGTCGAAGAAGAAAAATGATAGGGGTTAGCATTTAGCAAGTAAGCATTGTATAATATGACACAATGACTCCTTATGAGAGTTTGAGGACATTGTGATATTATAGCCCTCTCATTGTGTCTAGAGACACCATTCATTCTGCAGAAATACCAGATTTTCTTGGTATGGATCTAAAATCCCTTCTCAAAGCCTACTTTTCCAGCAAACATTTTCCGAACCTTGCGTTTCAAAAATTCCTTCTACTACCAGTTATTTCCCCCTCCCCATCACACTCCTTCTCATACCCTACCCTTCCCTCTCACCAGAGTTCTGTGCATTTGGCATACACTGTGAGCCCTTTGGGCATGGGACATGTTACTTCTGTGCCTAGCACGCCCTAGGTATTAATATACAGTGCACAGATGTAGTCTTATTCCCTGAGCAGGAGTATGTTTTCCCATTTGTATTCTACATGACATCATGCAGTAATAGGAAAGATCTATATGCTGCAAATACACATGCCTAGTTGATTTTTGAAATTTGCAGGAGCTTTGCTCTCAGTAGTTATCTCTGTAATCCTTGCCATGCCCTCTTGTCCACAAACTGTTACATATTTTTCTGGGGTTTTTTTTGTTTTTGTTTTGTTCTGATTTTCTATCTTACTATGTCTAAACTTAACATAATCTTCCCCTTTATGGTGAATGCCTGTTATTCTGCAAATGTCTCTAATGTGTCAGTTACTCCTAAGGTGCCCGATGAATAATTAATCATATTTCTTTTCCAGACAAGGGTTCTTGCTTCAGATATTCCCAGGGCATCTCCGGATGAGTGAGTGAATGTGTGTGTATGTGTGAGGAGCTCAGCATTTTAAAACAGAGTGCATCAGTCTTATGTCAACTTCTGCTATTAAGAGTTCTCTTGTCACAGGGAGAGGAAGACTTTAACCTTCTGTCCATTAGCAGGCAGGAGTTCACAGGATTTGCAGCCACTGTGGACAAAGTGATTTATTGAACCATCAAAATGGACATTGGGCCCAGTGGCATCCAGTTTTACAGCAGCAGTACTCGATAATCAAGTTTCATCACATCACAAGCTAGGCCAGGCCGTTAACAGTATGGAAATTGTTCCTGAGTAAGACAACTTGCATTCCATTTTCTTCACTCAGGGACTTCAAAGAATCCAAGCAAAAGTAGACTGAAAAGGCAGGTGGGAGAAGAAGCAGAAATATATATTGATTTTTTAAGGTTAACTGTCACTCACTGAGGTGAAATGTTAAAGAAACTGGATAGCTGTTATTGTATATTATTATTATTATTATTATTATTATTATTATTATTATTATTATTATTATTGCAGAGGCAATTTTTACAGCTCGAGGAGGGTGGGAGAGGCAGGGCCTTGCCCTCCAATGAGCATACGGTCAATGTGGAGAGAACAGAGCAAATAAATGGGTGAGACATGAATAGCAATGGGTGAGTGTGCTTCACTGCAGTCATATGGATGTGCAGTGCAACCCTATGTATGTTTACTCAGAAGAAATTCTAACTGTGTTCCGTGGAGCTTACATCCTAGTAGGTAAATTTTGGATTGCACCCTTGGCCTTTGTTTTGACTGGGGTTGAAGAGTAGGGAGGGGGTTAAGCTAAGGCATTTTTGAAGAGGGATTTGGAGAAAGAGAGAGGAAGGAATCTATCTATCTATCTATATCTCCCTCAGGTATTTCTTAATAATAATAATAATAATAATAATAATTTATTTCTTACCCGCCTCTCTGTTTGGATTGCTAGCGAGCCTCTTTTCTGCTAGTGAGCCTCTTTTCTCATATTCTTTTGAGCTGAAAATAGTGGGACTTATTCCTGAGTAAACATGCACAGGGTTGCTATGCATGGCTTCAAGCTCACCCTCTGAGCTAACTCTGTAGATCAGCGATCTTCAGCCATATGAGACCTGGGATCCAGCTTGAACTAAGGTTGGGTGAGAATTTTCTTTCAGTTCAATTGAAAGAATTTTTTTCTAAAATTTGCGAAGTTCTCAATATTTGGAAGAGAAAGAACTTGAGATTTATTATTTTTAAAACGAATGTGGGGGGAAAAGCCTGAATAAGACAAATGCATGAGGAGAAGGTGCGCTCAAATCACACCCCTCTCTCTTGTCGCAGTCTGGAGAGGGAAGTGTTTTGGATTTGGTCTTTGCTGGGCGTTTTCAAAGTATGGTTTCATCATTTAGGAATCCTTTGGCATACACCAAAAATAATTATGGGTGGATTCAATTTTGGTTTTTTACTAACAACATTAGTACGGGGGGGGGGGGAATCTTTTGATCCATTTCCCTTTTTGTTAGAAATATACTTATAAAATCATATAAAATATATCTTGCATAAAATGATATAAAACATTTATTGTTGTTAAACAGCTTAATTAAAGATCCTTATATCTTAAATTAAGTTAACAGGAAATAGAATTTCCTAAACATTTCTTATTTTAGATGTTTAGTCCTAATAGCTCATAAAGGCAAGATTTTATTCTAAGTACCAAGTCCTCCATTCATTAATGAATAGGCTATTCAGCTGATAGGTACACCACCCTCTTACATTATAAAATCAACACATACTTATATGTCTTTTGTCTAAAACAACAACAACAACAACCTCATAGCTAATAGTATCTGCTGCCCTGTAAATTAGGGCTCACGGACTTAATTATCACTCCTTGGGTCCCAGGATAAAGATACCCAGGACCTCCTTCAGCCTGAGGTAGAGGAGACCAACACTCCAGCATGCAACCCGAGATCTAGGAAGGGTACATAATAACCTACCCTCCTAGTGACTGTCTCAAGTGACACTCTAAGAGGTCACTGATGAAGACAAGTTGTTGCCAATATTGATGTGAAGCTTCAAAGACTACCTACCTAGATCTACACAGCATACTATAAGAAAGTCCCTATCCCAGAGGCAACACACTCCAATCCTAGATAATGCAAAGTATAAATTGCATACCCCAAAACTGAACTATACTACATGAACCCAACAATCAAGTCTCCAAGTTGCCTGTCTACTGGACTTTGCCCAGTAAATGAAAATACTTTGCCTCCCTGGTTCTGGTTGATCCCCATTTTCTTCCTCCTATGTGCAATTGCCTTATTGTACTTGTGTGCTATGGGCAGGAATAAGACTGAATACATCCAGTTGTATTCTAAAGTACCAGGGAAGTTTTGTTGAGGTTGCAATGGTTTTGCCTTTTGGGTAAGGAGAAGTAAATGTGATATTACTTATGTTGTAAATGGTGCCCGACCATCTCATGGGACATAGTTACCTAACTTGAGTCCTTCGCTGCCTCTAAATGGCACCTCTTCCAGCACGCAGCGGTGGTGGCAGTCAGCGCACTGCGCATTGATGCTCCTGCCACCAGTCTTCACAGCAGGAGCACCATGGCAGCTTTTCCTGTTACCACCGCCACCGCCACCGCCGCGCCCGCGCCTGCCCAGCATCAGCTGGAGGTAAAGCTTATTCTAAGGTAAGTGGGTTTTTTTTTTTTTTTTTTTAATTAAATTGTTGGGGAGGACAGCAGAGGTGGTACATCGAGCTTATGGCTCGCTGCTCCACCCCCTTCCCTTCCCTGCCCAGCCCACTCCGCTCTGAAAAAAGTTGGGCTAAATGCCCGACTTTTTTAGTGCAGAGCAAAGGGCCTTTGCCCCTAAATTGCTTCAAATTGGCAGCAGAGTCATGTAACCCAACTGCTGCCATTTCGAAGCCACCGTGACTGCCCGTGAAGAGGTACCTCTTCTTTTCCTGGATATTATATGCAGTGGATGATGAGACCTCGGCGCAATTATGGGTTCATTGCCTTAGCAGGTCAATATTTTGTCTGTGGGAATAAAGCATACAAACACCTCCCATTGGCAGCACCATGCCAAGGATACACTGGAGGCTGCTCCATCCCTGGCCAGAACACTGAGAAATCCATGTTCCGACTTGGGGCAAGAGCCCCTGTCGATACAGGAGGCTGTCTTCTTCAGACTGTCATCCCCCATAAGTTGAGAGTAACAAACACAATGAAAAAGAGGAACAGGTTCAGAATGCTTGAAGAAGGCTTAACTTGAATGCAAAACTGCAACAGGTGTCCCACTATTCATTTTGAACTGTATAGATCTGGACTTTTCCTGCTCTCTCTCTCTCTCTCTCTCTCTCTCTCTCTCTCTCTCTCAACCTTTTTTCTTCTCTTACAAAAAATATGTAACAAAATTTAGACTAATGCTTTAGATAATGGCTGTTCACCAAGAGAATATGGCAGACAGTAATAGATACAGTGAAACTGGAGGGATCTATTGGGTTGCATCTCTATGCAGAGCCAACCCTTATTGTGGTGCAAGAATCAATATGAACAAGTAAGGCTTGATTGTAGGGTGTGTACAAGTCAGGATCCACAATGGGGTTTAAAAAAAAAATAAAAATTCCATAGCTCACACCTGGATTCTGCCTACATTTGCAAACCATTTGACTGAATTACATAGTGATCCAGTTATATAAGACTATGTATGCTTAACAAGGAAGGCTGTATAGTACCACTCTGAAGGCTTACCTAGGAAGGGAGCAATCAGAGAACAAATAAATCTGATTCTGAACACACACACGTAACTACCACACATACATACACAATTTGCACATGAAATGCCATTAAATCTTCTTTCCCAAATAATTGAGAGTACATCAGAGTGTATTGGTGGAAATGATTTCCTATGTTTTGGGACAAACAATCAATTAGCACAGCCTGCTTGTGGGACCATTGTTCTTCATTTGCGGAGAACAAATCTTTATGGCACATTTTATAGAGCTGTGATCAGAAATACCTTTGACCTATTGAAATAAAACAGATTTTGCCTTGTTATAGCCTAAAGGGAAGGGGAATATAAGATGATTTACTACTTCTGTAATTTTGGCCATATCCACACCAGCATGCATTCCATGATAACACTGAGGTTGTCTCTACTGGGCTGCATGACACACAGCTGATACAGGGGTGATCTGGGCACAGCTTCGTGCAGGATCACAACTCTGATCTTGTGCAAGCCTCACGGGTTGTAAAAAAAAAAAACTTCTCCCTGGAACGGCTCTCCTAATTGCGGGAAAAATCTCTGGTGTGTGCCCCACGAGGGACGAGCGCCAAAGCTGAAAACTTCACAATCATCCCTCCCCATTCCTGAAAGGGCTCTAGGTGTAGATGAGACCTTTGTTATCATAGCACTTCCCCCCCCCCAAGATATTTACAGTCACAAGAATACACAGAAAATAAGGGATTTCAATATGTATGGTAGCTAAATCCTAAACTTTGGCTTTGGCATTGCTGAGTGATGCTATGTCCAGGCACAAAACGTGGTCATGATTCTAGTAGTCAAAGGCCCAGTTCAAAGTCAAGATTAAACTATTCACACAAAATTGAGTTTGGAAGTGATTAAGGTGCATATTTTGAGTTGTGATATAGTGCTACATAGATTGGAACACTGGTGTGTCATAGCTCAGCTCTTTTAACCACGTGCATAATACGTTAGGCTCCTACATAGTCCAATAAGAAGTCAAGGAGGGAATTCAATGGGATTTCAGCACTTAAGCCCTTTGGAAATACCAAAGGGCCTTATTTCCTATAATCTCTCTTCACTATCTATTGACTTCCGCTCCTATTTTCTTTGAAGAACTCCTCCCTTCTCTTCAGATCCTTTCAACCCTTTATCTTTCTTTAGTGTACAGTGCTGTAAAATTGGGGCTTTGACGTCTTGCATTTAAACTGCCTGTTGTATCATCTTTGCAATCAGGATCGATAGAGCTATTATGGGTCCTCAAGAGTGAGCCTGCACATTCACTTTAAGAACTGATACCAGAAGCATGATTGGCTTATCGCCTCTCAAGAAATTGCCTGACAAGAAAAGAGACAATGATCCATGATGTCTCATCCATGGGAACCATTCTGTGTGTCCCTCAAGGCATAACTACAATCACATGGGAAAATATAACAGGAAGGTTTCACCTTTATCCTGAGGTTACCCTTCAATTACATTGCCCCCCTCAACTCTCACAGCAAGCCCTGTTTTGTAGTTCATATGCCAGCACAGACTGTGGTGATATCCGAGTTGTATGCAGTCAGTTTGCAAAGGATTTCTGCATCCTTAAACACAACCCATGAGTGATGCCTCAGAAGTGATTGCAGTTTCTCTCTATCTTAATGTTATCCTTAAGGTAGCTTACCCGTGACTGAAAAGTATAAACATGTCATTAATATGACAAAACACCACCCCCATCTAAGTCAAATCCCTTCCTACTCAGCAAGTTTGCTCTGGCACTGCCTGAGTGGGTAAATGGTTCAGCCTTGCTGCTTATCTGAAGGTGTTCAGGCTGTGTGGGGGCACAGTGAGGAAGTAGACGCTGTTGGTGGAGTGCCACTGATGAACTCGCTGTCTTTATTTCCTCTTAATCAATTCAGGGCTACAGTGAACTCAGCTGAAAAATTGTCACAGAGAGCTCCATTTCCCTTTCTCTTCTTTCTTTCTTTCTTTCTTTCTTCCTTCCTTCCTTCCTTCCTTCCTTGTACAGCCCCCAACTGCGTTTGCTTTTTTAAATCATGGGGTTTCATTAAATACACATCTTTACTTTTTCATAAGTGACTTCCCTGAGGTCTTTCCCTGCCAGTCTCCAGTCCAGCAACCATTTCCCCCTTTTTTTCCTCCTATCTCTCCGACTTTTATGTGGAACTAGTTGGGAAGAATTAACAAGGTGCTCTCCAGCTGGGGTCCTTTGATGGGAAGTTTCAGCAGGATGCTTGGTTTTTTCCCACTTGGAGAAGGAGGAAGCAACAGCAGCAGCAGCAAGGGCAGGAGTGGAGAAAGTGGCCCTGTTCAGACGACATCTTAAACCATGGCTTTAACCACAGTGAATAAGGCTTGTTGCCATTTTCCAAGAGCTTCACTGACTTCCAAACTGTTTCTGAATGCAATTTGAAGCATTGGTTTTAACCTATAAAACCCTGGGCCCCAGGTATCCAAAAGACAATTTCAGTGGAGGCTGGTGGCTTCGATTTCGGCGGGGTTATGAATCCATTCTGGGTTTCTGTCAAAACCAGCCAGAATTCTAAAGGAGCTTTCCAGGGTGCTGAAGCACATTCCCAGGCTAGGTCCATCACATTGGATAGCTCTTTTAGCATTCTCTGGCTTGTTCTGATTGAAACCCAGAATGGACTCATAGCCCCACAGAAATCGAAGCCACCTGCCTCCACTGGACCGTCTTCTCCCATGTAAACCTGACCAAGACTTTCATAGGTGGTAAGCTAAGTGGTGATCAGAGAAGCATTTCCTGTTAATGTCTGGCTCAGAGAGATCTACTTGGCACCTTCATACATGGCATTCAGGCACTAGGATTATTAGCATTCAGACAATTATATTTTCTTGGTTTTAATCAGTATATTCTGCCCTAGTTGACGGTGATTGTGTTACTCTTTTGTATTCTGCTAATTCTTATGAGGAGTTTTATTGCATTGGTTTTATATTTTAATTGTTTTATTGTGAGCCTCTTTGAGCATGCATTCTGTGAAAGCAGCATATAAATATTTTAATTATCATCATCATATTAATTGGCTTGAGAATTTCCCTCCTTTAAATGTACTTTTACTAGTAAAAATGTTAAAGCTCTTTTCTCTTGGAAGGTAGCCTGTAACAATGCAGCTTGTGTCCACCTGTTTTATTACAACTCATCCATCTGCTTTATTGGGGTTAAGCTAGACCCCATGGCTGCAATCCTGTATATAGTTATATGGGCATATAGGCCCTAGTAAGCTGAATTGAATTTGTGTGCAAATAACCATGCACAGAATTACAGCCTATATGTTTAATAGCTTTTTATTGTTGCATTTGTCCAGATGATCTACCAAGTGGGTATGAAAATAATCTTAATTTAGATAATAGTATAATAGAGCTGCAGTTTAATATGGGGCTTTTGAGAGAAAGAGAGGCAGAGGAAAGAAGGGAGAGAGAGGGATGATTAATGAATGTCATTCTTTAGGAGTTCTATTGAGTCAAAGTGCAGAATAATATCTCAGCATTTAAAAACATTAATTGAAATATGTTTGTCAGCAGGAATGCATTTGAGAGAAAGAGCTGATTTGCTGGGTTTGCAAAGCCTTGAACACAGCAGGTCTGGCTTTTGCATAGTACTGATTCTAATCTCATCAAATAATTATTTTTTATCTGAAACCATGCACACTGTTCAGAACATCTACTGTAGATGTTAGACATGGGGAAAAACAGCATGAGAATTATATTTTAATTAACATATCAATTTTAAAACTGGCCAAAAGCCAGCTGAGGGACTGTTAGGCCCACTGATTCTGTCACTATATGACAGGATGGCATCTCCACCCTGGAGTCCAATGTAAAAAGCTGTGTGGCTATAGATACACCAGCAGCAGCATTCTGGGGCCATGTTAGGGTGTGCCAGGGGGAGTCCTGGAACTGCAGAATCCAAAGTTCCCTTGTTCCTCTCACATGGTCCTGGATTAGGCCTGCAGACTACATCATCTTGGAGCTGGACTAGTTATTTTCCCTCTCTTTGGTGCCTATGGATGAGAAAATAGAAAAGGAAAACTACAGACAGGGGAGATGCCACCCTCACACAAACGTGTCACCCTGCTGTCAGCAAGCTGGCCAGGCTTTCCTCTGCCACATAAGTTCCACCTTAGGGTTGCTCTGCCCATACCCCAAAGAGATGGCAGCAAATTTCTGGCTAAGCATTGGTCTTACAAACAGGTCCAAAACCAGGTACTAACAGATATTGGGAAGGACCATAGCTCAGTGATAGACATAGGGTGGCCAAGTGTCCTTTTTTACAGAGGTTAGTCCTTTATTTGAAAGGCTGCCAGAGGACATCCTCCATTTGACGACATTCTCTATTTGAAGGCCTGTCCTACCCAAATTCAGTTTAAAGTTCATAGTTCCTAAGCACTGTTTCCCCTCAAAGGGTTGCAGCAGACCGGTCAGGCAGGCACACAGGTTACCTCACCAAAGTCTTCCAGAATATGGTGAGATATATTGCACTTCTATTTAAATTATAATAGTTATTTCTAAATTTGAATTGATACATATAAATTAGCAAATGCAAATGTTATGCAAATCACTATACACATTTTTGGTGATGCATTTCCTCCTTTTTGGCGATTCATAATTGGCCACCCTAAGTACAGGCCCCAGGCTCAATTCCTGGTGCCTTCAGTTGAAAGCACCTCAAGCAGCAGGGCTGCCAGCATCAAGGGTAGGCATGGTCAGGCTCCTGCCGAGGGCCCACACTCCAGCCGGGGCCCACTCAGAGGAACCCCCTGGACTTCCTCTTCCTCTTCACTGCTGCAACCTGCCTGTTCACCTGCCTCTCACTTTGGCCCAGACTATGGTGTTGGTGAGAAGGAGGAGCTCGCTCATGGCCTCTCTGCAAATGGTCTCAATCAAGCAAATGGTATGATGATGAGAAAGAAGGGATAGGAGGATGACCTCTGTGACAATGGCGGCGAGAAGGCACACTCACTGAGGAAAGGGGCCCCTTAAAGGGGTCTTGTCCATGGGCCCTCAGGAACCTGGAGCTGGCAATTGACTCAAGAAGTGGTGCTTGGATAGGACTCGGAGGGCACTAGAGATGTAAAGGGTTGGAGAAACGATGGGGGGCATTTCTCCCCCAATGACTGTTTTTGTTTTGTTTTGTTTTGTTTGAAAAATTGGAAAATTGAACAGCTTTGGATTATGGAATATTTTCTTTTAGTATTTAAAACAAGGTGTTTATATATTGTTACAAAGCCTTTACTGCCCCCACCCAATGATTCCCCAAAACTATGAAAGAAGACTTTTATAGACAGAGAGATAAAATGTCTGAAAATAATGAAGCCATGGGAGGAAATGTTTTTAATTGTTTCTGTAAGATTCTTAGCGTAGTTATTTCTTCCATTTATTATTAAAATTAATTATCCAATGTGTTCTTTATTGATAAACACTTTGGGATGCTCCAAGTGAACAGAATGCTGGGCTAGATGGACCCTAGGTCTGTGTTCAACGACCAATTAGAAATACACAGACTGGGTTAATCTTCTCAAGGTACAGGCAATAGTTTTTCAGAGAGAATGCAGTATGATATTTGGTCACTGTTGCCCAATGGCACAAACACTCATTCCCCCTGCTCCCCCTCTTGCTATGATCTCTGGTGCTTCACAACCCTGCATCACTCGCTTTAGCAGAGAGCATAGTGAGAAAGAAAATGTTAATAGGCATACCTGCAAGCAATGAGAACACTCCTGTATTGTCGTCCTATCTTTAAAAACCCACCTGGGTACACCGCCTCCTCGGGCCGTAATGGAGCAGAATGTTTGTTTACTCAATTCTAAATAAATAAATAAATTCAATCTTATGATTTCTCAGCAAATAAAGGAATATGTTGAGTGTATGTGTACTGAGGGTGTTGCACAGTAAACAGGCATCAGTGAGCCTTAACTTTCCTCTCTCATTATTTTTGGACTTCTAAATAAGCATACTCTGTGCTTTCTGGTGCTGAAGTGTTTATGCAGATATAACCATTGACATGAGATCTAAGCATGCTGGAAACTTCAACACAGCCGATAAAAATGCCTGCAGAAAGCAGAGCAAACAGGAAGCATCTTCCTTAAATAGAACAAGTATTAAGAGAGCCAACAGAGGGCATGCAGCTCAGTGGTACAGCAGATGCTTTCTTTGCATGCTGAAAGTCCCACGTTCAATTCCCAGCATCACCAGATAGGGCAGGAAAACCCTGTGCCTGAAACCCTGAAGAGCCGCTGCCGGTCAGTATTGACAATACTGGACTAGATAGAACATAAGGCAGCTATGTTCCCATGTTCCATATTTGATCTTTCCTCTAATTCTAGCCATGCCAATCATGCGGGATCTTGTGGCTATGCCAGGGTCTGGTGTTCAGTTCCCAATGCACTCTGCCACTCAGCTTGTGACCTCTGGCAAGTTGATCTATATTTCTATGCCACTTTCCCCCAATTGCAGGGGGAGAAAAAGCTGTTATTCATCTTTGCCTCAAGAGGGGAGGCCAAAATGCCACCAGTTTATCAGATGGGAGGTGTTCCATCTGGATGTCAGCTTGAATAATTCATACATAAATTGGTGGAAAAGACAGGCAGAATCAGTAGAGGCCCTTCATGGGTCTCCGCAGCTCAGTGGCCTGATCCTTTCTGGCATCAATGACAGGGTAAAGAATCTGTACAATGTATTGATTTCACAAACAAGAGGAACATCCAACACAAGGACTTTGACCAGGTATAAAAAGGAGGGAGGGGTGGGTGTGGGAGGAAAGAAAGGAAGATGTGTTCACAGAACAGTTAATAGGCAGAAGCCAACACTACCCTGGTTTCTGGATAATGAGTTGTCAGTAGCAAAAGTATTACTAGGTTTGAAGTGGAATTATTGAGCTGATTATGGGAAACCTCTTGTATCTACATTCCGCCAGAGTCCAAGTAACAAGCTGCAAACGAGGCAAAAGTTGAGCTAAGAGAAAAGAACAGTGGAAAAGACTATTATCTGCCAGGAAGAGACACAAATTGAAGAACGGGGAGTCATTAATAGAATAATACATCTGCAGGAAGAATGTCAACGAAGCAGGAGATTTCTTACTTTTTGATAGAAGGCACTTAAAAAAAATATGATATGTGATGCATTCCCAAGGAAAGTATAAATGTGCTCATCTGGTGGTGTAAGCACCACATCTCATCTGTCAGTATTGGGAGTGACAGAAACTTTGAGATTTTAGCTTCCACCTTAATGTCCACATGGAAGATTAGAAGGGGGAATGATGTGCATCTAATGTGCATGCAAACTCCACTGCCCACATGTGCTGCGGCTTCTGGACCTCCTTAGTGATACCAACTTCTTTTCTGCTACACCTTCTGTGTTTTTTAACAGCTGAGTAACAAGCAGAAGTTAATCATGTGACACTTTTCCTAGCACTTAGATACAGTAGAGAGAACAGTGGGGATCCCTTCAGTGGGTCAGGCTTGGAGGTGCTGCACCATGGAGGAATCTAAGGTGGCTCTGCAGGCCAGATGGAGAGCCTATGTTGGCCAAATGAGGTCCATGGCACAGAGGCTCCTCCCCCCAGGCTGTCCAGATATGTTGGCCTACAGCTTCCATCAGCCCTAGCCAGCATAGCCAATGGTGAGGAATTCTGGGAGATGTAGGCTAAAACATCTGGGCGTGCCGCAAGTGGGCCACCCCTGGTCTAGAACAATGAGTAAAAATTCAAAGGACACTATTGATTTGATTTCTTTGATTTAATGACCTTCCTTAATGGAATTCTCTCTCAGACTATTCGTTTCTTATTTCCACTGTCCCCTTTTTTCTTTTCTTATTTTTTCTTTTTTCGCTGTGGGAGTACTGCGGTTCTTCTGACTATCTGTGTTGTGAGCTGTACAGGAATTTACTGATGGTGCATGACAGTGGGGACTTAAAGGAAATTATGCATTTCTTTGATCCACCCTCAGGCACACAAATCAAAGTCTCCCTTCCTGCATAGTACATAGCAGAAATGAAAGTAGCTACACTTTATATGGAAATGAGCTGCTTCCAGAAGGTAATATAGCTAAGCATATATCAAAACCAAAGACAATGAAATCAGAAACTACAATGCTTTAGTGAGACTATAAACATCTGCTTTGCTTTTATTAGTTACATATTATCTTAACATACTGGGCACAATCCAACAGGAAGTTTCCCATTTATTTTTGTGGGGTTTGTGCACCAGTTCTTCCCGATGGATAGATGAATGGCATCCAGTGTGTTTCCCCAAAAGGCAGCTTTCTGAGGGAGTTACATACAGTCATGTTGGACATTATCTCCACATTCACAAAAGTTGTGTGACTATTCGTGATTTTGCCATTGTCTGCAACTGTTCTTTCTCAGGCTTTAGTTTTATGATTTTTTAAGAGTGGGTCATAACTCAGTGGGAGAGCACCTGGTTTATACAAAGAAGGTCTCAGCCATCTCCAGGTAGGCCTGGGAAAGACTCCTGTCTGAAACCCTGAAGAGCTGCTGCCAATCAGTTTAAACAGTACTGAGCTAGATGGAACAATGGTCTGACTTGGTATAAGGCAGCTTCCTAGGAGTCATTCATTCATTCGTTCATTCATTCCATGTTGGTGCTGCCTTTCCTTCAAGGAGTTCAGGATGGCATACATGGTCTCCTCCACTCCTATTTTCCCCTTACCATAACCCTATGTTGCAGATTGGACTTTGTGATAGTGTAGTGAATGGTCCAAAGTCAACTAGATAAGAGTTCCATGGGTCCAAATGCAGCACTTTACCTCTTTGATCAGAGACCAATTTTATGGGGAAGGATGAAGAAGGGATGGTTGTTGGTGAGGCAGTTCTAGAGTCACTCCCCCCCCCCCCATTCCTCACATCTCTTGCTTCTGAGTTGGCAACTTGGGAGGAGAGGGAGCTACTGATAAACCTGAGGAGTCTGGATTATGGAGGTCCTACTACTCTTATCTGCTCTGCTTATGACTTCCTAGATTCAAGGTCTTTTGTCAAGAGGGGGTTGTGCTGTTCTCAAATGTACTTGTCGTGATGCAAGCTCACCCCCGGCTTCTGCTCACGAACTTTAGGCAAACTGACACACTCCAAAAATGGTGAGACTTCTTTTATTGTAAAATCACACGGAATTCAAGCATAACGGTTTCATTTCTGCACACACACACTTGAAGCTGAAGACGGACCAGATAGCTTTCAGGTACAATGGCTTAATGCGAACAGCAAATCACTCAGGGGGAGACATTTAGAGTTAGCCCCTGGCCCATACAGTCAGGAGTGGCCACACACAGGATCAGTTCGGATGACATATTAAGCAACGGAGGGGTAAATAACATACTGACCATGCATTAGGCAGGAGGAGCTCCACAGACGACACTCTGCAGCTGGCGCTGCTCGGAACCAGCAAACGCGCCGGCTGCTAGGAACTTGCGACAGCCATTTTGGTTGCAGCCTCTCCTTCATGTGTCCTCTAGCCATATCCCAGCATGCACCGTGAGTTCTGCCGGCTGCACAGAGTGGCTGCAGTTTTTTGGCTGCTCTAGGCAGCAGAACTCTATTCCGAAATGGAATAGTCCACAGAGAGAGGGGGGCTGAATTCGGACGACACTTTAAACAACGGGGCTTCGGGCTAAACAACATGCAAGCCTGTTGTTTCGCTCCATTGTTTAAAGTGCCTGATTAATGTACTGTCAGTTGTGTGTGCGTTGTGTGTTGCTCTCCAGATGACACAATAAGCAACACAACTGACGATTGTTCCCCCCCTCCTCTGTTGCCTAATGTGTCATCCGAACTGAGCTACACTGACTCATCAGGAACACGAACAAAACTCAAAGGAGAAACCCCAGCACAGAAGTGCATGAAGTCTGACAGTAGACAAGATCATCTTGCACCAAACCAAACTCAGCCTGCCAGGAACACTGAGCTGATCATGTAAGCAAGATGTCAGGGGACGAACCTCTTTGACCTAGAAAACCTTCCCTGCTCATAGCTTTGGCTCTGAGGAAGGCTCTCTCGCAGGTCACACACACACACAATTCCAGAACAGCAACGATCAGCCTCAGAGTTACCCTGTGCCCATACTTTGGCTCTATGCAGGGGAAACAGGCTATAGAACACGAATCCAGAACAGTAATCTGCAAGTCGAAATCTATGAAAAGCCACAGAGCACTTTTCATGGCATAGTTCTTAGAAATTCCAAGTCCACATAGCAACAGAACATGTACAGAGTGCATCCAACATCTCCAAACCAGGTACAATCCCAAACACGAGGAGTTTCATGGCAAGCGTAGAACAGATGAACAGATGATTCCCAGCAAAGGGGCTCCACTTTGCTCATAGCTATATAGGATGGAGGCTGGCTAATTCCAAGCCACTTTGACAGACAGGACTTCAGGCCTGTAACCCAAATTCATGTGCCAACAGGGCAGCACAGTTCAAACCTCCTCTTGATGATGACACTATGTGAGAGACAGCTTGCAAGATAGCCCCCACCTTTTCAAAACATATATTTGTTCTCAAGGAAACTCAAGGCCTCGGCTAGCAGCCACAGATAAGCACAGAACAGAGACAGACTTTCTCACAACAATTGCCAAGCTTTCAACTCACAATTTACTAGGCCAGCCTACTGAATTGTCCATGAAGCACCTGACATCCGACAGTACTGTTGTTGTTTCTGAGAAACATGATTCAGGAAATAATCTATGGTGTTACACCTGGCATAATATTCCACAGAAGAGGGGTAGGCAGAGTTCAGTTGTGTGTGTGTGTATGTGTGTGTGTGTGTGTGTGTGTGTGTGTGTGTGTTTTAATTAGGACCCTGAGATCCATTGACTGGAATCTGGTGCAAGACACTTAGAGCCTATCTACACTGTACCTTGGAACATTTTAAATAGTATTTTAATACTTTCTAAATAGGTGCATTCTAAAACGTCTTAGGCCACATTAAGGAGTACTCACGTTACAGGAGAAAAATTCTTCAGTCTTCAAAGCAGTGTGTGCAGTCTCTGGGGGAATCCACACATAAGGTTGTTATGTTTTAAAGTGATCATCATAACGTTGGGTATTACTGCATTTTAAAATGTCCTGGGTCACATGAAGTTAATATTACATTACCTCAGTAAATTTCTCCCGTTGTTACAGCGTTCAGGCAGGTCTCACTATTTCTTTTCCGCGTCATTTCTTGTGCCGTGACTTCGTCGTTACCTAGTTTCCACGCCCACTTCCCCATAAACCCTTCTTTCTTTCCCTTGCTTCCAAGAGAGCATTAAGGGGGAAGCGCAGAATTTTAGCCAATGGCAATACTAACAATTTCGGAGCTGAAACACGCCCACCATTCTTTGATTGGATTACATAGATATGAACTTAGCGATGCGATGACGATCAGGAAGGACACATGCTCCTTCTTGCAACGCTTCTTATGAAAATACCACGGCATATATCGCAGAAGAAGGGGGTAAAATATCACAAAGAAAAAACGCCATAGTAAGTGCGTCATGTGGCCCAATGAGTGGTCATTACCCTTTCTTAATGTAGCATAACTAAAGTGTAGTTCCCCTCTCACACTCTTCTGTCCATCCCTTTCTGTTTCATTTTTATAATGAGTTTAGGGCAAAGCATTGTGGGCACTGTAGTTCAGTTGCCCACTTCCTCCTTAGTTCCCCGTCATTCCCTAACTTTCAATGAGTATAGGGCTAAGCATTGTGGGTGCTGTAGTTCACTCGCCCACTTCCTCCTTAGCCCCTCTTTCTTCCCCACCAATAAACTGCTATGTATTTGGGTGCTGGTAAACGAAGCACTGCCCCCACAAATCACAAACGGTAAGGAAGGACACATTATTTTACTTAAAATGATTTATTAAAAGTAAAAAGCGTTGTATATAGCTGAAGTGAGTTTTAAAAAATCTCGAGTATACATCGTTCAAGGGAGTGTGTCATGTGGCCCAAAGCGTTTTCATAACCCTTATGAAACGTTACAAAGCTAGAGTGTAGATCGGCTCTTAGAATGAAAGAATTCTGAGCCCAGGAATCCCCAGAACTCAGCCCTCAATCTGTTCTCATAAAAATCTACCACAGGTTACCCCAAGCTTTCTTCATTTCAGCAATATCACTCGGAGAGGAGGTGTCATTTTATTGCTGCTCTTGTTAAACAGTTGGGAGTCAGACATCCTTGCTGAGTAATGGTAAATTATCCAGAGCTCTATTAGAAAATCCAGATCTACCTTCTGCTCCTCTCCTGCCATTTTATTTTCTCATTTTATTTTCATCTTGATTGGTTGGTAGTTTCTGTGATAAAAAGGAAGCCAATTTATAGCTGTAGCAGGAAGTAGGCAAAAAACAAAATGGATACAGTGCATTAATTGAAAGGAAAAAAAGCAGCCTCAGGAATAATAACATTTCCCTAACTGTACAAAAACATGATTTGTAACTTTGTGGAGGCAGTAGAAGACAATATTTCTCTTTGTGATTCCTTCTCACATTGATGTGATAGTTTCAGAAGCTGGTATATTCTGGAACAGCATGAAGAGAAGGTTTAAAAGAATCCATCTTCCACAAGATTATTAGACTGAAACATCTCTCTTGAAAATTTCAAGGGTCAGACCAAGTCATTGGGAGTCTGTCCCAGGCTATTCACAGCTGTTCTAATGGATTCGTGAAGCGATGGTGTGAGATACATGGACTTGCAACAATTGACTTTTGTTCATTGCTGTGGATTCCATGTAGAAAATTATGGAGCAGTTGCCCAAGACCAAAATAACTTACTCTGTTTTTGAAATGAGGATATAATTGCTCTTGCATCTCAGTATGTGTCTGGGGTGTACCAATGAAAAACAAGGATTTGCTGAAGAGCCACAAGGAGTGTAACTTGATGTCATGGAACAAGAGGCACTGGGCTTCTCTGCACAATGATTTTGTGGTGCAATCAAAATTCTTCAGGCACAGAATTTACTGGGAGCTTTACATGATGTTGTCATTCTACCGTTTCTTTCCCGAGATTTCCCCTCACCTAACGCATTTTATTTTCTTACACACACCATCAGACCGCCATTGCTGGATAGATAATGACATGGCTGAGAATGTTGTGCACATTGTTTCTCCCGCTGCTGCTGTTCTGCACACCCGCCAGGGTTGTGGGCACAACATTCTCAGCCATGTCATTCTCTACCCTTGTTCAGCAATGGCTGTCCTGCTGACTCAACTATAAATGGCAGAGGCGGAAGTGCCCGGAATGGGGAGGCGACACTCTATCCCTTTGTTGCCACAGTGTCATAACCACACCCCTCAGTTCTGCCCACATAAAGCGATATGGCAACAATACATGGGCAAGCAATGGCGGTCTGATGGTGTGTATAAGAAAAATACTGCTTTTTCCTTGGCTTAAAAAGAGTTAGGCGAGGGGAAATCTCGGGGAAGAAACAGTAGAATGACAGCATCATGTAAAGCTCCCAGTAAATTCTGTGCCTGAGGAATGTCCCCCCTGGATATTTGGGGGGAGGCAGAAATACAGGAGCAACTCTGCAGCAGCCCCTCCCCCATCGTATCCCTTTTAAGTCTACACACACACACACACACACACACACACTGATTAGATCTTGAATACAAAGCTGTATTCAAGATCTAATCTTTGGAATGTACCACTTTCCTTTCATTTGCTTTACTTCTGGGAGCATGAAATTTCCCTTATGTAGTTTTTTTTACAGTGGAGCTGGGCTGCCAGTCGCCAGTATTGGAAGGCTGTGTCAGTCATGACAGGGGCAAGATCTATACTATGGCTTTAAAGTGGTTTCTAACAGTATTGACAACAGTTGGGGACCAGGACACATTCCATATACAGTTTTCAAACTGTGTTCAAAGTGTTATATCCTGCTTGTGTAGATCTGGCCAGGATGACCAACAACCAGCTGCAGGGAGGAAATGGGCGTGAACAACAGAGATCAATGCGAGGCCCTCTCTACACCATAGGGGTGTAGAGGGAGGGCGATCCCAGAAGTACCTAATACACACCATCGGTGCACAGGAACCAGCCAGGGACCATTCCAGGCAAAAAGCCTGGTGTGGAAAGGGCCTGAATGTCAAACTTTCTTATAAAGGCTTTACTCACAACAATGCCACCACTCAGGAGTGATGCTGCCTCTCCGTGAAAATAAAAGAAATGGAAAGTTCCAGGATAAAACCAGTCAGTGTAAAGGGCCAGTGACTAAAGAGGGAGCAGAAACAGTGGTATAGTTCCAGGAAGAAAAGCCCCATGTAGAAATGACCTCATGTGCAGCCAGAGTCAGAATATGCTGTCAAAGTCTGTACATTTCCATTCTTGCAATGCAATTCACGGAACAACAAAAAAAATGCATTCAGGAAATGCATATATTTGAAAAAAAATGCATGAAAAAATGAGTACTTTTGAAAAATCCACATAAACATGCTTAAATTAATTTGGAGTATATATATTTCAAAAAATGTGCACAGTTGATAAACACATTTGTGGGAAATGCACATGAAAATACACATCAAGTTTACCATCTGATACAGACACAAGTCAAAAGGCCTGTTCACACAACATGCTAAGCCATGGTTAGGCCGCTAACCCTTTTGCAGTAAATGGTTAGTGAGTGGCTGAATTCGGATGACATATGAGGCAACGGAGGGGTAAATAGCGTACTGACAGTGTGTTAGGCAGGCGGTGCTCCACAAACAACATGCTGCAGCCGGCGCTGCTCGGCACCAGCAAATGCCTCGGTTGCTAATAACGGACGGCGGCCATTTTGGTTGCAGCGTCTGCTCCCTCCCCCTCCCTCAGTCCTCCAGCCGTATCCCAGCATGCACCGTGAGTTCTGCCAGCTGTATAGAGTGGCCGGGGGGGTTTGGCTGCTCCGGCTGGCAGAACTCTATTCCCAAACAGAATAGTCCAGTGAGGGGGGGGGGTTTGACCAATTCAGACGACACGTTAAACAACAGGGCTTCAGGCTAAACAACGTGCAAGCCCGTTGTTTCCCTCCATTGTTTAAATTGCCTGATTAGAGTACTGTCAGTTGTGTGTGCGTTGTGTGTTACTCCCCACACGACACAATAAGCAACACAACTGACGATTGTTCCCCCTCTCCTCCGTTGCCTAATATGTCGTCCAAATTCAGCCAGTGTGTTTAAACTGTGGTTATGTAGCCACTATGGTTAGGAATGGTTCACATGATATGCTAAGCCATAAATGTTTTGCTCAAAGTGCTTAACCATGGTGGCTTAGTGTGTTGTCTGAACAGAGTCACACTGAGCTTCAGGTGGAATTCAGAGAACCTTGTCACGTTTGGGTTTGCTGATTCACATATCCTTTATAGTGACCCAGAGAGCTTATGGTTGAGCTGAGATTTGAACAGGCCTTCTATTGCATAGCTCATGATCATAACCACAATATTACACCAGCTTTGAACAAGTTATGTCTATGATTGGGAATGAGGAAATATCTCTGTTACATTTCCACACAGCATTCCCTCAAGTTATGATTCAATAAGGGATCATTTGGCTGTAGGGCAGTTGATATTCTTGTCTTGAAGATGATGTAAAAACTATATAGGCTAACAATGGCCTGCAGGGTTTGACAGAATGATCCAGCCTGTTGGCTTTGGTCAATCAGTCTGGCAAACTACAGGGTGACTTGCCCGGGAGGTCGATCAAATTGCCATTCTATTTATCAAGGAGAGGTCACAGCTGAGTTCTTCCATGTGGAACTTGATTCATTTCACTCCCACTTCCTGACAAGTTAAAAGCAGCACAGCCTGATTTCAGGGGACTTGGACTACCTCCTTCCTTCATGTTCACAATGTCAGCGTAGCTCGTTATATGGGCTCTTTGAATGTAGTTTAGGAATCTCACTCAAGCCTCTAGAAGAGTGTCTACCAATATATACCACCAATTAGACTGGGTGACATGGGGAAAAATTGTCATTTTTCATCTGTACATAATAGGAGTGTGCATTGGATCGGGTCCAATCCACGATCCAAAGCCGATCCGACCGAAATCGGATAAAATTATCCGATTACGACCCTGGCTTCTGGATCATCCGATCTCATCCGAACCAGTCCGGAAGGACCCGATCCGGTTCGGATAAAATTGGAGGATAGGACCTCCTCCTCCTCCTCGTGCTCCTTACCTGCTGGGGCCATCCTCTGCCATCTGCCATCTGCTGGGGCCATTCTCTGACATCATCACCCGGCGCACTACTGAGGGACAGGTCGCGAAGCCTGTTCCTCAGTAGATCAACGCACCGGAGGGAAGCCGCCGCCCCAGCAGGTAAGAGTGCGAGGGGGAGGCAGGAGGTGGCCCCATGTACCTGCCAGAGCGGCGGCTTCCCTCTGGTGCGTCGACCTACTGAGAAACAGGCTTCGCAGCCTGTCCCTCAGTAGCACATCGGGTGATGGCATCATCACCTGGCGCACTACTGTGGGACAGGCCGCAAAGCCTATTCCTCAGTAGATCGACGCACCAGAGGGAAGCCGCCGCCCCAGCAGGTAAGAGCCCGAGGGGGGAGGCGGGAGGGACAGGGAGGGGGGAGTTAGGCCCCCACTTACCCCAGCCATAGGCTTGCATTGGGGGAAAGTTTTCTTTCCCCCAATGCAAGCCTATGGCCGATCTGAAAATCGGACTTCTGATTTTCGGATCGGGATCGGGTCGGATCTGATCTGACGGAGCTCCGATTTTGTCCTGAACGAACCAGGATAATCTTGGAGGTCCCGATCTGGGTCCCGATCCAATCCAAGGGGGTCCCTGCACATCCCTAGTGCATAAGGCATTTAATATTGTTTTGTTGAATCTGATGGGCTCTGCATTTCCACTTCAGCAATGCTGCATGATGGCGTTTAATAAAGTGATATGATGTATATACAATCAATAAACACTTTTGGATCATTCCAGCAGCAAGATATACAACTACCAGAAAACAATATTACTCTGACCAGAAGCAAAAATTAGTCTTACAGGAAATGTGATAATAACAGCTGTACATTCTATTGTGTAGAACTTTTAAAGTTATCCCTAATAATGTATCCTGGTCAGTTGCTTGATCTAAAAATGAGTGAGTATTTGTCAAATCACATTTTCATCCTCTGTATTCAGGATTTATAGGCCATGAGGCAATGAAGTTCTCTATTTCAGCCAGCAATTGAAGGCTGTACTTGATATACCTTTGAAGTGAATAGAACTCCCATTTTAATTTTATGGACCCAGTGTGCTTCCAGATGAAGCCTTTATTGTACAATCACACTGCCTCATTCATGGAATTTTATGTAGGGGCCAGATATCATAGGCAGGATCTACACTACAGCTTTATTTTGGTATTGAAGTACACTGACAACTGTTGAGGCCCATGACACATTCCATATACCATTTTCAAACCACTTTCAAGGTGTTATATCCTGCTTGGTGTATTGCTGGCCATAGTCTTCCATTGACAATACTCCATGTTTTACCACCACCACATCTGTCATTTTTCCTAACACAGGAAATCTGTTAAGGAGGTAAACACAGAATAACTGGCACAATGTCTCTTGATTGATAGCTGTAGGAGTCATCCGTCTGGAAGGAAGCATTGATGGCACCCAAAGGTTGTACACTATTGATAAAGCAACCAATGGTTACTTTGTGCAGGTTTCAGAGAATTGAAGTCAATATTAATCTTTGTAAACTGCCCAGAGAGCTTCAGCTATAGGGCGGTATATAAATGTAAATAATAATAATAATAATAAATGTGTATTGTTGCCTAGTGTATGAAAGCTCATTTTTGGGGGGTTTCTACTCAAACAGGTTTCACAGATTTTTAAAGCACTAAAAAAACTATGCAATAAGTTTAATCGGAGTCCATGCTTGCTAAGCAATTATAACTCCATTAGAATACTTTCAACTCTTTGAAAATTTATTCCTTGAATGTTTAAGTCAGAGCTATGAAGAAAATAAGGCCTAGGCTCCCTATGGTTCAGGCTCTTGAGGCGTATTCCTCACTTCTATTTCCTAAGATAGTGAAAAGGGAAAGACAAGAACTGACTCAGAATATATTGCTTTTTCTCATTTAGCAGTGAGATTTTCATTAAGGATGCATGAGAAATTCAGTTCAGTTAGCTTTTGATCAGGATTGAACCAGTTTGTACCTTCTGGACTAGAAACAGACTCAAACACAATGTATGGTCAAAGTCTGTTCATTTCTGAACTTGCATTGTGATTCACTGACTGAAAAAATGCATTAGACAGCATGCATACATTTGAAAAATGCACACGAAAAACTGTGTACTTTAGAAAAATGCATGCAAACACACTTTAATCAATGGGAGAAGAATGTGTGCATTTCAAAGTTGTGCACAACTGATGCATACAGTTGGAAAAATAAACACAGAAATATGCATGAATTTTCATGTAAAAAAAACCCAAAACAAAAATCGAAATCTGCTGAAGAACACAAGATGGAACAAGGTTTGAGGTAGAATTTGGAGAACTTCAACAAACTTGAGTTTTGCTTGTACACACGTCCCTAGTTTGCATGTGAAGTGAATGTGTGTAGTCAAGTGAACAGAGCATGAGATAACACCAGGTGCAATTTCATGTCATGAATTATTTATCCATTTATAGGGATGTGCACTGGATCGGACCCGATCCACGATCCGAGTCCGGTCCAGTGGGAAATCGGATAAATTATCCGATTTCCGATCCCGCAGCTGGATCGGCCGATCCAATCCGAACCGGTCCGAAAAAGCTCCGAACCGGTTCGGCGGATCGGCGGATCGGCGGGCGCCCACTGGCGCCCACCGCCGCTTCCATTGGCGGGCGCCACCGGGCGCCCGCCGATGAAAGTGGACAGCGGGGGGGGGAGGAGGGGGGCACTTACCTTCTCGGCCCGGTGGCTCCCGTCCGGCGCCGGCGCCTACTACTACTAGCAGGCTCCGCGGCCTGCTCTAGGGTGGCGCGCCGGGTGATGTCATCACCCGGCGCGCTACTCTAGAGCAGGCCGCGGAGCCTGCTGGAAGTAGTAGGCGCTGGCGCCGGACGGGAGCCGCCGGGCCGGAAAGGTAAGGAGGGGGTGCGTGGAGGGGAGGAGGGGGCGCGCGGAGGGGGGAGGGGGGCCCTTACCTTTCCGGCCCGGCGGCTCCCGTCCGGCGCCGGCGCCTACTACTCCCAGCAGGCTCCGCGGCCTGCTCTAGGATGGCGCGCCGGGTGATGTCATCACCCGGCGCGCTACTCTAGAGCAGGCCGCGGAGCCTGCTGGAAGTAGTAGGCGCCGGCGCCGGACGGGAGCCGCCGGGCCGGAAAGGTAAGGAGGGGGTGCGTGGAGGGGAGGAGGGGGCGCACGGAGGGGGGAGGGGGGCCCTTACCTGCCCGGCCCGGCGGCTCCCGTCCGGCGCCGGCGCCTACTACTCCCAGCAGGCTCCGCGGCCTGCTCTAGGATGGCGCGCCGGGTGATGTCATCACCCGGCGCGCTACTCTAGAGCAGGCCGCGGAGCCTGCTGGAAGTAGTAGGCGCCGGCGCCGGACGGGAGCCGCCGGGCCGGAAAGGTAAGGAGGGGGTGCGTGGAGGGGAGGAGGGGGCGCGCGGAGGGGGGAGGGGGGAGGGAGGCCCTTACCTTTCCGGCCCGGCGGCTCCCGTCCGGCGCCGGCGCCTACTACTCCCAGCAGGCTCCGCGGCCTGCTCTAGGATGGCGCGCCGGGTGATGTCATCACCCGGCGCGCTACTCTAGAGCAGGCCGCGGAGCCTGCTGGAAGTAGTAGGCGCCGGCGCCGGACGGGAGCCGCCGGGCCGGAAAGGTAAGGAGGGGGTGCGTGGAGGGGAGGAGGGGGCGCGCGGAGGGGGGAGGGGGGAGGGGGGCCCTTACCTTTCCGGCCCGGCGGCTCCCGTCCGGCGCCGGCGCCTACTACTCCCAGCAGGCTCCGCGGCCTGCTCTAGGATGGCGCGCCGGGTGATGTCATCACCCGGCGCGCTACTCTAGAGCAGGCCGCGGAGCCTGCTGGAAGTAGTAGGCGCCGGCGCCGGACGGGAGCCGCCGGGCCGGAAAGGTAAGGAGGGGGTGCGTGGAGGGGAGGAGGGGGCGCACGGAGGGGGGAGGGGGGCCCTTACCTGCCCGGCCCGGCGGCTCCCGTCCGGCGCCGGCGCCTACTACTCCCAGCAGGCTCCGCGGCCTGCTCTAGGATGGCGCGCCGGGTGATGTCATCACCCGGCGCGCTACTCTAGAGCAGGCCGCGGAGCCTGCTGGAAGTAGTAGGCGCCGGCGCCGGACGGGAGCCGCCGGGCCGGAAAGGTAAGGAGGGGGTGCGTGGAGGGGAGGAGGGGGCGCGCGGAGGGGGGAGGGGGGAGGGAGGCCCTTACCTTTCCGGCCCGGCGGCTCCCGTCCGGCGCCGGCGCCTACTACTCCCAGCAGGCTCCGCGGCCTGCTCTAGGATGGCGCGCCGGGTGATGTCATCACCCGGCGCGCTACTCTAGAGCAGGCCGCGGAGCCTGCTGGAAGTAGTAGGCGCCGGCGCCGGACGGGAGCCGCCGGGCCGGAAAGGTAAGGAGGGGGTGCGTGGAGGGGAGGAGGGGGCGCGCGGAGGGGGGAGGGGGGAGGGGGGCCCTTACCTGCCCGGCCCGGCGGCTCCCGTCCGGCGCCGGCGCCTACTACTCCCAGCAGGCTCCGCGGCCTGCTCTAGGATGGCGCGCCGGGTGATGTCATCACCCGGCGCGCTACTCGAGAGTAGGCCGCGGAGCCCGCTGGTAGTAGCCGCCGGCGCCGGACGGGCCGAGAAGGTAAGCAGTGGCGGGGAAGGGGGCTTACCCCCCCCGGAGCCGTCCGCTTCTATCCGCTGGCGCCCGCGGGCGCCAGCGGATGGAAGCGGGCGGCCCCAGGGGGGTAGGGAGCGCGGGGGAGGGGGTTTACCTGCCGGGGCCGTCCACAGCGGACGGCCCCGGGGGGGGAGGGAGTTAGGCCCCCCCTTACCCACCCGCCGCCATTTTTTCCTCATAGACTTGCATTGCAATGCAAGTCTATGGGGAAAAAAATGGCGGCCGATCCAAAAATGTACGATTTTTGGGTCGGGATCGGACTCGATCCGGTCCGGGGGGCCTCCGATTTTGTCCGAACCGGTCCGGGACAAAATTGGAGGTCCCGATCCGGGTCCCGATCCGATCCGGGGGTCCGTGCACACCCCTATCCATTTATTTATTTATTTATTTATTTATTACATTTGTATACCGCCCCATAGCCGAAGCTCTCTGGCCGGTTCACATAAAATTAAAACTAAAAACAATATACAAAAATTAATACAGCAAAAACATACAATATACACACACATTTAAATCCACTATAATAACTTTAAAAAGCTATAAGCCTAAAAATAAAACAAACCCAGGCTCATCAGATATTGCTAAATGTCTGAGAGAAGAGGAAAGTCTGACCTGGTGCTGTAAAGATAACAATGTGGGCGCCAGGCAGGCTTTGTCGGGGAGATCGTTCCACAATTGGGGGGCTACCACAGAGAAGGCCCTCTCCCTTGTTGCTAACTTCTGAGCTTCCCTCAGAGCAGGCACTCGGAGGAGGACCTTAGATGTTGATCATAGTGTACGGGTAGGTTCATGTCGGGAGAGGCATTCCATCAGGTATTGTGGTCCCAAGCCATGTAAGGCTTTATAGGTTAAAACCAGCACCTTGAATCGGGCTTGGAAACATACAGGTAGCCAATGCAAGCGGGCCAGAGTAGGTCTTATATGCTCGAACTTTCTGGTCCCAGTTATCAATCTGGCCATTGCATTTTGCACAAGCTGCAGCTTCCGAACCGTCTTCAAAGGCAGCCCCACGTAGAGTGCATTGCAGTAATCTAACTTGGAGGTTACCACAGCATGGGCAACTGAAGCCCTTGTGAGGTACTTCTTCAAACACCACACAGTTCAACTGCCACATTGTAGAGATGGCCACCACCCTGGACAGCTTTAAAAGGATATTAGACAAATTCATGAAGGATATCAATGGCTACTAGTCATGATGGTTATATAGTGCCTCCCCTATCAATATGCCTTTTAAACTAGATTCCGGGGAATGTAAGTGGGAAGGTACTATTCTATTCCTGTCCTTCTTCTGAGCTTCCTGCAGGCATCTGGTTGCCCATTTTGTGAACAAAATGCTGGACTAGATAGGTCTTTGGTCTGATACAGCAAGGCTCTTCTTATGTTCTTAGAAGTAAATCTCTCTCCTTGCTTCTGTTCTTCATATCCCTCCTCTCCAAGCAGGCCCAAAGATAGAAATGGTCACAATTACTCTGGCGCAAAAAAAATCCGAACACCCTTCACCTGTGTAGCAAATCATCATCATCATCATCATCATCATCATCATCATCATCATCATCTAATTAAATAGGCAGTTTGTTGCCCTTTAATGCAAGCCCCAAATCTGCCACCTCAGGCAGGTTGCCTCACCCAGCCTGTGGGCAGGTCCAGCAAAACCAGTAGGTAAGTTCACAGTGAGACATTTGCCCTCTAGGAATCCTCTGCTCTCAACTCATCTAAACCCATGATCCATTCAAGGATGCCCTGAGGACCATTTCAACATGTTAGAGTATTTCTATATGGAAGACACACCTGTGGCTCCTTGGGAGTCATTTGCAGCATCCTTCTGATGTGCTGACAGAAGGGAAGAAAATGTACAAATACAGCAAGATAAGCAACAACAACAACAACAATTAGAGATAATACTAAAGACAACGTTATGGAAGGACTTAAACATTATATAGTCAAGCCCAACAGTTTCAACAATTGATTAAATTAGAATTAGGGATAATGTTAAATCCTTGACTCTACCTTTTAATTTTGTGAAAAAGATGTCACCAGGAACATCCCTGTTATATATGTACAATGTCAATTGCTGGACTGCCTTTGGCTAAACATTAGAAGACAAGAACTTAAAAAGAAAACAAGTATGTCGGTCTTAAAAAGGTCTGCATGGTTTCATTTTAATTATGCTGAATTTGGAGTTTTAATTATGGCCACTCGTTGCTGGTGTTTGCTTGTTTTTACCTTGAAAAAGTATTCTGTTTTTTTTAATAAGGATATTATTTGTTAGATAATAAAATAAATATTTTTAAAAGCTCAGTACAGAATTAATGTGTATAAAGTTATCAGTGGTTTATTATCGGTCAGCTGACCACCTTTTAGTACGGGTAATAATGTATTTTCTCTAAAAGGGGTATGCTGCATTTGTATATATATATATGCAAAACATCAATAAAATTAAAACATTATGCACACATGTAAACGTGCTCCGCATGAATGGAACAATTTAATGGGAATTCAGCATGTATCCTTGGGGGCAGAATTTGTCCATGCATTGTCCAAGTTCATGCATTCCATTGTAAGTGATCTATTTTGTTGTTATAAAGATACAAAGCTACAGTCGGTCTGTTCTACTTGAAAAAACCAATTCCACCATTGCAGTTTTTAAAGAAATGTGGCAACTAGACATAGAGTTTCTGTCTTGTGGTAATATAAAATTGACCTTTATTATGAATGGGTTTTTGAAATCTCTTCTCCACATCATTGCATTTACTTGGACTTTTCTTTGGCTGACTCTTCAAGCCCCACTGTCCAGATGTAGCTGTGTAGTTGTAGTAAAACATATCCTTATTTATTAGATTGTTATCCAGCACCATTACCAGTGCTGATGTGACAGATTAAAGCTGTTGATATATTTTAAGCTAGGTTTATCTTCGTCTGCTTATGTTAAGGGAATAGTATGAACCCTCCGTGACCCTGCCTCTCTCTCAGGGAACCTGCATCCAAACTTAGGCAGAAAGAACATTCCATAGCTGGTGTTCGAGTTTAAGTGTTTTTCCATCTTGATGGCATTTGTAAGATAGCAGTGTTATTTTACAGTTTTTGATGAGATGTCAACATATTCAGCAGCGTAAGCACTGCTGTTGAGAAATGTGATATATTCAGATGTGTACCCTCACTGAAGGCAGGCTTTGTTTTTGTTCAGATTTATTTCTAACAATACAACTCATTTGTTGCATAACTTCCAACAGAACCCTACAAAGAGATAACATGCCTGTTTTCTCATTACATATCCAGATTGGTGGTGTAATATGGACCATATTGATATGTCACCCCTTTCTTGTCAACTGGTTTGCTTGTTACTGTATACAATCCTTTTCTTGACTCAACATAAAATAAGTACTGCTGGACTCCCTTGTCTGTTGATGGCTTCTTGTGTCCTGCATCATCATTCACAGTCCCTTAAATTGTAAGTGACAACCTTGGGTGGTACTCAGTGAAGTTCTCCCACTGACAGAAATGCTTCTGCTGGTGGAACAACATGTGTGTATGGGAGTTGCAGTTCTCTGTGCACCCTCAGAATCTGCTCTAGAGGGTTGGGGGACCCTCAAGAACAGACTTTCAGGTATTCTGGGCAGGGCTGCAGAGTGCAGAAGAGGACTAGAAAGTCCTGACATGGGAGTGGACATCCACTTGTGTGATGCTGGATTTTACCCTATATAAAAGCAACCTATCATTCAGGTTTCCAGTTCTTATTGTTACAGGGATGTCCTCCCAAACATGAATGATATATAAATGTGCATGTGGATGTTTCCCCTAAATCAGAAAATTAACTACAAAATTAATCACTATTACTATATTGAAATATTACTAAAAAGGGTTAGATCTTTGGCAAAGATGTTATTGAAGCACTGGGATATCTGCAGTCAATTTAAGAGATTATGCAATCTAAATATATTCCCTTACCATGAAGACAAGCTGTAATTAGATTCTAAGGGCTAATCTACACCTACAGCACTTTCACAATGGAGGAGGGATGATCGCGAGGCTTCCCTTCTTCCACAATCGCCACTCATGGGACACACGCAAAGGAAGTTTCCCACAATGACAAGAGTGCTGTTGTGGGAGGACATGTGTCCTCTGATGGTGCTTCTGCATGTGGATCGGGAGAAGTGGGCAGATGATGTGGCTATGGGGCTTTTTAAAATATAAATCGGGAGGGATGTGCACAAACGCAAAATCACAGATACACATGGGGTGGATAGGAAGTCCAGTGAATATGTGATGCTATGCAGAAATATGTTTGTGTTAAAAAAATACACACCAATCAAAAAATGTGCTGAAAATAGTGGCCGCATCCACTCCCGCACACCTCTGAAACAACTGGACATGCTCCTGGGTTGGCTGTTTGCTGAACCAGGAACTCACGCTGAACAGCAACAGCTTTGCAAAGGGAGGCACACCAACCGCGTACTTCGGGATTGTAGTGAGAGAGCTGGAAAAAACATGACAACTAAATAACTTAGGGGTCGATCCGAGATCACAGTGGGATGAGCTGTGCGTCATGTGGCCTGATAGGGAAGACTTCAATATTATCCTGGAATAAATGGCTGGTGCAGATAGGGCCTAAGAAACCATGGCATATCGGTTAGCTTGAGTACTTAAAAAAAGGTCATATTTGGCATGTGCCGATGCAGATTGGGATGTGTATCCCTGTCCACATTATGATGCTAATCTGAACCAGATTGAATTGACTGCATATGTACAGGCATGCACCTCTGGGACCACTTGTTCTTATGTGCATCTAGCTGCCCAGAACTAAAACAGGGCTGGGCCCAGAGCTGACATCTTATGATAATCTCTTTCCTAAACACATAGTACTAGCAGAGCTATTATACTGTCAGTTATGAGCCAGGCATTTGTGAATGCTTTATTCAGCCTATTATTTTGCCACTACAAGGAATCCAAATCTCAGTCAAACTGTAAATTAAACTACTATAATTATCGAACCTAATTTCAATAAACTGAGCACACTGACATTTTGCATTCTTTGCATTCTTTTTTTTGTCATCCTCCTTCTCTTGCCACACTTTCACTCTCTTTTAGTTTTTATGGATTGGTGACTTGACCAAATAGACTTCTAAGAGCAAGCTTTGTGCTGTAAGTGATCCATTGTATTGCTTTCAAACTAAAACAAGATCTTTAGCTTCATAACAGATTGATCTCCCACAAGACATTCACTGTATATCTCTATTAACCGTGTAAAGAAGTGTTTCTTTCTGCTGTTTGTACTTTTGATGCTTACAGGCTGGAAGAGTGAATCCAATACTAGACCAGGACAAACAACTGTAGACACCATTTCACAAGAACTATCCTCGTCCTTGTCCCAACCTCAAATTCTGTCCAGGAGGGACACATAACTCCACCATAGGAATTCATGCAAAATCTGCATGTAGATTGTAAAAACTGACAATCCTACAAACAGGGTTTTTTTACGATATCCAAATGCACCTTTCCTGCATGTATTCACATATTGAGAATGAGAAGCCTGTGTATGGAATCCTCACAGGCCAGGATCTCATCTATGATCAGCAACTAGCGTTACAAAAGAGGGCAATTTGAGGAAGGAATGGAAAGTAGTGATCCAGGCCCCACTCTTACTCTCCAACAGGGCTGGCATTGAGAACAAACATGGTTGAACACCTGTCAAGGGTTCCCCACCCCATCAGGGTCATAATGATGAGTGCTGCCTGGAGTTGCTCCTCCTCTTCACCACGGCAACCTGCTTATTCTACTACTTCTCAGGCCCAGACAACGATGGTGATGAGAAGGAGAAGTAGTAAATTCTACTGCCTACTTGCTCACTGGCTCTCTGCCTATCAAGCAAACAAATTGTAGCAATGATCAAAAATAGGAGGAGGAGTAAGAGCAGCTGATGACAATGGCAGAGAGAAGGTAGACTCACTGAGGAAGGGGCACCATTAAGGGTGTCTTGCCCAAGCTCCCTCAAAAACCTAGACCCAGCACTACCCTTCAAAGTTGACTACCAGCAAATGAAATTGTCAGAGTCAACCCTTCTATCCCATACACTATGTAAGTGCATAGTTGTCAAGGAAGTCCAAGATAATCACATTTGACTTAAACGAAGAAACTTCTCAAAAATGAGGGGCTTGGTAAAAAGGAAGTTGAAAGGGAACGTAAAGAGAGTCAAGTCTCCCAAAATGCCTGGAGTTCATGGAAAACCACAAAAATAAAAAAAAATAAGGATGCTGCCATGGTCAATGAATATAGTCAAGGAAGCTATTAGGGTCAAGAAGATGTCCTTCAGAAAATTGAGGTCTTGCCCAAATGAAGAGAACGAAAGGGAACACAAACTATGGCAAAAGAAATGCAAAAAGATAACAAAGGGTGCAAAAAAGAAAAGAAAAGCATTTCAGAAGCATATTGCTAAAAACTATAAGACCAACCATTTTGAAACATCTTTAAATGCTTGAGAAGTAGGAAACTAAATAGAGAGGCAATTGGACTATTGGGTGACAAGGATGTTGAAGGTGTGCTAAAGGAGGATAAAGAGATCACAGAGAAGCTGAATGAATTATTTGTCTCTCTTTTCTCTGTGGAAGTTGGAGGGCAGATGATTTCAAGAAGGCTGTCTGAAGAAATAAGGCCAGTAGTGGTGACAAAAGATGACATTCTAGGCCTCATTGAAAAAAATTAAAATTTAGAAATAACCAGGTCCAGTGTGGGCTGCACTTTGTGAGGGAATCAGCACAGTCAAATCATTTATCTTCTGTACGTGGTGGCCACAATACCCTCATTTGCATCTCATCAGTGTCACTGGTTGAACATCCTGCTATCTCCAAAAGCATCGTATTTAGAATTCTACAGAGTGACACAATGGCTAAACCATGAAGACAAGAGATGCCCTCAGTGATACAGTGGAGCCAGGGTTCACAGAGATGCAGCACTTCTTTATTAGCAAAGCTGCTGATGCCATCTGCTACCTCATCAGAATTCCCTCTGAGCTTAGCTGCAATCTTTAGCTGAAGAGGCAGTGTGGTGTAGTGGTTAGAGTGTTGAACTGGAAGTCAGAAGATCTGGGTTCTAGTCCCCACTTAGCCATGGAAGCTCACAGACTCTTAGCCCAACCAACCTCACAGATTTATTGTGAGGACAGAAACAGAAAGGAGGAGGATTATGTACACTGTCATGGGTTCCTTGGAAGAAAAATGTGGGATATGAATGCAATCAATCAATCCTCACAGTAGCTGCAGGAAATTAATTCTCCTAGCAGCAATTTATAGTTGTGACTTGTAGGAGTGGGAGAACCCAGGATTTTTGAGCTCACTGAAAGTCTCCAACTTTCACTTCAAAGCTTGGTTCATCTCACTTCTATTTTCCTTTACATTTTTTGGTGTGTTCAAATGGGAATCATGTGTATTTTGACAAAAGTCTACAAATTCATTTTTTGAGGGGGATTCGCATTTCAAATTGTGTGTATATATATTTCAAATGTGATTGCAAGTTCGGGAATGTATGAACATTTTCAGAAAAAGCACTCTTGTTCATATTCTTATTTGGGGTTGCGAACAGGGCAAATTTGGATGATTTTTGAACTGAAAGTAAATTCTCATATATCCCTAGTTATGAGCTATTCCTGGTCTAATGCAAATATTTGGGCTACAGTGGTCTTGAATGCCCAGTTCAGACCCATTAGCTGTAGAAAAGACTGACTCCTAATGCAGAGAGCTGCAAATAAAAGGACAAATAAAAGGAAGTTCTTCACACAACGCATAGTTAAACTATGGAATTTACTACCTACCACAAGATGTAGGGATGGCCACAAATTTGGATAACTTTAAAAGAGTGTTGGATAAATTCCTGGAGGAGAAGGCTATCAATAGCTACTAGCCCTGATGGCTATGTGCTATTTCCAGTATCTGAGGCAATAAGCCTATATGCACCAGTTGCTGGGGAACACGGGTGGGAGGTTGCTGTTGCACTGTGTTCTGCTCTGTTGGCTGACAACTGGTTAGCCACTATGTGAACAGAGTGCTGGACTAGTTGAACCCTTGGTCTGATCCAGCAGGGCACTTCTTATGTTCTTAGAAGTGGTTTGTTGTTATGAATCAACACAACTGCCTGCATTTTTGAACTCTCCTTAGAGTGTAGCTATGGGAAACATCTGCACTTCAAAATTTTCCCATAATTTCCAAGCATCTTGGTCCACATTCCTAGCTGAGCCTATACTGGCCAAATTGGTCAGTCTCACAAACTGGGTCAAGCTCTGTGTGCCATCCATCATTTCAGTGGTCCACCCTTCCAATGTGATGTACTTCCAGCTCCCTTCTTGCCCCATTCTATATAATGCTATTTTCTTCTGGTAGAAGCTGACATCTCAGCAGAGCCTTTGTGTTATGTTCATTTACACCTTATGGTGTCTTCCACCATTCAGTTCAAAAAAGGTGACACAACAGCCTGTACCAAGATGAACCAGGCAAAGACACAACACTTGAATCCAGCAAGGTGTTATTTACACAGCAGAAGTCCCCGGCATCTTGTTCTATTCATTCGTGCTGATTGCAGCTGTTCGCGGGTTTTTCCATATCAGAGGCAACCTGCTTGGAATTGTCTTTGCCTCTGCATCGTCTGGAACATCTCTGGCTGTTAGAATGTTAATTTGGGATACTTAAATGCAAGCCCACCAAAAAACACTCTAGCAAACCTCAACTTATCTATCTGTATTTACCAAGACATTCAGGTAAATGAGACTGAACACTACAGCAACGATTGCAGTTGCATTGATAAATGGCTTATAGGGTGTTAATGAGTGACTAATGCTCCTGCTGATAGCTGTTGTACTGCTTTTTGCACTAAGAAGCAGGATTCCATAGAAGATGGCCAAATGGTAGCAAGCCCTGGCAAAAGCATGCTGGCTGACAACAGAACAGTAATCATCTGATTAACCGACTTAAAAAATACATTGACTCCGATCAAAGGTTTCATGTTATACACCCAGGGCATCTGAGTGCGCAGACTTTGTCATCAGCATTAATGGAAGGTTAGCAACTCGCTGTGTGCATCTATTTGCATGCATTGAGTTATGACCTCCATTGAAGTAAATGGGGAGTGGCATGTGAGCAAAGGTCTCCTAGGTATCAGGTCAGCAAAGAATTTCTGGAATGCATATTATCATTTATTCTATCACATGATGAACTGTGTCATCTACTGATAATAATAATAATAATAATAATAATAACGATTTATTTCTTACCCGCCTCTCCATCTAGATCGAGGCGGGGAACAACAGCATGATAAAATACATAAAACTAATTAAAACATGACAAATATGATAATGTTCACTTTGACCTCAAAGAAGCTGAGAATTAAAGTAACAAAACTGATATAGTGAAATATGTATCGAGCAGCCTGTTATTTTTCTATTAATTGAGCAAAACTGCAAGCCAAACATAGACGAATCCCATAATAACTCTATTGGAGAAATATCTCTTCCAATATACTTTAAAGAAGTTAATAAGAAATAGCAGATCCGCTTTGTACAAATAACACCAGATGGTGAGCAGTTAAGTTTTAATTAAATTAGATTTGTTAAATATGGCTGATTAATTTTAGGTTTGATTCCCATGAGAAATAATTTATATTTTCCCCTGGAAATTTATATTTAGTTTTCTTAGGGCTGTTCCGGTCTGTGGATACGGATTGTTGCTGGATTAATAGCAGCGTGGAGGCCAAGCTGGAATCTGGTGTTGGTTGGTCACGGAGGTCTAGAAGACAACGAAATCCACCCCCAAGGGGTTTGCCTTTTGTTCTCTCACCACCATCACTAAAAATCTTGCATAGATTGTTTTACTATCAGCCATGATAAAGGACAAAGAAGCATTTCAGAGACTCAATTTCCTCTATCAGGCAGCATATTGTGTTCTCGCACAAAACCCAGACAACCAGGAGTTGGCCCGCTTCTACTGCCACACGCAGAACAGCATCAGCCGATGTCTTGTCTTAAGACAGGACCCCTCTGTTAAAAGGACCATCTGCAAATCTTGCTTCTCCCTTCTCATCCCTGGAGTTAGTTCAACTGTGTGGCAGAGAAAATGCCGTAATCAGCGGTGGACTGCTGTGCGGTGTCTCACCTGTGGCCTAACCAAGCGTTTCCTCAGCAACTCTGACTATAAGTTGTGGTCGGAGCAACCTGAGGCATTACTAGAGAACCAGACACCAGCCGGTGAAGAACCAAAAGGCCAGACACCCAGGTCAATGCAACGGCCACCCAAGGTCTCCCTAACTGAAAAAGCAACAGCCCCGAATTCCAGCCCTTGCAGCCATCCTGCCTCTGAGGAGACCCCCGTGGGCGCCAATTCTAAAGGACAGAAGGAACCAAGTGGGAAGTGACCCTTTCCTTGGGAACAAGATCTGTCTTCCCAATTGGGCAAGCAGGTGTGGATTGGTAGCAAACTAGGGGAGGAGTGAGGTAGCCCTGAGTTGGAGCAGAGAAACAAATGCAGCTAGCAAGACAACTTGTTGCAGAAAGATGACCATGCACTCCTTTTTTGCATGCAAAATCCCAGCTAGCTACTTGAAGGACTTGGCCGGATAGCTTAGATAAGATGAGTTTCATGATAAAGGTCCTCTTGTATAGGGCATCCCGTTTTGAGGTGGGGAGGGTGGGTGTGGTCCTCTCTTACAGCCCACAGAGGCCTGGAGAGGAGGCTTCTCACCACTGACCGTATCCCCTTTCTCCCACCATCTCCATAGTCAGAAATCCCTGCACCTCTGTTCCTCATTTGTGCCCACAATTATGCCTGCCTTCCAGGTGGCACAGCCTGGGTTTTACCTATTGAGACCTCAATTTGGGAGGGGGGTGGGTATGCAGCTAGTTAAGTCCCAGGTCCAGAGGACAGGAGATGCTGATGCCAGGAGTTTTTGGTGAACGCTTGAGGTGAAGGAATGTGAGGGAGGGATAGCTCCAGTCCAACCTCGCTCTTTTATAGGAGAAAGCTGTGTAAAAGCCAGAAAATTTAGTTTTCTTATAAGGATACAAATATTTCATCTAGCTCTGTCATCTGAGATTTCAGAGATGTCCTGGCAGAGTTCCTCATTGCTGGTAGAAGCCAGTGCAGGAGCACTGGCACCGACCAATCTTAACTCCCTCCAGTGAATTCATTCAGATTGGCTTAGAAATGACCCAAGTTCTTCTCATTTTGGGGGTCAAAGGACTCAAATGTTTTCTGAGATCTTTCCACACCAGGCTGTTTGCCTGGGATGGCCCCAGGCTGATCCCTGTGCGCTGATGGTGTGTATTAGGTACTTCTGGGATCACCCTCCCTCCCTCTACACCCCTATGGTGTAGAAAGGGTTAGAGTGCAAAACCTAACCCCTTCCAGTGAGTTAGCTTGTAGGGGGGGAGGTAAGGACTAAGTCAGTTTCTAACTCAGAAAGGATCTCAGAAAATATCCTTTAACCAAAAATATGAGAAGAGTCTGATCATCTCCAAGCCAGTCAGAGACAATGAAAACTGTTTCCCAGGGACAGCTCCTTAAATCAGCCCCCTTGCCAAAGCAGCAGAAAAACATCTCCTTTATTTTGCTTGAGGTACTCTTTTGAAGGGCTGCCGCTGTGAAAACTGGAGGGAAGCCTACTCCTTATGAGGATACTTGGAATAAGAGGGTTCCCTGTGGGGGTGCTTTTGAACCCAGATTTATCAGGGACAGGCCTTCAAAGCAGCCCCAAGCAAAGAAACAAAGAGATTTCTAAGGGATACTTTAAAGAGATGTCCAGGTAAACTGGAGCTGGGGACCAGATGCTCAGCCCTCAGGGGTCCCTTGGGATGAGAAGCTGGTTGTTTTTAGGGCTGTGCACAGACCCCCCCCCCCGATTTGGATCTGGATCCGGATCTGTCAGATCTGGATCTGCTTGATCCAGATGTGTATGATCCGGATCTGATTCGATTCGGATCCAGTTCCGAAGCCCGATCCAGATCGATCCGGACACCATTTTAGGTGATTTTTGAAGCCATAGGTTTTCATGGGGGGAACAAAGGGCTATAAATTTTATATTTTAAAAGCTAACAAGTTGAAACTTGGTGATATTGCAAATAGGGTGTAGGTAGTCATGTGTGTAAAATTTTAGAAATGTAGGTGCATGCGTTTACTCACAAGTAATTTGTGGGGAAAAAATGACCAGGAAATGCTTATAACTTTTTTATTTTAAAACATATCAAGTTGAAACTTGGGGACATTACACATGGAGTGGAGGTACACATGTGTAGGAAATTTCAGAAACATTTGTGCACGTGTATAGTGGCTATGAATTTTTAAAACATGGAAATGTTCATTTTTCAAAAATTCATAGCCACTACATGCATGCACAATGTTTCTGAAATTTACCACACATGACTACCTACACCCCATCTGCAATGTCACCAAGTTTCAACTTGATAGCCTTTAAAATAAAAAAAGTTATAGCCCTTCCCCCCCCCCCCCATGAAAACCTATGGCTTCAAAAACCACCTAAAATGGTGTCCGGAACGATCTGATCCAATTCAGATCAATCCAGAGATCCAGATTTCAGAGCCGGATCTGGATCCCGATCAGCCCGATCAGCCCGATTCGATCCAGATCTGGGATCCGGATCTGTGCACAGCCCTAGTTGTTTTCTTATTTCTTTTGCCAAGATTCCCCTTTCTTTGATGGGGAAAGATGTTTGAATCCCAGTAACAACTAATAATTGCATGTGTATTCTGTAACAAAAATAAACTGGGAAGTTTCTACTAAGCAACTTGCTATTACTGATGTCAAAATGCATCATTACTAGGGGTGTGCACGGACCCCCCGGATCGGATCGGGACCCGGATCGGGACCTCCAATTTTGTCCCGGACCGGTTCGGACAAAATCGGAGGCCCCCCGGACCGGATCGAGTCCGATCCCGACCCAAAAATCGTACATTTTTGGATCGGCCGCCATTTTTTTCCCCATAGACTTGCATTGCAATGCAAGTCTATGAGGAAAAAATGGCGGCGGGTGGGTAAGGGGGGGCCTAACTCCCTCCCCCCCCGGGGCCGTCCGCTGTGGACGGCCCCGGCAGGTAAACCCCCTCCCCCGCGCTCCCTACCCCCCCTGGGGCCGCCTGCTTCCATCCGCTGGCGCCCGCGGGCGCCAGCGGATAGAAGCGGACGGCTCCGGGGGGGGGGGTAAGCCCCCTTCCCCGCCACTTACCTTCTCGGCACGTCCGGCGCCGGCGGCTACTACCAGCGGGCTCCGCGGCCTACTCTCAAGTAGCGCGCCGGGTGATGACATCACCCGGCGCGCCACCCTGGAGCAGGCCGCGGAGCCTGCTGGTAGTAGTAGGCGCCGGCGCCGGACGGGAGCCGCCGGGCCGGGCAGGTAAGGGCCCCCCTCCCCCCTCCCCCCTCCGCGCGCCCCCTCCTCCCCTCCACGCACCCCCTCCTTACCTTTCCGGCCCGGCGGCTCCCGTCCGGCGCCGGCGCCTACTACTTCCAGCAGGCTCCGCGGCCTGCTCTAGAGTAGCGCGCCGGGTGATGACATCACCCGGCGCGCCATCCTAGAGCAGGCCGCGGAGCCTGCTGGGAGTAGTAGGCGCCGGCGCCGGACGGGAGCCGCCGGGCCGGAAAGGTAAGGGCCCCCCTCCCCCCTCCGCGCGCCCCCTCCTCCCCTCCACGCACCCCCTCCTTACCTTTCCGGCCCGGCGGCTCCCGTCCGGCGCCGGCGCCTACTACTTCCAGCAGGCTCCGCGGCCTGCTCTAGAGTAGCGCGCCGGGTGATGACATCACCCGGCGCGCCATCCTAGAGCAGGCCGCGGAGCCTGCTGGGAATAGTAGGCGCCGGCGCCGGACGGGAGCCGCCGGGCCGGAAAGGTAAGGGCCCCCCTCCCCCCTCCGCGCGCCCCCTCCTCCCCTCCACGCACCCCCTCCTTACCTTTCCGGCCCGGCGGCTCCCGTCCGGCGCCGGCGCCTACTACTTCCAGCAGGCTCCGCGGCCTGCTCTAGAGTAGCGCGCCGGGTGATGACATCACCCGGCGCGCCATCCTAGAGCAGGCCGCGGAGCCTGCTGGGAATAGTAGGCGCCGGCGCCGGACGGGAGCCGCCGGGCCGGAAAGGTAAGGGCCCCCCTCCCCCCTCCGCGCGCCCCCTCCTCCCCTCCACGCACCCCCTCCTTACCTTCCCGGCCCGGTGGCTCCCGTCCGGCGCCGGCACCTACTACTACCAGCAGGCTCCGCGGCCTGCTCTAGAGTAGCGCGCCGGGTGATGACATCACCCGGCGCGCCACCCTAGAGCAGGCCGCGGAGCCTGCTAGTAGTAGTAGGCGCCGGCGCCGGACGGGAGCCACCGGGCCGAGAAGGTAAGTGCCCCCCTCCTCCCCCCCCCGCTGTCCACTTTCATCGGCGGGCGCCCGCTGGCGCCCGCCAATGGAAGCGGCGGTGGGCGCCAGTGGGCGCCCGCCGATCCGCCGATCCGCCGAACCGGTTCGGAGCTTTTTCGGACCGGTTCGGATTGGATCGGCCGATCCAGCTGCGGGATCGGAAATCGGATAATTTATCCGATTTCCCACTGGACCGGACTCGGATCGTGGATCGGGTCCGATCCAGTGCACATCCCTAATCATTACCCAGTTCACTTTAGACCTCAGCTAACTGGGAACTAAGTTATAGTTTTATGGAGTGCAGTTGTTCTGAAGTGAATGAAAAATTGAACCACATAGAGTAGAGTGACCCTCTACAAGGATTCGCTTTTGCGCCCGGTTAGGCGATTATGCGCATAATCGCAGAAGCGCATTTACGCCTAATCCCTCTGCACGAGAGGTGGCAAGAGGCGGTGAAGCGCATTAACGGATGACCAAAATGCGCTTTACAAGTAGTTAATGCGCATAAGTGCTTGTTCACACAGTCAAAATGCACTTTAACAGCCGGAGCAACTATCACACAAAGCATCCACCATCCCCCCCCCCCAAATGCCCTGGATGCTCTGTTATTTTCCTTGGCCCTCCCCATTTCCCCTTTTTGTCTTGCATGGTAGATTACAGGTTATAAGTTTAAAGCAGGGATGGGGAACGTGTAGCCTTCCAACTGCTGTTGGACTACAACTCCCATCATCCATCACCATTGCCTATACTGCTAGGGCTATGGGAGTTGCACTCCAACACCATTTGCTGGGCTGCACATTCTGCCCCATTGGTTTCAAGTCTGAAACGCCTTGAGTGCTTCATCAGAAAAGTAGTGTAAAATGTAGTAAGTAAATAAATAATGTTGACTCAACTACCCGTGATGCAATATGATCAAGGTCCTTCATTGTTGCCTTCAAATTACCATGACCCAGTTTTAAAGACATTGTATCTTATAAGTTTAACCCAGCCATGGCTCACCCATGAGACAAACTGGCATGATTCTGCGCATGACCTTTCACGACTGCTTTATTGATGTGCACTGCAAACTTGTCTCAGAGTCCAGGAAAACAGGCACTCTCTTATTCTAATGACTGCAACTTGGCTTCCTGGAAAGTTACCATATGAAGAATGTGCATGGTTCTTGCTCAAATTAAAATGTCCCGCTATAGGGTCAGAACTGAAAGGAGAATGGATGGCAATCTCTTTGCAGACGGGTTGTCCACTTTGAAAACCATTAGCACCTTCAAAGATGCCTTAAACCATCATTCCCTCCACCCCCTCCCAGGAGCTGCATGGCAGCTTGCAGCCTGCCACCTAGACAAATTGCTAGTGGTCCATTTTGTCCTTCTAAACGCCATTTTCCTTTATCAGTCTACGCAACTCTTCCATTATCTGTCTGATGAAAATCCTTGTCCTTCCTGCCCGTCTTTTTTTGATGTTGAAAGTGTTCTCTCTGGATCCGCACCATAACAGTTATGCAAAGCAGCACGTTTCCTGTTGCTTGATTTCTCTTTGAGAACTGGGCAAGAGAATTTGTTCATCCTCCTACCTGGGAGTGTAATTTAAGCAGATTCTTTTTTTGTGGGAGTACTGGGAGATTACTTTAATTTCCATATACAAGAGGAACCCGCCTTCATCTCACATCTGAACCCATCTGAGCAAAAGATTGATTCTCCAGTGGATAATAGCATTGCATTCATTTTCAGGAATTTCCTGTGATTCCTATGTGGATCCAAAATTAATCTGTTTTCTCATTCCAGGGCTCAACCGAAAAGGGGGTCAGAGGGAGAGAGAGAGTTTTCTGTGGAATATTTTGCTACCCCCTCTGAAACATTGGGGGGTTCTTTCAGGTGGCATGTAGAGGGAAACTATTTGCAAGATTGGGGGAGCACCATGCTGCACATTTCACAGCAGATCCCCTCTTTTAAAGCTGCTGCTTCACTACTCAGATCTTGCCTCAGAACATGCCTCATTGGCTTGCAAAGGAGGCCTTCTTGGCTCAGAGCCTTGGAATAACATCATATTTCAGCTGGGATCCAAGGCCGAAGCTCAACTCACTTTGTTTTCCAAAGCCTCAGGTGTCTTCCCCATTGTCTGTAATGGGAAAATCAAGAAATACCTGTGTGTGTGTGTGTGTGTGTGTGTGTGTGTGTGTGTGTGTGACAGAATTGGATGAGATTTGCAGGCAAAAAAGCCCCTTCAGAGAGGATGAAGCCTGCTAGATTTTAGATTCTGTATTTTTGTGTGTGTACCTGGAAGATAGTGTATGTATTTTATTGTGCACCAGCATTTACATAAAATCATTCTAGTTTGTAAAAACGTCACGGGCTGACTCTCCTACTCCAAGGATATTGAACCGCAGGCCAAATATGCCCCCCTGGTTCCAATCCAGTTCTTCAGGGTTCCCAGATAGCCGCCCCTTGCCCCCCTTTCTCTCAATGAACAATAATTTGGTAATTTTCAGGCTTTTATGCTCCCCAACCCCCATTTTAAAAGGTTGAAATGCCTCTCCTAAGCTTGAGTTCCTGGCCTTTTCCGCACCAGGCGAAACGCCTGGGATAGACCCAGGCTGCTCCCTGTGTGTCCGCATGATGCACAGGGAGTACCGGGGGCAGGGGGCGGGCAGAGGATTTTTCAGGGTTCTCCGGAACCCTGAAAAATCCCAAACTTTTCTGCGGTCCCAGGAACTTCCCAGGACCATGGAAGAATGTGCCTGCCCTGGTTCTGCTGCACTTACTCACAAGTAAGCATGGCAGAACCGATGGCCACAAGCTCCGTGACCATCAGGAGAGAGAGGGCCATCAAATTTGCCATCCCCAGGATGGCGGGGGGGAGGGGTGTGTGATCGCATGTGCGGGTTTTTTTTAAAAAAAACCCTTACATTTGTGCTGTAGTGCAGGAACTCTCTTCCTCGTTGAAAAAAATGGCTGCTGCGACTTGCAATGGTCCTGGAGAAGCCTGGGCTGTCGCATTGGTGGTGTGTACAGGTGCGATGAACCCGGAAGTGGCTACTTCTGGGTTCACCTGCTCCCTGCCCTCAACACCCCTATGGTGCGGAAAGGGCCATTGAGTGTTGCTGCTACTGTTGCTAATACAGGCACGGTAAAATTTTAAAACAACAACAGCAACAACAGAAAAATCACTAAAACAGCTTCTGATCTGTTCTGTGTATCCCAAAACCATTGCTATTGGAGGTAAAAGAAGAGTCCTGTTAGAGTAATTTCCTGATTGGAAGCTAAACTTATCAGTCCCCCCTTCCTCTGCCTCTCCCATCCCACATGCCAGGCATTTCCTTTGTATGGAGAGCTTGAGGCAGGTCTGAAGTCTTGGGGCCAGCCTGCTTTCCCTGGACCACTTTGGACTAGAAATGCGATGCTGGAGAATTTTGTTCATGTTTTTAAGTGCACCATCCAAATTCCCAGATGAATATGCAGATCAGAATACAGTTAACCTTCGGATTCCACACTTCTCTGAATTTTGCTATACATTTACTGCCTCAAAAATGCATACAAAAATGTGCATATTATGAAAAGGTTATGGCAGGTGATTTTCAGTGATTTAGAGGTAAATTTTGAAGTGCAAGTGCTCATCAGGCCGGTCTCCATCCCCAAGGAGAGTCCCAAAATCCAGGCAGCTGTGTTGAACCCTATCAACAAACCAGTTGTAGCCATTTTCATCCCCACCATGAGCAGGTCTTTGGTAAAGCTAATAGGTCTTAATTGTCCATTCAAGGCCAAGGGACCCCAAAATGGTTTGCATTACAACAGGGAACAATATATTGTTGTATATTGTTCATTTCCCCCAGCTACTGGGAGAACTACAGCTAACCTCAGAGGGAATAGGGAACTCTGCAGCTGGTGGGATGGCATATATGTCCCCGCATATATATATATATATATATATATATATATATATATATATATAGCCTGTGAGCCCTGGCCCCACTACATCACTGGTGTTGTGCCAAGAAAAGAGAGATCATAAAAGGTGATATTTTCCCCCTAGAGGAGGCCTCTTTTTCAGATAAAACATTGTGTCTCCATCACCTTTTGCTGCAAAACCCAACGCCCATAAATATTCTGCGTTTGTATTATATGACTATAGCTCGCTGGTAGAGAACATGATTTTCATGTGAAAATGGTCCCAGGTTCAACCTCCAACATCTCCAGGTATGGTTGGGAAAAATCCCTGTCTGAAACCTCTGGAGAGCTGCTGCCGGTCAGTGTGGCCAATAATGAACCAGATGGACCAACGGCCTGCCTGAATATAAAGCAACTGCCTATGTAAGTGTCAATGCTGTGTGTATAGCTTGTGTGAGCCTTTTTCTTTTAACAATTGTTCTTTAAGCAGCAACAAATATGTCCTACAGTTTGAAACACACTAGAACCCAGGGTCATCTTGTGAAACTGATTGGTGGGAGATTCAAGACAAATAAAAGGAAGTACTTCTTCACACCGCACATAGTTAAATTATGGAATTCACTGCCACAAGATTTGGATGGCTTTAAAAGGGGGTTGGATAAATTCCTGGTGGAGAAGGCCATCAATGACTACTAGACTGCGTGCACCAGTTGCTGGGGAACATGGCTGGGAGAGTGCTGTTGCACCATGTCCTGTTTCATTGGTCCCTGGCTGGTTGGCCACTGTGTGAACAGAGTGCTGGACTAGATGGGCCTTCGGTGTGATCCAGCATGGCACATCTTATGTTCGTATGTTCTTAGATGAATTTCCTGTCCCAAGATGGCCCTAGCAGAAGGGAAGTTAACTAGGGGTGTGCACGGACCCCCCGGATCGGATCGGGACCCGGATCGGGACCTCCAATTTTGTCCCGGACCGGTTCGGACAAAATCGGAGGCCCCCCGGACCGGATCGAGTCCGATCCCGATCCAAAAATCGGAAATTTTTGGATCGGCCGCCATTTTTTTCCCCATAGACTTGCATTGCAATGCAAGTCTATGAGGAAAAAATGGCGGCGGGTGGGTAAGGGGGGGCCTAACTCCCTCCCCCCCCCGGGGCCGTCCGCTGTGGACGGCCCCGGCAGGTAAACCCCCTCCCCCGCGCTCCCTACCCCCCCTGGGGCCGCCTGCTTCCATCCGCTGGCGCCCGCGGGCGCCAGCGGATAGAAGCGGACGGCTCCGGGGGGGGGGGGTAAGCCCCCTTCCCCGCCACTTACCTTCTCGGCACGTCCGGCGCCGGCGGCTACTACCAGCGGGCTCCGCGGCCTACTCTCGAGTAGCGCGCCGGGTGATGACATCACCCGGCGCGCCACCCTGGAGCAGGCCGCGGAGCCTGCTGGTAGTAGTAGGCGCCGGCGCCGGACGGGAGCCGCCGGGCCGGGCAGGTAAGGGCCCCCCTCCCCCCTCCCCCCTCCGCGCGCCCCCTCCTCCCCTCCACGCACCCCCTCCTTACCTTTCCGGCCCGGCGGCTCCCGTCCGGCGCCGGCGCCTACTACTTCCAGCAGGCTCCGCGGCCTGCTCTAGAGTAGTGCGCCGGGTGATGACATCACCCGGCGCGCCATCCTAGAGCAGGCCGCGGAGCCTGCTGGGAATAGTAGGCGCCGGCGCCGGACGGGAGCCGCCGGGCCGGAAAGGTAAGGGCCCCCCTCCCCCCTCCGCGCGCCCCCTCCTCCCCTCCACGCACCCCCTCCTTACCTTTCCGGCCCGGCGGCTCCCGTCCGGCGCCGGCGCCTACTACTTCCAGCAGGCTCCGCGGCCTGCTCTAGAGTAGCGCGCCGGGTGATGACATCACCCGGCGCGCCATCCTAGAGCAGGCCGCGGAGCCTGCTGGGAATAGTAGGCGCCGGCGCCGGACGGGAGCCGCCGGGCCGGAAAGGTAAGGGCCCCCCTCCCCCCTCCGCGCGCCCCCTCCTCCCCTCCACGCACCCCCTCCTTACCTTTCCGGCCCGGCGGCTCCCGTCCGGCGCCGGCGCCTACTACTACCAGCAGGCTCCGCGGCCTGCTCTAGAGTAGCGCGCCGGGTGATGACATCACCCGGCGCGCCACCCTAGAGCAGGCCGCGGAGCCTGCTGGGAATAGTAGGCGCCGGCGCCGGACGGGAGCCGCCGGGCCGGAAAGGTAAGGGCCCCCCTCCCCCCTCCCCCCTCCGCGCGCCCCCTCCTCCCCTCCACGCACCCCCTCCTTACCTTCCCGGCCCGGTGGCTCCCGTCCGGCGCCGGCGCCTACTACTACCAGCAGGCTCCGCGGCCTGCTCTAGAGTAGCGCGCCGGGTGATGACATCACCCGGCGCGCCACCCTAGAGCAGGCCGCGGAGCCTGCTAGTAGTAGTAGGCGCCGGCGCCGGACGGGAGCCACCGGGCCGAGAAGGTAAGTGCCCCCCTCCTTCCCCCCCCCGCTGTCCACTTTCATCGGCGGGCGCCCGCTGGCGCCCGCCAATGGAAGCGGCGGTGGGCGCCAGTGGGCGCCCGCCGATCCGCCGATCCGCCGAACCGGTTCGGAGCTTTTTCGGACCGGTTCGGATTGGATCGGCCGATCCAGCTGCGGGATCGGAAATCGGATAATTTATCCGATTTCCCACTGGACCGGACTCGGATCGTGGATCGGGTCCGATCCAGTGCACATCCCTAAAGTTAACTATGCACATTTGTTCAGATGCTCAACTATTTGTCTGACCGAGTGAATGTTGAATCTTGTTACAGCAGCTTTCATCACATCGAGACACACAAACCCTTTCTACATGTGTTTGTGTTGAATGAATGCATGCTTATTATTCAAGTGTACAATGACATGTTTGCAGTTAGGAGTTCTTCACAAGAGTGGATCATGGTGGAGGATGTAATATAAATGACAGAAATCACTGGCAGCAAGTACATAGATCCCTTCTGTCGTAATTCTCTGTACTGCACATCTTAGATTAGTGTTAGCCCCTGAATCTGGCACTACTGCATTGGAGCTTCCTTCCAGCCCCTGAGTAACAGAGCAGAGGGCAGCTCGGGGGTCATTGCATCACTCTTGTGGGGAAGGGCTAATGTCTCCTTCTGACACTTATGCAATATCCTAATATACTGTGTAACCTTTAGCAGCCACAGACGCTGGTAAAAAGCTGTGACAGCAACAGCCAGTAATGAAGGATGTGATGGAAGAATTCTTCTGAACCATTTGCCTCTTTTTTTGTTCTCCCCCAGGTCTGGTATTGTGCTGAAGCAGCAGTGATGGTGGAATGAATGAATGAATGAATGAATGAATAAATAAATAAATAAATAGGCTTTATTTAATTCTGAGTATTTCTTGTCTGTTTTACTGTTGTTTTGAATCAGTTTTACCTTGGGAAGCACCTTGTTAGCTTTTATGATTAAATTTACATAATTTTAATAACTAATAATAAATTATTAATAATAATAATAATAATACCTTCAGAAACTGGGCCTACCAAAATACATCCACACCAACATCCAGAAAGCAGTCATACTTAAAACATGCTCAATTGTCAGGAAATTCCTGAATCTGTAAAAGACAGCATGACTTGGCAAAGCCCATCATGTCCATCTAGAAAAACCAGCACGAGCGAGAAAATGATGAAATAATAATAATAATAATAATAATAATAATAATAATAATAATAATGTTGTCTTTCTTTATACCACTGTAGCTTAAGTTGATCCATTGTCACATAGGGCTAAGAAAGCTATCTAAAGGTTACTCCAAATCAAAGTCAGCCAATGTATGTATAACAAAAGGTCAGCATTGTTCCCCAGAGTCACAGCCATAGTGAAAGGAGCTTCATGAGGTGAAAGAGAAATTAAATGCTGGAGAAGTAGGGAGAATTTCCACAAAGGAAGGGACAGGAAGGCTCATATTTTTCACTGGATGTTCATACAGGTAGCCCACTATGTATTCATGAACATAACTTAATAAAATAACTTAATGAATTAATACATTTGTGCCCTTGATGTTCACAGCCACCCCTCCCTCCCTCCCTCCCTCCCTCCCTCCCTCACGGTTTGCTGAGTTGTGTGTACTTGTTTGTGAAAAGCTTCACTTTGGCTTGGTTTGTGCATGGATGTACACAACATATTTCTATTTCTTTATTTATTACATTTATACCCTGACATTCCTCCAAGGAGCCCAAGGAGGCATCCATAGAACCTAGGTCTCTGGAGTTCCGGTCCAACACTCTAACTGCACTACACTGGCTCTCTCAGAGCCTATCTACACTACTGCTTTAAAATGGTTTATAACAGTTTTAAACCGGTTAATAATGGTTATTAAACGGTTTAAAACTGATACAAACCGTTTTAAAGCTGTAGTGTAGACAGACTCTTTGTTATACTCTAATTATGTAGGTGAATGAATGCACCATCTCTCTACTAGAAAGCATTGCTTTTGAATTAACAGCAGGTCATATGGAACTTCTGATTGATTGATTGATTGATTGATTGATTGATTGATCTATGGTGCAAATAGGTCTGTGATGCAAATATTATCACTGAATAGTGAAGACACATGTCTGAACCAGCCATTAAGACAAGGTGAAGAACAAAAGTTGGGTAAATTGCCGACTCCCACCAAGCTGTCTGTAGGCCAGATGATGTCAATGTGTGTACCCACTGATATCGTTGTCCCTGCCCCACCCCACCCCACCCCCCATTTCGCCTTTCTCTGTACTGAGAGTGACAGGGAGTTCCGTGCACTCTCAGTACAGAGAAATGGGCTCCTCTCAGAACTGGCTGAATCAAATGCCATCTCTGCATGCTTCCCACCATCCACTGAGGGGCAATGAGAGGTGTGCAACGAAAGACTCAGTTGTCACTGGGAAGATCAGTTCCTCGCAGTGCCAGCAAAACCCATCTGCTTACCACATGCTGTCCCCATTTGCGCAGCTTTTCCCAGAACTGGCTGGCTCCCCTGCTGCCCTCATCTCCACTGTTATGGCTGATCTCAGATTGGGAATAACAGCCCTGCCCCTGGACAAACCAAAGGAGGCTCCATGGGCCTGATTAGGCTCACAGGCCAGTGGTTCCACATCCCTGCATTAAAGTCGCCATTCTCAGAATTGAAGGGATAGTTCTTATATTGCATAAACAGTGTGCTTGTAATCCTTCCCTTAGATGTTTGGTAAACTTTGTACCTGGGCCATCACACAGTTGAGGCCAGCAATGTGGTTATTTCCATTGCAGCATCACCCTGCTTTAGGATAGACTTGATGCTGCTCTGGGAAGCAACACATCTTCATCTCCTCCCATTTGATTTTCCAGAGTGAATGTTGCTGACCAGCATTAAAGGTAACCACAGCAGAGTGACAACCACACCACTTCTGAATCATCCCGCAGGTAGCACTCGTATGCAAGATGTAGTGTGAAAACAAGGTTTTGTGAGTACATTGGGCGGTAGGGTAGAAGAAGGCACATTCTTCTTTAATTGACTAAAGTAGATGTATACTAATTTTTGTGTTGTTTCAAGTTGTTTATAATTAATACTAGAAAATGGAACAAACACATCAACAACAACTAATAATCAATTTAAACAGTCACAGAAAGAATTCAAGCAAAACCTAGCCTAAAGGAATATGTTTGCAGGCATTAGGAAAAGAAAGCTAAGAGGTAATGAATGCATTTGCTTCCCTTTTTCTCAGCCTCCTAGATTGTGACTGGGTTCGGACAACATGATAACCAACAGTGGTTTAAATAGTAAACAGTTGGTTATTTAACCCACCGGGGGTTATTGTGTTGTGTGACGGGAGTTTTTTAACCAATGGTTAGTTATTTGGCTGAAATAAGCAATGCAAATAACCAACACTGTGCAGAGTTGGCTAACTGAACCACTGTTGGTTATCATGTTGTGTGGAGGGCACCGTTGATTAGTTTCACAGTCACCATTGGTTATTTCACCAGCCACACAGTCGCAAGGCAACAGCGGTCAAAGTGGTGGCTGCTGCTCTAGTCCAGTCTACAGGATAGAGTTTCAGCTGCAATAGTTGATGAGATACTAGTGGGGGGGGGGGCTGCAGGAGGGCAGGGATAAATGAGTCAACTCACCGTGGACTAATAGTCAACTCAACGCTGATCCTAATCCACACCACGGTTGATTATTATCATGTTGTGCAGGGAGTACCCCCTTGATAAACAACTGTCAAGTTGATTATTTACTACCCCACCTTTGACTATCATGTTGTCTGAATGTAGCCCTTATGTTGGTTCTCTGGAAGATACTGCAAAGCCTCATGAATGTTCTACTTTAAGGGTTTTACTGTGAGTTACAGCAATTTTTCAAGGAGAGAAATGGCATTTAGTTGAGAGATCTTAGTTTTCAAAGAAGATTTTAATTTTTTAAAAAATCAATGCACCAATGCACAATTTTTATGTATATTAATTTCAATAGTATTACAGGGTTTTGTACATTCTGTTCCTTCCAGGCATTTTTGTAAAGTTTAATTTATATGGAAAAACCGAAAGAATGCCAGTGTGCTTGTAAATGAATCTCCACCTCATTGCCCTCCCCAATATGGTAGATGGTTTAAAGAGGCATCCATTCTAAAGGGGCATAAGAAGGAAACTTTAATCTAAATTAGAATCAAGAACAAAGCAAGCCTTCACCATATTGCTTTCAGTTTTATGCAAAGCCTCAATGAGCCCAGAAAATGTTAACCTTTTCCCATTCAGATAGCAAAAAAAAAAAAGAGGGGGCAGTTTCTTTTTTCTTCCTCCACTCACCCCCCCCCCCCATATCTTGCAGGAGAGTTGAGAAATATATCTTTAAAAGAGTTTCATTCGTTTCCTCACACAACCCCGTTTTGAATGGCCATCCCCTGAAACCTTGTCCCACTTCAAATTCAGAGTTTGCCACGTACAGTTTTCTTGTGCGGCGCAGGAATAAACGGATTTGAAGAATTCTCAGCTTTCTGGGGCTCCAAATTATTGGCTCTGTGTGAAGGCCATTGTTGAAAACAGAAGGAGCCGCTGCCAGCTGATATCTTCTGGCTCAGTCTTCAGATTCCCTGATGTTCCTTCGACTGTGGCAGAAGAGAAGAGACAAGCATTGCAGCAGCAGGGTGTAGCAACAGAGCTTCTTGTCCTGAGCCAAATGCATACTCCAGCTAGAGTAGCTTATTATAATATATGCTCCCCGATTTTTCCTTCTCAATGGCTTGCTGACTCTGGAGCCTAGTTTCACATAGAATGGTCCCCACCCCTGTCTCACCCCTGCCAGGCTCTAGGGCCTTCGTTTTAGAAGATGTGAGGCGCATACAGAGCTGCCAATAAGATTTTCAGGGCCCAGTAGGCTATTTATATTCAGACCCTTATCCTTTCCACTTGGGAGTAGGAAGGTGCATTAACTAGAGATTTCAAGTTGTCGGAAACTCACTAACCATTGGCCTTCCATGATCCCACGGGAATGGAAATTTTCTCATCCACTGCTTGGCTTGGAGTAAATGTGAATGAGTTATTGTGAGCTTTTCCACACGAGGCATTTATTGTGTGGTCATTCCTTATTCACAGTTATTTATGGGCTCTTCGGCAACGCTGTGACCTTCCAGAGCACTTTCCCAGGGTTTTGTTTTGTTTTTTAGAGTGGAGGAATGGAGTATTATTTCTGAAAGTGAAAGAAAATGTATTTTCCTACTTGTGTGATTGCATTATTCTGCTATAGCACAGCACGACTTAGAGGTTACATAGCAGAAAAGCAAGAAAGGAAAAGTGCTTTGTGTAGAGTTTGGGTCACAATTCTGTAACGAAACCATAGCGGATTAACAGCCTCATCTAGAAAAGCTCTCTATCTGCCATTAGGCATGCACTGTAACAAAAGGGGATGAACTACAGCTCTTAGCTCCTGACATTTGGCCAGGAGAAGAAAAATGAAGGGTGGGAGGCTTCTTGGCCCCTAGTCCTATCATAGGCTGACCATATGAAAAGGAGAACAGGGCTCATGTAACTTTAACAGTGGTAGAGAAAAGGGAATTTCAGCCAGTGTCATTTGTAGGCAATTAGTCCCTGGTGAAATTCCCGCTTCATCACAACAGTTAAAGTTGCAGGGGCCCTGCCTTCTTTTGTATATGGTCACTCTAGTATAGTGCCTGCACCTTTAACTGTTGTGATGAAGAGAGAATTTCACCAGGAACTAATTGCATACAAATGACACTGGCTGAAATTCCCTTTTCTCTACAACTGTTAAAGTTACATGAGCCCTGTCCTCCTTTTCATATGGTCAGCCTACCTATCATTCCACTCCTAAGCCAGGACTGAGCCAAAGGAGGGGGAATTTTTATAAACATTGTGTGGAAATATGACCCTCCTTTTTGTGATGCAGGGTGGGGGAGATTGGACACACCCTGAAGACACAGCAGCACCTGCAGGCATTGTAAACTATGTAAATAGATAAAGCTAGGAAGGAAGCTATAGGAGTTTCTTAACAAAAATAAGATATTTCTCATCGATCAGTTGAACATATGCCAATGGTATTAAAGGTAAGAAAAGCAATGAAAAAGGCAAAATCCTGGAGATGGGTTGTTATCTAAAACCCATTATTTTTTAAAAAAAACATTTTTGCAGAACAGTTAACCCTAAAATTAGTGAAGTTATTCTCTTCAGCAAGTGAGGAAGAAGAAATACCACAAATATGGTAAAAAGGAAAAGTTATGGGCTCCATCACACCTACTTTTCCCCCCAGTTTGCATCTGTGGTTTCCCCCTCCATTTCCTTAGCAAGTTGAGTGCTGAGTACTTTCACGTCTATGCATTGCTGCTCTATTTCAGCTCATGTATCTTTTCACCTGTATTGCTACTATGCTAGTGATTCTCCTTTCCCCCAGCGTATCTATATCTATATCTATATCTATATCTATATCTATATCTATATCTATACACACACACACACACACACACTTTCTGCACAAATACAATACTACGGCAGCCTGAAACTGCACAATTATGGTTAAACAACACACTATGCTTTCCCCTAAGATCATATTCAACAATATAAGTGAAGAGAAAGTATTACAATTAGTTTTTGGAGAAGTTTGTGGTCAGTGTTGGCATGGCAAGGGGAAGCCGACATTGTTCTGGTCAGGAAACCTAGACATGGCTACTTAGGAGTAACAACCATAGAGTTGAATGGGACCGAGTCCTGGGCATGGGCAGTGGTGGCCTTGCTTGACTTCTCTGTGGGGCGTTCGGGCACCCTCTCTCCCTCCCCCTTCATGATTGAGCAGTTGAGCAGAGAACCGCCTTTCAACACACACACACCCAACAAAAAATGGGATGGTCTGATATAGCACAAGGACAGCAATACATGGGAGGGAGGAGCAGCTTTATTGTGCACAGAGGGGGGAAATGGACTTTCCCCATTCCAAAATAAGATGGGAAATGGAGGGGAAGAGGCGAGATGAGCACAGGACAGGGACAACGTCATGTGTGTACAGCACTGCAAAACACATCCCAGGCATGGCAAAAGTGTGATAAATCGCTAGTGTGATGGAGCTCTAGATTAGTTCATAAGCTGTACAGATACCCTAAGAAGACTAAGACTTATAGGTCCATCTCATTATTAAATACGTATTACAAAATAACATTGCAGCAAGACTAAAGAAAATCCCATCTGAATATGTCTGTGGTGACTAGGATACATATTCCTCATAAAAAGGGACAGTTATGAGAAAATATTTGGAGAATTATTCACCTTATCAACTTATTCTCCTATACATGCCTAGGAATGAGCCACATTGAAAACAATGGGACTTACTTCTGAGTTGAAATGTATAGGATTTCACTGTTAATATATTTTGTACAGTTAAAAGATTTATCACGCAGATGACTATGATTCAATACACCATTAATCAAGATAATAAATAATGTCAGCTATCTACCTATGTTTATATTTCTGTTCTTATCATTACCTATTCTAATAATAAACGTATTCAGTTCATTCTGGTAATGAATTGAATAATAAAATTGTATACAATCTTGCATGAAACAATTTAGGAGCATTTTCTCCCCCTCCCCCCTGCAAATGGCTGAAAAAGACTCAGCTGAAAATATGAACCCAGCTTTATTAAGAAAATACAATTAAATAAACAGGTCAAATCAGAGAATCATAGAATAGTAGAGTTGGAAGGGGCCTATAAGGCCATCAAGTCCATCCCTCTGCTCAATGCAGGAATTCACCTCAAAGCATACCTGACAAATGGCTGTCCAGCTGCATCTTGAAGGCCTCTAGTGTGGGAGAGCCCACCACCTCCCTAGGTAATTGGTTAGAAACTTACAAATTAAGGTGAGAAACTTACAAATTAAGGTGAGAAACTTACAAATTAAGGTGAGAAACTTACAAATTAAGGTTTCAATGGTACAGAAAACATACACACACACACACGCACATTTGGAACCAGAAAAAAAAATCAGTGCAAAAAGGTAGGGGGAAGGTGAGTTTCCAACTCCATTCTCCTGAGCGTTGGAGGATGCAAATGAATGAAGTGGGCTACATCATGCAGGAAGGAGGAAATCCCTTCCCCCCACTCCAGTCCAAATGCCACACTGCACCCTATTCAGTAGAACTCTCCAACCCACAGGAAAGGCTTTTGTGCAATTCAGGGGATGGCTGTGACAAGGGGCACACAAGTCATCTTCCACCATCATTTGTTCAAACCCATAGGACATACCTAGTGATTATTAGCTAGAAGCTCTCTCTCTCTCTCTCTCTCTCTCTCTCTCTCTCTCATCATCATCATCATCATCAGTAGTATTAAATATTATACCCCATGCAGAATACAAGGAATGTACAGAACCAATACATTGTTGGATATGCAACCCCATATATCAGGGATGCGATACACACTGATTTGCAGTAAGTCTCTAATAAGAGCAAAAGTGGTGGTGGTAGTGGTGAAAAACTTCTCCCATGGCTAGCCTTGTGCTAATTGCTTTTTGTATCTGGCTCTGGTTGGTAGATCGTGACATGTGAGAATTCCCACATCCAGAGTACTGCCAGCAAAAAGGAAAAGAAAAGAAGTTGTTATTGTCTGGCTACTGGGATCTCTTGAAACCATTAAATTCATGAACATGAATTGCATGACACATGCCCAGAGCCCATTGGGATGCTGCTGATCTTGGGAAGAACAGAAAACACAACCATTGAACAAAATCTAAAATATGTCATAGAAAGTGGACATACAATACCAAACTAGAAGTAAACACAATGAAGAACATTTCCCTTTCACTTCAACACATGTTTTGCTTTCCCAAGTTCTGAAAATCAAAATGGGCAAGCATCCTTGGGTGTTTTTTTTCCCTAGATCCTTGAGATTGCAGGTATTATTATTTTTTAAAGACAAATAGCTAAGATTTAATGGTCTTGTATTTGTGTAGACTGTCTGATACAAAGGAGCATCAATCTCTCTGGGCCCTTTGGGCCTTACTGTGGTCCAGACAATAAAGCAAAATATCTGCTTTTGAGCGTAACAGCGGGAAATAAAAATTGCCTCTGGATAAAAATAGCTCCTTTTGATTGTGCATTTTGTCCTCATGCATCGCCATCAAGGAATGTATGGCAATTTTGGGAACATTTTACCCCCCTCAGATCCTGTTGTATAGATGTTCACCTTTCTGCCAGTCAATATTTGTAATTATCTGTCTATCCATTTGCCCTAAGACTTAGAAGAGTGAATACAGGAGCACACAATCACTGGAAAACTTATCTTCTTCCTCTCTCCAATAACTAGAATTATGTGATTATAGACAGAGTGATGGGTGGACATCTCTAGCACTGGTTACAAGGACCGTTCTGAGTGATATTTCCTGCAAAACTTTAGTATTTCATTTTTACAAAGTAAGGATACTTATTAATACATGTTGTGCTTATTTATTCATTTAGATACCTTTCCTTCTGCCGTGTCCAAGTTACTATGGATAGATATACAGAGATATCTATCACCATAAATAAGACAGAGATATATTCTACCTTTTCTCAGGACCACTTCACACATTACATTTTTAGCTGCACGCCTGTGATATTTTAAGTGTAGACCTAAACATGTGAAAGGTGAATGTGATGAACGGGTATTTGAAAGTACTTGTGTCTTACATGGATACTTACAGGTACTACAGGTCCTGTTGAATGTACATCTGAGGATAAACTAAGTTTCCTTCGGTGTGCCAAACGACCCTCATTTATCACCAGCATAACTCTGCAAGGTATGTTTGGATGAGAGATAGTGGCTGAATTCGGACGACACGTTTAACAACTGTGGGTTGTTGAAGCAACAACCCATTGCATTGTTAAACATGTCATCTGAATGTAGCCACACAACAGAGCAACAACCCACAGTAGGCAAAGTAGCAACATTCAACAACTGAGAGGAACAACTCACTTTGCGAGTTGTTAGGTGAATTGTCAATTGACAAACGTGTCGTCTGGAGCGGTGCGTTGTTGAAACAACGATCGTGAGTTGTTGAGCACGGAAGATCAGTGAGCGGAGCGGTAAGAGAGGCAGAAAGCGGGTGGCCACTCAAGCACACTCACAACAGATCCCTGGCATCGCCGCCATAGCAACCAGGATGCCCGCCTCCCCCACCAGGCAGCCAGCACGGAGCTCTACAAAGGGCCAGCTCCTGCAAGCACTCACGCAGTGTGCCAGTCAGCTACCCAAACGGAAAGGGAAGCACACCAGAAGGGAGCAATGGCCAAGGGGGGGAGGGGGAAACAGAAGAAGCAACAAGCCCAGGTGCCCTGGAACAAGGGGCAGCCCCCCCCACTCCAACAGGGAGAACAGCAACCCACCCGAAGCATACCACCACCGCACCACCACCTCCACCCTCGCTTCACCCAGAAGGACAAGGGCAGGGGAAGCGGCGACCAGAGAGCCCCCCTCCATTTGCCCAAGACGAACGGACAGTGAGCTATAGCCACGTACATCCCCAAGACGCATGAAACGGCAAGGCAAAGGGCGCCCGTGGGCGACAGCCAGCCACCTGCAGATGTTGTGGAAAACAGGCAGAGGTATGCACAACAATCCCAAGGACACGAAGTGGCCCCAGCCAGCAATGACAACAATGCCTACACGCAGGCCACATTCAGAGGAAGCACAACAGCCCACCAGCACCCACCATCATACAAACACACGGGATGGGGAAAAGCAGCCCAGGGCATAGGCAGCCGTCAACTCCAGCACACATATCCACTGGCAACATGGAGCCAGAGGGAGAAGGAGCCCGGGGCAACCTGGCCGAGGACACCGGCTCACAAACCCCAGGAAAGGGGAGCAGCCAAGACGCCCCGGAAAAACGCAGAGCGCAGCAATGGTCCCATGCAGAGACTGGGCAATTCATAGAGCTCTGGGGAAGCCCGGAAGCCAGGGGGATCATGGCCACTGCCAGGCACGATCAGCTCTACCCATGGCTCGCCAAGCAGATGCGGGAACGGGGACACGACTGCAGCTGCAAGCAATGGAAGGACAAGCTCCACAGACTCAAGAGGAGGTTCAAGGAGATTGTTGTCCACAATAAAAGAACCGGCATGCAGCCACGCACCATGGGCTTCTACGACGAACTGTCATGTCTGCTGTTAGAGTGCCATGACGTCGTCCCGGGACACACGGCAGGCAGCGGGGTCGCCACCAACGACCCTACAGGTCCGACGGGCATCGAGCAGGGTGCATTGTCCGACGCCGAAGGGCCCTTTGGCATGGAGGTTGGTGACTGGGCTGTTGGGCGGGATGCATTGGTGTTGCTGTGGCCTCCGTGTCACTGATGGCAGTCCCCCCTCCCCTCCCCCCTTCTGTTCTCGTCTCCCAGGGAAACTTCACACCCTGCGCCGTGCCATCCGCAGATGGTGGAGGTCCCAAAAGGCACGGCGTCTCCACGCTCTGGAGTTGGCCCTGGGAGAAGTCATACGTCACATACGACGTCTGGAACGAAGCATCCGGCGTCACCGACGTCCGATCAACGGCCAGCCATAAGCCTTCCCGCCGGCATGGAGGCTCACGCCCATCCCCCCTAGTCATAGCGTAGACACGGCCTGCTGTGCCGATTCCCCCTCGCGCACCCCACTCTGGCTGCTTCCTGTCACTCTCCTCTCTCGCAGGTGCGCTTAAGCCTAAAAAAATCCTCCTGCCCTCCCATTCCCACGCTACCGTAGTTGGTTGTCCCAGGCTCCCAGCCTTGCCGCACCTCCCTCCTCCCTCCTGCTCCGTCACGCCCACCGCTCCTCCCGTCCTGGCCGCCTCCCCCTCTGGCCTGCCTGGCATTGTTGACTATGTCCCAGAGGGAGCTCGCAACGGCCTGCTTGCAAGGAGCGATCCAGGCGGCCACGCAGAACCACGCCGACGCCGACGAGGTGGACCTATTCCGTGCCTGGCTGAGGCAGCTGAGTGGAGCCATGCCCGCGAAGCCTGTGTTCGGGACGGAGTCCTTCCGCTGGCCCCTCGCAGCAACAGAGTCCATGCCTTGTCTCCAGACCGCCATCCTGCCACTGTTTCGTCCCCATGGGGCACCCACGATGATTGTGGAGAAGCTGGCCAAAGGCATGGCTGAAGAAGCCCTCCACCGCGCTCCCCCCTCTCGGCGTCGGCCGAGCTTCTTGCCGAGCGCGAAACCGTCCGTCGCTGGGTGCTCCCCCGGATGGATGCCATGTGGAATGAGATGCAGGACTTGGAGGACTGGGACGATGAGCGCTTCCGTGGAAGCTTCCGCATGTCCCGTGCAACTTTCGAGGTGTTGGTGGCTGAGGTGACACCTGTCCTGCAGCGGGAGTGTACAAATATGTGCCGAAGTATTCCAGTTTCCCGTCGGCTCGGCCTGACGCTGTACAAACTGGCGTTTAATGTGAGCTACCTGCCGCTGTCTACCATCTTCGGGGTGGGCGTGTCTACCGCATGTGAGATCTTCCATGAGATGGTGAGCATCCTGAACGAGCTATACCTGGCCGACGTCATCCAGGTGAGGGACGAGAAGGAGAACATGCGTGGCTTCCATGCGCTGGGCTTCCCGCGGGCGGTGGGGGTGATGGACTTGACCCACGTGCATATCTTGGCTCCCCCCACCCGTGGCGAGGAATACTACAACCACAAGCATTTCTACAGCATGGTTCTCCAGGCGGTGGTGGATGCCTACGGCCGTTTTATGGACATCTGTGCAGGCGTGTCTGGGTGGAGCCATGACACAGCTGTCTTCTGGAACTCTCCCCTGGCTTCCAAGCTGGCATCGGGGCGCTTCCTGAAGTCTGGCCCCACTTCCGTGTGCAGGCATGTGGTGGGTCCGCTCCTCCTGGCCGACCAGGCATTCGCCCTGCAGCCGTGGCTGATGGCCCCATACCGCTACCCGCGCACCAACGTGCAGTGTAAATACAACTACTACCATTGCCATGCCCGCCTGCCTGTGGAGCGTGCCTTTGGGCGTCTGAAGGAGCGCTGGCGCTCCCTGTTCAGCTTGCTGGACTTGCAGTCTGACATCATTCCGGACGTGATGGTGTGCTGCTGCATCCTGCACAACATCTGCGAGTCCCGTGGGGACGTGTTACTGGCTGAGCATCCCAACCTCCCCCAGGCGGGCGAGGATGCCGACGCCATCCCTGTGGACGGGCGGGACATCGAGCCTTTGCCAGGCCCCAAGAATCCTGTTGGGGAGCGTCATGCCCGTGCGGAGGTGTCCCAGGTGCGTGAAAGCATCAGTGCCCGGATCTGGCTGCACTATCCCTACCCCCTGTGAGCATCGGCTGTGCAGTTTCATCTGTGGACTGGCATCTCTCCCTGGCGTGCCACCCCTCTCCACCTCATCCCCTTGGCACGTTCCATGCTTGGCTCCCTGGGGGTGTGGCCTCGGCCGTCCCCTCTTCACCACTGTGCCTTTCAGGCACCTCCTCCCTTCCTGGGGGCGCCTGTCCTTACCGTAGGTTCTGCCCTGACATATTGATGCCCATGTGCCTTATTGCCCATGTCTGGTCTCCCTGCTGAATAAAGTTTTCTACCCCACCCCACTCTTGCGTACTTTCCTGTGGGGGGGGTGGCTGCTCTGGGAGGGAGGTTGAAGAGGGCTGGGGCTGGGGTCTGGGGGAGGTGGGTGGCCCTCGCAGCTGCCAGGTCTCCCGTATAGGGTGGGCGGGGTGCCTCCTTGGGGCATGGGTGCCAACGTTTGGGGTGCAATGCTGGGTGCGGGTGTTGCATTGGTGGTGCCGTTCCTCCTGGCTGCCTCTTTGCCCGAGGCTGCTGAGTTCTACCCACTGACTGTAACAGTCAATGGGGTTTGGGAGGCGTGTCCTGCATTGGCTTCAATGGCGGCGCCCATGGATTTCGGCCGCAGTGCCTTCTGGGATACCTGCTGGAGGACTAACGGAGTTTGGTAAGCAGGGAAAATGGCAGCCGAGCTGTCAGTCAGAGCTGAGTAGGCAATTTGCAACTGGGGTGGTAGCCGATTCCTTGTAGCGCCTGCTGCAGCGTGTTGTCTGTAGATCACCACCTTTTCCAACAACCGTTGCTCAGCATGTCGTCCGAATTGAGCCAGTGACTTGCTCTAGGCAATCTGGAGAGTTTTGTGGCTGTAAAAGGACCAAAACTAGGGTCCCCCACAGGCCATAGCCAAATCCAGCATGTTCTCCATCTCACTTATAAGCTTCCTAAGAGCTGGTTCAGGGGTGAAGCGTAGTCTTCCAGATGTTGGTCATCCCTCTCTATTGGTTATCATGGCTAGGCCTAATGGGAGTTGCAATCCAACAAAATCTGGAGGGCCACACCTTGCCTACCCCTGCCATGGTCTCTTATTCATATCCCCCTGGTGACAGATTTGGTCTAACTCTTGGGTTCCATAGTGTCTCATCATTTGGGAATTTTTATAACAATCAGGTTGCCTTTTATACCTTGCTGGTATTTGCTGTGTGTAGAGGTGAAAATAAATATCCAGCAGAGGTATTTTCTATTTCAAAAGTGGACATTTTGAAATTGTAATTTGATACAAAAAAGTTTGAGGGGGGAGGGGGGCCCAAGTAAGCTTCTATTCTTATTGGATTTGAAACTGTAAAAGTATTAAAATGCCTGTTGACAATCTATATTTCAGTCATTTATTGGGCCAGTGAGAATTGTCATATGGGAAGGTGTGAATGCAATAAATCAGCCTTTCCCAATTTCTTGCCTTCTGGATGTGTTGGACTTCAATTGACATCAACCCCGTGCTGACTAGGATGATGGAAGTTGTAGTCCAACACATCTGAAAGGCACCAGGCTGGGTATGGGTGTGCTACATGACCAACCAATGGGCACATTTCTTTAGAAAATGTTTGAAGGGAGAACATGTAGATCAGACATCATCATGTTAGTTCAGCCTCTGTTCTTAGAATTAAGGGGTTTCATTGTGCACATGGAGCTATCTTGTCCACAAGGAATCTTCTGTTCCTTGTAACAGAGTGGTCATTGATGCAGTCATAAAATGATTTGTATGTGATGCTCCTCCCGTTATTAAAGGGAATGGAGCAGCCACCGGATCTCTGTGTGCTCTGTAATGTACCCAAAGGGCTCTGGATTCAAATGTAGGAGAAATAGAGTCACTTAGGCATGGGTTCTCTGCATGAACCACTCATTCTAGATTCATCCTTCTTGACTTTCATGAGGCTCCTGTTGAATAAATAATGTAATGATGGTGGCAAAAGATGGTATTTTGGGGTGGTCTTAGGAGTCTAACTTGGATGATTGTATTTTCTTTCTTTGTTAGCATCGTCTGACCCAGCAAAGAGATTTCAGGGATGGAAATCTTTTCTTGTGAAATGCATTAAAATAAGACTCTTCCTCTTTCCTATAATCTGCAAGCTCGTGGCTGTGGAACTGACACAAAGAGGCAAGAGAGGGCACAGCTGGCTTGCAAAACTCTGTCATTACCATGCCTGCATCAGCAAAATTTGTTCAGAGCGGGTCACCCAGCTGGATTTTAACACAACTGCAGCTCTTGTTTCAGAAACTGGTATTTTTCTTCCCTCTATAAGAGAGGCGTGTAAAATAAAAGAGCCAACAAAAATGTGAATGTTTAGGGGTGGAACAGGGCAATGGGAAATGTTAGGCCTCTTAGCCTTGGCAGCATCCTTGTAAGAAATGACTGGCATTTTCTAAAGGCCTTCAACCAGGCAAGGCAGTACAGCCAAAAAGTTGGAAAACAGCAGCCTGTTAATGGAGTGTGGTAACCCTGGCGGTCCTGAGTGCTAAGAGGCTTAATCCCTTGTTTCCCACTGAGGAGAGATGTTTATGGGAGGCAGAGTATTTCGTTACTATTGAAACTCAAATCCACCCCATACTATTTAACTCCCTTGTGTATATTTAACAAAGATCCATTGACAAGAAAGGAAAAGACATGGGTCCAATTGACAGGACCACTGAGTGATTGCGGCATTTGTTTCAGAACCCAGAATGCACTTTGTTCTTGGTCAATACATTATGTACCATAGTCCACCCCAGACCCAGATCACTACACTGCAAACCAAGGTAAACCATGACTCGTAATTATGAACAGTATGGAGAAAGTGGAGAGAAGGGCATGCTTTTCCCTCTTTCTCTTAACTCAGGGTCACCCAGTGATAAAGTGCCCATATGGAAAGGAGGACTGGGCTCCTGTATCATTAACAGTTGTATAGAAAAGGGAATTTCAGCAGGTATCATTTGTATGCATATACATATATCCCTCTTCATCACAACAGTGAAAGCTGCAGGAGCCCTGCCTTCCTTTTCATATGGTCACCCTACCCAGTGAAGCCCAAGACAGACAAGAACATTTCATACAACGTGTATCTAATTTATGGAACTCACTGGTCCCATTCAGAAGTTCACTGCATGAGGGGGAGAACTGAGCTGTGCCCTGCTCATGCTGTTGCCTCCTCACTAGCCCTGCCCTCTCTTAAACGACAGGGGGAGCCTACACACTCAGAGTAGGCTCTCCTTTTCAGGCCTTTCCTCAACGTGTGAATGGTGGTGACTGGCCAGGGCAAGTAAATATGTGGTGATGGGGGCGTGGCCAGAGAGACCAGTCCCACCCTTTCCCTCATGTGTCTGTAACTGCATAAGGGGCAAACAGAACATTTGAACAGGGCTACTGACACACCCACATCTGGTGATGGCAGTTAGCTTAGGTGGCTTTAAAAAAATCAGACAAATCAATGAAAGATAAATCTATCATGGTAAATAAGAATGATAGCTAAATGGAAAGAAGCAGCTTCTCTCTCTCTCTCTCTCTCTCACACACACACACACACACACACACTTCAATGGAACCTCTTTGTAAAGAGGCAGTATATTTCTATCTATCTATCATCTATCTATCTATCTATCTATCTATCTATCTATCTATCTATCTATCTATCTATCAATCATCTATATCACATTTTAATCCAACACTAATTCCAAGGAGCTCAGGCTGGCATACGTGGTTCCCCCCACCATTTTATCCTCACAACAACAGTCTTGTGGTATCATAAAAACTAACCAATTTATTCTGGCATAAATTGCTAGAGTCACACCATGTGTCACCAAATGCACAGTGTGTTATCTCAGGTGGCAGGTGCAACATACACACACATGGGGAGAGGCCACAAATGTAAACAGTGAGGTCAGAGTGAAATGAAATGTAAAAACTAGTTTCTATAGTTTCTGTAGCTTTTGCATTTTATTTCACTCTGACCTTATTGTTTACAGTGGTGTTCTCTCCCCATATGTGTGTGTGTGTGTGTGTGTGTGTGTGTGTGTATATATATATATATATATATATATATATAATATTAAAGCTCACATGTATGTAAAAGTGGGCAGTGACCGCTGATGGTGTTGATGAGAATAGAAACATCTTGGTGTTGGTAAAGGTAATTAGCACCTGTTCTGGGATGATTAAAAAAACCCCCACAATTCAGGTCACAGATAAAATGGAGAGAGTCAGTGGCCCAAGGCCACTCAGTGAGCATCATGGATACCTGGCCTTCATTCAGCACTCTAACCACTACCACATGCTGTCTCTCTGTACCCGTGATGGCCATCACTTTCATCGTCTGCTTGTAAGTGCCCTGAGGCATCTAGCCAGATCTTGCTGGGTGATGGTGCATCCCATTGTGATCTGGGCCCTCATGAGACCCATTAGCTATAAGCACATTGAAATCTGGATGCCCGCCCCAAGGCCTCCCCCCCCCTATTTATCTCACCATACGTTATGAAGTGGTCACGAGTACTGACCTTCCAAGCAGCACAAAGTCAGCCTTGCTGATTTCCTCCCACTTGTGTATCCCCTAGCATTTGACAGGTGGAAATCAATATACATATTTGACATTGTATGAGAGAATAGCTCCTTCCCATGGAGATTTTAAAACAAACAAACAAACAACAAAAAACAATCTGACATGAACACACTGTTTCCTTGATTTTGGTGAGTGGTCTGTGCTATTTTAAAAACACACACACCAAACCTTCACAAACGTATAGCTTTCCCACAATGCAAGAAAAAGGGGGTTGTTTCCAAGCTCACTATTCTAGCATGCCCTAAAAATCCTAGCTTCTACACAGCATAATTTTCAACCGTTTGTAACCAGGCTGTAGTTCTAAGCACACTAACTTATATATATGGGGTCAGGCTGTCAGTACTATGCTATATAGTATTCGGTATCCACAACCAAAGTAAATGTGGTGGTGGAGAATAAAAATAAAAATAAAGGTATCCTTGCCTACCAAATAAGGACATTTGGCTGATGTACTTCAATGTTAGACACAAAACTGAGAAACACATAAATATGAACAGGAATAGAACCAGTCCTGCAGATGATCTAATTGGGGGGGCTATGCTCCTGCCACCCTCCCATTTAGCTGGCATGGCATTTAAATTCAAACAGCTTATTTCCTCTGCACATAATTCAGAGTATAGTTAATCATTTTCACAATGGAAAATTGATGGAATGGCATGGGAAGGCAACCTGGCCCTTTGCTGTGGCTGGGACTTGGTATATAAGATTAGGGATGCTCAAGTTTTCTTGCCCAGAGATCAGACAAGGTCTATTTTAAACCAGCTCATTTAAGCTTTCCACTCTGGAGGGAGGAAAGAAACTTGGCAGTGGTGTTAATAATAAGGCTAGGGTGACTGTGGTCTTTTAAAACAAGGTTTAATCAACTCTTCCTCTCCCTCTCCTCCTCCTCCTGAAACTTTACTATTTTTTATGCCCAACTTCAGTGTTAAGTAGAGGTGGGCTTCATGCAGCCCCCAAACCACCAACATTTGTGGTGACAAAACAATATGGTGGTCTGTCACTAAATTTAATTGAGAACATGCTAAATATGAGTTTTTTTAGCACTCTGTAGTGTTTTGCCACGGAATTCAGCAACAAACTACTCCGTTTTTTAGCCGCTGTTACTGCCACCAAATTGAGCAGCACAGCAGAAGTGTGGCCCATAGAGGGGTGGTCCAAAATGACCCCTAGACCACCTGAACTTTCTCAGCCCTGGCGTAAAGCAATAGCTAAATTAAATTTGCATACAGTTAAATAAACCTACATCAGAAACTGAGCACTGGCTAGGTCTTTTATCCTCTCCAGCATAAAGCAGTGCAAAGTGAATTAATAATGTGGATTGATCACTGACTCATTTATGCAACTTCCCCCTCCACACAAATCTGGTCACATGAATGACCTACCCGCGTGAACACAGTAATGTTGAACTGTTTGTGGTCTTCATGGAGGTCCCAGTTGTAGTTTCCAAGAGTGGGGATTTCACCATTCCCAGCACATCCCACCCACTTCCAGAAGCTACAGGTGAGATATCTGTGAGGAACTTTTTATAGCATTATTACTCTGATGAGCAGGTAGGGGTTTGTGGGTGGGGTTCCCCCTGAATTATTAAGCCATTAGATTAGACAGTCTGAACAAGCTTTACAAATTTTACTAAGCTGTTCTATTGTTTTATGTTGGGAGAAAATCCAAAGTAGTGTACATATACCATACCACAAAGGCACAGAACAAAGCTTCTGATGCAAGCATGCGTAAGCCTGGCAATCTCAATATCACTTAAAATGGTTTTGTAGCCCTCAACAGAGCAACATTGAAATGTGGGTTTTGGGGAGAGTTTTTAGTTGTCACAGGGTTAGATTCCAGCACCTAGAACAGCAATTTGCCCTTATCCCATGGGCATGGCTACTATTTACTGTTTCACCACCCCTTATACTCACTTCTCCCAAAACATTTGCCATCCAATTAACACTGCATATTGGTGGTACTATTTTTGTTCTTATCAGCTCCAGTTTATTGCAACTTCTTGTATCTCTAAAGGAAAGTAATGAGAGAGGAGTACCTAAATATTAAGTAAGACTTGAAATGGAGCTCAGGTTGGGATATGAACATATGAAGTTACCTTATATTCAGCCAGTCCATTGGTTCCTCTAGCCCAGTATTGTCTGATCTGATTGATAGTAACTCTTCAGAATCTGGGCATAAGTCTTTTAATATGATGAATCCTTTAAGTTTAACTGGTCAGACTAAATTCTGATAACTGGAAATGTGGAGAATCAGAGGGTACTCTTACACACATGTCTTGGAGCTGTAGTTTGGGGACAGATGTCAAACAGAATGAACCTAACATTAGGCACAGTCTGTGAATTCTCCTTCGTTCACTTGGTACTTGTTTATATTCTGACCCAATGGGGCCTAAATAAGATGCATGGATTTGACATGCTGCCTTTGTAGCTAAGCAACTGCTTTGAGGGGTTTGGAAGTCCCTGCTTCCAACCTATCATTGATGAGTAGCTAGCGGAACTCCTAGAATTGGCACCTCAGAAGCGAGTGACATGTATATGAAGGAATGGCTTGCGCAATTTAATGGCAGATGGGTTACCTTTCTGGCATGCTTTAACAATAATAATATTGTCCCAAGACCTTAATTTTTGTCACCTGGCAATTTGACTCTTTTTCCAGTGGACACATAAAACACGTGCTACACACCCCAAGCCTAATCTCCTCCTTCCCACTTCTTGCTACCTTTATGTCATCTTCTGCCTTGCTTCTTATCTTTCTACTTTCCTGGTGAAAGCAGAATATTGGATATTCACTAGTTCCACAGACATTATTTTAAAGCAAATTTAAAGCAGACATTATTTTAAATCGCTATCTAGCAACTATGTCTTTTTTCCAGTTTTATGCAAGAGTAAGTGCAGGGGCCGCAATTCAGATCATGAATAATGGAGCTTTTAAGATCTAGATTGGGCACCCTGTACTGACTCTAGAGTAAGAATGAAAAAATGTAGCTGCTAGATACGGATTTAAAGTAATATTTGTTTTGGCGCAGCAACTCCAAAATTGTAACAACAGGAACATCATTTCATTTCATTATTTCCAGCAGTTATATAACACCCAGAGGGATAATATATCTGTTTTTCAAAACTTTTAAAAGTGTTTGTTCTAGTGTTAGATCTCATTCTGCTCTTTCATTTTGATTATTATGCAAAGCATATACCTCTGAGCTTTTAGTCCCCCCAAATCAACTCTCTTTCAGGCCCCAAACTGTGTGTTAGAAGAAATAGATGACTCTGGACCCAGGTTATACAGTCCTCGTAGATAACCATCAGCAGTTTCAACTGGGTTTTGAAGCAAAGAAGACACTTCTACAACTGATCTGGGGAGGGGCTGTAGCTCAGTGGTAGAGCATCTGCATGGCATGCAGAAGGTCCCAGGTGCAATCCCTGGCATCTCCAGGTAGGCCTGGAATAACTCCTGCCCTGAAACCCTGAACAGCTGCTGCCAGTCAGTGTCGACAATACTGGACTGGATGGACCAATGGCCTTACTCCATATAAGGCAGTTTTCTATGTCTTATGTTCCTATGATACAACTACTGGATGTATGTATTCTAAGAGTGCAATCTTATCCAAAGCCCTGCCAGCGAAAGCCAGCCAGGGTGAAAGGGCTGAAAAGAGAGGATTTTGCCTCCTGTTCTTCCTTTTAAAAGAGAGAGAGAGAGAGAGAGAGAGAGAGAGCAATTTTAGATAGTCTAGCCAACTTACTGATGGTGGGCAAGGATGGCAATAGAATGGCTGTAGGATCTTGTGGATCCACACATCTCCTTTCCCCTCCCTGCCCACTATTTTGCCCCCTTTAAGGGCATCAATGGGTGAGCCACTCAGCAAGAGTGGCAGAAACCCTGTTGCTCTTGTTGAGTGATTTCACCCGTGCCATAGTGAAGCCCCTCCCCTTGGAGAGGCTGTCACTTCTTCAGTAAGGCTTTTTTCATGGGACCAGATCACACCCTTACCACAGTTATCTGGAAGTTCTGAACTGTGGAACTTACCCTTGGGGGTCCCCCCTTCCATTTCACCCCTCCCTGAGTCTCCCTGAGTTGTTTTAAGGGTGATTTTGGGTCCATCCCATTTTCAGAGCAACCCTTTTACTGCAAATGGGAACTACACAAATGGGATGGACCCTAAAACCACTTAGGGGAGATTTTAATTATTTAAATTTGTTAAGGGGGCAGTGTAGTCCCCTCCCCCAACCTCTCAGTGGTCAAAGGCAGTGTATAATCATCCCTATCTTGTCAATTCCCTTGTATGTTTCCCAGTACACTTTGTTCCTTTTAACAGCTGAAACATACAAGGGAATAGACAAAGCAAGCCTATATATAGTTTGAAAGCTGGAATTGCATCCTTCCACTATTGTGAAAAACCTATCCCCCTCAAAAAAAACCATTAAAAAATCACAAAGACATGTTTGCACATTCCTGGGGCAATAATGATGATGATGATGATGATGATGATGATGAAGAAGAAGAATTTGGCCCTGTTTTGCTCAAGCAAAGAAAGAAAGAGCTCTGAATGCGATCAGGGTCATGATCAGAGTGGAGTCAGTGACTTGGCGGCATACAATATGGATTCTGCCACCAAGTTCCCTGTGATACATGCCAGAGCCAGCTGGAGGAGGAAGGAGGGGTAGAATAACCCACGGTAGGTCACACAGTTGGGCTCACTGTGTGTTGTTCTGATGACAACCCACACTGCATAGCTTATTTTGCAGGGTGAGTTGTTGTGTCGTGCGAACTCATCCATTGCTTCCCATGGTGTACACAGTATACACACATTCCTTTTGGCCCTGTTTATCTGGGTTGAATGTGGAATTCATGTACGCATCATGAGCAGCAATCTCTCTTTCAATTTGGTTTCAGTTCTCTGGGGTTGGGGATGGAATTATCTCTAGCTACAGAGAACTCTGTCAGTGATTGGCCACATAAGTGGAGTTCATCTTCCTTACTACTCTGCCATGAGTGACTTTCCTCCCGAAATTCTAGGAGAAACCCACTCCTGATTGACCAGTAACTTGCCCTAGTTTGAAGATGATCACTGAAATATAAATGTGAACAGGCTTTCATTTCCATGCAAAATGTACTCACCCCTTTATGCTTAACCTCTGCTCTCTACTTCAGTGTAACAGTTTAAACAGAAATGCCCTGCAGTACAATGCCACTTACCAAGCATTGTGTAAACATTTGGGAAGTTAGTCCATAGGGCAACGACTTCATCCAAACAATTCTGCAATGAACATGCCTGTGCATTTGTTTTACGATGGAAGAAGTACCTTTCTGTATATTTTACCACACTGACAATGAGATCCCCAGTGATTTACCAGAGGGTTACACTCTGCAGAGAATTAAGCTAATGTTTTGCTGTTTGTGGAGGTTATACACTATAGGAAATCTATGACCTAAATGCGGAGGCTGACATGTATTACATCATCACACATGCTTATTTGAGAAACATGACTATAATGGATGACTGTCGGGCTTCCATTAACCTATTAATATGATGAAGCCCAGCCCCGTCTTCAACAGAGGAAGCAAAACTTCAGTTAATAATAATAATAATAATAATAATAATAATAATAATATTTATTTATAACCCGCCTCTCCCTACGGATTGAGGCGGGGAACACAATACACATACAAGCATGACAAAGTTAAAAAATTAAAACAAGAGAAACACATAATTAAAACATTTAAAATTCATCCGGATAGGCCTGCCGGAAAAGAACAGTCTTCACGACTCTCTTGAATTTGTGAATACTGTCACTTTGTCTAACCTCCTCCGGCAGACCATTCCATAGTCTGGGAGCCATAGAAGAGAAGGTCCTCTGGGTAACACTCACCAGTCTAGTTCTGGCTGGCTTGAGTACGTTCTTCCCAGAGGACCTAAGAGTGCGGGGCGGATTGTACGGGAGAAGGCGATCCCGTAGGTAGCCTGGGCCCAAACCATGTAGGGCTTTAAAGGTAATAACCAACACTTTATACTTCGCCCGGAAACTGACCAGCAGCCAGTGAAGTGATTTTAAAACTGGTGTAATGTGGTCACCCCTAGGTGTACCGGTGACCAACCTGGCTGCCATATTTTGAACTACTTGAAGTTTCCGGACTAGGCACAGAGGTAGCCCTATGTACAGCGCATTGCAGAAGTCGAGCCTCAAAGTTACCAGTGCGTGCACTACCGTCTTTAGGTCTTCCAACTCTAGGAAGGGGCGCAGCTGGCGTATCAGCCGAAGCTGATAGTAGGCACTCCTGGCCGTCGCATCAATCTGAGCTGTCATCTGGAGCGACGGATCCAGGAGTACCCCCAAGCTGCGAACACAGTCTTTCAAGGGGGGGGGGGGTGTAACCCCATCCAGAACTGGTTGACACACCTCCAAACCCAGGTTGGGGCCTTCAAACCCAGATTGTGGCCTTTGACAGCAAGCACCTCCGTCTTGTCTGGATTCAGCTTCAGTTTGTTTTTCCTCATCCAGCCCATTACCGCCTCCAAGCATTTGTTCAGAGGAGACACACTATCCTTAGCTGACAATGTTGTTGAAGGCATAGAGAAATATATTTGGGTGTCATCAGCGTATTGATAGCACCCTGCCCCATGCCTCCGGATGATCTCTCCCAGCGGTTTCATGTAAATGTTAAACAGCATTGGGGAAAGGATGGCACCTTGCTACTTCGTTCCTGCTTCTCCCACTGTCCCACTAGTGCTCAGATTTATTTGAACAACAACAACAACAACAACAACAACAACAACAACAACAGATAGCCTAAATCCTTTCCTGAAATCTTTCTTTGGGTTTAATTCTTATTCTCAGGGGGTCCACAACTTTTTCCTTGACTGTTATTGGTGGGCATTACTCACCCCTTCCTTTCTGCCCTTCCACTATGCACACCAGAGGAGTTGTAGGTGGGGAAGGAGCTCTATCTTCCTTTGTGCTGCTTTGCAGAAGCAGCAGGAAACTCTCCCCCTTGTGAAACGAAGCAAGGACATGGGGAGGGATGCTGGGGTCTTGTTCCATCTCACAAGGAAAGCAAGAAGCAAGCACTTGTCCCTCTCACTACTTCCCCCTTGGGTAGAGGACTTTGGGGTTGCTTTTTTCTGGTGCTTCATGCATCTGATTACTAACTAGAGAAATGCAACCAATGCCCACGAGAGAAAGGTTATTGCAAACAGAATAAAAGCTGTGTTACTGGGGGTGGGGGTGGAGAGGATTGGAGACAGGAAAAGTTCATTTAAATGTCTTGGAATGATTGGAAATATTTGTTTGGATTTTAGAACTGCAGTGAAACGTGGAAGCTGTCCGTCATAGTACTACAGATGTACTGCTATTGAAAATAAATATTACCTGCATGGAAACTAATTTCTCTTAAACGACTGATGGAAAAACAATTCCCCACTATTAACTTCTTTGAAACATAAAAGTGCTTTGAATTTCTTTAACATTTTGAGTGAACAAACAGTACCAGGAACTGTGGAAAACAGAATCTTCTAATTTGCTATGCCGTGAGTGCTAATGCTTAGAAATAAAAATAAACACATTGATAACTGTTCTTTTTGGACAGCTGCTGAAGTATTAAAAAAAAAGCTTACAGCAGAACAAACAAACAAAAAACCCTCATCTTAATAATTCTGTTAAAATCAGTAATCTTTTCAGAGGGTATGATCACGTCCCCTCAGCTTCAGTCTCTTCACTGGGCTACCAGCCATCTTCTGCATCAGCTTCATGCATCAGGCTGAAACATAATTTCTTTCTCATTGTCACCATTAGGAATGGTGAGAATTTTATTCCATTTGTTGTTTGATAAGAACTTTCTGAAATTTGCAAATTTCTCCATAAATGGGACTGGAAGAACTTGAGTTTTTTTAAAAAACAAAGTGAATATGGGAGAAAATGAGTCGAGGTTGGTCCATCCAGACCCAGGGCTTTGTGCTTAGCTCTTAGAAGTCAGGGCTTGAAACCCTGTCTAGGCAGCTATGTTTGTGATGCTGAATTAGGGTTGCCACCTCTTTTTCTGGCAGACACATCTTTAACAGCTACATGGCAGGTAGGAACAACATGGTCCTCTCTACGCTGAGAACAGCTGTATTTGTTTTCTGTGCAGATGGGTGAAAAAAAATCATTAGGTTTTTTTTTTTTTTAACGTCCAAGTTATTTCCATTCTGTTTATATCTGGACCCTTTGTAGGTCCAGATATAGGGAAAATATCAGGTTAAGCTGGGCCTTCACTATTCAGCAAAGATGACAGTAACCATATGGGACCAACAGAGGTCTTGCATTCCACAGAACTGGATACTCTAGTAATCATCAATTGTGTTCTGTAGGAAAAATGTATCACTATTTCCCTGGGGCTCTTCTTGTACACTGCACTGTAATGCTCAACTTGGAGCATAGGAAGCCATTGTTAGGACCTGTCCTGATAGAGCCCCACAATTAGGAGCATAGAGCTTTCACACCATTTATTTATTTATTTATTATTTTATTCCATTTATATACCACCCCATAGCCAAAGCTCTATGAGAGCCAGCCATGGAGAAGATGCAGAGGAAAACAGACAATGTCTTCTTCAGATGCTTTATTAGAGAGATGGCTATGAACCAAATCCAACCTACAGTGTAATTTTTATGAGAGCTGCTCCCCCACCCCTGAACATGTGATCCGTAACTGTGAAGCCTCAACTGCTGCTGAGCATTAAGTGCATCAAAAAACCTATCCATCCACAAAATGGTTTGTTTATATGGCAAAATATATTTCTGAACCCTAAGACCCCTGTCTGGAGAACAGAAAGGCCATTCTTGCATTATTAAATGTATTCCTTATCCAACAGGGGCTTTGGCATTGGTGCTTTATGATCCATACCACTCCCTGCTTGAAGCAAATGGTACATGGATGTTCATGGGGATAGTTAAGCCTTTCCTCCCTTAAATATCCCTTTATTTGTCACAACTGTTTTCATGGTTGTCGAATTACTTACTTCGAAGTCGCATAATACAATGTGGGAAGTACAGTTTTTAAAACAATTGTGGGAGGAGGGCAGCAAAAAGACAAAACAACATGCTCAGTTTGAAGATATGCTAATGATTTCTAAATAAAAACTGTGAGACGGGGATTTGAAGAGATCTGTGACGAAAAAGCATCCACATCCCGCTCCCTCTCTGCTTCTGTTAATTCCCTAGAAAACTAGGCATGCAGAAAATAACTGAGTGGCTTCTGTTAACTGATAGCACAAAATTTTCATGGGCAGATACACAGATCTCCAAATACCATTTCATGCCTTGTACATCCTCTGGGGAGCAGCAATTCCTCCCACCCCACCTCCACTCCCTCAAGTGCATGGCAACAAGCATCTTATTACATTAGCTGACCAACATTATTAGCCTGCATGCTGTTGAATATTTAGCCCATTATATCATATTGTTCTGAGAGCAGGATTGGCACATGCTCCAAAGAGAGGTGCTCTCAGATAATCATGGCACAGCAGAGGCCATAACTAGAGCTCTGTTCTATAGCATCTTTAACACGCTGATAATCTCAATCTGTTTTCTTGTGCTATGTCCAACACACTTCTAAAAGCCTTCAGTGACATGATCTCCAAAGACTGACAGAAACGATTGCGATAAGACCATGTTCAGTGTTATTTCCGGACAAAATGTTTCCCTTCCACTGCTTATTCTACTTTGGAGTTCCTTAAGTGCTGGCCATAGATTTTGTGCCATTCAATCTCTAACCCAAATGCCACTTCTTTCCTTCTTGTAAAAGTCTTGTTTAATTGATGAAGCCGATTATCCATTTATTTATTTTTCTTTGAGATTAGCTAACGCAAATAAAATATGACTGATATTTGTGGTGGTCATGGCTAGAAACCTTCCTTATTTCTAGAGCTGACCCAAGACACACACACACACACACACACCCCAACGCAAAGTGCATTGTACCCAAGACTGGTTGAAGTTATTTTGGCACCTGAGGCAGAAAATCCCACAAGTACCTCCCCCCTCCCTGAGAATAAAAATACAATAGTAATCAAATAAGTAAATATTTGCTGTCCATACATGACTCCCAAAACCAGCTAACTGAGGCAGCTACCTCACCCTGCTAATAGCAGGGCTAACCCTGATTATTTCTTGTTATTTATTTATTTCACCTCACTCCTGGATCCATACGCCAGCTGAACCCCTTCCTAGAGTTGGAAGACCTAAAGTCAGTAGTGCACTCACTGGTAACTTCGAGACTCGACTTCTGCAATGCGCTGTACATAGGGCTACCTCTGTGCCTAGTCCGGAAACTTCAAGTAGTTCAAAGTATGGCAGCCAGGTTGGTCACTGGTACACCTAGGGGTGACCATATCACACCAGCTTTGAAATCTCTCCACTGGCTGCCAATTAGTTTCCGGGCAAAGTACAAAGTGTTGGTTATTATCTTTAAAGCCCTACATGGTTTGGGTCCAGGTTACCTGCTGGATCGCCTTCTCCCATACAATCCACCCTGCACACTCAGGTCCTCTGGGAAGAATTTACTACAGTCAACAAAAAGTAGGTTGACAATTGTTACCCAGAGGACCTTCTCTTCTACCGCTCCCAGTTTGTGCAATGACCTGCCGGGAGAGATTTAAAAGAGCTATAAAGACTGATCTCTTCCGGCAGGCCTAACCAGATGAATTTTAAGGTTTTTTTGGTGTTTTATTGGTATTTTAATGATGAATTGGTTTTATGTGCTTTTAATCAGTTTATGTATTTTATGCTTGATGTCATTACCCACCTCGATCCGGAGGGAGAGGCAGGTGATAAATAAATAAATATATTATTATTATTATTATTATTATTATTATGTCTCTTTGTATATTCTCATTGTTGGATGGCATGGTATGTTTATGATTGGTTTCATAAAATATATAAAGTATATTATTTCAGTCCAATGTAGACTTTCTTGCACTTATTCTAGACAAAATCTCTGTAAAATTCCAATTAAAATGGGGAGATTTTCATTGAATTCTATACAGAGTAATGTACTTCCCTGCAAAATCAGTGCAGGCCAGCAAAGAGATGTACTAGACACAACTAGGCATGTCGGCGAAATCTGCAACTGATTTAGATGGGTTTGCATTTTTCTGAAACTGGCCTGCAGATTCTGCAGTGGAGCGAATTTTTCTAAATCATGTGGATCCTGCAGACTTGTGAACCAGTTTTTCACTTCGGGAGAGGATTTCCACTAATTTGCTTTAGCACATTAGTGTGAGTGTGCATTGGCACTAATGAACACTCGCACAAATGTGCTAATCCACAATAGTTAATGCATATTAATGCCAAATTAGGCATTTGTGCTAATGAATTTAAATAAATTTAAATAAAATAAAAGAGTTGTGTTTAGGGATGTTCAGATTTTGCTAAATCTGTTCCGTCTGTGTTTCATGGATTTTCAGGCATATTTTTTTTCCATCTTCCACTCATTGACAGAATCAGATTTTTTTTTAATCAGAATTTTGTTGTACTTGGGCTTATTATTATTATTATTATTATTATTTCAATTTATTCAGTTCAATTTATTATTAGTTATTCACTTTATTAAATTTATTCAATTATTAGTGCTAACGTGCACTTCTGCACTTGTGCAAATGCACTAATCCAAATGAGTTAATTTGCACTAGGGCATGACGACTGTCAGGTTACACAAGGCACATGCCTTCGTACATGACTGTCATCCGAGAAGCGACCCAGAGGAGCATGGCCAGGATGCTGAGTGCCAACAAAAAGGGGGAACTCCACAAAGAATGAACACAGTGTATATGTGAGTCTATAAACATTCTATACTGTCTGTGTATAGTTGAAATGCATTGGAATTGTTTTTATTGAATTAAACAGCCTTTTTGTTAACCTCCTTTGCTTTTGGCTTTTCAGGATGCTGAGTGGTCTGGAAACGAAGTCTCATGAAGAACAGTTGAAAAAGCTGGATATGTTTAGCCTAGAGAAGGAAAGATTAAAGGAAGACACAAAAGCCATCTTTAAATACCTGAAAGCCTGTCACACAGAATATAGGGAGACGTATTCTCCTTTGCTCCAGAATTCAGAACCTTACCAATGGGTAGAAATTTCAAGATTTTGGTTGATCATTAAGAGAAACATCGTAATGGTAAGACCATTTGACAGTAAAACAGATGGCTTTGGGAGCTGGTGAGCTCTCTTTCACTAGAGATATTTAAGTAGAAGCCAGATGGCCATCTGTCAGGGATGCTATAGCAGCATTCTGCATTGTAGATCCTGCATTGCACAAGGGGTTGGACTCAGTGACCTCCAAGATCCCTTCTAACTCTAAAATCCTTCACTTCTAACATCCTCTCATGTTCTCTGCTTTGTTTGTTTTGGACTTACCTTTATATTTACGGTTATGTATGGATCTAAACAATATCAAACTGCTTTTAGAAAATGCCAGATGAAGGTCGAGGTGGATATATGAAAAGGTGAAGCCACTGTACTAAAAGAGGTGTAGTGAAAGAAACTGCCTATCTGTTTTTTCAGCATATATATATATATATATGATGCTGATGCCTTCCAAGTAGGATAAGCGGTATATTGTTGTTGTTGTTGTTGTTGCTGCTGCTGTTACTGTGAATTTCAAGAGTATGAGAACACAGTATGACATATGATGTCTCATGCAAACACAAGAATCTTGGCTTTTTCCAAAAATGCCTGTTATGTCCCAATGCTGAGAATGGTGGTGGTCAGTACTGTGTCAAAATGATAGCTGAGTATATGAAGCCTATGGAGTAATCAGAACATCTGATAGAAAGACATATGTCTCACTACAAATCATTGTGACATGTCAGGATGTGACAGGCAGTAAGTATATTTACACCCTGTGTAAGAAGGTTCTATTTATTTGAATTCATTGACCTGGTGAGCCTCTTGTAATCAATGTTGTTTTTCACTTTTTTGTACATAAGAGTCCCATCATTATGCAGAACAGTCCAAAATTTCACTGGGCTCCTCGCACTCCCCTTATCTACCCCATAAGACTCACTCCAAAGAATTTTGTTTTTCTTCCTTTCCTCTTAAGATATCTATTGTTCTGCTTCCTAACATTTTTGCAATTCAGGATGCTTAAGCTCATTTGCCATGAGGGATGACAATGTCAGGTTTTAGTTACCTGTTTGCCTATATCTTCCTGAATTCCTTCCTAGTGGGTGTTTTCTATGCAACTGTGTACTATTTCCTGCTGTGCTCCACTCTTAAGCCTCTACACGGTGATAACAAGTCAAGGCACAATAGGCAAGCAGAGATGGTGGGAGGGTGTGAGTTATGGAAATGTAACGGCAGGACACATTCAGTATAAGAAACAGATGCAGCATTCTCTTGTCTCCATGAGTCAGTATCTCTTAAGGTAGATGGGAGACAGAAAGTCATGCACACAGGTTGACGTGACAGCAGCCAGTACTCAGGCTCTTCCAAACCTGTAGCTTTTAAGGAGCTAGCAGAAGTACTTGTGTAGCCTCTGCCAAGATGTGTATATGCCAAACTTGGCATTGCCCTATATTTAACACAGGGCAGAACTGATCTGGCTGTATGTATGCCTCTCCTTATCCCTTTTGGGAAGGGGTGTAGTGAGTCTATTCTGAAATGCAGGCACCCATTATGACAGTCTCCAGAGCCCCACCTCCAAGGAGAGTCCAAAATGGCAGACAGCTGTGTTGATTCATAGCAACAAGTTGTAGCATTTTTCAGCTGCTAAGTGCAGACGTTTTGTAAAGGCAATGGGTCTGAACTGTCCATTCAAAACCAGGCCACCCCAGAATAATAACAAACAATATGCTGTTGCTTGGAAAATTCATCCCCACCCCTACCCAACTACCGTGAGGATTTCAGCTAAGCTTAGACAGAATAAAGGATTCGGAAGGGGATGGCAGACGTCAGAGTCCCTGCTAACAAAACAGTCCTGCCACTGAGTTCCTGCAAGCCCTGGTTCTACTACACTGCTGCTCTCGGAGCCTGAAATTGCTAAGCAGCCTTTTAAGTCTAGAAAAGAAAGATATCAACCTGCAAGCTATGCATCCAGCACAATTCCTCACTCTACAGCTTTGAAAAAATAGTAGCCCTCAAAGTAACTATTAGCCCTCTAATTCTAGAAGAGAGGGAGAAAAAACACTGTATGTGGAGCTGCTATAGTGCCATGTAATTTGCCACTTGGCTGCTAGTCCAAGCAATTTCTACTTACCTCAAGCAAGTAGTTGAATAGCAGAGAATAAGATTGACTTGGCAGGAACATTCAAGGGTACCCAATGAGCATTCAAAGCCAAGCAGGAATTCTAACATTCAGTGCCAAAACCTTCCGTGCTGGCTCTCTGCATATACCTAGCCCAAGCATTATAGGTTTGCGTCACTGATGGGCCTGCAGGCAAGATATAAATATAAATTTATATTAAAAGTGTCCATGCTGGGATCCAGATATAGACACAGAGAAGAGCTATTGAAATCAATGGGTCTTACGTTATTTCAGTGGATTTACTCTGTGTATGACTTGATTTGGATCCAACCCCCAGTCGAGGAATTTCAAATGAATGGGGACTTTTCAGTTTCATTTTAGATCAGGGGTGGGGAAATGTGTGGCCCACCATATATTGTTGGACTTCAGTTCCCATTATCCCCAGCCAGCATGGGCAATGGTGAGGGATGACGGAAGTTGTAGTCCAGCATTATATGGAGGGTCAGACATTCCTCACCATTGCCTTAGACTGTGCTAGCCTAGCCAGCACTGCTGGAAACTGGACCATTGTGGGATCTTGCTTTCAAGGGCCGTATTAAAGAGAGCACCATCCCACTCCAAACAATCAATGAGAAATATAGATTTTAAAATCCAAGGAAAACATGGAGCTTTATAAAAGAAAGAACATCATTCTGTCTATCTCTGCCCCCACCCCCCACCCCCACCCCACGTGCTCACTCTGGAAGCATCTGTGATTCTACTGAAACCACTCTCCTGATACAACCCTCCCCTTCTAAGGTGGCCCAGCGTAAATTACAGTCTCAGATTTTTTATGAAAGCAACAACAAGCTCGACTCTTCATATTGGGTTAGGGTGGTTTTAAGCACACCCACCTCAGCTTTGCTCCACTTCTTCAACGCTGGGTTCGCATGACATCGTTCCCCTCCTGCTGCTCTCTTGCCCTGAGGTCACAGGTTTTAGTTTCTGTTTCAATTTATCCCTCAGCGGGATAAATACGAATACGAAATGGAGGGGGAATAATAATAATAATAATAATAATTATTATTATTATTATTATTATTATTATTATTTATAACCCGCCTCTCCCTCTGGATCGAGGCGGGGAACAACAACAATATATATCACAAGAATCACAAACAGTTAAAAATTTAAAAACAAGAAAAAATACATCATTAAAAACATCTTAAAATTCATCTGGATAGGTCTGCCGGAAGAGAGCAGTCTTCATGACTCTCTTAAATTCATGAAGACTGCTAATTTGTCTAATCTCCTCCGGCAGTCCATTCCAGAGTCTGGGAGCGATGGAAGAGAAGGTCCTCTGGGTAACACTCGTCAGCCTAGTTCTGGCTGACTTGAGTAAGTTCTTCCCAGAGGACCTAAGTGTGTGGGGCGGATTGTACGGGAGAAGGCGATCCTGCAGGTAACCTGGATCCAAACCATGTAGGGCTTTAAAGGTAATAACCAACACTTTATACTTCGCCCGGAAACTGACTGGCAGCCAATGAAGCGATTTTAAAACTGGTGTAACGTGGTCACCCCTAGGTGTACCGGTGACCAACCTGGCTGCCATATTTTGAACAAGTTGAAGTTTCTGGACTAGGCACAAAGGTAGCCCTAGGTACAGCACATTGCAGAAGTCAAGCCTCGAAGTTACCAGCGTGTGCACTACCGTCTTTAGGTCTTCCAACTCTAGGAAGGGGGCACAGCTGGCGTATCAGCTGAAGCTGATAGTAGGCACTCCTGACCGTCGCATCAATCTGAGCTGTCATTTGAAGTGACGGATCCAGGAGTACCCCCAAGCTGCGAACACAATCTTTCAGGGGGGAGTGTAACCCCATCCAGAACTGGTTGACACACCTCCAAACCCAGGTTGGGGCCTTTGACAGCAAGCACCTCCGTCTTGTCTGGATTCAGCTTCAGTTTGTTTTTCCTCATCCAGCCCATTACCACCTCCAAGCATTCATTCAGAGGAGACACACTATCCTTAGCTGACGATGTTGTCGAAGGCATAGAGAAATATATTTGGGTGTCATCAGCGTACTGATAGCACCCCACCCCATGCCTCCGGATGATCTCTCCCAGCGGTTTCATATAAATGTTAAACAGCTGCAGAAGCAACCCGGGGGGGAAATAGTAGGTGTGATAAAGCCCATAATCCCAACCCCCATCGTTTATTTGCATGCAGTAAAAAATGTACAGAACCTGTAATATAATTGTACACAGTTGAAGAGCGTTGAAGACTGAATACAAAAGGTCTGGGTTTTTTTTTACATACTGGAAATAGTGTGTGTGTGTGTGTGTGTGTGTGTGTGTGTGTGTGTGTTGGCCCTCTATTTTCTATACAATTGTACAGACCAACTGTGCTTATTAGACTAACACTCTTTCATATAATTTGGCCTTGACAATGATTCTTCACAGAGCAACACTGGAATACAGAATGAAATCATAACAATAACAGCAGCAACAGCAGCAGCATTTTACTCTTTTTTCCTGTACTTTCCATCCAAGGACCTCAGAGTGCTGTGCAGTTATCATTGATTTGATTCTTCTCGGAACTCAGAGGGCTTGTTCACAAATTATGCTGCACAGTACGAACATCCAAACATTATAGCCCTACCTTAACCATGCTTACTTGGAAGCAAAACCTAATGTTTTCAATGGGACTCCCACATAGGTATACTGAGGATCGCAGCTAACATGTTATTTACCTTTTGTTACCTATTTATACTTGAATCCATCTAGAATTGAAGGCTATTTGTAGCATTTTCCCCTTAACAGCATAACCAATAAAGGAATGGCAAAATGTATTTTTAAAAAAACCCAAAAACTATTGTTATTGTTATGAGTTTATTTTGTATTCCAAGACTATCAGTAGATAATCCTCCCCCACCTCATAATCCAGAGTTTAGCTGTGGTAGGTAGGAAGACAGTCAATCTATTTCAGATGAGACCTTTATCTTGCAATCACTCCGCCTCATTCATGAAATTTTACTGCTGATCCAGACATTGACTGGATCAACATGACAATCCACACTCATGATTGACCATGGGTTGAGTGTCCATTGTCGTTGAACCATGTGTTGTTGTATTGTGTGAACCCAGCTGAGCTAGCCAACCATGGTTTGTTAATCACAAACAACCGACAGTTCACAACCCAACAACAAACCATGGTTTCTCTTTGTGGGTTGTTAATGTTTAGCAAACCATGGTTTGTTATCACAGTTGAGTTCATACAATACAGCAACCCATGGTTCAATGACAAACTACACTCAACCCATACTCAACCTTGAGCATGGGTTGTCATGTTGTGTGAACCTAGCCATTGTCGTCTTCAACTTGTAGCTCTCCCATGTTTCCCCACCACCTCTTCCATCTTTTTCCTTATTACAGAAAATCTGTTAAGGAAAGAAAAATGACAAAATTGCTGCACCATGGCTTTTGACTGGTAGCGCTAGGAGTACTCTGGAAGCACCCTTGGTGTAGAGAACCAGTGCATGTAGACCAAAGAGTCAAAGACAGAAGCATTCCTGAAACCTGATCACACATGGCCTGTAAACACATAGTGGTAAGGGACAGAGGGATCCCTTCCCCTCTGCCCTACTTAAACAGCATTTCTTTGGGGACGTTTAAATCTGAATTAGCATCACTAGTATATTAATTATACTAAATGAAGACTATCAGTCCCTCTAATAGCAATCTCAGGTGGTGAGTGCCAACAGAAATAGAAGTAAAAATAGAGCCACTGAGAAATAAGAAAGAGTTATCATCCTATTTTGGAGGACCATGAGGTTTGCGGAAGTACAAAATTTGAAAACAAACTAGGTGGGGAAAGAATCCCCAAAACTGTCCAATAAAGACTGAGAATACTCAGTAGCCATAGAAAGTTATGTATTGGTGGGGGTGGAGTAATTGGTCTGCTTGAGCCCCTAACAACTTGTAGAATCCTAGAGGACAGCATGGCTGGCTGGAACCTTGAGCCACCTGCACTCCCATTAGGAGGTGAGAATACATTGCAACAGTCTGTTACAGACCCATTAGTCCGAGCTACATTCTCTTCTGAGCTACTCCTCCAACTCTGTATAAAAGCTCAAGTCTGGATTTTAACAAACAAACAAAGAAACAAACAATAAAGCTCGCAGACATACAACCATTGTCCTCTCAATAACCTTTCCTAGAAACTAGGTTAGAGTGCAACCAGTAATTAGATGGATGACTTGCCTCCAGCAATAGTTGTCTAATTGGCTGACATACTTTTCAGTGCAGTATGCATTACCTCCTCCCAGCATCCTACAAACATGTACCCCAATTTTCCCCACTGCCCTCGGCCACCCATGATGGATAAGAGTGATTCTCATGAGGAGGAGATCTAAGGAGTTCCAAAACTTGGTGTGAGAGATTAATATTTACTCGGGAGAAACTAGATTTTTGAGCATTCTGTTCCAGGCATCATTTGGCTGCAAAACACTGCTGAATTTTCTTTCTGCCACAGAAAAAGATAGAGAGGAATCAAGCATTGAACAATGGATTCTTCTAATTGTATTTTCAAGCTGCCCTGCTCAGTCAGACTGCATGATTAATAGCAGAAACCAAAATTACCTTCGGGGTCTGTATATTCTCATAAAACAAATGAGCGATAAGCAAGCACATCACTTTATCAAGAAAATTCTCCCAGTGTCTCTTTTCCTAATCTTTCATCTCCTAGAGATTGTCTGGTAACCAAGGTGACCTGTAAGGATAACCTGCAGACGTGAGGTGCCTAAGAGCTACATCATCAAAGATATCAAAGCGCACCTGGGCTAACCCAGACTTACACTTCCAGCAAGACAACCACTGCTGTGGAATAGTATCTACCAGCATAAGCCAAAGCAGTATCTATACTGATGCCTAAGATTCAGACTACATGTTGCAAGGTATGTGTGGCTGCTACTCACCTGTGTCTCTGACCTGTGTCTTTCTGGTAATACCTAGTTAAAGATGATCTGTGACATGATAAAATTTTGCTCACAGTTCCTCCATCCCCGCTGTCCTCATTGGTGGTCACTTGTAGGGAGTAGAGAAACTCTGAGCACGATGATACCACATGTTGTCTTTTACCAGGTGTTACTATTAGGAAGGCATGGTTCAGAGGTGCAGATTGGCAGCAGCCAGACAGGCATTCCCATGATGTCTAGTTTAGGACTCAACAACATATTAGTAAATAGTTTTTTTTTTAAAGGTGCAGAAAGTTAGAACCATTCCCACAGAGTTTATAGCCCCTGTGGCAGCTACATGTGAATCACATTACCCACACAGAGTTCCCTGATCAAGTGTGCAAACAGCAAGGTTCTGTTCATTTTGGACCAGTAATATGCAATTATGATTGGTCAATTAAATTAGGCTGACCATATGAAAAGGAGGACAGGGCTCATGTAACTTTAACAGTTGTAGAGAAAAGGGAATTTCAACCAGTGTCATTTGTATGCAATTAGTTCCTGGTGAAATTCCCTCTTCATCACAACAGTTAAAGTTGCAGGGGCCCTGCCTTCTTTTGTATATGGCCACTCTAGTATAGTGCCTGCACCTTTAACTGTTGTGATGAAGAGGGAATATCACCAGGAACTAATTGCATACAAATGACACTGGTTGAAATTCCCTTTTCTCTACAACTGTTAAAGTTACATGAGCCCTGTCTTCCTTTTCATATGGTCAGCCTAACTAAACCATGACTTAGTGTGTTGTGTGAACCATTCCTAACCACGGTGGCTACCTAACCACAGTTTAAACACGCTCACTAACCATTTGCTACAAAAGAGTAGCGGCCTAACCATGGCTTAGCATGTTGTCTAAATAGGCCCAGTAGTGGTTATTTATTATTTATTTATTTATTTATTACACTTATATACCGCCCCAGAGCCGAAGCTCTCTGGGCAGTTTACAAAAATTAAAAAGATTGAGCATAAAAGACAATATACAAAATTTAAAACCATAAACATAAAACAGCTGTCATTAAAACACTTTAAAACATTTTAACTGTTAAGCCTGGCCACAATGTCAATCAAACCTCAACTTGAGCTGTTAAAATGCCTGGGAGAAAAGAAAAGTTTTGACCTGGCACCGAAAAGATAACAGTGTTGGCGCCAGGTAGGCCTCATCGGGGAGATCATTCCATAATTGAGGGGCCATCACAGAGAAGGCCCTCTCCCTTGTTGCTGTCCTTCAAGCTTCCCTCGGAGTAGGCACCCGGAGGAGGACCTTTGATGTTGAGCGTAGTGAACAGGTAGGTTCATGTCGGGAAAGGCGTTTCATCAGGTATTGTGGTCCCAAACCGTGTAAGGCTTTATAGGTTAAAACCAGCACCTTGAATTGGGCTCGGAAACCTACAGGCAGCCAATGCAAGCGGGCCAGAATTGGTCTTATATGTTCGAACCTTCTGGTCCTTGTTACCAATCTGGCCGCTGCATTCTGCACAAGCTGCAGCTTCCGAACCACCTTCAAAGGCAGCCCCACGTAGAGTGCATTGCAGTAATCTAACTTGGAGGTTACCAGAGCATAGCCAACTGAAGCCAGATTATCCCTATCCAGATAGGGGCGTAGCTGGGCCACCAGCCGAAGTTGGTAGAAGGCACTCCATGCCACCGAGGCTACCTGGGCCTCAAGTGACAGAGATGGTTCTAAGAGAACCCCCAAGCTACGAACCTGCTCCTTTAGGGGGAGTGCAACCCCATCCAGAACAGTTTGAACACCCTCCATCCGGTCAGAGGAACCCCCCACCAACAGCATCTCAGTCTTGTCTGGATTAAGTTTCAGTTTATTAGCTCTCATCCAGTCCATTGTCGCAACCAAGCACTGGTTCAACACATCCACAGCCTCACCTGATGGAAGATGAAAAGGAGAAGTAGAGTTGCGTGTCATCAGCGTACTGATGACAACACACTCCAAAACTCCGGATGACCGCACCCAACGGTTTCATGTAGATGTTGAACAGCATGGGGGACAAAACTGACCCCTGCGGAACCCCATACTGGAGAATCCACGGGGCTGAGCAATGTTTCCCCAGCACCACCTTCTGGAGCCGACCTGTCAAGTAGGAGCAGAACCACTGCAATGCAGTGCCTCCCACTCCCAACTCAGCCAGTCGTGCCAGAAGGATACCATGGTCGATGGTATCGAAAGCCGCTGAGAGATCAAGGAGAATCAACAGAGTCACATTCCCCCTGTCTCTCTCCCGACATAGGTCATCATACAGGGCGACCAAGGCTGTTTCCGTGCCAAAACCAGGCCTGAAACGGATCCAGATAATCAGTTTCATCCAAGAGTGTCTGTTGCTGGCCAGCAACCACCCGCTCAAGGACCTTACCCAGGAATGGAATGTTTGCCACCGGCCTAAAGTTATTAAGATTTTCTGGGTCCAGGGAAGCTTTCTTCATGTTAGAGTGTTGGACTGGATTCATGAGACTTGGGTTCTAGTCTACACTCGGCCATGAAGCTCACTGGGTGACTTTGGGCTTGTCATTTACCCTCCACCTAACCTGCCTCACAGGGTTGTTGTGAGAATAAAATGGAGAGAAGGAGAATCATATACACTGCCTTGGTCTCCTCAGAGGAAAAAGGCAGGATATCAATGTAATAAATAAATAAGTCAATGAAGGGCTGATAGCGATGAGGAATGAGCAGCATGAACCACAGACCCAGACAGGAAGGTCTGACGTAAGAGTAGCATGCTGGCATTGATGAAAAGGCAGCACTGTCTGTGGGAGGCTGAGAAAAGAGCACTAGATATAGGAAGTGACCCATTTGTGCTTGGCAGAAGCAGTGAATGTCAAAAAAGTTAACTGTAGTGCAGATATACCCTCCCTACAAGGACGTCCCTTCTCTGATCTGGAGTAGAAACTGAGTACATCATATAGATGGGGAGCATCACATTATTATTATTATTATTATTATTATTATTATTATTATTATTATTGGGACTCAAGGCGGCTTACAAATTAAAACATGTACAGTTAAAACAAATAGCGATATACAAAAATGAAAATTATAATTAAACATAGTACAATTTTAAAATATTTAAAACATTTAAACACATTTTAAATACACATAATTAAAAACTCCAAACTATAAGCAGTACATCCACAAAGGTCTGAGCTACTCTCCAAAGGCCTGCTGAAACAAAAAAGTTTTAGCCTGCCTCCGAAAGCACACCAAGGAGGGAGTCAGTCTAGCTTCCCAATACCAGACTTAGTTCTCTGAGTACCAATCCTTACAGAGCCAGAACAGCACCATCCATGCACAAGAGGGACAAATGAGATGTACTGGATCAGACCAAAGTTCTACCTAGTTCAATCATCCTGTTTCTTTACTCACTAAGATGCCAATGGGAAGCCCATAGCAGGACATGAATGCAGTAGCACCCTCCTGTTCATATTCTATCAACTGGCATAGAGAGCCATGTTGCCTGTGATACTGGATATAAGTCATCATGACTAGTAGCCATTGATCGCCTTATCCTCCATGAATTTGACAACTGTCTTTTTAAAGCCATCCAACTTGGTGGCCATCACTTCATCTTGTGGTAGCAGATACCAATGTTTAACTAACACTCTGTGAAATACAGTCCCAAATCTTCCACCATGCAGCTTCAAAGGATGATCCTGGTTTCTATTAATGATGCTGGAGGCTAGATGACTGCCTCATTTTGCCTAGTAAGAGGGCTGGTCCTGCTTGGTCCCTTAGTTTGTGGCAGAAGCCAGACTGTGCTTCCTTTAGCTACTTCATGTGGGTAAGACCTATTGTCTCTGTCACTGATTATAACAATATTATTAATAACTTACAGTAACATTATTAGTAACTTAGGATATATATATATATATATATATATATATATATATATATATATGGATATTATTCTACAACCTGATTCTGAACTGAGGTTTTTATGACACACATATTTCCCATAAATCAGGTAATTTTCATCCCAGGTGCAACACTGGCATTTGCCAGTTCATCAAAGGTATAGAGAAGAAAAGATATGTATTATTTCCATTTGAGAATTTGATATTGAAGATTTTTTTAATGCACACCAAGGAGAAGGAAAAGCAAATGTGAAGAATAATCAACAGAAAGAAAACAAATCTTTGCATTTCTATAACAAAATCAATCTACATTAGAGTCATCTTAGCTGCAGGATACATTTTCTTTTTTTCTTTTTTAGTGGTGCTGGATGATATATATCTATATATTTGAATTGATGTTTGAGAAAGTCTTAAGCCTGCTTCAGAAAATGAAACATTTACTGCTCTCCAAAGCCATTTGGAGAATTTCCTGACTTTGATGTCTCTGTACTCACATACAGCAGTTTATATGCATTCTAGAGAAAAAAAAACTTTTGTCATTCTATTTCTCTATCCTGTTCCTATGGTCCCTAGTGGCTTTGTCTATTTATTTTCAAGAAACTTAAAAACAAAAATAAATATTTTGCTGTGCAGATTTATGATGAAAAGATGATCTATCTCCATTACTTTTCTGGTGCTCAGTGATGAAAAAACATGTTAACAAAGGGAAATGCTTCTTAGTCAGCTCATGATGTTCCCTGCTGTTCAGTTTGGATTGTAAAGAATATGCCTTAATGAAAGCAGGTGAGAAGGTGAAGAAAACTAATGAGGGTGTTCCTCAGCCTTGAAAGTTCATTTACGAGCTGCATGAACTTCTGTTGTGTTGGGAAAATGCACACAGGTCTAAAACCATCACCTTCAAGTTCACAAAAGCTTCACTCCTGGTGCAGCAGAAACCAATTTTGTTTCTTGCATCATTCCCCCTCCCTCCAGAATTATTTTTATTTTTATTATTATTATTATTATTACTATATTTATTTATATCCCGCCTTTTTCCCAATACTGGGACTCAGAATTCATTGGTGATCAAGTGAAAGGGGACCTAATTTTTTTGTTCATTTTGTTTGATTGTTTGTTGCATGGAGAATGTGGAACATGAGAACATTTTCTATATGAGGCATTTATTGTGTGCTTGTCATTCCCTTCTCATGGTTGTTTACAGGTTCTTTAGACAATGGCATCACCCTCCAGTTTTAGTTCTGTGTCTAATCAGCATTTTAGAGCATGGAAAATGTGACATTTAATTGTGAAAGCAAAAACTTGATTTCCTCTTGTATACTTGTGCTATTCCACTATACCACAGTGCCACCTAGAGGTATGTAGCAGAAAAGCAGGAAAGGAAACACTCCTCATATGGTGGCTCAGATCTCAATTCTGCGACAAAGGTTGATACAGCTGATTATCAACCTTGTGTAGAAAAAGCTCTATATTGCATGCATTATGGGAGTATCTTCTGAATTGTTAGGCAATAGCCTATGACAGGATCCAAACTTCCAGAAAACAAGGTATTCCAAGCACTATGGGCTTTTAACCTGTAAGCCTAATATTGGCATTTGACTCTTACTCAGGTGTGCAGAGTTAAAAGTTGCCTAGGCAGTGCTTAAACATACAATCCAAAAGGCTTCTTTCATGGCAGAACTTCAACTAGAGGTGCTGAAATCAGAAGTTAATGCTCAGAATAATAGATCAGAATCTGGAAAGGGATGTTCAGATGAATATATCTCACACTGAAAGCATAGCAGTGGGGATGGATGACTGCCACATCTGGATGTCTATCTGAATACAAATGTTCTCCAACTGCAATACATTATTTTCAATAGGGTTTGAACACAGATGCACATGTACTTTCCCACCCAAATTCTGCCCCAAAAATTGAGAGTAATTATGCATAATCAGCACTGGATCAGAGTAAACATCCTGCCATAAGTGTTGCCAGACAACTAAGAAATCAGCACAGCATCGGCCCAATTGTCAAGGCAATAGGAATGGGTTTCCTTTTTCCCTCTAGGGTGAGGACAATGGGCTTCTTTTGCCCTTTGTCATAAGGCCAAATCTGATTGGCTATGTAGTACCATGATCTCACAATGTTCACTGTGTGAGTGGCTGGGATCATAGTGCAAAAGCCCTTTCAAATTAATAAGAAAATTCTGGAAAGATAGGGTCCTTTCTCACATATCCCAAAGAGGACACTTCCTTATTGAAAATCAAAGCTCAGTAACTTTTGATACAGCACTAATAATGATTTTATGCTGTTTCTATTGAAACATGTGAACCAGAGGATTGAGGACCAAGAGAAAACAGACAATGAATCCCAAATAGAATATTTGACAAGAGCTTTTTCCTAAGAATCTGACAGCTTGCAAAAGATTCCAGTTAAAAATGCTCCAAATAACAACCTTTTTGCTATTATAAAAATGGAGTCTTACTTCTCAGGCACTTATCTTCAGATAAGTATAAGATACAATTCTCCCTGTACAAAAGAATGGGGCATGGGATGGGAGTGGTAGAAAGAAGATGATAAAACACTTTTACACTATCATCAAAACAGCAGAAACCTACCCTGCTAGTAACCTCACATACCACATACCAAACATTTAAAAAAGAAGAAAAAAACAATGACAGATGATTATTCCCAGCACTCTTGGATCAGCCTACCTATTAACAGTTCTGCCAAGAATAAATTGCATTAAAAAATCTGTTAACTATTCTCTATGTCTTACTTATCTTCCCAGTTTCAGTGAATGCACAACCCAAATTATCAAGAATGGTGGCTAAATTGGTATACCGTTGCTCAGGTCCAATTTAAAAGGACAAACTAGAAAAAAGAAGACAGGAGGCAGGAATATTGGGGGGACAGGATAGCTTCAGGATATAGTTAATGATGGGAAAGAGAGGCTTTAATGCCTGCATCACTGGTTTTAATTTATTTCAGGTCAGTAGCAGCAGGAAGTCATTAACATATGATAGTTATTCCTTTTCCTATGAGTTTACTGTCTCGGTCTTTGTCCTAATAAACTGATATACACATTACAGAAATTACCAGCCTAATTGGCACCTTTATGACAGCATCAGTACTTAAGCCACTAGATATATAATCAGTGAATGCAAACCACTACTGTGTGTGCTGGTCTTGTACTATGTGAAAAAATATGATGTGCATGATAGTAGCTCTTTGTGGATTGCAACCTTGAACTATGTCCTTCCCCACCCCCAATCAGAGGAGTATTTTGATAGGCTGGAATGACATGGAAACATCATCTGAAACATTGGTTCGATGTTTGTGACACATTCCATAAATACTAAAGTAATTAATGGTGCACTTTTGACAAAAATTAAACTCACATAAAAGACAGAAAAAGCATTTCAAACCACTTTATAAAAATGCAAATGTGTTCTTATTGTTCAGCTCTTTATGCAATTAAATTATTCATCAGGGCAGATCCTGGATGGTGGAGTTACTTATGGGCTGGCTTCATTTTGCTGTTGTGCTTCTGACCCAACTGATGACAGCAAAGTTGGGTTGGATTGGCTTGTACTGGGTATTTCTGTTACAAAACCAGTGTAAGATAGCACCCAAGAACATTTCATCCAAACAGGAATGAGAAAGTCTCTAGAGCCTAAACAAAGATCGGGGAGGGGGGAGCATATGGTAGCACTATTTCTAGTTCATAGATATGAAACAAAAGCAGCTCCCCCAGGCTTAAGCCTGTTTACTCAGAAGAAAAGTCCCACTGATTTCAAGCAGGCATGCTTCAGATTGTAGCCTATGGCAAATTCTCAGCAGGTCCAACAGACTTCTGAGATTTCTAAACAACTGCATTGTGAGCACAGAAAATACAGTGCCATTCGGCACAGTCCATTAAGACCTTTTCTTCTTGTCATCTCATGGAAGTTTCATAGAAGCATCATTCTACTTCTCTTACATTGAGTTGGGGGAAGTGGGGAGAGAAGTGGATTTTGTCTGGCCAATGAAGTAAAGGGGAAGCCAACCTGCCACAAAATTGGTGTTGTGCGAGGTGCAAGGTATATTAGCCTAAGTTTTCCCATGAAGTCAGTAGCAGAGAGAAAAGAGTTGGGTAGGCTGACCAGATAAAATCCAGGTCAGGGCTCATGTAACTTTAACAGTTGTAGAGAAAAGGGAATTTCAGCCAGTGTCATTTGTATGCAATTAGTTCCTGGTGATATTCCCTCTTCATCACAACAGTTAAAGGTGCAGGCACTATACTAGAGTGACCATATACAAAAGAAGGCAGGGCCCCTGCAACTTTAACAGTTGTGATGAAGAGGGAATATCACCAGGAACTAATTGCATACAAATGACATCTGCTGAAATTCCCTTTTCTCTACAACTGTTAAAGTTACATGAGCCCTGACCTGGATTTTATCTAGTCACCCTATAGTTAGGTGACTGAAAAAGTAAGCTATAGGCTCATCTACACCTAAGGGTGTAGCGGGAGGGAGGGGGAGGATTGCGATCCTCCCCCAGCGTCTACATGGCTGTGCAACATCCCAGAAGGGAAGAGGGACATTGCGGGCACCATATCTATTAAGAGGATCCTGGTTACGCAGCGAAAAAGAAAAACATCCCTGCCAAGCTCCACTCCCCCCCCCCCGCTATCCCAGGGTTGGCGAAATTGCTCCCCCATGGGCACAGAGCCACCCCTCACAGCTCTATGCCCATTTGAAGGCCTGGGAGCCTGTGCCACACCAGTTGTGGTCCTCAGGGTTGTCCCAGGTCCGTGGGAAAACTGGGACATCCCTAGTTTCAGTTAACCCAGGGAAAGTCTCTGGTTGTCCCTGGGATGCCCTGTGCGTCATTTGGATGCACAGGGATAACCTAGAGATGATCCCGGGATAACTGCATAGTGTAGACATGGCCTAACTTATCTTATATAAGAATATAGTAGTGTAAGGCTTATTATTCAAGATCTACCAGACTAATTTTGCTCATTTTTGTGTAAAATTGAAGTTTGTGCAGTGTAGACATGCAGAAAATTTTGAAAGTTCAAGAAAGTTCAAATCTCAAGCTTAAATATCAATTAATTTCCCCTGTCCCAAAAAAACAAGGCATCCCCTCTGCCAACGCATAGCCCAGTACAGCCAATCAGTGTGGCACCAAGTGGAACCTGGGTGAAGCCATGCAGTTCAGCAATCACCAACAGAGGGGAGGAGGAGGAGGAGAAGGAGGAGGAGGAAGGGGACGAAGGCAGCCAATCAGGGTGCACTCGGGAGGGGCTGACCCATGACACATGTACATTTTGGAAGGGGGATTCACTAGGAATGAGTCACATTTTCATTATTCATGAGCCCCTCTGTGTGAGGAGACTGAGGGGGGAGCATAAGAAGAGCAGGATTACTAGCACCCATGGTGATATGGGCTTTGCACTAGTCTAGAATGAATATGTTACCTTACAAACTGCCTTTTTCTGTCTGTTGCCATGACAGTTGCAACAGTCAGCCACGATAGCGAAGTTAACTGTTAATCATTTAATGAAGGGAAGTATTCTTGATTGTTTTGCTCAGAGGGGTCTTAATTCTGGAGACCAGGCTCTGCCTAGATCTTACCCTTGCTAGCATAGAAAAGCACACTTTTATTTAGTGGACTGGAATAATCTCTTTGTGCTTTATAGCAGCTCTTTCTCTCCATACATTTCAAAAGGCTGTTACTATTAAGTCAGCAGCAGTTTGATTACTTTGGGAAGTAGGGCTTTATGGGACGCTCTTGCAGTAGGTGAGGGCTACACTGGAAACAGAAGCCAGTTGTCTCTATCACATTGCAAGATAGGTGGAAGGTCCCAACTAGATGCTAATCTTATAATCATTTTACTTGGGAATAAAATTAGGGATGATCTACAGGGAAGAATTTCCTTAGACTTTTATTTATTTATTTATTTATTTATCACATTTCTATACCGCCCAATAGCCAAAGCTCTCTGGGCAGTTTACAAAAATGAAAACCATAAAAACCATTCAAAATATAAAACAAACAAAAGTATAACGTATATAAAATACAATATAAAAGCACAACCAGGATAAAACTCAGCAGCAATGCAGAAATTAATACAGATTTAAAATACAAAGTTAAAACAGCAAAGTTAAAAAATAAGTTGATAAACTGTTATAATACTGAGAAAATAAAAAGGTCTTCACCTGACATCTAAAAGAGTATAATGTAGGCACCAGGCGAACCTCTCTACGGAGTTCATTCCACTGCCGGGATGCCACAGCAGAGAAGGCCATCCTCCTGGTAGCCACCTGCCTCACTTCCTTTGGCAGGGGCTCACGGAGAAGGGCCCCTCAGGATGATCTTAAGGTCATGGCAGGTACATATGGGAGGAGATGTTCCTTCAGATAGCCTGGCCCCAAGCTGTTTACTTCTGAGCTGTAAAATGCTCAATATAGATAAGGGACAGGATGGTGTAGAAAATATTAAGGACCACCAGGGTTGTGTCTGCACCAATGCAAATCTATTTTTCACTGCATGAGTACTGATACACAAGTGTCCCACAGTACCAACGGACCTGCACTGCACACTGGTACTGTCATAGTATCACCATCTGCATCACACCTGAAGAGTATTGTATTCAGGCACAGTGAGTTAATTGTGCACTGTCCCCTTAAGTGTAACCAAGCTGGCTGCTTTCCCCTTTTCTTCTTCTTGGCCTAAGAAAAACCTTGCTGCAGGCCAGTGCTCCTAACACTGCAGTGGGGCTGTACTGCACTCTATTAACAAACCAGTTCAGTTACCAACACATATGTGGAGCCTGAACTCAACAGTCAGATTCAACACAAGGAGACAGCACTAAGCTGATCCATGCCACATCATTGCTGACTAAAGTGCAACATTATCCACAAGCCTTCCTCCTGCACTGCACCTGTGTATTTTGACAGGTAGAGGATGGCCCATGTCCTCGCAATATATTTATAACAGTATCCAGCAATATTTTGCCTCCTTTAGAATCATTTCCCTTGGCTATGTGCTAAACAAATTCCCTAACATAAGAAAGAACCAGAGAAATAGTATATTTCTCCAGTGAAAAGCCTTTTGTTGTTATGTCACTGTTTAGAAGTGAAGGGGGTGGTGGAAATAATTATCCTGCTGTTGAAGTCTGTCCTACCAGTTCAGGTTGAGGCTCTTTAACAAGCTGTGAACATGGAGGAGGGATGAGCCACTGAAAGAAAGCATGCCCTTGAGCTCTCTCTGTGGGCTGGTTCTGGTCTGTTGATATTTACTGAACGTGTTTTACCTTAGGAAGGGAAAAGGTGGGCCTTGGTGAGGCAAGCGGAGCCTAACGGGTTTTAAATTAAATTGAACAACAACAACAAACCTTGCAGGCAATCTCCTTTTAGAACGAGAACCAAATAAAAATGACTAGTCCCTTTAGGAGACGAAGAAGAAACATAAACCCCAGCAATATGCTATGATCTAGTGCAACGTGGAATAAGGATTGTTTTCCTTTTCCTTTTTTTCGATGCCAGCATTTGAGAATTTGCAGTTATACAGACACTCTTCTTAGGCACAGATGAGGTAGCTTTTCCCTCCTCCAGGTAGTGAAACCATTTCTAAAATAAATATGCTTCTCTCCTCATTGCATTTTTAATAATTGGATTACCATCAGCAAGAGGCTTGTGGCTAAGAAACATATGACATAAGCCAGGATCTAATAGACTTAGCAAATGCCTCAGAGTCAGTACTAGGAAGTCTTCAGTTCAGTTAGTCTTCTTGATGCTTAACTGCTGTGTCAATCTCAAAAGTGTTAATGCTAAAAAGAAAAAAAAAGGTAATGTTGGTGTCTGTCTTCTTGGAAATCTAGTTATTTCTAGAGGGCAACCATTTAATACACAGTTCTGACTCTGCTTTAAGAAGTGCCAAATTCCCCTTGACTTCAATATTATAAAGAAGAATAAACAATAATCAGGTTATTTATATAATATCCAGAACCATTAATCGGAATTCAGAGAACTTTACCCCAAATCCTTTAAACTATATTTCTTTTTGTTTGCCTCTCCCCAAAATTAGCTATTGTTGAGACAAATTTCTTGAAACGTACCACTGAAATATTTCTAGATGGATGATATAGCCCAAGTTATTGACTTAAGCTGCTTACACAGAAGTAAATGTCCCCTGAATTCAGGGGGATTACTTTCCAGAAAAAATTCCTTCATTCAGATCAAGTTTGTTATGACTGAAGCTGCTGTCCTTCCTATATATAATTACTAGGGACCACGTTTCACTGAACACTGACACTTACTTCTGACTAAACAGGCTAGGATCATGTTACACATCCTACAGAAACTGATGGAACAAGTTTGTTGCGATCGAATTAGAGTCCTATTTCTTGCAACGGGATATGTTGGCCAATGTCAAGCATGCCCACTCAGAGGTTTCACTGTGTTCCAAGTAAGTATGTATAGAAAGGATGGGCAACCTTTTTTGTTGTTGTTGAAGGCCGCATGTCTTCATGAGTAATCTGTCAGGGGGGCTGCATATCAGTGGTGATCAGGGCTGAAGGCAACAGTGGGAAGGGAGGAGAATGGGTCGGCCCTTTTCTCTTTTTGTCACCCTCTTTTCTTTTTCTACCTTTTCCTTCCCACACAGCAGGTTGTCAGGGGAGGTACAGATCGCTCTTGCCAGAGCTTTAAACTGATCAAATGCAGAGGACTTTTGAAATTAGGCTGAGGGCCATAGGTTGGCCACCCCTTGTGTGGCTTGCACCTGTAGAAGAGTCTATCTTTAGCTGTGTTGGGATCAACAATGTTCAGAATTGTTATGTAAGCCAAGTATCAAAGCTCTATATTTAAACTTTCTTTCAAAATTCTATCTGAAGAAATGCCATTTTCTGAATGATTACCAGTGTACTTATACATTCCTTTGTTCTCTTCTTGTTGGATAAAATCTCCTTATATCTTTTATCCTTGCAACAAATCTGTGAAGGCTTTTATTCAGACCTTACCAGTGGGGAACTAGAGGTGGGCAAAAAGTAACTTCCAAAAGGCCAGCATGTTGTGTCCATAGACAAGCTGTGATTTAAACCAAGATCTCACAGGTCCAACTTTATATCCCAAGGAGTCATACAATGGGCTCCATCACACCTTTTTTTCCTGGTTTGCCTCCACTTTTTTTTAACCTCTGTTTCATAAGCGTGTCAAGAGCTCCATCACACACGGCCCCTTTCACGTGGGTTTTCATTTGTTTGCTCTTCCACTCCACTCCACCCCACCCCTTCTCCTTCCTCCTCCAGTTCATTGGTTGTGGTACTCTGAGGAGCATGATCTCCCCCCCCCCCCGCTCTGGCTTTGTTGTCTAGTGATTTACTGATTTAAAGTTTCATCTGGGCTCTGTTTCTGCAGGCAATGAGGGGTGTGTTGGAGCAGTAAAAAGTCCATTCAACAGACTAAGCACAAGTCCATACAACGACGTGCTGGAGGAGGAGAACTGCCCCACCTTCCCCTTTTGTCAGCAAGACTCCATTAGCACATGCCCCAACAAAGGAAAAAGCAAGAGGGGGAAATAATCCAGACTTTCCCCGCACCAAAATAAAATGCAACAAGGGGGGAAGAGGTGAGATGAGTGCAGGACAGGGACTCCACAGCTGGGGTGCCACCACCGAAAAGCTTCTACCATGTGTGGTAGCTCCATGGGTGGCATTCCTCAAGGGCACCACAAGCAGAATCTGGCTGACCTTAAATTCTTGGTTGGTTGGTACTGAGGAAGGCAGTCTTTCAAGCTATGCATCTTGCTAATGCAAACCTTCCTTTTCCATGGGCAGCCATCCCTTACTATCAGAATAGCCAGATACATCATTGTACAGGCTTATATTTCCTACATTTGGCAGGAGTAGAAAGTCCTTAGGAAAATGTCTGTGGACCTGCCTCTTCTCCATCCCTGGCAGTGCAACACATGTACATTGATGAATCATCTATTGGGAGCTGAAGGCAACCTCCAACACTCTTAGCCTGGGGTCATCTCCAAGTGCTGGGAAAATTCCAGTTTACAATAGCAACAAGTGCCAATCTCAGGCACTCTATTGACATATCATTGATCCATGTGATCAGACAGTTAACCTGATATGAGTTAGCATCATTCATTAAATCACTGTCTAATATTACTCTGCTCAGGGAATGGCAAATGTGAAAAAAGCATTGCCACAGTTATCATATTCAGTACTTATATTGTCTTCATTTCAAAAGTTCCAAGCGGCGTAAATGGGGTTCCCAGTGATCTCACACCCAGGCACTGATTGAGTCCACACCTGCTTCACTTCAACAATGCTATTGCATTAAGAGCTGAGATACTGAGCTGAGCTGTGAGTCTGGAAGTCCTGGGTTCAAATATTGCATCCTCCATAATAATATGTGTTATTTCTGAGCACCTAAAAGAAAACAAGATGTGGTGCTGTGTAAAACAGAAGCGGCAATGCAGGCTTATAAATCAAAATAACTAGCCTTACTAGGAAAAGGAAGAAGGTGAAGGAGATAAGGAATGAAAACAGAGGGAAAAGGGCACTAAGGTTGCAATGTGTACACTTTCCTGTGAATAAGCCCTATTGAACACAGTGGGAGTTGAACCTAAGGAACTGTACACAGGATTGCACTGCATGTTAAAATCTGACTGCAGAGGGCCAGAGAAGACAGATATGTCTAGAGGTGCTTCCTAAAGAGTGGGAAAGACTGAATGTTCTCAATAGGTCTTGCACAAGCCACTATTCCCCAAGTAATACGAGGATGAGGATGATACTACCCTACTAACAAGGTTATTGCGAAATGTCCCTGAGGCACTCGGAATGGGACACTCTCAATGCAGTATATAAATGTGGTTTATCGAATGTGCCCAGACCATTCAGTGTAGAACACCTGTCTAGGTGTGATATACTAGAATGTGGGTGGGCCAAATAAAGCGATGAGAAAGGGAAAGGAAGGGAAGCTAGCAGTGACACAATCACACAACCGCATCCTGCTCCTCCCTCGCCAATCCACAATCTATGCGCACATATGACTTTGTTTCTGATCCACGGAGAGTTCAGCGACGGGCACCAGTCGATCAGTGCATATGGGAAACGGCAGAGGCCTGACGGCATCGCGTGCCCATGGTGTCCGGCTTCTCTGAACATCTCTCCCGCCCCCCTCACTTCAGCCGCGGGTGCCTCGCGCCCTGCCCTTAGTTCCGAGGCTTCCCGCTCGCCTTCAACTCAGCCGCGCGCTTCCAGAAGGGGTGGCGGCAAAGGACGTATCCTGCCCCTCTCACTCTCTCCCTGCTGGCGGAGGAGATTTAAGCCCGGCATGGGCAATTTTGTGGTCCAAAGACCCATAAAGCCTTGCGTGAGTGCGTGTGACAAACATGTGTAGGGGGCCAGGTATGCCGCGGTCAGCGCCGAAGAGCTGGACGGGTCCGCAAAGCGCAGACCCGGAGGAGGCGTCCGCCTCCCATTTAAGGACCGCGCGCGCGCGCGGATGGGGGGGGGGGGGTGATTAAACTGCATATCTGTAATTCCAAAGAGGAGAAACTGCGCAAACGAGGAGGGCCGTGATAATTACGATGAATAATTGAAAGCCCCTAACTAGATGACTGGGGAGAAGCGAGCAGCTCGGCGAAGAAGATTGCTGTGGGAAAGGGGGGTGGGAAGAGAGTCGTTGCTAGGCTGCTGGTGGGGGTGGGGAACAGAGGTTTCGTCCAGGACACGCCGTGTAGCCTCAGGTTGCCTTTCAAGATAAAATTATTAATGATAACAACAACTCCCTCAACGCGGCTATTCTCAAGCTCTCAGCTACCCACACGATATGGGGATACCCTGATGCTGACACATTGTGCGCTGCTCCGTTTCTCACTGGGCTGGTTCGAGCGGCGCTTCCATTCCTAAGCCTGTCTGGAAGCGCATATGTCGCTCCCCAATGCACAAACACCTCAGCCCCCTTTTCACGAACAAGCGGTGCTTCTAACCTAGCTACCACCATCCCATAATGCACTAGCATTATTAATCTTTAAATCATTACGCACCAAGCAACTGTTGCAGGCAGCCACCAGGGCGCACGGGTAAGATACCTGCCATGGCGCAGCTAGGTAATTTTAGACCCTCGGTGTAAAGGTCTTACTAGTGGAGGCTGGTAGCTCCAATTTCAGTGGGCTGGGAATCCGCTCTGGGTTTCAGGCGGACCCCAGGAGGAGCTGTCCAAGGTGCTGAACTCATGGGGGGGGGGGGTTCAGCACCCTGGATATATCTACTTTAGAGGTCTGACTGAAACCCGGAGCGGATTCCCAGCCCACGGAAATCGAAGTCACCAGCCTCCACTGGGAGGCCCGGTATAGATGGCCATGTGTGTTACTTCACTTCTGACGAACACAAATAACATTTCTCTCCTCCCCCTCCTCCAACCACCATTCCATGCTTTAAAGTTGCTTCTACATTTCTGGTGTGCTAGAACAACAGCGAAGCTGCCCATCCTGAGAAGAACAAAATAATACTCTGAGCATGTGCCGTTTTGCATTTTAAACTCAAATCGTAGCGCCATCATGCCTGCAAGAATACAATGGAGTTGGCTCCTGCTGTCCTCATCACCTGCTGATTTCTCGGTAGTTATTGGGGAGGGGAGGGGTTGGGGGACTTTGGTCCCAAGGTCCAGCCCTAGCTGCACCACGGGGCACCTATCAAAACACCCTCCAAAATGAAGTGTGGGAGCGCGGGCACAGCGCACACAGCATGCCTTACTCGCCAAGGGGCCCCCGAGTAGTTCAAGGCGCTCTCGCCCGCTCTCACACAAAGGGCTTCAGCCCTCCTGAACTGGGCAGCCCCTCCCTGTCCTACACGTCCATAGCCACATCATCTCCCTCAGCACTCCATAAGCGGCAGCCCTTCTCCTGACCGACCGCATTTGCCCTCCAGCGCAGCCCCACCACCTTCTCTCCCCTTCCGCTCCATTCTCCCCTAGGAAAAGGAGACCTGCTCTTCCGCTCCTATCCAGACCCGGGCGCCGCGCATTCAGAGCGCATCCCAGGGCCGGGCCCCGCCCCATCAGTCACACGCGTGAACTTTGGCGCGCGTGTTCCCCTCCTCCCCGCCAGTTACTGTCGCCGCGATTCTGCCGCCGCCGCTGCCAACGACAGGACAAAGACACATTAACACGTGATGGCAACTGAGCTTCATAAATGGGACCAGGAGGGAAAGAAGGGGTGTGCGACGAGGCAGGCTGTTAAGAAGGGGAGACGTCGGGCAAGCCGCAACAGTAGTAGCAGCAACAGCAGCGGAGGAGGAAGGGGAGGAGGACTGGGCTTAGGGGAGGGCGGTGGGCGCTGCTTCTTTTCCTTCCACGGTGGTAGGAAGAGTGCCGAAGAAAAGCACATGGCGAGGGACGCGGGCGGTGGAGGCCGGCGCACGTCCTGACTGGCTGAGAGAAAAAGGGAGCGACCCTCTACCTCCTGCCTTCTCCCTACTTCGCTCCCCGGCTGCAGCACCGCCTTCTCCACCCCGCCTCCACGTCCGACCTCCCTTCTCCTCCCCTCAGTGCCGCCTGGCGGAGAAGCTCGCTCGCTCCCCGCTGAGGGTTAGCCTTGGAGCGGCGCGTCTCTCGAGTCGGGCGGGAGGATCCGTCAAGGAGAGCACGAGGCGCGCAACGCTTCTTTATCCTCGGCCGAGGACCTGGGAGAGACGGGGCCATGTGAATGGGGAATAAGGTAAGGCAGAAGCGGCGCTTTGGGCAGCGGCGCTCGGAGGGGTCTTCTTTGGCCAGGGACGCCCAGCCAATCAAGCCACGAGGGGGGGTTGGCCGGGTCTCGCTTTTACCGTATGGGGTCAACATGGGAGCCTAGCAGGGGCGCTGCGCAGCTGTCCTTGTCGCCGCGCTGCGGGGTTGGGGAGCCCAAATCGAAGCAAGACGCGTCCGCCCATGACGGTTCCCTGGAGTCGTGATGTTCTGGAGCTAGGGGCGAGCTCCTTCAAATACGAGAAACTCATCGGGCTGTCCTAGAGGTGCTAGTTTACCGCCTTACTGTCAGCAGACCCAAGACACTTGAGAGTTCGGTCCGCAGACACTCGGAGTCTAGCACAATCTCGACTTTCCTTGCAACTAGACTATGCCCTTGAATCCTGAGCCTAAATATACTAATTGCTGTAGAAGTTGCTGCTAAGTAATTCCTTCGGAATGGCAATTAATGCACGATCCATTTCCCTTGTGGATGGATTTGTGTCAATCTTTCTTTTAGGGGAGCTGAGGTAGCTCATGTGTCTACCGCAGTTCGCTCACTGTGCGTCAATGTTGTATGGCTGTCTTTATATAAACTAGGCTCTGTTTGTGCATTGTCTGTGTTGCTCTATCTGTGAATCTTGAGAAGCATCTACATGCTGTATTCTAAAAGTGAGCAATTTTACTATATAGCATCATTGTACACAACCGTTTAAAAGCAATGGTCTGTAACTGGAATTCAGAACAATGCATTGGAGTTCTAATGAAATCCCCCAGCACCTGATGAACCAGGAAAGTTTTTTTTTTTTTTTGCAGCTCCACAACCTAAATTCCTGTGCTAATCTCCTTTGTTGAGGGAAGGAAATAATATTTCTTGAATTATACAGGAGCATAAATAGGCAGAAGCTTAGCTCAATGAACAGTCATTACAATAATTAATGATTAAAAGGAGAGTTGTCTTGGATAATAAGCCTAAAATCTTAGTCTAGACTTCTCTGCACTTCATCCATTGAGATTAAAATGGCAAAGTGGTATTTATCTGGTTTTTAGATGTCTACTTATTATTGGTATGCCTGGGTATTAATACCATTATTGGAAGCTATCCACTGCAACAACCACCAACAAAATCAAGGAATTCCGAAAAGTAATAATTCTGTAGGTGCTTTCTGTATTAATAATAATTCTTCACCTGTGTGTTAATTGTATATTGCTCTTTCTGTTCCTTTATATTACTATAATTGGCGTGACCTAGAAGAGATCAGGGCAATGTGACTATGTAATAAGGTGAGATTGAGTGGATGGAAATTTTATTTTCTCTCAGTTTCATTACATCTGCTAATGGATATGATTTTAACAAAGAGGAGAAAATACAAGATCTGACAGGAGGCAGCTTCATACACACTAAAGACTGGTAGTTTTATGGTTAATATGCATTCATTCTTCACGCAGAACCTCTCAGAGCAGTCAACCTTCTATGTTCCCATAGGACTTTGTCTGACATAGAGGGTTTCATCTTTAATCCTAACCCTTTGGTGATTAATAATGGAAGACATTCTTATTGATTTTTCCTGTATTATCTCTTCTCTCCCCCAACTCCCAACAGCTTAGTTTTTAAATAGCAGGAAAAGGCCACTATAGTTTTTTGCACACAGGTTATCCTGGATACAGAGATGCTCAGTGAGGTATCAAAAATGCCAAACACTGAGCATTCAAAACCCTCTAAATATTTCAGGGTCTTTTTAATAATAATAATAATAATAATAATAATATAAACCTGATATCAGAAATACAATGAGCAAGGAATGGGTAAATCTTGGAGTTAAGCATCAGGTATTTTTACAAGCAAACTCTTCTTTGGGAGGGCTTTTTTTTCAAATATACAAGCTTAGTCTACAATGAAAACCTTCCAGGGCGAGGTATGTATCAAGTCTTAGATTAAATGATGCTGTCTTGACACACTGTACTAATATTAATTAATTCAAAACTATACAATAATGTTAGAGGACTAATGTTATTGCCTTTCCTCGAACAATACTGTGCATTTTACTTTAAGGAAACAATATTGTTTGAACATGTAATAAGGTATAATTGCCTATTGTGTAGTTACTTCAAAATATCTAGGGAAATTATGACAATAAGCCAGATCTAAGAAATCTCCCATTTACAGCTATTTGTAAATCTTAAGAAATAATTGTACAAAGTTTTATTTTTTATTTTTAATGTAAGCTTAAATGTGGTGGTGTATTTTTTTTCTTATTCGTCCTGTATGTTCTTCCAGTGTTATTGTTCTTCTTTGCTTTAAAGAATATGCACCTTCCTGGGCTGCTTGCATTATCATTATTTGGCCTAAAGGACACGTCCAGAATAGCATGTTTTATATTTAATAACATTTAAGCAGTGAGACGGTCAACAGTGTAACAGCTAGCTGTGTATAGTGTTATTTTTCTTAGATTACAAATAATGAAAATTACACAGGTTTGCTCTTTTCTACTCGAGAAAAAGAAGAAAAAACACCTCATTAGTATTGTGACAGTTCATGTTATGCAGCAAGTGTAAATTAAGCATAGGAGAAAACATGAATGTCTAATTAGTTTAAAATCAAATATATATGTTAAATTGCATTAACTTGAAATTAGCTGGACAGCAAAAACACATATTAGGTGATCTTTTAGAATACATTGGCATAAAATGTTGAACAATTTGAATAAAATTATCTTGAACTCAATAAAATCACTAACTTCATTTTAAAGCTAATGGGCACTGAAAAAGAAGGCAAATTGTCTAGGTATAGAAGAATGCTTTCCGTTAATGTACACATCAACCTTCCAGTAATACCACAAATATATTGGAAAGTGATGACAAAAAATCAGTGTTGGAAAGGATCCAAGATAAGTAAATAAGGCTGCAATCCTAAATGCACATACTTGGGACTAAATTAATTGAACTCAGTGAGACTCGCTTTCAAGTAAACATGCATAGGATTGCACTGCAAATTGCCTTTGATCTTCTTTGTGGTTATTCTTTAGATAATTTTGTTGGTTCAGTTGCATAAAGGATATCCTTAAGAGAATTAATGTTTTACTAAATGGATTACATGTCCCAGGCAAAGTTTGCCTTACTGTTTCTGAATTCAGATTTAATTAGACAACTGAAGTTTTAAATATGAAAAGCCTTTCTAAAATTGTTGCCTAGTTTCATATCATGGCACAGCTTTGCTTAAGAAAGCCCAGAGACTAAGATAAAATTGAAAATGTCAGTGTTGCTTTCAACCTGAAACTTTGAGTTCTAGCTTGCCTTGCATATATATAAGCAGAGTTTGGTGATTAAAAAGTAAGCAAAAACCATAGACGCACTTATTTAGTTTTGACTAAAGGGTTTTCCCCTTCTTGACTGTACAAGCCTATTTCATCCATTTACTTCTACGCTACTCACTAGTTTCTTATGGAGGATTTTTTTAAAAAAAACAACCCTAAAAGATTCATGTCCTTTTCAGAGCAACTGATTCCATGAATTTTCTCCAGCAAATCAATCATACTTCAAAGCATTTTCGGAATTCATTTTTGCCCCTGTTAGGTGTGGGCCTTTCTTATCCCCTTTGTTGATGGCTATATTATCAGTTTTAGGAAATGTGCACTTCCAGAATAAGGTGGTTTGGTGCAATCCCTCCATATTACAAATGTCTAAAAAATAAATAAGAAAAGCCATAGATTAAAAAAAAGTCATGTATCCAAAGTTAAAATTCGGATTTTTCTTTTTATGTAACAAAACATTGTACAGTCAAATGCTGATTTAAAAGGTCTGTTGCCAGCAACTCTTAACACTAAGATCCAGCCATGCTCAAATCAACTGTACAGATGGACAGAGAGACCAGAGAGAAATATACCCTTTTAATGGCAACAATACTACTCTTGTTTTCCTATTTGTAATGGGCTGCATGCCAGGTCCTAGCATTTGAAAGCAGTTTTGCTAATGTGCCGAGGCAGGCCTAAAATGTCATTATGTTATAAATATAAAAATAAGTTGTGGTAAAATGTAACCTGCTCTGCCCCTACACTGCTGGCCAGTCTGCACACATTTGTTGCTTAGAGCTATGATGAGTCTGTAAATCTGCATATAGGGTTACAGCTCTTTGCATCTAGTTGTGTTCCTAACAACATCCACTTCGCATATTGTAATAAATGAATTAGACATTTTTGTCTGTATATCGGTAGCATACACCCATGATTAAAGAGTAAAAGGACACTGCTAAAGGTGTAATATTTTGCTTTCAGGATTTGCATGATCTAGAGACAACCTTATCTCTGCAGCACTCGTGTTTACTGAGTTAGTCATGTTCACTAGAAAGACTGGAGTAGAAGATGCTGATTAAAAAACACTATAAAAATCTATTTTAGCCCAGATGGAGTAAAATTTCACACCTGCATTTTAGGAAAGCTTGCAAAGTTTTTCTCCCCTTGATGACTATGTGAAATTAGTAAGGAGTCATTATTTTTAGCCACGTCTGCCTGTTTTTAACATAGCTATATCTTCCATGCTAAGAATTTTAAGCTAGGTTTATTTACAGTGTACTGAGAGCATATCTAAATATGATTTCAGTGGAAACTTTCCGTACACACACACACCAAATCTACATTCACTCTTTTCAGAAAGTTTGTGAATATGTTTCACGTACAACAGAGATCCCAAGCAAAATATTTCTAGCAAGTATTAAAAACGTTTAAGGTGCAGTCCTCTACACATTTACCTAGGAATATGTTCCACTGAACTTTATAGTACAGATTTCTGAGTAGACATGAATAGGATGGTTGTTATAATATTCCTTACATTTTGGCATCAAGATTTGCTGATACCAAGAATAACCTCAGCATTGTAAGCTTTCTTCATTGCTCAAGTGAGTGTAAATTATAGTTGTTTACATATGCATTCCTTTAGCATATGGAAATGCATTTTACATGAAAACTGATTTGTAATAGAAGCTTAGTGTTTCAGTGTAACTCCACATTTTGTCATACTTAATAGGAGTGGTATATTCCAGTATAGCTCTTTCATTTTATTTCAATAAAAGCACATTTTCATGACAAGTACCAGTGCTAGGCAATCTGGTGTAGTACCTTAATATGCTAGGAAGTCTCTGTTTCACCAGTTATTCGTTTCTCTTAGGTCATGCATCTGAATGTCCTTTTAACTTGAATTCAGCTTTAAAGAGATACATAAAATCATATTAAGAAGGGTTCCTCACTGATGCTAATAAGAGAAGGTGTCACATTTAGTAAAAAATGCTGGGCTAACCCAACCATGATAACATATCAGTTATTTTCTACATCAGTATACCCTCTTAAAGTAGGAAGAATATTTGCAGTTGCATTCATCATCTTCTGTACTCCAAAAATGGAGATTCCTGGGCCAAATCCAGTCCCTAACTGGCCCCTCAGTTGTTAGCCTAGAAGCAAAAGAAGTGTAGAGAAGGTGGCATTGGTGGCAACAACTTGTTGACACACCAGACCACTATCGGGTTGCAGTTTTATGTACTGACCCACCATCTTTCTGTCTCTTCTCAAAGCTGGGTACTTTTTTTGTTTCTACGTAACTTTTAGAGAAAAGTATCTTTTTATGCCCTGGTTCATCTGTCAAATATAAGCTTGCATAGTGTGCTGTATTCAACTGCTATGAACCTTTAACTTCACACTATGGATCAAAACCTTCTGGATTACCTCCAAAACCACACAGCATCAACAGTTTCCCCAATGAGTAGTTATACGCTTTCAATTTTTTTTTCTTTTCTTCCTTCTTGAATCTGACAATAACTTTTCAACTTCTCCTTTGTGGTGTTGCACTGGATTCCATTTTCAGGTCTTTAGTCACACCAATCCTCTTTTATTGTTTGATTCTCTACCGCAAACCTTTTACACTGAAAATACTAGACAGCCCCCACGCCAAATCTAACTGGGAAATTAATGATAATCATAATATTTTTGCTCTTAGTTAATACAGAGTATGTCAACCATTCTGCAAACCAACTTTTAAGTAAAAGCTTAACATGAAAGCAACATTTACTCAATCCTGGTAACTTCAACATTATTTATTTTGGGGTAGAAAAAGAAACATCTGCACTAGTTTTACCTCAATTAGTTGAAGAGGTGCAGGTCTCAAAGAGGATTTTATTTCCTCTCTGTTTCCTTTATGATCTCTTTCTTGCCTTCCTGTCCATACTCCTAGCATCATTCGTCTTGCTGATTTTCCCTTTTCTCCCATCTCTACTGCAGCTGTAGGTTTATAAATCCATTCACTGCTTCATCTGCAAGATATCCTTAGACCTCTAGCATTTCATTTCTACTCTCCAATGAAATCCTTATCCATACTCCAATTCTTATAGTCCAGTAGAAGAATAGCATTTTAAAGAGTATATACATATGAAACACAATGGATTACAGCAAACCTCAGTCTTGAACTCTCTGACGTGTAAGCAACTTAAGTTGGGTCAAATGTATAACTTCGCATCATTATTATATGGTGGGAAATTCAGGAGAGACAAAAGGAAGTACTTTTTCCACACAGCAAACAGTTAAACTGTGGAATTCACTACACACGGTGTAGTAATGATGGCCACCAATTTGGACAGCTTTAAAGGATTAGACAAATTCATGGAAGATACGGTTATCACTGGCCGCTAGTCATAATGGCTATATATTACCTTCACTATTGTGTACCCAACAGGAAGAGGATGCTACACTTGTGCTAATGTCCTGATGGTGCACTTCCATAGGTATATGGTTGGCCATGTGGGACAAGAATGCTGGATTAGCTAGCCCTTTGATCAGATTCAGCATGGCTCTTCTTACGTACCCCTCCATTTTATTAGTTTGAATATAAGATCGATGTCTTTTAACATGGGCTTTTTAATATTTGTAAGATATTGTAATAAATTTGAGTTCTTGAGATAGGATATAGTTTAAATTAACTAAAGACATGAGAAATATCCCCAAAAAGCTTCAAATACGTTGCATTCTGAACAGGTTCCAATTAAAAACTGCATTCTAAAAAGCTCTGTGTATCTCCTCTAAGCCAGCTCAAGAATCTTCCTTTTTCACTTCCCAACACCTTGATTATAACTTTACAACTATTGGACTAAATTCTATAGGCACTGTCTTTCTGTATTTTTAGTTCTCATTAAATAGCCATCAGCATTTTAACATAATTAATGGGGGAAAGTTCTCCTTCCTTACCTTTCTATTCCTTCTTTATTCTTCTTTTCCATGCTAGTATGTTGGGTGGGCTATAGTTAAGTGGTACAGCATATGCTTTGCCTGCAAAAGGCCACAAGTTCAATTGCCAGCATCTCCAGGTAGGCCTGGAAGAACTCTGGCCTGAAATCCTGGAGAGCCACATCCAGTCAATGTCAACAATCCTGGGCTGGATAGACCAAGGGTTTGACTCAGTATAAAGCAGGTTCCTGTGTTCCCATGTTGCTCCTGAGCCAAAACAGACATATCCACATTTTGGAACATAATAAATGGCACTGGGATTCCTCTTAATATACTGACATCACTAGTATTTTAGAATTGCATGCCAATGTACAATACTTTGAAAACCATTCCAACAGTTCTAGTCTGGTAAGGATTCTGTGATGAAGGCCCACCTGCAAAAGTTAAAAGGGTTGTATTGCTGCTGGAATTCCAAAACTAAGGGATAAGGAACAAGAAGGTTTTAATTCTTCTATTGAAATTTGAGCTGGAATAGGATATAATTCCCCTGATTTCTCCAAGGCTACTTACTGGCTGCATTCGGACAACACATTAAGTAACTGGGGGGGGGGGGACAATCGTCAGTTGTGTTGCTTATTGTGTTGTGTGGAGGATAACAGGCTTCTCACAGACTACTGACGGTATGCTATTCCGCCCAAATAAGCAACTGAGAGAAACAACTGGCTTGCAAGTTGTTTAGCTCGAAGCCAGTTGTTTAAAATGATGTGTGGAGGGGTGAGTGGGTTAATGGCGTGTGGTGAGTGGGTTAAAACACAAGCCCATAGAGGCAGGCCCAGTAGAGCTTTAAATATATATATATATTCAAAAGGAAGTCTGCAGGTCTTACATGCCACTTTGCTACAACTAGCGCAACTTGCAGAGGCTGCTGGGATAGCACCAGGAGGACCGAGGGAGGAGAGAGGGGCGGGAGAGGGGCGGGGGCTGAATCAGTCAAATGCCAGGTTGACTATTAGTCTACTCAACGCCAGCCCCAACCACCCACAGTTGTGTAGGAATATGTTGTGTGGGGAGTACCCACAAAATAACCAACTGTGAGTTGGCTACTCAACCCACCATTGAGTAATGTGTTGTCCGAATGCAGACAACGTCTCAGGCTGCAATCCTCTTCTCAGTTACCTAGAAATAAGCATTATTTAACTTAATGGGACATCCTTTTAAGTAGATATGTAAAGGATTGCATTGCTAACTGTTTTGTTGTCTGAGTTAAATGAATGAAACTTTCGTCAAGATTAGGCTGACCATCTGAAAAGGAGGACAGGGCTCCTGTAACTTTAACAGTTGTAGAGAAAAGGGAATTTCAGCTGGTGTCATTTGTATGCAATTAGTTCCTGATGAAATTCCCTCTTCATCACAACTGTTAAAGTTGCAGGGGCCCTGCCTTCTTTTGTATATGGTCACTCTAGTATAGTGCCTGCAACTTTAACTGTTGTGATGAAGAGGGAATATCACCAGGAACTAATTGCATACAAATGACACTGGCTGAAATTCCCTTTTCTCTACAACTGTTAAAGTTACAGGAGCCCTGTCCTCCTTTACAGATAGTCAGCCTAGTCAAGATTAAAACTGACAAAGCTTCATCTTTTTTCCTTTTTACTATATATATCAAAATGTAGGTGGGGTGCAGCAGAGAAAAAGAGAGCTATATGTGCTGGACACAGAACCTAAATGTATTTTGAATAATCAAACTAGTGCCAGTGTTTGTTTATTTTTAAAATATGTAAAAAGTCTAAATGTTTTATATTTTCAATATTTGAAAAGTTATCCACATAATCAACTAGTGCAGTTTTGTTTTGTTAATGCTGTTACTTGCCCTGTTCAGAAGACACCTTAAACCACGGTGGTTAAGGCTTTTTTGTTATCGTCTGAACAGGGCCTTTCTCTATTGCAATGCTTGTCCTAATATGGACAGTAATCAAGCACATTTAAGTCTCATTAACTGGGAGAGTTGAAAGTAGAGTTAAACTCACTTCACAAATGTGAGCTGCACCTTGTCAGTGCCTGAAACACAGTGCCACACAGGGCACATAACAAATAATTTTCTATCAAAGTGAATGGGAATGGTTGAAAAATATATGGGAGAATTTTTTGGCACAGCATTATTGGGAATTACTGCTTCACAGTGCCTCAGGCATGTTGAGGTGGCAGTTCCTGATGGAGCCGCCTCCCTCAGCCATCACTTTTCCTGAGTTTTCATAGGTGGTAGCCTATTAGGTAAGAATCATCTAGTAACCTAAGAAGGTGATGGGTGTATGTATGATATATGCACATATTTATTTATTTAAAGTATTTTTATCCAACTCCTCAGCCAAAGGAGCTCCCAGAATGGCTTACATAAAACCAGTAAAACAAGACAGTCCCTGTTTGCAGGTTTGTAATCTAAAGGGACATGACACACAAAGAAAAAGGAATGAGGAGGGAGGAGGAAAAATTTAAGTCTTTCAGCAGGGCCAGTGGAATGCTGCTGCTTCCCCCCTCTCATCTCCCTCACTACAGCAGGAATGGCTGCTGAGGGTGACAGCTGAAGGAGGATGAGTCTTCATGAGGAAGGTCTTTCAGCAGGGGTGGTGGAATGGCCCTGCTTTCCCCCTTACTTCCCTCTTATTACTTAAGATAGAGTGGAGAGTAAACCAAAGTAACACTTAGCCTGTGGAGTGAACTGGCTTGATCATTCTATAAGAGTCGGATGGCCAGGTTGTAGTATTCTCAGTGCTGCATATGCCCAGATGAACATCAGCAAGACAGAGGAATATATGTTAAAGGGCTCCATTGAGTCCTAAGGGGATTCCCTTTTGTGCAATGAATTGTCCCCTTGGTTTCTGAAACAGTCTTTACTCTAGTAGAGCAGCTGTTGTTGTAGAACTGGATTTCGGCTGATTTTGAGGGTAAAGCTGACAGGAGCTTAAGAACATAAAGTTCTGGATTATTCATCCCTTAGAGATGATGATCAAAATGTTTTATATTTTCTTAGCTGGGATAGAGTAGAAGTTGCAATGAGCACATAGTTACCAGTAGGAAAAGGTAAGTCAAAGAGACATGTATCATAGGAAAAATCATGCATAAAAAGACATTGAAAAGTAAAGATGGATGAATTCGGGTGCCTAATTGGCAGTACATTCAAGGCAGACAAAAGGAAGTATTTCTTTACTTAACTGCACATCATTACTTTATGGAACTCATTGCCACAGGATGTGGAGATGCCGTTAGGGCAGTATCCAATCAGTCGCTGCATCCCTGCTGATTCCATTCCAAAAGCAAGACCCACCACTTTGGCAACAGAGATTTAGACTTCCAAGAGCAACCAGAAATAAGTGGAAACACTCGTTTGTGGAACAGGGCAGATCACCGAAGGTTGCTTAAGGGAATTCTGCCAACCTGTCCTGATCTAGACAGGGATTTCAGGGCTTCCAATAGGAAGTGTTAAACCTCCACTGCACAAGCAATGGAATTGGCTGGAGGGGCCGCTTGCAGAATGGCCCCGTTGGATAGAACCCATAGTTTAGATCAAGGGTGGGCAATGTGTGGCCCTCCAGATGTTGTTGGGCTGCAACTCCCAGCAACCCTACTCAGAATACCTAATTATGAGGGTTGATAGAAGTCCCAACATTTAGAGGGCCACAAGTTGCCCTCCCCAGGTTTAGATGGATTTTTAAAAGAAATAAACAAATTCACTGGCTTGGATCCAGACAGTGTTAGTCATGCTTTAGTCCCATTGAAATCAGTGGGACACGGTAGTAATGACTAAGTTAAGACCAATTATTTCACTGGACTGAAGCATAAGCTAGTAAGGATCCAACCCATTTAAGGCAGCCTATTTGTGGCTTTTAGCCATGATGGAAGCTCTATGTTCAGGAGCAACATAACTACTGTCTAGATGCTGGGTGCAAACGCAGTGACTATCACTGCCATACCTTAGTTAAGGATTTCCTGGGGCATCTGGCTGGTTACTGTTGGGGATAACAAAATACTGGACATTACTGATTTTGATCCGATTCACCAAGGCAATTATTTTGTTTTTGGAATATATTCCATTAAACAATAAGCTTTCAGGGACAGCAGTTATGATCCCACCAACAAATAAAAACTAGCATAATTGTAAACATTTATTAGATTCATTTGTAAAGTTGAATTGCTTAGAGAAAATGAACTTTGTATACAGGAAAGGAATAGGTAATATCACCCCATCTCAATTGTAGATAGAATAGACCTTGCATTCCATTCCATTTTCCATTCCACTGCTACATTCCATTTTCTGCTTGGACTCTTCTATGTCACCTCCATAACTTATATACACATAGGGGGTGAGGGCAGGACAAAACATCAGTTTGGAGCACAGCACACAGATGTAGTAGGGTCAGAATATGTATTTTCGGATAGCAGCCTATTCCTTGATAAACACAGAAACCTAGTTCAGATGCCACACTGACCTGATTTCCAAACCAGTGGCAAGGGCTCTCTTCCCCTCCCATCCTTTGATTTATAATAATGAACCATAGTTTATCATAATGTCTGAAACAGAAAACTATGATTAGCATTACAAGTTCAAACCTCATGTTCAAATCATGGCTTGGGGAAAATTATTGATTTCTCACCATAGTTTACCCTGTTCATACATCACAGCAAAGTATACTTGTGCTTGAGAGGGGAGGAAACATCATGCAGCATATTCCAGCTCTCCAAGCCAACATCTAAACTGTCCCAAAATGACTACACTGTGCATTGGGAAATAGATCCACATTTTTCAGAAACTGTTAACCAGGGCTCATCAAATATGACCTGAATATTCATTCACAAGTTATTTTGAGATTAGAGATTGTCCAAAATCAGTTCCATATATAGCCAGAGGATAGCTAACTTGGGAGCTAATTTTATGAGGTGCATGAGAGATTGATGTCAACATTTTAAAGTTTGAATGATGTGGAATTTTAAGGGCCAAGTCTTACATTAATGTATACATACAGCGTGTGTAGGCCTTTCTAACCTACCCATAAGCTCCTCCCAGCCAATACCACTGAGCCAGCTGTATAGCTCCTCATTGATGACAACTGTGTTGTTGGAGACCAATCATGGAAGCACAGGCATGTGCATGGGTTGTGCCGAGTGTGCACAGGTACACCCTAATTTCCTGGGGCTGGTGGGTCTTTCGCCAGCGCACCCTGAAAGCCCTCAGCCCCATCCCACACCCGGGGAGAGGACATGGACTCTGCCCAGGGGAGAGAGAGAGGGAGAGAGGGGAGGCCTGGCCTCCTCCTCCTGCTCCTCACCATCGCTGCTCTGGGTAGCCCACATGCTGCAGCAGCACCCAGAGTCCCAGCTTGGTGTGGGGAAAAGGCAGGAGCGGTGGAGCCAGAGCGACGAGGGAGAAGAAGGTGGAGCTCGGGGCAAGGCAGTGGCTGCTCCTCTCCTCTCCCCCCCCCGAGCCCAATGGGGAGCCGGAATGGGAGGAGGAGGAAGCACTCCCCGCACAGCAGCTACAGCTTTAGCCTCGCCATGCTGGCTCGCTACTTCTGGCGCACGTGACCTGGCGGAGGAGGTGGGAGCGGTAAGCCGGCCTTGTCATCCCTGGTGCAGGTGCCTCTGGGCATGTGCAGTGTCACTCTGGCTTCCTGGCTGTGCCTCTGGCCTGGGATATATGAGGGGTCTCTCTTGGGGGAGCTCGCTCCTTCTCCTTGCCCCGGCTCGTGGATCTCCGTGAGCTGACTCCCATGAAAGCGCCCATGCTCGGATCGCAGCCTGAAAGGCAGAAGCAGCCACCACCAACAGCGCTCACTGTGGGGGGCGGGGCGGAGCACCTCCCTCTAGGGACCCCCCTGATTTCCTTATATGCGCCGCATTTACTGGGGAGGGGGCTTCATTTGTTCATCCATTTCAGGGCTGGAGCTTCGCTGGTCCTCCCATGGTAGCCCTGGGTACAGGTGACACTCCTGCTGCTTTTCCACCCCATCCCCCCACTGCTCCAATTGGGGGCATGGGGGTGGTAAAGGCCCCAATTACCTTGGTGCACACCCTAATGTGCTGCACACACCTATGCATGGAAGTCCCTGTTTTCGTGTATTTTAGTTTCTTTAAAGTTCTCCTCTGATTGATTTGGATCAATATCACTTCTTTCATTGTATCTCCCTTGTAAGAGAAATTTTCTCCCAATGTCACTTATTGGGGGATAGGATCAATACCTACCCTATTGCCCACTGTATATCCATTTTCAGTCAGACTGATTCCCTTGCCCATCTACACAGCAGAAACAATTGCAGGCCAGGATGGCATTTCTCCTCCCACCTAGGGTTGCCATACCTCCTGGAAACTGGGATTGTCCTGGATTCCAATCAATTCCAAAATGTCCCAGCCGTTGGTCAGGAATCCCGAAATCGGAGTTGGAGAAATTCAGACCCCCCAAATGGTGCCTTGAGCCTGCTCAGCGGAGCAGCAGCAGAGAAAAAGATGGATCAATCTGCCGCCTTTTCCAGAGCACTGCTGCTCCTCCACAGGCTCAGATGAGTCACTCACCATGACTCACCTTATTGTGCCTGTGGCTGCTTAGAACAAGAACAACAGCAGGGAAAGGCACACGTGTTCTCCTCAGGCTGCATGAGTCCCATGCACTGCGAAGGAGTTTGTGGTCAGAGCTTTGGGGTAAGCGCCGAGCGGCTGAGTTGTTTGTGGGGGAAGAGAGTTTTGTGGGGTGTGTGAGGGAGGGAGTGGGGGGAGGGGGAAGGAAAGGAAAGGAAAGGAAAGGAGGGAGGGGAGAAAGAAAAGTCTGTCCCCAAAAAATCATCTTTCAATTATCCACTCCCTTGGATTTGGGTTGCAAGCCTCAAATCTGTTACTTGGAAGTAAATTGCAGTGAATTTAAGATGTCTGGATTTACAGCTGTTGATGTTTTAATTTAAAATTCCACTTTGCAAAAACGTGAAGTAGCTTTCCTTATATACAGTTGTGTTATGTGCGTAGAAACATATTTCTCAATTAAAAAGAAAGAAAACAACAGAAACATTACTTAGCAACAAAGCACAAAAGCAAACTTTCATTTTAACTGAATAAAATACAGTAAAGGAGATTTTCATTTGGATTTTAAAAACAAAAACAAAAAATGTGCACATACGGGTACGATCCAGTAACTATAAACACTTTTAGCTACCTAAACTTATGCATGTTTAATTAGAAGTAATTTCCACAGAACTCATTGGAACTTACTTCTGATTAGACATGCAGTAAGTCCCATTGTCTTCAGTGGGGCTTGCTCCTAGGTAAATGTGCAGTGAAAAGCAGGCATTGCATGTTCTCTCATTGAAACTAATGAGATCGTAGAACCCTATGCATATTTGCTCAGACAAAAGCCCCACTGTGTTCAATGAGTCTTACTCCCAAGTAGGCATGCATGGAATTGCAACCTTAAAAGTACTTAACTTTGGTTGGATCTTGCCTTAAGTTTAATTTGGGCTGTGTGTGTATGTGTGTGGGAGGGGGGGTGTTGCCTTTTAAATATGTCTAAGAAAATCAACATTATTATCATTGTTGTTGTTATTTACAGTTCATTTTGATCTTGTCAGCTAGTGGCACCGAAGAGTCCATATTCTGCTAGAGCCACCACTTGAACACGGAGTAGATGGCTACTTTGGGGTTAAACGATAACTTTTAATATTAATATCCTATGGTAACTACTTGGGCAATTGGGGTGGCGGTAAGTCTCCATACTGAATTCTCTAGCTTTTGAGAACTAGTGGAGAAATGTAATTTAGTGTCATTTTTCTTTTTGATTGCTTAAATTGTTCTTTGCCTATTATTTATTTGTAGATGCTTAAGTACTTTAGGCTGCAATCCTATACATACTTACCTGGGAATAAGTCCTATTTAACTTAATAGAATTTATTTCTGAGTAGACACGCATAGGATTGCGCTGTTAGATAACTAAAGCTTAGATGGCTTTCTTCGTTTCCCTAGACCTTTACATATTGCTCAGTTTTTTTAAAAAAATGCTAGCCTCCCCCCCCCCCCAATTGTCCTGGTTTTGTGGATCCAGAATATGGCAACCCTACTCCCGCCCCAGATGCACATACTTCAGAGTCCAGTGTTACAAATTGCACTGCTCCTGGTTGTACAGTTACATAATGCACCTGAAGCACAAATGTAGGCAGATCTCATGCAGATGTGACCTTGATCTTTTTTCTTTCTTCAGATTTCATTTCATTTATTATAGTTCTATACCGCCCAATAGCCAAAGCTCTCTAGGCAGTTCACACCCTAATCTTTCATTTCCTTTACTCACACATTTTAAATTTATGTTTTCAATCTTTTTTTTTATGTTTTAAAGGCTGAACACTCTTACACTGTACCAGCCAAGTGCAGGAAAATTCATTCAGCCTTTTAAAAAAATGCTATCGACATCAGTTCTCTCACTCCCACAGCAATACCTTACCATTTCGTAAAACTTGAGTTAGATCCAGACATGCAGAAGTAGAAGAAATTATGGCTGCGGAGCTGTTCTGCAAACTTTTGCTCAAGAGCATAGGTGTGCACAAGGGGTGTGCCAGGTGTGCCCAGGCACACCCTAATGTCTCAAGCAATAAGCACCAAATTGAGGGGAGCATTGAGTAAGGATCCAGAGGGGGATCCAGAAGCAGTGGGAATGGTCCTTCAGGTGCCTGGCAGCAGGAATAAAAAGAAATTGTTCTGCTGGGAGCCTCTTTGCTGGGAGCAGCTCTTCAGAGAGGCCTGAAGGAGCCCCCCCCCCCCGGCTAATATCACCTTGTAAGCCCCAACAATGCTGGGGCTTGAGGATCGTCTCCTCATTCCCCACCCCCTCATCTGCAACAGCCCTCCCGTGGTCAGGCAAGTCAGGAGTAGGGCATCAGTGTCTAATAAATAAATGAATAAAAATAATGTACTTTATGACTTAGTATTCAATAGATGTTTGCCTTATACAAAATATTCCGGGTGCACACCCTAATGACATGAACTGTGCACACCTATGCTCAAGAGCTATGCAATACAGGCAGTGCAAGCATTTAAGTTGAGAGACCCTGAGCAAGAGATTGCACACTGCCTTCTTCTGCACGGATTTTCTAATATGCAGAGAAGAAGCCCCTCCACTTGTGGTAGAGGCCTTCCACTCATGGAAAAGCACTTCTGGATCCAGCCCCTTTTTTCTTGCTTTAATGCTGTGAAGGTTGTGCACATTCCCTCTCTCCTGGTTTTGGGGCTTTTTGTAGTGGCAAGCAGGCGTTGAGCTTTACCTTCTTGCTGTCATCCAGTTTGGAGATATGATATAGCACTACTGGCACTGGATCATGCTAATAAGGGCATAGCAGAAAGAAAAACATTTTAACCTCCCTCCCCCCGCAAGAACTGTACTACCTAGTCCAGTCGTTCATCAGTCTTCAAATATCTTTATCGTATATCATAGTTTCAAGGCAAATGTCTGTAATTTATATACACCTCCCACCTCCGTAAAATATATGCCAGTGTGATTTGAATGATGTGTTTTGCTTCAGTTTTAATACAATTTTCATTGTGTTTCAGTAGGTGCATCTACACACATTGCCAGTGATTTGTAATTATGGTATTCCCAGCAGCAAACAAACAAACAAACAAACAAACAAAAGTAATGTTGGCTGCATCCCCCAAAGTCTGAACTTTGTTGCTAATGAACTCCCTAGTACTTTCAAAGAAATTTCTCTCTGCAAACACAATAACTTGGAAATTACTATGATAATCTAAATGCAGATGGGGTGGGGGATAATAATTGAAATGCAGATTGGGATTTGCTTGCCATAGTGCTGGCAAAGCATATGCATACAGAGTAGTATTTTGTTGAGCTCTCTACGGAAACTTTTTTAAAAAACAGAGAATCTGGAGGTTTTATTTGTATATTAAACAAAGATACTATATGGATACACATTTTTCTTTTTAAGATGGGAAAGTTTGTACTTAACCTGAGTTGACTGGCAAATTGAATTTACTGCAGCTTTGTCATTGAATTGTTTAGCTTCATGAAAGTTTGAAAAGCCTTTCTCAAACACTTCTTTCTAAGTCTATCTACTACTGAATGATTTAAATTAAATAAATTATAATCTACTATTATAGAAATAAGCAAAACTGGCAACTTTTAAATGAACAGTTTTATAAAAATAATAGTAATTGTTAATTGAAAACATCTTGTACAACATTCCACTTGTATTATAAATGAGAAAGATTATGGTGCTTGCTTTTTTTTTTAACCTAGTGACCTACATTGTTCTTTAGCATTTGTGATAAAATGCTTGTGTATTAAAAAAAAAAAAAAGAGGCAAATTTCACTTTAGGACTAGCTATCAGGAAATTGGCTTTGATTGTTTATATATGCTTTATAAAATTAGTTATGAACATTTGTTGACGAATGCTACATTAGCATCATTCTCACATATTTTAAATCTGCTTCTTGGGAAGTTTACTTACACTGCAAACCTATACATGTCTACCAAGGAGTAAACCCAATTGTATTCAATGGGACTTACACCCAGTTAAGTATTATAGGATTATAGCCTTAGTTTTATGAAGATGTTATTTCTTTTTCCATTAATATTAACTTCCATCCACATTATCAGGAATCTGTGCCATGAGATACTTCAAACTACATAGATCTTATGTTGCATTGTGTATTAAGCATGGGCAGATCAACACCAAGCAGGATATAACACTTAGAAAGCAGTCTGAAAACTGTATATGGAATGTGTAGTGGGCCCCAACTGTTATAAAGCAGTAGTGTAGATCCTGCCCTGATCTAATGGCATGGAATGTTTATGAATATTCCAGCTTCTCAGGAAACAAAACTGTCAGAATTGTCTGTCTTTAATGTTATTCAATAAAAATTATTACAATAATAAACATGTAGTAAATAATATAATTAATATACATTATAATTTAATTAGATAAGCTCTGTCCATCTAAACTGAGTCAATCCATAACTGTTCTCACAATAATTACATATTTTTCAAAAGTACAACCTTCAAATATATTTGAGAATCTTCCATTTCTGTATTTGGTATTGTAAGTTAATAAACTACTATCAACCAGGATTTCCTGAGCTAATGCTGGACAGAAGGTAGGTCTTTCTTGTTCCATATTGCCAGCACTTACTGATTTCTACTCTTAAAAATATATATACATGAAGTCAAATCCTGTTCTGCATAAATGTAAAAATAATTGTCTGTCAAAAAGACACATGGTGACACTTCATTCCCAATCATCCTCCAAATGTAGTCTCATTTTTTATGTAATTAATCCAAAATATATTTCTATCATGGCTTACCATTAGCTGTAATAAAGTTTGCACTGCAACTCCTATGAAGGGAGGGAAGGAAATGTTGCCAGTTTGGCTGGGAATAAAATGTTACACAAGTCCTAGAGAAGTAGTTTTGTCAGGCAAGAAGCAAAGAGACAAAGAGGCTAAGTAGAGGAAGCAATGGACTGAGAAACAGGAAGCCAAGGGAAGTGCATATAAAAGGAGAAGAAAGCTTACAAAAATGAGGAAATGAGAACAGGAACAGAGACAAGAAGAGGCTAGGGAGGATGTGGTGTTTGCCTTTCACATATTGATTTGAATTAGCTAGCCAGTTCTTTTAAAAACAATATAAAAGATCTACACATTTCAATTATGCCTTTTTTATATAACTGTGCTTACATGTTGATAGAAGTTACTAGAAATAAAGATCAATCTAAATTTTATTTTCAGAGGCCTAGGTCACCTTTAGTTTTGGATTGCCAATATTATGGCATAACTATTCAGCTACCAGGATATAAGTGCAGTATAATAAACTGGGGCCTTTGTTTAGGACTTTATGTCTAGGTTCAGACGTAGCGCTAAGTCACCATGGGTTGCATTTGAGAGTGATCCATGGTGGTTTAGCATGTCATGTAGGTGGGTGTGATATCCCCGCCCAAAGTCAGTAAAGCACCCACCCTCTGCAGTGTGGGTAAGGGGCCCCGGGGTGGCTGACTGTGTTGTGTTGCGGGTGCATCGTCATTAAATCTGGCTGTTCCATGGAAGAGAAATGGCAACCACAGAGATGGCTACCTAGATCATCCAGAAGTTCCAATGACACTTTAGGCACTGCGACCAGACTCCATGGCTGCTGTCACATAGTGACAGATGAAGCAGCTGGTGCAATGCAATTCCCATCACGGCGGCCACTGGAATAAGTGATGGCAGGATGGGAATTTACCTACAGAGCAGGGAAGGGCAAGGCAATCACATCGTGGCACGTGATTGCCATTCGTGTGAGGCGCTTGCATGTCATGTTTTTTCTATACCTCCACATTCCATAGTTTCCCTACCCACCCCCACTCCCTGTGATCATGTGAATGGGGCCGATGACTGGGATCACACAACATGCTAATCTGTAATGGGTTCATATTTTGTCTGTAGGATGTGTCCCCCCCTACACAGACAGTGGGTTATTTCCCCCAAATAAGTCATCCTAAGAACCCACGGACTACAGTAAGTGGTATTTTACCTATGGTGGATTAGCGTGTTGTTTGTCGCGCAGTATGGGTTATGGAGATCGCCTACAGAGCTGCTTGGCAAGAGTGGCCAAAAATGCTGCCATTGTTCTGCTCCTCTCAAGCAATCTCTATTCCTCCCACAAAGGAAGCTGGGATACCTGTTCATTTGGGTGGGACAAAGGTGGGGGGGACAAAGGGGTGTGTGAAATAAACTACTCTGTGTAGCTTGTTTGCCTGCTTGTCTGACGTGAGCACAGTAGGATGTTTGCCATCCACCATGGATTAGCGTGATGTGTGAACCCAGCCTATGTGTCCTGCGTAAAAATATGTGTACACCTGTGCAGAATACGCAAGATTGTGGAGTAACCTAGTACAACCTTCCCCAACCTGCTGCTCTCCAGATGTGTTGGTGAACTCCCACCAACCTGAAATCAGTGTGACTGATCTAGTACATTCAAGATAGATTTCATACTTACTTTCAAACATGCATTCAACATGCAGATTTTAAACATGTAAATAGGGTCTGGTAATTTATCGGGATAGCAGTAGGAATGGAGAGGGAATTTAACCCTTTCCCCCCTTCTTCTGTGGTCTTGAAGAAAATATCTTCTGAATCCAGTATTTGCTTGTGGGGGCGGGGGCGGTGGGTGGGTATGCCCCATTAGTGGTTCTGGAGGTTTCGTCCAAATCTACACAGCATCTTCAGAGGACAGACTTCCTCAAGGCCACAGGTGGCGAGTAAAGGGTAAATTCCTGCTGCTATTCCAATAATTATCAGTACCTCCCCACACACAGCTAATGCTTTTTACTTCTCCTTTTTTAAAGCCAGTTTAAATGCAAACTCATTTAACATTGTTTCTAGTTTGGCTTTTAATGTCCATCTCCAGGTACAACTCACGAAGGGCATAGGACAGAAGACACACCCTCCATGGTGTTTCAGCTCTTGCATGGTCAAGTAATGTAGTTTTAGTTTTAAAATTTAGGTATTGGTTTCCTTTTAAAATGTTTTATGAAACTGATTGTAATCCGCCTTGGAAAAATAATGTGATCGCAGCCCCACTATGTATTTGCACTGCTACCTCTAGATTTCCACCTGTGTTACATTATCATCAAGGGCCAATTTCCATGACTTCTGAGCTTGTGATGAACCCATATGTTTTCAGTCCGGGCTTAAAATGCAGGATGCTTTGAGACTAAAGGCTCCTAGCGCTAATAATCACAAAGGCATTGTGCAGCAATTCCTTTTTTCCTTTTCTTTAACGGAGTTTCCACAGTAAGGAAAGAGATGGAAGAAGTGGTGTGGAAACATAGGACTACTAGAAGTAGAAGGTGATGGTATCTGGACCTCCTGAAAAATCCCACGGATGAGGCAGGGCAGTGGCTTCGTAAAAAGCTTAGCCTGGAAGAACCTGCATTCATAGTGAACTGGCCATCCCAAACATTCATTGTGATTACAACGGGTAAACATTCCGCAATGGCTTTGAGCTGACATACGAAGTATATGGATGTGATGAACTGCTCCAGTAACTACTTCATTTACAAACATATTTTGATCCTGGACTGAAATGAAAACAAACAGTCTTCTTGAGGCAGAATACTCAACCTACAGTACTTTGAATTTTAAAAACACCAACCTTGACCTTAGTTTTGCAGTTTTTACACTGACATGAGATGCTTGCATATTTGCTTGTTTTCCTTGTTTAATAAAACTGAGTGGTTTAGGCTGTGATCTTAAACCCGCTTACCACAACACAATGGAACTTACTATAGAGAAAACATACATTGGGTTGGATCACAATTATCCTTCCTTGACCAGGAGGGCTCTTCTGTCTGCGGAAGGCTTCCAATCCAGTGGAGCATTGACAGAACCAGATAGAGGTGATTTCATCTTCCCCTGTAGTCTCCCCCCCCATATCTGCCTTAGAGAGTTGGGGGACCTTCTGGAACAATGGGAAAATGGCACTGGAGGTTGCAAAGGGAGGTGGAAATTGGCAAAGATTACTTTGCCCCACCCTCCATTTCCATTGGTGGGAGCATTCTGAGCAGATCTTCGTTTAGGCAATGCTTCCATGGGCAAGAACCTGTATCCAAGCCATTGAATTGCGTTGTTAGTTATAGCTTTTTTAGTGATAAATAAATAGTTGCATTTGTCATCTAGTCTATTTAGTTTATTCATTTATACAAACATTTATATCACGCTTTTCCCCTCCAAAAAGGATTACTCAAATGGCTTTCATAATATGAAAACAGATGTAAAAGCAATAATAATGCATCAAAACACTGACTGGGTTCAGATGACATGCTAACCCACGGTGGGTTACATAAACAGCTATGGTTTATTTAACCCATCATGCCTTAATGAGCTCTTTTCACAGCCACGGTCTCCCACCCCACACACAAATAAGCCACCCTAGGAAACCCAGTCTGCAGTAAGGTTTATTTAATTTATGGTGGGTTAGTGCATCGTCTGTTGCACCTGTGTTACCAAACTAAAACCAGAATCAAGGCAAAACCACAAACTGGTGATTTGCAAGGGGAAGACCCAGATAGAACATGTTAAAATAGTGCAAACAATGCATGTAAGACTACAGCCAGGCCTGACCCTATCTTGTAGATTCTACATGCTTACTAGTAAATCTTCTAGACTCACCACGCTCTCTCTTGGCATGCAATGCTAGCAATTTGCTGCTGACCTTTTCAGCCGACCGTACCCTCTGGCCCCTTAATAATCTATGTATTGTAGTTATGAACTTCCAGATATATTTATTTATAAATTTATTCTTTGCCTAATACAATTTGCTGAAGGCAGATCACAGTCCAAACATAAAAACATCATAAAACTGCACAATAAAAAACAGGAAGTAAAAATTATAATGGCATTTACAACATCCATAAAACACCCGTTTAAAACAGCAGAACAACAGTGCAATGCAATAAAAATGCTTGTTAGAACAAGCAAACCTTACTTTCCCCTCACTAAAAACAGGGACAGTGACACAAGTACCTCATCTGGGAACTAATTTCAATGCAGCAATAAAAGAGAAGACACTGCTTCTTTCCATTCCTGTGCTTGCTTTTATAACAAGACTCAGGGAAATTGTGGTTGGGTCTCCCAACGTTGTCATTGTTATCTAAAATCATCCATGGGAAGGACTCCAGTTTTGATGAGAACAGGGGCACTGGGGGTGGGTGGGTTAACCCTTCTCCTACTCAATTTTATTTATCTAAATTGCTCCATAAATTGTATGTTTTGCATTGCACTACAAGGCCAATAGCAGCTTCAGTGTGTGTGTGGGGGGGGGGGCAGTTTAGTTGGGGAAATGGTTTGGGGAAGGCTTCTGGAGATCCACAGGAATAGGATAACTTGAAACCCCAACAATAATATACGGACTTGTACAGAATCGTGTAAGTTGGACAACCCAAGTCTCATTTTTATTTTAAAAAATATAAAACAGCATTAACATTTTATCTGGTAAATTTTTTGAACAACTTCTTTTATTCCTCAAGGAATCCTGGTAGTTGTTCAAAATATGAAATATATCTTACTCATTTTCAACCTATTGGCTGAAAATCATAACAGCTGTTCCTGGATATTTGGAATAATGCACAGCTGGGGTTATGAGTGAATTGATGACACATCACTCCAGAGTTCTGGATGATCTCACTTATTGGCTGCATATGTATATATTAAAGAACATAGATGACAATATTGACCCCCGTAACTGTGAACAATAACATGTTCCAGGCCTATCCTCTGGGTTTTATCTGAAAAAAAGGAATAGAACCAATCAAAAGCAAGTCCCTTGATGTCTGTAGATCTTCCAAATGATGCAACAGAAGCTTATGAACCATAGTTTTAAAAGCTGTTGAGAAATCATCACTGAGATGCATCGACAGTGTCCATAAAAGCTTATGCTATAATAAATGTGTTCGTCTTTAAAGTACCACAGGACCCTTTGTAGTTTTTGCTGCAACAGACATAACACAGCTACTCTTCTGAATTTTTTTCTGGGATTTGGGTAAACTTGGAGTGAATCTTATATGCTGAATTGTTCATTACTGAGCCTACTCTATGGTGTCGGTGATGGTGGCAAAGAAGCCCTGCAATCTTGTTAGCACACAGGACTGTCTAGTGGAGTTGTTCCGTGTGGTTTGAGGCTTTCTCCAACTTGGGCCACTAAATGATGAAACGGAATTATCAGTGACCCATTGAGATTTGCTAAGCACCTCAAGAATAAAGTTGCTCACATCCTCCTTGATTGGATGCGATTGGTTCTGCAATCTGGACGACAGACGTGTACAGAACACCATCTTAGATGTGCTTTTTTGGATGAGTTTCAGTTGCAGCTTAAGGATATGAACAGGTTTTTTGGAGGAGTGCTTGCTCAACTCTTATTGTTGCTGGCTCATAACATCTAGAAGGAGAGGGGTGACTGGCTGGAACCCAGAAGGTAATGAATACCTCCTTGCAAGATGAGATAGTACCAGTCACCTTGAAGTAGATGTTTTTCTTGGTCCCCAAACATTGTAACATCTATCAGTCAGTTGCAAATATCTCTTTTTAGAGCAAAGTAATTGGTCAAGAGGCTCTAGACACCTTTGGATAAAACACCTGGTGTAGAATCCAGTTCAGTCTGGCTTTCAGTCACCTAGATGCAGCATCAAAACATCCTTGGTCATGTTGGTGGCTGATCTATGCTGGGAGGACAATGGAGTGTCAATGTGCTCATACCTCTGGACCTTTCAGTGGTTTTTGATACCATCAACCATGGCATCGTTCTAGATAGGCTGTCCAGATTGTGAATTGGGTGCACTGTGCTCCAGTGATTTTGCTCCTATCTGGATGGGTGATTCCAGAAGGTGGTGCTGGCAAGCTACTGCTTGGTGATGTGACATTCATGTTATTACATTTCTATACGTCCAATAGCCAAAGCTCTCTGGGCAGTTACAGTGTTCTGCAGGATTTCATCACATCTCCCTTGCACATAGATTTAGTTAGTATCTAGGTTAAACTACTGAATAAGGTCATCCAAACCTTATTCAGTGAACCTTCTCTTGTCAGCTGTCAGCTGGTGGATGCCATTTATCCACCCCCAGCTCAGGGGAATATCGCGTCATCATTTTGGGAAAGGGACATGACTCGGTAGCAAAGCACATGTGTTGCATTCAGAAGGATGCATGTTCAGTCCCTAACATCTCCAGGTACAGCTGAAACCCTGGAGAATTGGTGCCAGTCAGTGTCAACAACACTGGGCTAGATAAAGCAATGGTCTGGCTCAGTATAAGACAGCTTCCTGTGTTGGGGCATTCTGGAGAAAAAAATGACAGCTACCACAAACAAAAATGCCAGTTGCCACTGGCGACCACCATTCTCACCCTAGAACACCCCAGATCAACAATGTGTCCAAGGGATTTAGGGCAGGGGGACGGTGACCACGGCCACTGAGAGAAGCTCCAGGAGCAGTGGAGCTAACATACAGATGAAATAAAAAAAGAAAACGGTGGGAAGACCACTGGGTCACCTGAAATCTTTCAAAGTCATTTCAAACTATTTCAGGAGGGAGTCCGAAATTTCCTGAAAAGATTTCAGGGAGAGGGTTCAGTCAGGACGGCCCCGATTTTGCCTGCTCAGCTACCCACCCCAGTTCAAGCTGGAGGTTCTCCTGTGAGAATGTTTGGCTCAGTCCTTATATAAGTCATTCTTGAACGGAGGTTACAGTGATAGTCAACATTCAGTTTTCAAGGTGGTCTTCAATTCCCTGACAAAAGAATTAGGAAAAAATGCTGGTGATCGTTTTTAGAGCAAACGATTATTAGGATCAGAATTCAGTTATTTCTGTGCTTCAATAGCGCTGAATGGAACATGTGGGTTGGATTGAAAAGGGTGAATCGTTGCTAGATTTGCATGGCCAGGATTTAAGAGACCTGTGTACATTTCCATGTGTGGGGTGTTGTTGATGTTGGTGCCTTTGTGGCAGCACCTGGCACACTTTATGGAATGCCGTTCTGGGGCGACTCCCTCAATCTCTAAAAGGGCCATTTGAGGGAATCGGGTTGCCACTGAAATGAGAAGGCTAAAAAAAAAATTGGTGTGTGCACAATACATCATTTGCAGCCCTTTGCAGCCCAACTCATATGTTCCGTGCCAGTTAGATACTTGTCAGCCAGGACACTTAAAGTTCTCAGCCCGGAATATTAGTGTCTTGACTGAGGAACCTTTCAGATACATGGACAGTGTGTTAAACCTAGGAATGCTTCTCATCAGTCTTCATATCCAGGGTGGAATATTCAATTCACAAGTCTATGTATTCACAAGTCCCATGTGCTGTTGTAAGGTAAGAAAACATGGTACTGCGATGAACAAGGAAATCAGAATAGTGGTTAACAGTTAAGGATGGCTGGGGTAATATTAGGCATCAGTTTGAAATACTATAATCTAAATGTAACATAAATTCATAAACCCATTCATGGGTTTGTTTACATGATTAATAATGGGGATTAAAGGCAAGGAGAGAAAAATCCCTAAATGATCAGGATCTCTTTTGTCATTTCTGTTTTCATTTCATGATGATGATGATGATGATAATAATAATAATAATTTATTTCTTACCCGCCACTCCGTTTGGATCGAGGCAGGGAACAACAATATAATAAAATACATAAAACTGATTAAAACATGACACACATTATTAAAACTGCATTAAAACATCCAAAAACATCCTAAAAACATTCTAAAATTCCACTGGATATGCCAGCCGGAAGAGAACAGTCTTTATGGCTTTCTGAAATTCTAAAACACTGTTAAGTTGATGAGTCTCCTCCGGCAGGTCATTCCACAGTCTGGGAGCGGCAGAAGAGAAGGTGCTCTGGGCAACGGTTGTCAGCCTAGTCTTGGCCGACTGTAGTAAGTTCTTCCCAGAGGACCTGAGCGTGTGGGGCAGATCGTATGGGAGAAGGCGATCTCGTAGGTAACCTGGACCGAAACCATGTAGGGCTTTAAAGGTAATAACCAACACTTTATACTTCGCCCGGAAACTAATTGGCAGCCAGTGGAGCAATTATAAAGCTGGCGTAATATGGTCACCCCTAGGTGTACTGGTGACCAACCTGGCTGCCATATTTTGAACTAGTTGAAGTTTCCGGACTAGGCACAGTGGTAGCCTTATGTACAGCGCATTGCAGAAGTCGAGTCTCGAAGTTACCAGCGCGTGCACTACCGTCTTTAGGTCTTCCAACTCTAGGAAAGGGCACAGCTGGTTTATCAGCCGAAGCTGATAGTAGGCACTCCTGGCCGTCGCATCTATCTGGGCTGTCATTTGGAGCAACGGATCCAGGAGCACCCCCAAGCTGTGAACACAGCCTTTCAGGGGGAGTGTAACCCCATCCATAACTGGTTGACACACCTCCAAACCCAGGTTGGGGCCTTTGACAGCAAGCACGTCCGTCTTGTCTGGACTCAGCTTCAATTTGTTTTTCCTCATCCAGCCCATTACCACCTCCAAGCATTCATTCAGAGGAGACACACTATCCTTAGCTGACGCTGTTATCGAAGGCATAGAGAAATATATTTGGGTGTCATCAGCATACTGATAGCACCCAGCCCCATGCCTCTGGATGATCTCTCCCAACAGTTTCATATAAATGTTACACAGCATTGGGGAAAGGATGGTACCTTGTGGTACGCCACACAGCAGCTCCTTCTTTGTGGAGCAGTTATCCCCAAGCATCACCATCTGGAACCTGCCCGAGAAGTAGGACCGGAACCACTGAAGCACAGTGCTTGACTTTGTAAATGATATCACTTTCAGTATCTTCAATAAGCAGAGTTGATTGAATCCGTATTTATAGAAAAACCACATAAAGACCTCGAGATAATAAGCTTTGCATGTAGAAGGTCCCAGGTTCGAGCCCCAGCATCTCTTGGCAGGGCTAGAAAAAGCCCCTGCCTGAAACACTGGAGAGCCACTGCCAATCAGTGTTGACAGTGGTTTGACTCAGAATAATACAGTTTCCTATGTTCCTAGGTTGTTTGGCTAAAACATCTCTGAACATGTAAATTAGGGCTGCATTTGACCCTTGCTGCAGTCCTGATTTTTTTAAAAAAAATACCAACAAAATGGTGCTCTACAGCCACTACGGAGTGCTAGAAGGGTCACATTTAGTTTGCAAGTAAGCTAAATCAAACCTTTTTAGCAGTACAGAGCGGTTTGCCCCCAAATTTCAGCAGCAAACCATTTTTTTTAAAAAAATGTGTTTTTATTTATTGATTCTCCACCCCTTGCAGTGTGGCCTGTGGGGGGTGGGCAAGGCCAAAAGAGCCCCTTCAACCTACCACAGTTGCCCACCCTTACTATATATGAATAATGTATACATAGAACTGGGTCTGATTTACAGTTTTGTACTCAAATGTAAACTTTTTAAACTGATTGTTTGATTACATAAGGAACTGGATTGACCCATGTTTTCTGGAGGCAAACCATGATTAACATCCTAGAGTCCTGTCAGATCCTGCTCATTGGTTCATCCCGGAAAGAGTGAGATGAAAATAGAGACAATAATTTTTCAACAGATTTCCACACTGGGAATCACTTCAAGAAGTCATTATGTGAACACCACATAATGACTTTTTGAGTTCAAGTTCAAAAGGGGACTAATAGCCCAATATTAATAATATTCATATCTTTGATTCTGTAAACAAGTTGATAATGGAATGACATCTTAACTGAGTGATAGAGCATAGTTCATATGTGTCGCTCATTAATATAGCATCAGGTAATACTGATTGTGTCGAGGTGCATTCCAGAGGTGCATGCTGATTAGCAATAAACTCTGTGAATTATACAATGAGATGAGCTTTCAGTAGCTTTCATCTCCACTGAACCATGCTTTTTATGCTTCTCTAAAAAGAGCTCACCATATAACCCTGGTAGGGATAGACAGTTAATACAAGTATACCTCCTGGTCACAGGAATTGTCACCAGCTGTACGCTTGTCTTGACATAGGTCTCTAATTGAAAATCTGCCCTTCTCTTGGAGTGCAATCCTATGCATGTTTAGATAGAAAAAAGTTCTACTAGTCCCAGCATGCCCCAGACAGCCATGATGGCTGGGGGATGCTGGGAATTGTAGTATCTTTTTCTCTGTAAATATGCATAGGATTGCACCCTTCATCTTCTGCAATAACTGTGGGTGTGATCAAATTTTAAAATGTAGGGGATATTGGCGTATGAAATGGAATCAGAAAAAAACATTTAGAAAATGTATGCAGCAGAACTAGTTAGAAGAATTTAATTAAAATTAATATGTTTCTCATACTTTCTGGATAATTTTTCAATCATTTCATTGCATAGCCTGCATTATATTCTAGACATTCTGCAGTTGAATGAATGTTCACCTGTTGTGTAAATATGAGAGGCTGATCCAACATTAAGCAGAAAGATAGAGGTATTATTGATCACAATTCAGCTAATGTTTTGGCTCCCCACCCCCCACAACTTTTCATATATTTAATTAAGTTTGATCTTTTCCTCTCTCTACCAGGATTGCTTCACATACTTCTCTCCAAGACTGGATAACTGACATTTGGGGTTATGAAGTCAGTCCTAGATGGCCTCGCAGATACAACCTTCAGAACAATTACAACAGATCTTCTTTACATGGGTTCTAACGATATCCAATACGAAGATTTTAAAAGCGACATGGCCTCCAAGTTAGGATATTACCCACAGAAATTCCCTCTGTCTTCTTTCCGAGGTGATTTCAGATCAAAAATGACTGCAGGAGAAGATGCTGTCTTGGGTGTGCACCCCTCGGATCAGATCAATGTTACAGATTTTTACAACAAGACCATATTCAAAGATAATGAGGATAATATACAGTGTGGAGAGAACTTCATGGATATGGAGTGCTTTATGATTCTGAACCCTATCCAGCAGTTGGCCATTGCAGTACTGTCTCTTATCCTGGGTACCTTCACTGTTCTGGAAAATCTTCTGGTCTTGATTGTCATCTTGCAGTCCCGAAGCCTTCGCTGCAGGCCTTCCTATCATTTCATCAGCAGTTTGGCAGTGGCTGATCTCCTTGGCAGTGTAATCTTTGTCTACAGTTTTGTCGACTTCCATGTTTTCCATCGGAAAGACAGTCCCAATGTATTCCTATTCAAATTGGGTGGAGTTACAGCCTCGTTCACTGCCTCAGTTGGCAGCCTTTTCCTCACTGCAATAGACAGGTACATATCTATACACCGGCCCCTATCTTACAAAAGGATTGTCACCAGATCAAAGGCTGTTGTAGCATTCTGTGTGATGTGGACCATAGCCATTGTAATAGCTGTCCTCCCTCTGCTTGGTTGGAACTGCAAAAAACTCAATTCTGTTTGTTCAGATATATTTCCTCTAATTGATGAGAACTACCTGTTGTTCTGGATTGGGGTCACCACTGTACTCTTGCTTTTTATTGTGTATGCCTATATGTACATACTCTGGAAGGCTCATAGCCACGCTGTCAGAATGCTCCAGCGCGGCACTCAAAAGAGCATAATCATTCATACTTCAGAGGATGGTAAAGTGCATCAGATCACTAGGCCTGAGCAAACACGTATGGACATCAGGTTAGCCAAAACCTTAGTTCTCATTCTTGTGGTCTTGATCATCTGCTGGGGTCCTCTACTTGCAATTATGGTCTATGATGTCTTCGGGAAGATGAACAAGCTTGTCAAGACTATCTTTGCCTTCTGCAGCATGCTGTGTCTTCTGAATTCCACAGTGAACCCCATTATCTATGCTCTCAGGAGCCAGGACCTGAGACATGCTTTCAGGAGCATGTTTCCACCTTGTGAAGGGACAGCACAACCTCTTGACAACAGCTTGGAGTCTGACTGCCAGCATAGACATGCTAACAATCCAGGTAATGTCCACAAGGCTGCTGAAAGGTGTATTAAAAACACAGTTAAGATTGCCAAAGTGACCATGTCTGTCTCCTCAGACACAACTGCAGAGGCATTGTAAAACAAAGACCTCTCACTATCACAAGAGAACAAAACGAGAGAAAGCCAGAGAAATTCATGATTTCAAAAGTGTGCGTTTCCTCAAATGTACCATTTTTAAGTTTATTATTTTAAGTGACTGGATATTTCTTTGAGTCTTGAGCAGTAGACCCCTCCTCCAAGTTCTACAAACAAGGACTTAACCTATGCTTTTAAAAACAAGTTTTCCGATGGCAAAATGCTAATTGAATAATAGTGGCCAAACTCTGTTGACATATACAAAAACATCACATTAATGAATGAGAAAAATCTACACACTGAGGAAAACTAATCGAAAATTGAGACATATACAACTGTTATCCAATTGGAAATGCATTTTGTAATTGTGGTTTTATTTCTAGTGTGAAATATGTCAATTGTCTGTAAGTAGATCTTCATACCCCACCCCAAAAGCGGCAGTACTGGATTGTAGAAGTTTTGTACTATGTCTTGTGAGTTGTATGATGTTTTACTCTATGTTACTGATATTTGTCTAACCAAAGTGATTAGGTAGACTTGTGTAGAAGTAATGTAAAGTATGTGATGATGTAACACCCTCCCCCCGCCATGAAAATACTTCCCGTATTTTGAACAATTCCTATGAGGTATTTTGAAAACTTTACATTCTTAGTGTTTTTTAGTGAATTTAAAAGGAAAGGCTTTGTATTTCTTCTGCTCACATTTGAAATCCCTATTAAGTTTGAAACTCATGTAAATATGGGAATAACAGCATCAAAGGAACATAGAATAACTTTGCAAAAGTGAATACTACACTGTTTCGGATTGAAAAAAGAAGGCTGTAGTTTTCAAAAGGCCATCTACTGTCTTAGAGAGCATTGGCTTTTGGTTGGAAATTGGTTTAATAGAAACATGACCCAAACAGGAAAATATCAGGACACTAGCTTCTTAACCTGGTAAATGTTTCTGGTTTTGTTGGTGTGTGGCTAGCACTGGATCTTCGAAGACAACATGTGTCTAGTTCAATGTACAAAGTTATCACTGTGACGTATACTTGAAATGTGTTGCATTCCTAAGTCCCAGATTTCAATAGATTTGAAAACTGAGATGCCAAACATCAGTCTTCGGTAACAAGAGGATGAAGTATTAGTCTTAGACTTTTTAAGATATGTGTATATATAATTAAGTAATATCTGTGTATTTGTGTGTATTGTGTGCTTATACTGAATAAGTGTGGGTTACATTAATATTAAGATAAGAAATTGTGACCAAATGTTTTCCTTGTACTTCTTGTTGCATTCTTTGCACATGAATTCTGTTTCTAAAAGTGAGTTCTTCCAACCAATCAGTAATGAAAATCCATTTGTAAGATTCGGAGCACATTTGTAAACCCAATCTGATAACTAAAGAAAGGTTGCATTTTAGTATTAACAACAGAAAACCTTGTAAAGAAGACAAAAGTACTATGGCACTTAAAGACTGATTGGCTCGTTATGTGTCTTTAGCCACAATCATGATTGGAAGGAGATGAATGTCACTGGGAACAAATAAAGGAAACTTAAAAGAGGCTTTCAGTATTAGAATTAAGCCACCATAACTGCAGAATGCAGGAGAAGCCTGTCAAAGGCTGCCTCTACAAGAGGCATTTAAAGCTCTTTCAAGGCGCATTAAAAAAAATTACCTCTACAAGAACGGAGCGCAAATTGGGCATAGAGGCGCGTTTTCTCTCCGATTATGCGCATTATCGAATGCGCATTAAATAGCGAGTTTTATTTTGCTCCGGCGGTTAAAGCGCAATTTGACTATGTGAACAAGCGATTCTCCGCATTAACTACTTGTAAAGCGCATTTGAAACAACCAGTAAGGTCAGCTGTTGAGTGGTCAATTACCTCCTGCATACAAGCATTTACGATAAAGCGCTTCAGTGATTATGCGCATAATCGGCTAACCAGGCGTCAAACAGAATCCATCTAGAGGGGGTCAAAGTGAAACACTGCAAATCCCCACAATCTCTGACAGAATTAAGAATGCATGAGAGAAAAAACTGAAATGTCAAACATTTAAAAGCCATTTCAAAAGTCTTAAATCCATGTTATAACAAGGAAGTAGGTCTCTCATTGCTACAGCAGGGTCACTGTGATGTAACAAAAGGTATTTTACATGCCGAAGCAGGCTTCTGTGCTGTGACCCCTCTTCCTGATCAGATCCTGCAGAAAGGGAAACTGCCCACAAAAAGGTGCTGTGTGGGCAGTTTCCCTTTCTGGACCCCTGCATTCTGCACCAAGGGCTATGTATGTGGTTCTTGTTGCTGGGTTGGAACTTGGAACCTATGTACAGTATCAGATTGATAACTGCTGTGGAATCCAGTGCTGTCAACGCTATGCGGAGGAAGTGTGGGAATGCAGATCCTCATATGCAGCAGTGCGCACACAGCTCACAGGTTGCATGTGCAGAGCAGTGGGATCAGACAATAATAGATAAATAGAAACTGAAACCATTACAGACCAGGAACACACAAACTGTTCATGTCATTGACTAGTCGCCAGGAATATAAAATAAAATTAATGCTATAGATACAATGTAACTGAGAACCACGGTTCCTGAGTAGAGACTTGGTACCAATGGGAGCTTTTTACCTATTGCCATTTGCCATATGCAGGGAGGATTTACAGTGGGGGAGGGGAGGGTTGAACCCCACTCTCTCCTGTGCTATGATGCTGGTCTGGATCGGGCTCCCCCACGCTTGGTTTTAATTTAAAACCACAACCTGACATTGCTGAAGGCAACACATTTAATATCACATGTTGTTTGGCCTTTAGAATGTTGAAGGCGGTCCCGATAGGAAGAATTTTCTTCTTCCCAGCCTCTCACATCTGAAAAGTATTATTAGAACACACCTCCATTTGTAGGGAGGGTCTATGAAGAAAAGCATACATGTGTTAGATAACAGTATAACATCTGTCTGAGATGGGGAAGGCGATGCAAGAACAGGTGCCATGATCAGTTAGCAATGGAAGCGAGAAAGTACCTCCTCACTCCTCATCTGGGAATGCTTGCCAACACTCAATAGTAGTTAACTTTCTTAGGTATGGGTCAATGAGAAGGACTATCCAGTCTATCAAGCAGAATAATGCACAGGTCAACGAAAGATGCTTGTTTCACTTTTGTCCCATATTTCTAGGGCTGCCTCGGGTTCAGTTCTATAACAAAAGGAGATCCAGCAAGATTGGGAGTTGTCACTCTAGAGTGAAGTGGTGGTGTCTCTGCTCACACTAGATCTTTGCCAAGGAAGAAAGTTTCATAAAAGGTAACATTAGAAATGGTTCTGCCACCTCCATATAGAGTTATTAATGTAAATTGAGATAACATTTTATTTGAGATTGCATTTTACATCCACTATATACACTGGATTTAGAAGAATACAAGACAATAGAGATCTAAATGTATTTATTAAATCTGCCATGCCAAGCTAGCTAGTCACCTAAGGAATGAAACAATTCTGTCTAGGCAAGTAGTTTGCCAGAACTGCCAATGAAACTACCCCTGTGAAAAAGAGGTACCTCTAGAGAGGCAAGATGGTAAATATGTTGCCAAAATACTGTAAAAAAATAGTCTTGGTTTGGGTGTAAAACGGAGCTATTTTATTACTTTATCCAAAGAGATGTAGCATGGCAATTGAAAGGGGCTGGGTTATTTCTAGCCTGCATGCTCCAATGAAACTCCAGTGCAGGAGGATATGCCATGACCTTAACCAAGAGAGCAGCTGTGCATATGTTATCTAATTCAAGGACAGAGCTGCCCCCTACATTGAAGTGAATGAGCACGTCTTTGTTAGCACACTTCTTTCCTGTCCTTCATTGAAACAACCCCCATTGAAACATCTGTAGCACCCCCTTGAAAAAATTTGCTTGATGGAGGCTGTTCCTTTCAGTGAGAATGGGAACGTTTTATTATCCTTTTTAAAAACAACAACAACAAACAGTAAGACCAGTAAATACGTAGTTGTCTACAAATAACTTTTATTGAACATTTCGGGCTAAATCCAGATCACCATGTGTGTAGCACATGTTCAGCACATGTTATCCCACTAAGGCATAACAGAGTCTCTTTTGTCCTTTTCCCTGCAGTATGCAGATACAAGCATCTGTGTGCTAGGCTATTACAGGGAAAGGGAAGCCTGTGCCAGTCCTCCCGTATCCCTGTCCAGCTCTCATCTCTATGATAGTTCAAGGAATGCAAATTCCCCATAATAGCCTATTTATTATGTGCACACACTGATCCAGAGGAAGGCAGGGATGTATGTGTGAAATACGTTTTCGTTAATCCCAGTAGGAATCCACCCACATGCAGGTGTTGTGTCTTATGGTGGACTGGATGGAGTCCTGTGTATTTTGAGACTACTTTCTTCCTTTAACAATACATCCCCAAACTCAAACAGTTTTGAAGGAAAGAAAACCCAAAGTACAATGAAAAGTTATTTCAAGAGCCATTTTTAAACTGTCTTCTTGTGATTTAATGCATACTTGTGTGGATTTCTGTTTATGTATCCAAGATCTTAACTTTATGTGATTAAAATAAACTATGGGACAATGGGGCTGTCTTGGCACTAAACATGGTGCTTATTAATATAATAAACAACATCCTGTGAAATATTACAATGTATTCATTAATATATTTCATTTACATATGTGAGTCTTTTAAAAAGCTCTTATAACTCTGTGTGTTGTCCTAACACCATTTCTCAACTGAGCTGGCTATGAAGTCCCTACAAAAGGAATGCTAAATATAACTGCTCTTAGATACTCTGCTTAGCTTAGCTGTACTTAAGCCATGCTTTAAAGCAGTTCTCAAGACTGTAAAAAAAAAAAAAAAAAAAAGCTTAGTTAGGAAGGCATGTTTAGTCCTGCCGAGGAGAGATACAAGCTCCTTTCTGCTCCCTCTCAATCAGTGTACCTAGTCCAATGCTATCACCTCCAAACTAATAAACATTTTTATTATAGGGTCTAAAACTATACTAATACACGTCCCCTGTCATTTCTGGGAACTGCTGGGGCACCCCTTATTGCGGATGTTCTTAAAAACAATAGGTTCTACATAGTTGTTAACTTGGGCCTTAAAGCATGCTATGGCCTACTGTGTTTTGTTTTTTAAAAAATCTCTGTACTTTGCTTATTTTTAGGCTGAGGACAAAAGTAAACATTGTCAGATGAATAAGCTGACAATGCTCCAAACCAGAACTCTACGTGCTCCAGCGCATACACGGAGCTCCTATGCAAACAGGATTCTCTGTTCTAGAGTACCAGTCTGTATGCATACCTCCATATGTATGCACTGAAGTACCCATGTCTACAAAGAATCATTTGTAGCGGGGTGTGTTCATGTCCTAATTACACTTAGGGTGATATAATACCTGTGAGCACTGAGGTTCCATTCAGCAGTGGCCATTAGCTATGATACTTAAATGCAGCAATAGCCAGTGAGGTGGAGCAAAAAGCAGTATGTGGCTGCCACCATTCGGTGACAACCAAAAAGGAGCAGAGCCTCACATTTGCCAACAAGCATCTGATGTAGGCAGTGGAGACGGGAGGCAGTTCATGGGATACCATGCAGGTCCATTGCTAGTGCATGCCTTGAACCGCCCAGTAAAAGCCAATGATGTCATAGGCTCATAATTGGGCAGGGCACTGCCAGCCAGTCACCTGCATGGTGCTACACAAGCCCCTTACCTTGACTGCCTTTAACAGATACCTAAGGACATGGGGGGCTCCTCTCTCTTGTTCACTGACAGCTTTGTGCACACCTCACCAGACATCACTGCCTCGATGGATTATCTCCAACTTCAAAGGCAGTATATGTCAGCCAATCAGATGCTGGGAACAAACAACAGTGGACGGACATCACCTTGATGCCCTGCCTCTGACCCCCACAGAGAGAATTGCCTAGCTGGTCACTGTTGGGGACAGAGCACCAGACTAGATTTATTCTGATCCACCAAGGCACTTTTCATGTTCTTATGCAGTAGAAATTATTTTCTTCTTCTAGGAAGGCTTGCTACAGCATGAAAGCTTCCTTTAGAGAATGCTGTTTCCAATTGCCCATGTTCCCTTGGTAATGGCCTAGTAGCTTATCTACACACTGCTTCAGAGTCACCCACCCACTCTCATAAAATGAGAAGCTCCGTGGCAAACAATTCTGTGTGTTTATTAACTTTAAATGTTGTGTATATCTGTACCAGAGACCATCTGTATTATGTGCAAGTTAGATTCTCAACAGTCTTTATGTATATTTGTATATTACCTCCTCAATGCTGTGCAAATCACTATGGATTTCTTTTTCTTGCACTGATTAAAATGCCTCTTGTATGATAAAACCTTTTCTGTGTTGAATGTATGTAAATAAAATAAAAAAGTTTAAACTGTCAGTTATACAAGCAGTGACCTAAAAAAATTAATTAAGTCTGTACTTGTAGAATAGAACAAATTGCTGTGACATCCAAACAGGTTCCAGGGATGCAATGTCAGAGAAAGGAAAGTCTTTCCTTGTGATAATATGAAATAGCGAAGTTGGATTTCTGTAGCTTTTTATTTTCTTTGTTTCCAAGTGGAGATCCTATCTCTTTCAGTGTCTGTAAATCTAACATTATTACTTTCTCTTCAAAGTATATTGTACTGTTAGTTGTTCGTTTGAACTGGTAACTAACATCCTCGCAGCTGCTGCAATATGTTTCTGTTGGCAATGGCAACTTGTATATTACTTTGTACACAAGTACTGGTAAGACTGTCATTAAATGTAGCTTCTGACATTAAGCTACCTGTAGCGGAATAGTACTTCTGTAATATTACCAATGTATTACTACCATACCATATTTTATTTATCCATGTAATTAAACTGTTATTTATTCAAGGTAAAACTATTCTATTTATTTGAATCTGAAACTGTGATGAGATTATCATATGGTGACCCTGGACGATTCTACATCATATTTGCATATTCTGTTTTTGATCTCATGTGTATTACATTTCTGGGTTTCATAGCAATTTTTCAAAACGTTTGTTTCAAACACCTATCCATCTTTCTGGATTGTCATTCTACTAGCATTTGTAGTATGGGAAAACTTTAGGGTGACCATATGACAGGAAAAACCCGGATTTGTCAGGATTTTTGGTAACAAATCTGAGAAGGGGGGAAATTAGGAAATTTGATGAAAAATCCAGATTTTTCCCATCCTCCCCAGCCAAATTTACTTCAATCAGCCAGAACTAAGCTGACGAGTGTTACCCAGAGGACCTTCTCTTCTGCCACTCCCAGACTGTGGAGTTGCTTGCCGGGAGAGATTTGACAATTTAGCAGTCTTCTTGAATTAAAGAGAGCCGTAAAGATTGATCTCTTCCAGCAGGCCTACCTAGTTGAACTTTAAATGTTTTAAATAATGTATTAGTTTTATTTGTTTTTAATGTTCAATCTATTTTATGGTCTTTGTATTTATATTTATTGTTTTTTCCCGCCTCAATCCAGAGGGAGAGGCGGGTAATAAATAAATAAATAAATTATTATTATTATTATTAAAGAGCAGCTCTATTTTAATGAGAATTAACAAAAACACTTACAGCTCTACCATTTTTAAAGATAAAGAGATGACACTTGGCACCATGAAAGCCTTAAGGAAGGGCTTTAGCCATGCCAAATTCAAAGCAAATCCGTTCATCCATTGATTTTTAGGATTTTTAAAAAAGTTTGAGGTTTTAATATATATTATTTTTTAAAAACTGTCATTTTTAAAGGTAAAGAGATGAAATTTGGCACCATGATAGTTCTCAGATAGAGCTTTAGCCTTGCCAAGTTTGAAGTAAATCCGTTCATCCACTGAATTTTAGGGATTTTTTAAAATTTGAGGTTTAGTTTATTTTATTTTTTAAAATGTCATTTTTAAAGATAAAGAAATGAATCCTGGCACCATGATAGATTCCAGGTAGGGCTTTATCCTTGCCAAGTTTGAAACAGATCTGTTCATGCGTTGATTTTTAGGAATTTTGTAAAGTTTGAGATTTTAAAATATATTTTTTAAAAAAACACTGGAGCCATATCCTTTTAACTCAGGTTGTCAAACTTCCTCTTTAGGGTATTGCAAGAGTCACCAGATGTGACCAAGCTATAAGCTGGCACCCTACCCCCAGCCACTGGGTACAAGTGCACAGCCTGGCTGGACTGTAGGGAGACTTTGGCAGAGAGAGAAGGGGGGATTGTTTGAGGCTGGAAGCTGGAGACACTGGCTGGCTGGCATAAGGCAGATGCCTCATCTACAAGAATTCGCCTTTACGCCTGGTTAGGCGATTATGCACATATTCACAGAAGCGCATTTACGCCTAATACCTCTGTACGAGAGGCGGTGAAGCGCATTACTGGACGACCGAAACGCGATTTAAACTGTTGACATGCGGAGAATCGCTTGTTCACATAATCAAAATGCGCTTTAATGGCCGGAGCAAAATAAAACTCGCTATTTAACGCACATTCGATAATGCGCATAATCGGAGAGAAAACGCGCCTCTACGCCCAATTTGCGCTCCGTTCTTGTAGAGGTAAAATTTTTAATGTGCCTTGAAAGAGCTTTAAATGCCTCTTGTAGAGGCAGCCAGAGAGAGGCTGAAGACAACCCAGATTCACCTGTAGCTTGGCCCTGAGAGGCTGGCTTGCCACCCAGAGTGTTTTAAGAGAGCATCAGAGTCAAGCAGGTGTGCAGGAGGAGAGGAGGTGGAGGTGGAGGTGGCTGGTGGAGAGAGAGAAAGGGAGATTGTTTGAGGCTGGAGGCTTTGGTTTGGCTGCAGTGACTTAGAGAGAGAGACAATGAAGGCTGCACAGACTACCCAGAGACACCTGTTGTAACTTAGCCCTACGCTGCTGGCAGGCAACGCAGGGCATTAGAAAGAGGATCTCAGAATTACATGTCTGTGTAGAAAGTAGACAGGAGTTCAAAATCTGTATATGAGAAGTGGTGTCAGTGTGCAAGCTTTGAGAAGCTAATGTATATAAGTGAGAAGTGTGAATGGGTGAAGTAGTGTCTGCCACTCATTAACACCCACCCTAATGTTAGAGTAGAGAAACTTGTAACAACCATACACAACATAAACAAAAATTGAAATTTAAAAATAAAAAAGCCAGCCAGCCGGCAACAAGCCCTGTTAAAAGCAGCAGATGTTTGCAGTGGAGTGAGGATACAGTCAGAAAAGATATTTGAGGGAAGGGGAGAAAGTATCACGCTGAGTATAGCAAAAGTTTCAAAGTATAGCAAAAGCTACAAAAGTAGGAGTAAGTGAAGTTAATTTCACTTACATTGTTCTTTATTTCAGTGATTTTAACATTAAGATGTTATGTAGGTCAGATTTGTCTTAACTGTGTGCTGTAAAATCAGATATGTGACCAAGGCTATGTTCAGGTGGGCACACCTCCTTGATGCTGGACACGCTCACTGGGGCCAGACATGTTGGTGGGCATGCCTCCTTGGGAGCCGACCATGTTGTTCTCCTTTTTGGTTTTCAAAATATGGTCACCCTAAGATAGCAATAGCATTAACAACAAACCATCCATCATTGTGCAAAGCTGGATTCCCAAAACACACTTCTCTTAATTTAAGGGATGGCTAAAACTTTTGTGTTATTTCTATAGACATTTCTACCTCCATCAAACTGGGATTGAATGTACAAGGCACATCTGCAAAAACAGACACACAATTGTGTCAAGAATGGGGATTGTCTGAATTGTAATGGTTATTCCTCATGTTCATTTAGATCCTAGCATCATTGCACATTGATTTTGCTTTAAAGGCCCAGAGACTTGATTTAATTGTGTGTGATTCTTAATTGAAAGGCACAGAGACCAACCAGCCATCTATTGTGCATCCATCTGGTCTAAGTAGTGCTCATCATATTCCCAATTCAAAGCAAAGACCAGCTAGTTATTTTGTATCCATGCAATGTAATTACTGCTCATCATTGTTTCCAACTCAATTGCTATGCAGCTTGATATTTCTTCCCTATTTTGTGCAATTGGCTTAATTACACAACATTTTACACAATACAACACTGTTTTGTGTTGTTCTTGTTGCATCTCTGAGATAACTGGGTGGAAATCTGCTGCTCCATTTCAGACACTTAATCTATGGCTTTTTGAAGCATCCTTATTAGTTTGAGAAAAGCCTTATAGTTTTGACTATTGGCTTTCAGATTCATAGGTTTGTGGGGGTTTTCCCCCCTGGAAGGTGGAAGGAAATGTAAGTAAAGCAATTCCAACATGAATGATATGTTTTTCCCAACCCTCAAAGTGAGAGTAATACAGGTTTCCCATTACAAGGAAACACTATGCAGCAAAGGAATCCATATTGCAATCTAACACCAAAGTGCCATATTGGGCAGCTAGTCCATGAAGCAGCTCCTGCCTGTCTTGGAGAGAGTGCAACACAGTAATAAATGCATTCAATTTATTCAGATAAATGTCAGAGGTGGACAAGACCCAGTTCTTAGACTGCTTAAGTAATATACAATGAGTATGGTAAGAACATATAACGAATTACCAGATTCTTGCACAAGAACTTTGTTTAGCAAGTAGTGGGAACTTCATAAGAATGTGACAAGATCCCTGCCGGATTAGACCAAAGCCTGTCTTCTGTTTCCACAGTGGCAAATCAGATGTCTGTGGAAAATCCACAAACAGGATTTATAATAATTAGAAGATTATATATATATATATATATGCATGCAATTAGGCTCAATCATTTATATGTGCCAAATCGCAGAGAAAAATCAATAATTCCAACGTATATACATCATATCAACTATATATTTCAATTACAAAGGAAGTCAATAGTTCCAATACATATACATCATCTCAATCAACAGAACCCCAATTTATTACCATCTCGATAGTCTCCCTCAGCAACTATATAGACTACTTTTCTTAATCGTTATATATAACACGCTATGAAATCCAATATCACCATACCAAAAAAAGAAAACCACTTCCTCGATATTATAATTTTTCAATGGTGTTCTGGTCAATTAAATATGGGCAAATAGCCAAAAATATTATGAACTGTGAGCTGATTAATTCATCGGGAGAAAACTTCAATGTTGTAGTAAATGTGGATTTTTTTTTTTCCTCTGGGACCTACTTGTGCTCCAAAAGCCACAACTGCAGCTGCATTAGCGGCACTATTTCATCCGTGGGGAGACTGGTGATTTGGTTATTTTCATCTCTTTGGCTGGTCTGATTGGAAGCAGACACATCAAGTGCAAGCTACTTTTTTGTGAAGGCTCCTAAAAAAATGGTAAATCAGGCTAATATAGGGCCTGTTCAGAAAAACGCTAAGCCGTGGTTAGGCCCTTTTGCAGCAAATGGTTAGTGAGCATGTTTAAACTGTGCTTATATAGCTACCATGAGTAGGAATGGTTCATACGACATGCTAAGTCATGGTTCACATGACAAGCTAAGCCATAACGTTTAGCTCAAAGTGCTTAACCACCATGGCTTAGCATGTATTCTGAACAAGGTCATATTAATGACATAGGAAGATAACATGGAAAGATACCTTGTTATAGAATCTAATTTAGAAGCAGCCATTTTTGAGAATATTATGGAATAAGTATGCCATGAATAAGAGCACAGGATTGACTACTGGGTCATGATTCATAAGGCTATGTTTACTGACTATTTTGATTATTAGAATGGCATTGACAGAACGTCTTCTTCTTTTTCTTTTCTTTTTAAAAGTAGTTATGACCATTAGCGAGTTCTTTGAAGTGCCTGTTATTAACCTGGTTCATATTCTGACATTTCAGAGGGAGTGGTCAGTAAGGGTGGGTTTTTCATTTATGCTTGTTTTTTTAATTATAAATAATAGATATTCTTATTTATTTGCGACATTTGTATGCTGCCCCACAACATAAAGTTGTCTGGGCAACTTACAGTAAATAAACATAAAAACTATTGAAATACAAAACAAAACCATAAAACCAAAGCAATGTAAAATGCAAACCCAAGACAAAAGTCACAGCACTCCAAAATTAAACACACAGAGCCTGTTCAGACAACATGCTAAGCCATGATTAGGCTGCTTACCATTTTGCATCAAATGGTTGGTGAGTGTGTTTAAACCGTAGTTATGTAGCCACTAAGGTTCAGAATTGTTCACATGACACACTAAGCCATAATGTTTAGCTCAAAATGTTTAACCATCATGGCTTAGCATATTGTCTGAACAGGGTCACAACTTTTAAAAGTTACCATTCCTCTTCATCAAATCTGGGGTTGGAAGGGAAGAGCGAATATATCTTTGGTCTGCATAAGGACAGGCCCTCCCATCAATTAATGGAAATATTGTAATCTGTGGTTAGTATTTAATTGATTCACAGATAAATCCATTGAAGCTTTCAGTCCTTCCTCTTTGAACATTAAAAACCAAAACTTTTGAGCCAATACCTTAGAGAAATCTTTTGAGGGGAATGGTTATGACTCACTAGGAGCAAACATGCTTTGCATGCACAAAGTCCTAAATTCAATCCCTAGCACTTCCAGTTAAAGCGGTTTCTTTTCCTCCTGCCACTTTTCTTGCTGTATTTCCACTCATGGGGAGAGATTCTTGAGTTCCTCCATGTTTATTTTTATTTTTGTCTGTAGGGAGCAAAGCTATTTGGGTAGGGCCATTTTGAGCAGATACGCAGGTGGAGGGGGAAAGTATAAGCAGTCCTTGCCCTCTGCTCTGCTGAAACTAGCAGCTTCCTCAGCTTCTTTTAAGTAAACAACAACAAACCAGTCAGGAGGCTGCTCATGACGGTCAGGTTTAGCCCTCAAAGTCCAATTCTAACATAGTATTTGTTCCCCAGATTATGCCTCCTGAATCACATGAAAATGTTCAAACATAACAGGTCATTCATGTAATTTGCTGGATGAAAAAAAACATGAACTGGATCTGTCCACAAATTAATTTCAGTTCCCATGATTGCCTTTGGACAAGTTGCATATTTCTACACTCCAATAGATGTTCTCTAAAGGCCAAATGTAATGGAACTGGGCCTTGACACTGGCATGAATCAAAGCAGTGTTCTTAAAAAAAAAAACAAAAAAAAAAACATTAAAGCAAAGCAAAGTTTTAAAATTCAGTGGTCAGACATATGAAGAAAAATCCTTACAAGCTTCCAGCATTGTATCTTCCAAGTGACAGACAATGTGTGATGGCAGATGCAGGAAATGTCACAAATAAAAATATTATGCAAGAAGGCAGTGAGCCAAATAATTCCCTTGACATATGTACTACACACATAATTCTGTACTAATAGTGCTTTGTAACTCAGATATAGGAAAATATACATGATATTCTTTGCACACATACACACACACACACACACACACACACAATGCATTGCTGCCCTCTTTGATATTGCAGGTGCAATTGTAACAGAATTGCAGATGGTTTCCAAAGCAACCCATGTTGGAATCTGCCATGAGAACATCATTTGTTGGAAGCTTAGAACACCAGTCATAGTACAATAGGGTGGAGGAATGATAAGATGACTTCACCTTGAACTGAGACTACTGGGATTGTGGCTCAAGGACAGGGTGTATGCTTTACCCCTAGAAAGTCCCAGGTCCGATCCCCAGTATCTCTACTTAAAAGGAATAGGTCGCAGGGTGATGGAAATGAAACCTCTGCCTGAGACGTGGGGAAGCCACTGGATGTCTGAAGGGGTGTCTATACAATGCTGCTTTGGTTAGGCTGACCATATGAAAAGGAGGTCAGGGCTCCTGTAACTTTAACAGTTGTAGGGAAAAGGGAATTTCAGCCAGTGTCATTTGTATGTGATTAGTTCCTGGTGAAATTCCCTCTTCATCACAATAGTTAAAGTTGCAGAGCCCTGCCTTCTTTTGTATATGGTCACTCTAATATAGTGCCTGCAACTTTAACTGTTGTGATGAAGAGGGAATTTCACCAGGGACTAATTGCATACAAATGACTCTGGCTGAAATTCCCTTTTCTCTACAACTGTTAAAGTTACATGAGCCCTGTCCTCCTTTTCATATGGTCAGCCTAGCTTTGGTACCTGATTCCCTCAAAACCCCACAGAATCGTGCTGCGGGACAGAATTAATAAAGTTACACAGCAGGAGGGAGTGCAGGCTATCAGACCAGAAAAACCTGAAGCACCAGCAGCCATTCTGCTTTTCAAGCCCAGCTCCTTCCCCCTGCCCTGCATTCCCGCACTTATCCTGCACTTGGATCTGCCCCTAGCAATGCCACTTGCTGGACCTGAGTGTAGGCCACCACTGACAGACAAAGAAACAACTTGGTGGCCTTGAAGCAACTGAAAAAGTCACGATAAAACAATACCACAAAAAAAGCACAGTTCCAGGGGGAAAAGACTGATGTGGCTGCAAGTTGGCGGCTGCATCAAAATAAACAACGCATCGCCACTGCGCAGCCACAATGGGGTATACCAGGAGTATAGACAAGCCCCACATAAATAATGCCTCCAGGCTAGATGGACACTATATTCCACTATTCCTAAATTCTTAAAAGGACAGAAGGGCTGAAAGGATTAAGTAAAAAGTAAAGTCTATAGAAAAGCAATGTCCTCTTGCTCCAATGGTAAAGGAAGATGCCATATAGCACATGAACAGGCAAGCAGTGATGTTAACAAAGGCCCTACGTGTTCTTGCTGCTTGGTAGATCAATAAACAAAAGTAAAATCCAGCGCTCTGGAAACACTATTTTTTTAAGCTGGAAAAAGATGAAGAACGTTAATGAATTTGCATTCGCAGTAATCGAAGTGCATGGAAAATTGTACTTGGTCTAAATCCATAAAGCAAATGTGTTTTGCAAATGAAATATTCAGAGGAAAATAAACACCCTAATCCTATCAAACATATCACCCCCAGCAGCCGCTACCACAGAAGCAATGCAAGCCTCCTCTCTATAGCTCATGTCATGTAATCTATTCCGTGGTAATTTTCACATTATGCTCAAAACAATTAACTGCTGAAAATTCAAAATTACTGAGAGGCATTCTCTTCTGAATCTAAGGGACACATTCCATGTGATGGTGGTGTCCTTTCACTGCAGGTCTTCCCCAATCGTGTGTTTGTGTGTGGCATGGGGGTGGGAGTTTAAACACCAAAGAAGTACATAGTTCTGTCCATCTCCAGATATACTTTTCCCCACAGAACTAAACAAGTACTTTCCCATGTGCCAGAAGTAAACCCAGCTGGGAGAAAAGCAGCATGGGGGAGGGGCTGAGGGGTGAAAATCAGGAGATGGAGGGAGGATTCAGCCCCACCCACACTTTAAATCATACACACACACACTTTACACACCACGTAATGGGCCTATCACTGGCTTAGCCATAAGGCTTAAGGGTATTGAGAAGATTCTATCACCTAAATTATGAGAGTCAACATAATCAACCTTTTGTTCTGTTTATTGATATCAGAGATTGGCTTGCTTGCTTTAATGTGCTTATAATCATAGGCTTGGTTTTCTCAAGCATAGGGACATTTCATCAGAGGCCAGAATTTCCATTCTGGACAGAGCAAAGACGTGCTTCCGAACATTGCAGCTAAACTGAAGATGCTTGAGAAGGAAGCATCTGAAATGGTAAGTACCTCATTAAAGATGATGTGTTACAGGTCTTTGAGCTACCATGGATGTGCTGGGTGTGGAATGACAGCCCTCCCTGCCAGGCCGATTCTACCAGTCCCACCTTTCCCCTGCCGAAACATGTGACATGTAGGTGAGGAGCAGTAGCACCCAATGTAGCACTGCAGCATTTAGAAAAAGCTGATGTCTGGAAGCGATTTTAGGGAGCCTGTTGTACTAAGGCAGCCTTCCCCAAACTTGTGCCCTCCAGATGTGTTAGACTGCAACTGCATAGCCATTCTGTCTAGGAATTATGGGACTTGCAGTCCAACAAACATGGAGGGTACCAGACTGGAAAAAGCTGTACTAAAGAGTATACTCTGGTGAATGACAATGCCATGTATTCAACAAGAAATATTGGAAAGTTTGCCATAGGAATAAATGAACTCTAGGAACATAAGAAGAGCCATCCTGGATCAGACCAAGGGTCCATCTAGTTCAGCATTCTGTTCAACCAGATGCCTCTGAAAATCCACAAGAAGGATGTGCAGAGCACCTTCCCAGCAACAGGTGTACATAGGCATAATGCCTCTAATACTGGAGGTAGCATACAGCCATCATGATTAGTAGCCACCTCCTCTTCTATCCATTATCCAGTTCAAGGCAACAGCTAAACTGAAAGTAATGAGATACATTAGTGGGCCTTTTGCTTCAACACAAAAAGAGGGAAGAAAGAGTGAAACTCAGAGACCACATTATTTCATCCATCTATGGATGGGGGAGGGGATTAATTAAGTTTACATTTGGATGTGACTTCTGCACCAATGTGAAAACTGAAAAGTGGCTATCCTTCAGTAGTTGCACTTTTCCAAATTTTGCAGTGCTGTTCTCTAGTCAAATCAAAACATGTGCACCAAAATGCTTACATTAGGTGAAATGAGCATAATACTGTGTACATTCGTGAAAATAACACACTCAAAATGCATTCTATTCGTGGAAATTGCTTACAAAAAAAAGTATATATTAAACAAACTTGTGTGCAAAACTCCATATATTAGAAGAAGTGCATTGGAATGTTCATGCGGATTTTAAAAAAAGAAAGTAAACTGCTATGAAAATGGGATGAAAGAAAGATTAGAAAAATGAGAAATCAAGAAAACTTGAATTGACAGATTTGTCCATCCCTAACAACTTTACATAGATCAGCAGTTGCACCTGATATTAGAGAGGTACGTTGCTGCTACAGTACTTATTTTATACAATAATTTTCAGTCTTCAAACTTGAGTTCATCTAAGTAGAAGCTGAAGGTACTAAGTAACAGCATTTCACAGATGGAAGGCTTTATCTACCACCATATGTTACAGATTTCTAGAGCTTCCTCTAGCAACCAAGGCTACGATCCTTAGCCTTCTCTATGTCTGAGAATATATATATATATATATACACACACACACACACACACACACACACACACACACACACATACCGTGAAAGGAAAGGAAAAGACAGCTTTCACATTCATGTGTTCATGTGCTGTTCTTGCTAATTTCCAATCTGTCCATATCTTGCTGATTACAAGGGGTTTTTAAATAGTTGCTTGTGATATCTAATCTTAGACTCTAAATCAGCTGGCCTCTGCTTAAAACTTGCTCTTTGCTGCTGAATGTGGATTTAAACTAATTGGAAATATCTTGGATTAACTGTGTGTGTGTGTGTGTGTGTTTAAAGACCAAAGGATTTCTCTGTTTTGGGAACTGGAGCATAAGAAAATAACAAAATATTTATAAAAGTGTGAACTTACAAAGAAGTGAAGCTGAGGAGCCCTCTAGGGCATTTCTACATATCACAATGTACTCTGCAGAAGAAAAAGAAGAAGAAAAACTGTTAAGCTGACCACTAGCTTTCTGTCTTCAGCAGTACTACTTCATCTTCCACTGACAGACCAATCTCGCATAGCTCTCTTCCTCCTCTTCCTCCTCCCTCATCTCCATCTGCTTCCCTGTTTATGATTTCTCTGAGCAAAGTGCATCACTTGATGACAGCCCTTCACTGACACTTTAGTCTTAGAAGCAACTTAGAGGATGATCTCATCCATCGGCGAAATACATTGTATATTTTGATCCTGGAACCTGGATGCTAATTATTTTTGAAATGGTATGGCCTATCTTCACAGTACTGATAACACAAACAGATACCTTTTAGAGTAGGAGGAATTAGGAACTTAGGCTGGGAAACAACAGGAAGTACTCCATCTGCCCAAAGCTACCATGGCTGAGCATTGAGCAAAACATTCTCAGTATAAAGCCATGTACTGCTAAAATTCCCTGAATGTTCAAAATCAGACAAATGATATAAAGGTTACACAGCATTTTACACACTACAAAGTGCTACAGAAATTATGTACCAACAATAAGAACACAAAATCCCCACTTAGAACAAATGGAGAAAACTGCATAACCTCAGAATTGAATCTAGCCGTACAACAAATGTTTGTGCCCACCGAAGCATGTAAACACAACAAGATGCTATCACTTCCCTCAGCAGTGAGCCCTGTATTAATTTCCAACTTGCTAGGTTTGTTATGTCCTCACCCATTTCCTACAAATTTATGGTTACAAGCCCCACAAACCGTGGGGCTTATTTCTCCGTAAACATAGGCTTGTGCAGCTTATGTCCCTCTTTTTGCATGCCTTCACTGGAGCCAACCCACATCCTTGGGGCTGTCTTCATGGCGCTGGATTGGCAATGCCTGCCTCTCTAGGCTGACCATATGAAAAGGAGGACAGGGTTCCTGTAACTTTAGCAGTTGTAGAGAAAAGGGAATTTCAGCCAGTGTCATTTGTATGCAATTAGTTCCTGGTGAAATTCCCTCTTCATCAGAACAGTTAAAGCTGCAGACACTATACTAGAGTGACCATATACAAAAGAAGGCAGGGCCCCTGCAACTTTAACAGTTGTGATGAAGAGGGAATTTCACCAGGGACTAATTGCATACAAATGACACTGGCTGAAATTCCCTTTTCTCTACAACTGTTAAAGTTACAGGAGCCCTGTCCTCCTGTTCATATGGTCAGCCTATGCCTCTCAAACCCCGCACTTTCCCTCTCCCGGGGCAGCGTTGGGTAATCCCGATGCCAAGGAGGGAGCATGGGATTTCTGGGCCATCCGGGTACTGGAGCCGCCACCCCTCTTCCTGATGGAAGGTGGCCAATCGCTGGTCACCTTCCACCAGCCACATTCCCCAGATTGGCCCTGGAATGACGTCAGACAGCGGAAGTGCCAAAATGACATCACTCCCTTTGAAAAAGTTGGGGGGAAATCCCCATTTTTTTTCAAATCACAGCATCACGAGGAAGCCTAGTGGTGGCTGTAAAGCTGCAATTGCACTGTCTAAGGCCCTGGCTACACGTCGTGTTGGAAACGTTTCCTACCGCTGTTAATTACTTCGGTGTAAAACATCAGGCGCCACTCTTGCATTTTGTGATGCGTGTGTAATCGGTTTGAATCGCTCTGTCCTGTCGTTGCGGTTCACACTGCATTGTATATCCATATGTGATGGTGTGTCTTTCCACTGTTTGTTGAAGGCGGGCGAGTCGACGATTGGTCGGTCACATCGGTCTTTCTCCCCTCCCCTTTTTTAAATGGTTTATCGGCTCACTAGCCCTTCCAGGGGGAGGGGGGAGTACGCAGAAGAGCCAACGGAAGTTTAAGCATACTCGCATGCTAATGCAGGGATGGCTGGAAAGCAATTGCTCCTGCGACATACTTTGCAGGTCTCCATTTACCAAGCTGCTGGAATATTGAGTTCTGGTCACCATTCACCTAGCTGCTGGCAAATGGAGAACTGGTCTCCATTTACCTAGCTGCAGGAAAATGGAGACTGACTGTAACACTGTACCTGGGTATAACAGAATATGCTGCTGCTGGCAGACACTTTGCCTCAGTTATGGATGCAGTTCGCGCCTAAAGTTCTGCAAAGATGCTATTGGCTAAGAGATTTCCAAACGGACGCACCATATATGGGTACGAAGAAGGACGAAAGGAAGGGAGGGGGAGGAAACAGCGAAACATTGCAACACAGTATCTGCTGTCATTCGTTTAACATCGAGATAAGCAATGTAAAAAAGTAACATTAAACTTCAACAAAGAAGCGAAAAGAGGCGGAGAAAAACAAACGTCATGTGAATTAACTGGACTCGGTACGAACATCCAGCGATTCAACACGCATACACCACGACGTGTAGATCCTGCCTAACTGACACAGCGCAGATCCACAGCCACCACAGGGCTTTCCCTGCAGCCCCCTTGTCTACTTCTTGCTATTGCCAGTAGAATTTTGATCTTGCACCACAGGAGGAAGGTGAGGAAGGGCTCTGGTGGAGGAACAGGGCAGGAGCCATGTTTTTTTTTTAAAAAAATGAATTAAAGGCTTAAATATTCTGCCTTTCTGCCTCTATAGGAGGTATACGAAGCAGATTGCAATCAATCAAAACATATATTTTTAAAAAAATCAATAAAACATACAAGCTAAAACAAAATAAATACAAACTAGCAGGATAACAGCAACTGAATAATGGTGAAGGAACAAGCAGGGGAAAAGGTCAGGAGCATAACTCAAATGTCTGACAGGCCAAAGTCCTGCTGAAATAAAAAGGTCCTCAGTCTGAACTAAAATATCATCAAGGTGGGGGCTAAATGGATCTTCTGGGACAAGGGTGTTCCAAAACTTGGGCACTGCAACAGAGAAGGCCCTGTCACATGTTCCCACCAAAGCGTTTCTTCATTAAGGAAGAAAACCACCCTCGTACCAGGCTTTTTTCCCCCTCAGGTCTTTCCATTTTCACTACAGGCTCCTTCAGATGTGACCACATGATTTGTGATTGAAACCTACAATTATTAATCCTACAATTATTTTAGATACAGAATTTTCTCTGAGTTTTTTTTTTTAGCAAGATTTCTGGGAGAGTGCACAAGAGACATCCTGGAGGTTGATGGTGTCATGCAGTGGACCCACAAACTTCTGTGAGTGGCCAATCACAAGTGTGCAATAAATAGCTCATGTAGAGAAGCTCTGAGATATTAGCAGGACATGCCAGAAGGCCTCTCCCGATGACCTCAGAGTGGGCAGTGTCATACAGTAGGAGGAGTCTTTTAGTTATCCTGGTCCTCAGCCATTTAGTCTACATTCTGCCAAGATGCCTTAAAAGATTAAAAGATACAGATATCTCTAAGAAAGGACCTGGCAACTTCCAGAACCTGCTACAGGGATGACCTTCACGCTAGCAAGTGTATGATATTGGCATGTAAAATAACAAACACAATGCATGGGGAAGGAAATGGTTGATTGTGTGATGTAGTGGTTAGAGAGTTGGACTGGGAGTCAAGAGTTCTGGGTCCTAGTCCCCACTCGGCCATGGAAGTTCACTGGGTGACTTTGGACCAGTCACAGACTCTCATCCCAACGTACCTCACAGAGTTGTTGTTGTGAAGATAAAATAGAGAGGAGGAGGGTTATGTACACTCTCTTGGGTTTCTTAAGGAGGAAAAAAGGTGGGATACAAACTTAATAAATAAAATAAATAAAATATTATTTGCTCTTGTGGCTTTTCCTTCTGTGCCACCAGCTCCGAAGCCCACAAGCCAGTGGGTGAGGCCAGCATCTTCCAGGCCAGTTCCAATGCTTGAGTTAATTCTGAGATCACTTTCTTTCACTACAGGAATTGACCTTACAATGGGAAGAAAACAGTAAGGAGATCAGCCTCTTCGACTGCAATCCTATACACACATACCCGAGAGTAAGTGAACACAATGGGGCTTCTGAGGAGACATGATAGAATTGTCCTGTTGTATGTTCAATGGGGCTTACTCCCAGGTAAACATGTATAGGATTGCAGCTTTATTCATTTACTGTCTCTTAAATTAATTGGGAGGATTGGTACTCAGAACTGACTTACTGAATCACATCAGTCAAGCCATAATTTTAACTATCCAGTGAACTATTACGATTCAGAATTCCTATTTATTACTATGCAGTTTGTTAGTTTTGAGTGATGTTGGCCAGATGAAATGCCTATCAGCAATTAGTTGCCACAGATAAATCTTTGTTATCTCTTATTTTCCCATCAAAGGAAACATGTTTGTCAAGTGCTAACATTTATTATATTGACTGTTCTGCTATATGGTTTTTCTCTGCAAAATCCTCTTCAGAAAAAAAATAAAGTACCAGCACTGGTGCAATGTGGAAGTGATTGGACTAAGCACACTTCATGTTTCACAAACAAATCCATGTTTGGTTTAAACATTCCGTCCTTTCAACATGGCATGAGGGAATTAATTCCAATAAAGGTTTGGTCCCAGCCATTGGCAAAGCAGAAATATCAGAAATTATTGTTACATTTCCATGGGATTCAAGGAAGCACAAGTTCCCAAGCTGTTTCCCATCCAGGTATTGTGCAAACCAGAATGCTTTATCAAATGCCTTCAGACCGAGACAAGCATTTATTTACGTTATTCTTTGACCACAGGGATCCTCATAGTATCTAAGCCAGAGAGAGAAAAACACAGTCAAATAATACACAGTGAAATAGCCTTCCCCACCCTGGTGTCCTCCAGATGTGTTGGACTGCAATTCCACTCTCAGCCAGTATAATAATTGGCCCTGCTGGCTGGGAATGATGGGAGTTGTAGTCCAACACATTCAGAGGGTACCAGGTTGTGAAGATTGTAATAAAATAATAGAAAGCATTGCAGTGTAACACCAGAAGACACAAACACCCCCCCAAACAGCAAGGAACATATCATTGTGTCATTCATGAGGTGGCAGTGGTGACATTTACCTCAGTGCTGACCATATTGAATTTGGCAGTCCTGTTTATTTCAGTGGAGTTGATTTCCAAGGAAGTTTGTTTCAGACTGCAGCAACCCTTCATTGCATGTGTAACGGTCAATGCGGAGTTAGCATGGGGTGACTGAGGGAATGGAGGTGGTGGGAACCACCATATGGCAAGCGAAAACGAGTTCTGTGATCCATTTCAAGAATAGCTGTCCTGGCTTGGTGAGTGGATTTGTCACATTGAAACTTCGGAGGTTGCCACAATGAAAGACACATCGTGTACATAAATACAACTTGGAAAGGATACAGATTCTCTCTTATGAAGAGAAAAAGCAAACGGCACGTGTTGATGGCTCTTGGCTTGCAACAAGCACAGCTGATTTTTTTTTTAAAAAAAATCGATCATGATTTCTGGTGATGTGCTTGAGAAGTAGGCTGATTTTCTTCAACATGTGTTTGTGGGGGAGGCTGTAGATATTGCTTTCCATATATTTACTTCTGTCAAATCTGTTCAGTGTTTATCCCATAGAAGCCCGTAGTAGGGGGAATTTTGTCATTCTTTGAATCTGAAGGAAAGTTGTGAGGGTTGACAAATGTGACTTGAAGTCTATGGGTTTCTCTCTTACCTTCTGCCTGTGCCATGATATTGGGATTATCATCCTGTTATAGTGCTGTGTACGTACGAAATGCACAGTGCATTTGCATTTCTTTAACAGTTACATATCTGTAATGCAAGAGAAACCAAAACCTATCCAAATAAAGCACTGGATTCATATAGCTAGTTCATCTTCTTTGGTTATACCATAATGAATGCAGTGCTCTTCAAACTTCTGACGAAAATATGATAGATCTACTGGCAGCATTTGGCAACCTCTAAGAAATAACAGCAGCCCCAGTAGTCTACTAAATATAAAAGTCATGAAACAAAAGCTTGCAAGCTATAACCAGTTTTTATGTACTGAAACTACCACTTCCAATGAAAAAAAGTGATAGTGTAAGTTCTGTCCCATGGAGCATTAAAAAATGTAAGCGCACAATTCATATATTTCTGAATACAAAGACTGTTTTCCCAGAGAATCTGGAATATTTTTTTTATCAGAATGGCAAAAGAATGGTGGAAAATAGGAAGCAGTAAAAGAAGAGAGTAAGATTAGAAGGTGAGTTTATCATTTGACTAGGGTAGGGAGGGTGAAGACCTCCGCAACACTCAAAAGTATAGACCTCACTGCCTTGCTCAAGACACTCATTGCTTTCTTAGCCGTTACTGGACACTGAACAGGACTATACATAGAAGGGAAGATGTAATAAGAGCTAGATATGAGATACTCAGTGAACAAAATCCTGCATACACACCACGCTTGCAACGTCTTCTGAGCTGTGTGTTCTATTCAATATTTCCTACCTAGATACATATGAGTCTGTAAGCTTTATAATAGGAAGCTAATTTCTGTTTACTATGTCCATAAAATAAACTGATTGTTGAAAAACTATATGATTATTTTTTTTAGATGCCTAAAATTAGGTATTCCTAAAATAAAACTTATGTGTAACAGTTTGGTTTTCTCCCTCTGCCTCTTCCTAAACACTGGGAACCAGTCATTCCCAGTGTTTAGGAAGACTGGGAACAGCTGTATTTACAAGCCACCTGTAAGTAAGTGGCCGGAAAAACTAGTCTTGATGGTGCTGAAGAGCCCCAGCATGCCTGAATGTAAATGAAAAGGAAGGAGTGGCAGCAAGACAACTGCCAGAGATGAGCCACAGAACAAAATTTTGTTTGCTTGGCCTCTTAAAATGTCACTCTACGATAATTCTGAGAGAGAAAAGCCATCGTGGCATCCCCATGAGCAGTGTCTGGATCATAACAAGGATGTCTAAAATGTGAAAGAAAATATATAAATGCACTGTAAGGCACTGTGGTTCAAAAAAGGCAGACCAGACCAGACTAATCTGATGTTGTTTCTGATGAGGCAACTTAAAGTGATTTGAATTGTTTGGATTTCAGCACAGCATTTGCTCTGTTAGCGTGCACATCCGTAAGTGGGTAGTAGCGAGGGTGAGATAAAACACTTGTCTGATAAACCCCTATGAACCATGGGATGCAGTTGCAAAGAAGACCAATGTGCATTGTATTTCTAATGAGAATAGGGAAGTAGTTCATACCATTTTACAACCATGTTGGAAATGTTTTGGCCATGCTTATGTTCAGGACATGTGTCTTCACACTGGAGCAAATGCATGGCAGAGGAAGTGGGAGGGACCCATGAGTGGGAAATAAGAGCAGAAAGCTGAATGTATGTGCTGATCATATGAAGAATGAGCCATAAGGATCATGCTTAATGTCCTCGGTAGGGTGCTCATGTACTTAAAATTAAGTACATGCAGTCAATTGTCCAGTTAAATGGAGTGTTATTATAAAACAATTAAAATGTAATGAAATCCACAGTAGATATGCCTCAAGATGATAATACACAACATGTGATTGGGCAGAGACTGACTGAGCATGGGACATCTCCTGTTGAGAAGTGGTAGGGGCAGCTGTATTGACAGAAAGCTTACTGCTCCTCCATGCCCCACACACCTCCATTTCTACAGCAGCAAGCTCAGAGCTTTCCCCAGTTGTGACCAGCATGCAACTGCACCCCCCCCCCCAAATCCACTGCATTTCAACAGCCTCTTAAGGATAGGTTCTAAAGCACTTGTGCTGAAATAAAATCCATTTAATGAGTATGATTACTTCTACTTCTAATATGTCTGGAGGGGTGTAACGTCAACATGACCCAGAAATTGCAATGTTTCTAAATACAATTTTAAATGCTAGAGCAAAGATGCTTGCAAGTGATGATCCTTGGCTTTGCTCGTTTAACACTGAGCATATGCAATTGTTGCCTCTATACTGTTACAAGCACATATTTTTGTCTGTATGTGCATTTTCCTTTTATTTGTAAAGAAATGTAAATGGTCTGTGGACTAATTTTAAATAAGCTATCTGCATGCTTAATTCCAACTAGTTGTGTTTAAGACCAGAGTGTTAGAAATCCACCATATATGGCCTTTACCACACGTACCATTCCCCCCCACCCCCGGATTGCTTCTGCGGGTTCCCCCACCGTTTCCTATGTGAATCTAGTGTTTTGTATCACATGTGGTCGGTTTTGCTCTGATACCTCAGCTCAACCTGTTGAACTTGCCTGAATTTGCCTGAAACGGATCTTGCCCGTTCAGGGTTAAATCTAAACAAACTAAATACGGAGCACTCAGGGCACGAAAACAGCACGAGGGGACAACATCATGTGAGTCCCGCGCTGAAGAAGTGGATCAAAGTCGCGGTGAGTGTGCTTAAAACCGTGTGTGTGAGATAATGGCTTATGTTTCCCTGTGACTCAAGCTATAAGGCTGGGGTATCCAACGTGGTACCTGTAGACACCTCTCTTGGCTCCTGCCAGCTACTTATCGCTCCTGATTTTTACTTACTTTTTAATATATTTTTTGAAAAATTAACTGGGAGACTGGCATGTCCTCCAGCACCATTTTTATTTGGGCTCAAAAGAGTGGTTTTGTGTTTTGGAGCTCATACGCCACTTCTGCCTTCTATTTAGGTTCTTAGGCAAGTTACTTTTCTTTTAGTCTCCCCAGTTTGCCTTCTGGGAAATGGGTGTTTTGTGACTGCCCATGCTCTGCAGAGCAGCCATTTTATGAATGGGCAAGTTCCCCATGGCAGCCATTTTACAAGGGCACCCACGACACCCTCAAAATTCCAAATGTACCCACTGATCCAAAAAGATTGGAGACCCCTGCAAATAAGGGGTTGAATCTCTTCCGCTAAGCTGGGCATATTCAGTTTGATAGGCCTCACACATATATATCTCAGGATAGAATTTGATCTGAGGGCATGGCCTTGTTTTACATAAGACTGAAGAAAAGAATGAAGGAGGAGAATTGGTTCAGAAGAGAATTGTTCAAATGAGGAGCTTAGGAGTCATTCCAAAAGATGAGGCACAATACTTAGATTTATGTCTTTCAATTATTTTCCATAGATTATATTGGTGCTCTCAATTCCCACAGAAACTTGGATGATGAAGCCATAATTTTGACTGGAGCTTTTCAAAAGAAGTGAATGCATGTTTGGCAACTCTGTGATTGCAGTGATAAAACTGCATTAGCAATTAATAATCTCACAAAAACAGAGAGAGCCATCATCAGCTGTCACGAGTCTATTACCAAATAAATCTAGAATGAAGGAGAACCCCAGTGGGACTGCTTGATGGATTATATTAAATTTAATGGTAATGGAATATATACTGTAATTGTATGATGCTGAAAAGGAAAGATGACAAGAAAAAAAGGGAGAAATGGCTGTTACATCAGGTAGTTCGCATGTAAACCTTCTAAATTTCGTAGAAAAGGCCCCATGCATGTACGCACACACACACACACAAAATATACGCTGCTCTCTCCCCTCTCCAAATTACCTTCATTGCCTCTCCTGTCTCTTTTTATTCCCCATCAATTTCATTGAGTCATTCAGCCCCCAGCTTCCTCTCTCTCTCTCTCACACACACACACACTCACGGCCCCAGATCCAGAGCTTGGATAGGCAAAGTGCCTTTTGTTTCCCAGCCCGCCATCCCCCTACTGCCCAGCAACACTTGGGCCTCCTGTTGATGGTGCAACGGCTGCAGCTGCCTGCCTCCTCCTTGCTCTCATGTTATCTAAAGAAGCATACTAAACTCCTCTACTCCATCCCTTCTTGCTTCTCTCTTAGCAGTTGCACTGGGTCGCTACTTTGTTGCTATTTCCTCAGTCTTCTGCCTATGAACTTTGCTGCACGAGGCATTTATTGTGCGCTGGTCATTCCTACTCATGGTTGTTTACAGGTTCATTAGAAAAAAACAGTGACCCTCCAGTTTCACTTCTGTTTCTAAACAGTACATTAGGTGAGGTGTGTGTGTGTTTTTTAAGAGCAGGGAAAATGTGGTCTTATTTAAAGAAAGTAAAAGAAAATGTTATTTCTATTTGTGTAATTGTGATATTTCACTATGCCACAGTGCCATCTAGAGATTATATACCAGAAAAACAGAAAAGGAAATGCTCTTCCTGTAGTGTTTGGATCTCAATACTGCGAAGAAACCTAAAGTAGATGCAGCTGATTAACAGTCTCGTGTCAAAAAGCTCTGTGTCATGGGGTTATCTTCACTCTCTCCATTTCTGATATTCAGAGGTGAGTGTCATTGCTTATACAGCCCAAATGGCACCAAGAGAGAAATATTAGCAGGCTCAGAGGAAATCCAAGATTTGCAGAAGTACAAAAAACCTTCAGAGAGAGAGAGAGAGAGAGAGAGTGAGAGAGACACCCTGAAGGCAGCACAACTCCAAAACACCCTAAAGAAGAATTAATGTGGTCAATGACTGGGGGTGGGATAAGGGAACGGAAAACCAGGTTTTGTTACTGGTTCTATTCATTCCTCCTATTTGCTTTGCTAACTCTCTATTAGTTCCACTTACGTTGATACCTATTTCCTTTTAAACCTATCCTTAAAGCTAGCCGCAACTTCAAAAATCCCATCTGTGGCAGTTTATATCTGTGTAAGTAGGTAGGTTTATATCTGTGCATGTAGGTCTCTCGTTTACTTAGAATCACAGAATCATAGAATAGTAGAGTTGGAAGAAGTCTAACCCCCTGCTCAATGCAGGAATCTACCTTAAAGCATCCCTGACAGATGGTTGCCCAGCTGCCTCTTGAATGCCTCTAATGTGGGAGAGCCCACCACCTCCTTAAGTAATTGGTCCCACTGTCATATTGCTCTAACAGTCAGGAAATTTTTCCTGATGTCCAGCCGGCATGGGACTCTGGCTCCTCTCCAGCTTGGAGGGCCAAATATTGGAGTTGCCTTCCTTCTTCCTATCCCACTAGTTCTGAGTCTGCTACAGGTGATTTGCTGCTCCACAAATGTTTTTGATTCCTCCTCATGACTTGGCCCTCCCACCGGATCACTGTAATTAATCATTATGCATTCACCTGGCTTTTGACTTCTACTTCCCTCCATTCCTTAATGCTTCGATACAACCTTGCTCACCCACCTGCAGTTTGGAAAGGTAAGGTGCTGTGTTTCTGCTCTGATGTAAGTTCAGCATACCGGTTGTGGCCCTTGGGCTGAAATAGATAGATAGATAGTCTTGTGTACGCACAGAATTCTCTATCCCTTTGACCCATCAATTCCTATGCTGGGCTCCTATCCAAACCTTTTCAAGGATTGTCCTACTGATCCAGAATGGTTATATTCTGGATGGTTATATATGGATGGATGGTTATATATGGATCAGTCCATCTGTCCTAGCTTTGATCAAAATTATCTTAGCCATTTGGACAACTGGTTCAGCTTTCCCATTGTTCTGGGGTCAGGCAGGTGGAGATGTTGGATGACCAAGTTCATGCTGACTTCAGAACTCACTAAATTCTTCTGATAGAACATTGTGACCCATCGTCTGAGAATCTAGCAAGAGCATCGGGTAAGTTGGCACTATGCTGGGATGCCTGAATAGGCTTATCTCACCTTTGTGTTCTCTAATACACATCCCAAAAAAAATGACTTTTTTTGGTACAATAGTCTGGTTTAAATTGGCCAGCTCTTTTGAAATTAAGTTTAGAGTCATTAGGGAGGTGGCTCCAGCCATTAAATCATGTTCTGATTGGCTGGTATCAGAAATGCAGGATTTCTGATACCATGATTGGACAAAACAGAAACCAAGGATCTGGCTTTTACTGAACTCAAATTTCCATAAAAGAATTTACTTTCTCAGATCATCCCTTTTTGAATGAATTCTGCATATGGTGTAGAATCCCAGACTCTCCTCAGGTAGGTAGGATGTAAGTTAGATTGACTTCTTGATTTTATTTGGAACTCTCTCTGGTCCCCTCTAGAAGAGGTCGGTTTTATGCCTGATTCTCCGAATATGCGCTTTAGCTTACAGTCGAATTTACACCTAATACCTATATATGAGAGGCATGGAGGTGAATTACGGGCTCCATACAATGCACTTTAAAGTTGTTTACATGCGTTTAATCACATTATCAATTGCATATATCGATGCTCGAACAGGGAACCATCAAAGTAAATTAAAAGTCGCTATTTAATGCAAAATCGAAAATGCCCATTTACGAGGATAAAAATTGCCTGCACGCCTGATTTAAGCCTTGTTCGTAAAGAGGTAAAATCGGTAATGTTCTTAAAGGCACCATAAATCGATCATCTAGAGGAACTCTCTGGTCAGATCTACACCAAGCAATATATAGTGGCATGAAACCTGATTGGAACCGGTATATAAAAGGCAGGGGCCACACCAAGCAGGATATAGTGGTATATGGTATATGTCAATGGGCCCCATAAGTTGTCATGGAACTTCAATACCGCTGTAAAGCAGCAGTGTGGCTCCTGCCTTTTATATACCGTTTTCATACTGCTATATCCTGCTTGGTGTAGATCTGGCCTCTGTGTGTGATTGTTGTTTTCCCTTCTTTTTATATTTGGACATTTGGCTCTTCTTTTAAAAGGGAATTCTCATTAAACCCTTACCCACATGAAGGACTGCATGATTACAAAACTACCAATTGTGGTTTTAGGATTGTTCACAAGATTTCTTGTCCTCAAACCCTGCATTTCTGGATTTGGCAAGAAAATCCAAGGAAACTTTCTTTTAATAAAAAGGAGTAAAAATTGCCCCTGCACTGTGGTTGCAAGGCAAGTTTATGTTAAAAATGTATCCAAAGTCAGAAAGAGATGCCAGCAGCTCAGCACTTTCCAAAATCACTCTACTTATTTAGGTGTGTAACTAGGTACTTAGGATCCTAATTTTAGGTCTTTTGCTTCTGAAATCTAGGTCTATTTTGTCATTGGCATATCACAGGGGAATCTTCTCTGTCCAATTTTAAACCTGTTTCGTAACAGTACTGCAGGCATTGCATTTGTACAGAACTCTAGAACTGTCTTCTTTTGTTTAAAGTAGTATTGGGCTTATTTCAGGCTTTAGAGTACCAAGACACAGTTCCGTGCAACCTTCCATAAAATGCTTCTGTGGTCCAATTGAAGGAATTACATTTGTTTGACATGAATCAGGGATGTATTTCTAGTCAAGTCATTGCTTCCTCACTACAGGCACTGTAGAAAATATTTTTAATATGGTTGTGGCAAATATAAGCAACTAATTCCATCCTGAATTATATCCTTCCTTGCAATGGGGAGTGTGTGCGTGTGTGTGTGTGTGTGTGTGTGTGTGTGTGTGTGAGAGAGAGAGAGAGAGAGAGAGAGAGAGAGAGAGAGACTAGCAAAGCAGAGACTGGCAAAGCTGGAATGGGCCGCCCCATTTTGCTGGTATTTCCTGTTGGCAGTCTAGAAGTATAAACTTCCACACAAGCCACTTTGGTGGAATTTAAATCAGTGTAGCTGTGTGGAAGATAGCAGGTAGTTTGCATACAGCCAATTTGCACTGCAGCCCAAAAGGAAAGCCTTCCAGCCGAGTCTCCATTATGTGTTTTAATAATATCAAGGGAGAAAGCAGAGGGTAAAATGGAAAGGACAAATCTCTTTCCCATTTCCAAATGGTTAGAAAATCACCGTGCCATATCATGAAAGAGCAGAGGACTAGCCAATAGCTAGGCAACCTTTTCATTTAGCAGCATAGAATTCACCATAGCATGTCAGTTAGTTCTAGGGCCAGATCTACACCAAGCAGGATGTGACACTTCGAAAATTGCTTGAAAGCTGTATATGGAGTGTGTCCTGGGCCAAACAGTTGTCACTACTGTTATAAACCATTTCAAAGCAGTAATGTAGATCCTGCCTTGGTATAAGCATGGGCATCTGCTTATAGGGGCAAGAGGGTTAGATAATGCAGCCATAGATTTGAAGCCACCCTGGGGCAAAGAGTGGAAGATGCACAGCTGAAAAGTCAGGGACTTACCTTGACTTTTCCAGCCAGAGCGAGGGCAACCCAGCTCTTCTGCCAGTCTGTCCTTTCTCCGGAGCTGCTCCGGAGGCATTCCTGGCAAATGGTGAGCCCTAATTGGTTGCCATCTGCCCAGGCAGAGGGCAGGGGGTGGGCCAGCAAGCGGAATGGATGCTAGAATGCCCTGCACTACCTTGCCGCAGGGAGAAGAGTTTATTTTCTTCCTTACCTGTAGAGCAGAACCTAGCAGTGGACTGCAAGCTTAGTAGGTCACCCTCCCCTTATTAACCATGCTCTTTCAACCTGTAATGGCCTTTGGCCCAAAAGGGCCATTACAAGGGTGAAGGGTAGGCTGACCATCTGAACAGGAGGACAGGGCTCCTGTAACTTTAACTGTTGTAGAGAAAAGGGAATTTCAGCCAGTGTCATTTGTAGGCAATTAGTTCCTGGTGAAATTCCCTTTTCATTACAACAGTTAAAGTTGCAGGGGCCCTGCCTTCTTTTGTATATGGTCACTCTAGTATAGTGCCTGCAACTTTAACTGTTGTGATGAAGAGGGAATTTCACCAGGAACTAATTGCATACAAATGACACTGGCTGAAATTCCCTTTTCTCTACAACTGTTAAAGTTACAGGAGCCCTGTCCTCCTTTTCAGATGGTCAGCCTAGTGAAGGGCATCATGGAAAGCACTGAGGATTTCAGCTGTGGTTTGAAAGACATTGTCTGGACACCAAGTCTACCCCCTGAGAAACAACAGAAGGGTATACTTAGTATACAAATTTCTCAGAAACTATATCTACTTCTCTTGGTAGACCTGGTGCCCTTGCTTTATTGCTGCTCAGTCACCAGATCTACCCAAAATGGTAGACCTGTTCTCTGATACTATCAAGGCTTTTAAAAAAAATTTGAGCCATGCAAAAGTTATTTTGTTAGTTGATGTAAAAAGTGGCTTTTCACAAAAGTGAACTCCCAACAGACTCCACTACTACTTTCTAGAGTTGCCTTCCCCAACCTGGTAGCCTTCAGATGTTTGGGACGTCAACTCTAATCAGCTCCAACCAGCATGGCCAATGGTCCGGAATGCTGGGATTGCAGGCCAAAACATCTGGAGGGCATCAGATTGGGGAAGACTGTTCCAGAGAGTGTTCACCAGTGCTTCCAAGGTGAAAGAAATCATTCCAGGATGAGTCATGTGAAGTTGTCAATGTTATGAAGTAATGTCATAAAACATATGTTCTTAAGACAGCTGTACTGTGTTTGTGCAGTTGGGTTTCCCCCCCTTGTTCCTAGGTGTAGTTTTATTATTACTCCTTCTAAATAAAGTTTTGTTGTAGCTCATGATGTTTCTTGGCTATAACACTCTTCTGCATTGGTGCTGTTTAATTCCCAGGATCTTCTACTACTCTGTGTAGACTTCTAAATGACATGGAATGTGACACCAAGCAACAAAGAGCACACATGAGGAAAGTGCACAGGTGTGTTGTAATGGTGTGCTGCTTGTTTCCCTCATGAAAAAAATCCAGCTGATGCCCATGGGTGTAAGGAGAAAAGAGGATTGGTGGTGGTGCCGTTAATGTCACAAAAACACTGTCCTTGCTGTGGTTTTGTATTTCACTTTCTATGGGGAAGCAGCATGATGGGGGTTGTTACAACCGCAGTGTCATAGGCTGACGAAAACCAGGCTAAGCCTCCCTTCTCTTTTTGCTTCCAAGTAGTATATCTCCCACCTAGGGCAGCAGAGACAGAAAAATTACTATTGTCTAGCCTCCTCCTCCTCCTCCTCCTCCTCCTGCAAATAGTTTGGAAACAGTATCTCATTATCTAGCAGCAACCAATCATGCTTACAAGCTCATTTTCATAAAAGTCTTATTATTCCACGAGAAGCTTTCATTTGGATGTTAATTGCACTCTTAAATTATATGCACATAAATAATAAAGTGAATAAATTGGTTCATTATTAAAAAGTAATTTTAATCCTCTCCCTTCCTCCTCCTTGTTTCAGGTCCAGGTAATAAGTTTGATTTCCTATATTCAGGAATAACTGGATGTCCCAGTAGCCAAAATCAATACCAATTCAATTTCTTATAAGAAACTCTTCAAATAATTGAGAATAACTACTACTGCTACTGATTAACATTTATTTAGCACTATCTATGCACTAGAAATTGTACCGGATATTGAATTAACCTACAGCTGGTTCAGCTTTTACATAGAAATGGTGACTCAGAGCCACCAAGTGATGTTTCCAAGGCCCTATTTCTAATGCACATTCTGAAGCACAAAACCTGGATCTCAACTGTGCTGAAGGCCTTATGCTACATATGAACTCTGAAGCATAGCAGGGCCAGCCCTACCATTAGGCAGAGTGAGGCAGCTGTCTAATGAAGGTGGGGAGTGGCAGCAAGGTATGCAATGCAGAGTGCCCTGCATCTCCTAAGCTGTCCTGCTGCCATAAAGTGTGGTGGAGGACACTGACCCAAGTAAGATTCAACTACCTATCTGATTGGCTTCTGTATGTGGAGCAGGGGCACCTTCTACCTCAGGTAGCAAAATGATGACTTTGGTTAGTCCTGAACAAACTTCTCTGACTCAATGCAGACTGGATACCACGTTCTGGGCCCTGTGTAAGCCAGGACTATGGAGGTGCTTCACACATAGGCCTGTTGCTACTGTTCCACCAAATCTGTCGAGGCCTGGGAAATGCCCAGTCCCCTCAGGTGTGGTGCAGCAATGGTGATGAGATTTATGTGTGTCCCTGTGTGTGGATGAGTGACGTATATCTGCTCAATTCTGAAATGTCCACTGCTATACAATGTCCAACTTGGCTCAAAATGGCTGGGGGGTTATCTAATCATGCACAGCTATTCACTTGGAAACACATGGAGATCTGTGATACTTGACATTCCTCCCTTTACCTTGGATTACTCTGAAGCAGCCAGCTTTGGTTCTGGATTCAAGTTCTATCCAAAAAGAGATGCACACCTTGAGTCTCTAGACCATATCTTGCCTGTACCAAAGCAGTCACATAAGCTTTCCAGTCTGTTTCTGGGCACAATTCAAAGTGCTGGTTTTGACCCAAAACTCTGTACACAGCTTCGGACAATGGTACCCAAAGGACCACCTTGTGCCACGTGATCTCACTAGGGTATTCAGATTGCCCTCTGAGGCCATGCTTCAGCTACCACAGCCTTCTAAAGAGGTCATAGCGATGACTGGAGATGGAGCTTCTCCACTTGTTGCACCTTTGGAATTCCCTGACCAGGGGGGCTTCTCCTAATGCCATCGTTTGTTTTCTTTTTGATACCAGGTCTCTTCATTTTCACAGGTTTTTAAAATACCAACTTTATTTTTGGTCCAGACCTTTCAGATTCTGAGCTTTTATAGAGTGTTTTTATCTGGCATATTTATGCCTACCGCTGCTGTTGTTGGAGGGTTGAGGCAAAGCAGATTATCTCATGCCATCTAGTGTGTTTGTGGCCGAAGTAACATTTGAACTAGATATTTCCCAGTTCCTTCAGGAACGATATTGCCCCAGCCCTCAAAACAAGGGCAGTTCCTTTAAGCCAGAGAACAGAGGGGACAAGGAGAAGATTCGGATGGGGTGACTTGCTGCTTTTCCCCTCTACAAGGATTTGCTTTTGCGCCCGGTTAGGTGATTATGCGCATAATCGCTGAAGCGCATTTACACCTAATACCTCTGCACGAGAGGCGGCGAGAGGCGGCGAAGCGCATTAACAGATGACCAAAATGCGCTTTACAAGTAGTTAATGCGCATAAGTGCTTGTTCACATGGTCAAAATGAGCTTTAATGGCTGGAGCAAAATAAAACTGGCGATTAAACGCGCATTCGATAATGTGCATAATCGGAGAGATAACGCGCCTCAACGCCCGATTTGCGCTCCGTTCTTGTAGAGGTAAATTTTTTTAAGCGCCTTGAAAGAGCTTTAAACCTCTCTTGTAGAGGCAGCCTTTCAAAGTAATCTTGTTGGGCAAGAAATACAATAATGGACCAAAGAATATAGAAGAGAGTAGAAATCTCTGAGTGTCTTTTGTTTTGGCTTTCCAAGTTTTCTGTGAAACAATGGCAAATTGATCGTATCTGTGGGAACAGAGGGCTCTCAAATTGAAAAGTGGAGAGGGAAAAATTGATTTTTGAAAAATAAATGAATTTAGAGTGTTAGTAATATGAACACCTCTCTCTCTCTCTCTTTCTCTCTCTCTCTCTCTCTCTGTGTGTGTGAGAGAGAGAGAGAGAGAGAGCGAGTAAGGCCTTTATCACACCTACCCGGTTTTGCTTCTGCGGATTCCCCCTCTGTTTCCTATGCAAGTGTAGCCTTTGCAATCACACGTGGGTGTTTTTCCTCCGATACCTCAGCAAAGCCTGCGGAGGAGGGGAGAAAATGGATAATCCCCGTTCAGGGATATTTCAAAACAGGAAGGAAAAAAGGAGCACTCAGGGCGCGAGAGCAGCGCAAGGGGGACGACGTCGTATGAAAGAACTGGATCAAAGTTGTGGTGGGTGTGGATCAAATCGCGTGTGTGATAAGGCTTAGAGAGAGACAGACAGACAGACATAGGGCTTTATCACACAAGTAAAATAAGATAACGCTTGTGAATGGCCAGTCACAGAAGTTCACAGGTCTTTTTGATGAGATCGGCAAAAACTAGGCCGTTTCCTGCTGTCTCCCCCCCCCCTCCCATTCCATTATTTTTTAAAAAACACACAGATAAGCTGGAATAAACCCTTAATAGCACGAAATAGACAGTGTGTAAAGCTGGCATTGTGCTATGAACTTGCCATGGAAGGACTTTGATCAGAGGGGAAAAAAGGGTAAAATGCCTCCCTGCAAAAAGGGAAGCAGATCTGATCCCCCAACCACCAAGAGTGCTCCTTTAAGTTCAATGGGGCTTACTCCCAAGTAAGTGTGCCGCAGGGGACGTACAGCATTCTATAAGAACAAGGCCCTTCATTATGCCAGATTATGGTTGTGCTAAATTTAAATCCAATGTGATTCTTTTTAATTATTTTTTTTTTCTTTCTGTTGGTTTGTGCTAGTATTTCCCCATATGTCTACTCAGAAGTAAGTCCCATTGTGTGCCAATGATTGCAGACTTATATCACAATCATATCTCTACTCAGAAGTAAGTCCTGGCTTTCTGGAGCTGCGAGGAAACAAGCAAATTAAATGTTGCTTTGGTGACATAAAGTAGTAGAAAGACTGCAAAATGAGCATGCTTCTGATTTCCTGTCTTCATTAAGATGAAGGGATTCAGGAGTGAAAGTTCAACCACCAAGTTAATGTTACTCTTTCTGTCACTATGATAAGATAATTTGGCTGGTTCTACATCAGTCTCTGGGAATATTTATTTTAGTAAAACCATTTGATATACATGGCTACTGTGAAGTCAACTAAATCAAGATGTTCAGAATCCAAGCATATCTCAATATTATGTTTCTCTGTGCACATTGATCCAGTGGTTGACTGCTCTACATATCAGCAACAGAAAAACAAAATACATGCTACACCATATGTATCAAAATACTTGCTTTTTTCTTTATGGGGATTAACCTGCATACAGCAAGATTCTGGTTTGGACATTTTCCAATTGACCTTAGAAGTGGAAAGGTTTACTGTAAATGGGAAAGGATCATTAGTCATAGAAATAAATCCATTGATATGAGAATATTTAGCAACAGCACAATACAATGGCTAAGTGTCTTACGTTAAAGAGGACAATCCTCCATTTGAAGGGCTGACCAATCCAAGTCAATTTTAAAGATAAAGAACCATCAAAAGGGAAGGAGAGCCCAGGGGCTTTGAAATTGCCCATCAACAGTTTGCACTTTGACGGCAAACTGACCAATCACACAGTGATATCACCTGGGCACAGTCTTCCCAAGATGATGAGATATAGTGGCTGGGTTCAGACAATGCAATAACACACACTCCAGGGTTGAGTATGGGTTGTCATTGTACCATGGATTGTTGTTAAAATGTGGGTTATCATGTTGTCTAAACTCAGCACTGCTAACAAACCATGGTTTGTGAACCATGGACAACACATGAAGAGAACCCATGGTTTGTTCTTGGGTTGTGAATTGTAGGTTGTTCATGCTTAAGAAAGCATGATTCAACAACCCACAGTTCAATGCAACCCACACTCAACCCATACTCAATCTTTGAGTGTGGGTTATCATGTTGTCTGAACCCAGTGACTTTGGGTGCATTTACATGACACACTATCCCATGATAGGTGACTAGCCATGCACTGTGGGTTGTTTTGCGAATGACCCACAGTGCATGGTTAGCACACTCACCAGACGATTGGGCAAACAACCCATAGTGCATGGCTTGTTTGGCCCTTTATCCCCCCTCCCTCCCCATCAATCTTCCACCCAGCATCCCAGGGGACTTGACAGCAGACCCATCTTGTCTTCCGCCAAATCCCTCTTCCTGGCTTTTTTCCCCAAAGCCCTATATATATATATATATATATATCCTGGCCCCATTCGTGCACAAAAACAGGAACAGGATTTAAAAAGAAAAGAAAAAGGGCTCCATCCATGTTTAAGATTGCGATTGGAGCCCAGACAGAGATTTGGTGGGGGTGAAGGAAGGGTGACAGCCCCTCCAAGATGCCATTTGGGCACCATGGAAAGAACTGTCATTGGCAAGGGGAAAAGGGCATGGGCAACGGGTTAGCCATGATCGCGAATGGTGATCAAGGCTCCACTTGGCAAGAGCAGCAGGAGTTTCTGCTGCTTTTGCTGAGCAGCTCACTACCCAATGCCCTTTATGACATGCCAATGCATCATGGGTAAAACAACAACTATTGCAGATTGTTGGTTATCAGGATGTTTTGAAAAAATAACCCACTCTGATAAGAAGGATCTGAATTCACACAGCATGCTAACCCATCATTGGCAGTCACCTATGTTGTGTGAACCCATTCAGTGTCTTGGTTTGGATGATTACCAGGAGAAACAATGCAGTGTTAGTTCCCTCTCCCTGCCCTTGCATGTGTTGGTTATGTGACCACACATTACCCTAATTCCCCATGCCATGTCACAAGTTGCTGCTTCATCTAAACCCAATACGTGGCGCAGGCATAATGAATTTTCACCCACCTTACCACCCATGGTTTGCAGTAGGAGTTGTAGGGTGGATGAAAATTTACTACACCTGGGCCATGCGCCAGGTTCAGACAACACGGCACCCTGTGTAATCCCAGTCATGCAACCAGCATCCATGGGGGAAACAACCTCCGTATCTCATAATCATAGGGAAGACTGTGCACAGGTCTGAACCCAGTTGTTGTATTTCTACTCCAATTACATAAATTATTGCAAAATTTGTTTTTGATAATATCCAGGCCCAAATAATTCTAGAAAACACCATGGGAAAAGCTACTTGCTTTACATGAATATATTTGTGCAATACTTGGTTTAGTTAAATACGAATGTAGATGTTAATTGTTTCTGAGTAAGCATGCATGGGATTGCACTGTTCATCAGACTTAGGCTGCAATCCTATATACACCTACCTGAGAGTAAGGCCCATTGAACCTAATTCTAGTAAATCTGCAGAGAATTGTACTGTATTGTACAATACCCAAAAATGCAATGATTTTCACAGAGTTCTCAATTACTCTGAATAACTTGACTGTTGTGTGTATGTAGTCATTTTTTAAAGAGAGAGGCAGAACTCCATTCTGACTCTCTATTATTCATACCACTAATTAATTACAGAGCTAACACAAAATAATGCAAATTTTACTTAATGTTTAGCAGAAACTATCCTTTGACTTGCAAATCAAATTATTACTTCGTGGATCTTAAGCACGTTGAAGGAAATATCATCTCTAATCATAGAGAATTTAATCTATTTTCAACTATCATTTTTGAATTCGTTTTATGGAGCATCTTTTTTTCTTTCTTTTTTATAGTGGTAAGAAATCAATGGTGCAAAGCACCATAGGGGGGAGAATCCCCATTCCTTGGTATTTTGTTAAATGTGTTTGACTAAATGAAGTAATAAAATATAATGAAAATCTTTGGGATTCATCATCAAGATTTCATTTTGCGTTAGGAAAACAACAATTTCTTTTCTGTCAAAGAAAAAAAAATTCCATCACTTATGCTATTAAGATTACACATTAAGTAAAGCTGGCACATATATTATGATTTTTAAAATATTTTAATATACTCTCAATTTCCTGAGGAAGATAGCAGATCATATACAGATGAGCTATGAATTACTGAAAAATCATCCAGAGAGAGAGAATCTACCCTGTTATGTGCAAGGCCTGACTGGGCTTGTAATTTACAACTGGAGGATGATATTAACATCTGGAAGCCACATAGCCTGTTCTTGTCCCATAACCTTGCTAGTCATAAAATGAGTGGGTAGTGAGTGGATCAATTTAGTCTGAGCATCTAGCACAGGTGGGTTGCAGGAATCTGATACACTGTGCCATCTGACCCTTGAAATAAATGCCATGTACATAAGCCTGGAAAGAGACACTTTAAAGAAAATATTTGGCAGGGCTGACCTTATCATGAAGCAAGATGAAGCAGTTGCTTCAGACAGCACATTTCAGTTTTGTGAGTAGGGAGCAAAGGTAGGCAGCCATGCCATCTCCCTACCTACAATCTTCATCCCTTATTCTTCATTAGTTTTAATCTCTTATTGTTTTAAATCTTGTAAACTGCTTTGTGTGCCCACAGACAGAAGGCAGGGTAAAAATAATAAAACTAATCAAAATCAAATCTATCATTTCTGGCAAGCAGGCATTTTGACTAATCTCCTCACCTCGTACCCTCATGACAAATTTCCTAAAATGTCCAAATGCTAAAAAAGAAGTAGAAATACTTAATTTTAGTTCTACCCTGCCTTCTGTCTGTGGACACACAGAGCAGTTTACAAGATTAAAAACAATAAGATATTAAAACTAATCACTACCGTTATTCTAGCCTAAACACCTCAATTCCCCATATGACACCCTGCTACCTTCATTATCAGTAGCATTTCATGTGGAAAAGATACAAATAACAAGTGGACTTAGCAGGTATAGAATCCACAGGGTGCCATATTAAAACTAACAAGAAAATCGGTTTATTTTTTAATGAAATCAGCACTACATGGCATTGAAATCCATAAAGGAAAAGAAGCATTTCAAATTCTGAGGATCAGGTGAGTGGTCTCACTACTGCCTCTTTCAGACTTAATGGGACCACTCCCTCTCGTAGAGAGGCATTAATCACTTCCCTGGCCCAGCCGGCTGTTCCATCCCTGTTAACTTTTATAAGCCAAGAGGGGCAAGGATCCAATACAGAGGTGACTGCACGAACCCGTCCAAGCACCTTGTCCACGTCATCAAGCTGTGCCAACTGAAACTCATCCAAGAAAACAGGACTACTGTGCTCTGGGTACCTCACTAGATTAAGATGTTATGTAGAACAGTTTGTCTTAATTGTGTCTGTGAAATCAGACAATGACCTAGTCCATGTTCAGGTGGGCATGCCCCCTTTGGGGGCTGTGCATGTTGGTGGGCACCCCCCCTTGAGGGCTGGACATTTTGGTGGGTATGCCCCCTTAGGGCGGCCATGTTGTCCTCCTTTTTGGTTTTCAAAATATGGTCGCCCTAGTTATAGCGGCAACTCTATCTGAGAACTCAGTGAGTTTTGAGCACAAAAAACAACAAACAAAAACCTGAAGATTATAATTCACATTGCGCTCACCCAGCGAAGGTGGATCAGTCTTTTGTCAGATACTCATGCATCTTCTGTGTGGTGTTCTATAAGGTAGTTTATAACCTTCTGTATACACAGATATATAAATTCTGTTGGATTTGCCAACAAGAACCTGAGGGGCATTGTGTGCTTTTGAACTACTTGCAGTTCCCTAACAGAACTCCCAGACTGTTTGAACACTTTCAGCGTTGTTCTTTCTTTAAAAAAGATCTTTGGGGAAGTACAAGAAAGAGAAAGTGCTGGCATTGGTGTCCGGTGCAATACTGCCCAAGCTCTCCTTTTACTGCAGCCTTTTGGATTTTTGCCAAAGCTTGTAAATGCAGTTTACTAGCCTATTAATATCTGGAAAGCTGTACAAAATGGATTCATAATTGGTGTATCTGTCACTTTAATTGTTTGTACTGCATAGTCTCTTCAGCCACTGACTTGGTGAAAGAATATTACATTGACATTAAACATCAAATGGAATAATGAGCTTTGGCTTAGACTCGAGCAAAATGCTTATAATCTAATTTAACAGGCAGGCAGGCAGGGCTGGTACCACAATTCTTTTCCTATCTATATTTTCCCTTTAGATTTTAGGGTGCTTTAATTCATTTAGTACTTGAGATAATAAAAATATTGCCCATTTCAGTGATACAAACATATTTTTTTTATTTGGTTACCAAAGATTTATTAGGTAAGCACATGCCATTTTAAAATTTAGAGTTTTATGTGCAATAATGTTTAGTGTTTAGTGTTCAGTTTTTTTGCTTTTTAAAAAAAGAAACAAGAACAATATACTATTGTGGAAACTGTTGATAAGCTCTTTTAAAAAGACACAGGGAATGACACTAAAACGTCTGCACCAATATCTGAACTTAGGGATACAAATAAGGTTGCTTCTATCAATGTGCTGATAAATTCCTTCTTTAAAGAACAAATGTTTATCAAGAACCAATTCTATTTACACTTTTGTATATTTGGCATAATCTCTTCTATAAAATTTCCAGAGCAGCCCCTCTAAACTTCAATACCTTCTACTTTCTGCAGCTTATTCTTTGTTTCAGATGTCTTTCAGATGTTCTGCCTTACTCAGGATAGAAATTATACATACACATACTGTCAAAGAAATAACTCAGGCCATGTCTTTTGGTCTTTATTCAGATTGGATATTTAGGAGAGCAGCCGCTGACAAGCCACGGCCAACTCTGCCTGGAACTAGATAAGAGGTTATATAGGGGTCGGTATCAGGTTACATCATTGAGCTTTCTGCGCTCGCCTAAACAAACATAGAACAAAGGCTCCTTGTACTTCATAAGCAGAACTGCTATGTAAGCACATAACTTGTAGGGGACAATTCTAATTAGGGATGTGTATCGTATCGTTAAAATGTACGATAATGATACGATAAGGTTGTTACCGTGCATGTGTTTAATGATGATGATACGATACAAAAACCTACGATAATCATCGGAGACGATAATTTTTGGGCGATTTTATCGTTTTATCAGACAGCCTCCCATCCTCCTTTCCCCCCCTAGATGGGCCTCTGAATCCGTCAAGAGGAAGCATGCTGGCAGGGGTGGGGGTGGGGAGCCCATAGGATTCTCCTGTCCCCTCCAAGCCCAGCAGAACACCCCCTTTTCAACCTCTCTGAGGTACACTAAGGCTGCTTTTGTGACCTCAGAGAGCAGGCAGCACAGTTCTTTCTGTGGCGGCTGTGAGGGGCTAGGATTGGATTCCAGAGTCCCCCTTGCATGGACATAGCAGTGTCTATTACCTAGGGAGGTAGTGGGCTTTTCCCACACTAGAGGCATTCAAGAGGTATCTGGACAACCATCTGCTAGGTATGCTTTAAGTGGATTCCTGCATTGACCCGGGGATTGGACTCGATGGCTTTATAGGCCCCTTCCAACTCTACTATTCTATGATTCTATGGCCTTGGGTGGAGGCTCTGAAGAATCCTATTGTCCTTGGGATGCTCTCCTGGGACCATAGGATTATTCTCTAAAGGTAATTCAGTATATACATTGGCTTCCTTTTCCCTACATGATCATTGTCATCTTCAAATACAAATCCTTTTGTCTGACTTTGCAAATGTAAACATGCAATTTTAGTTACAGTTCAGAGGGAGAAATGCCCTTTGTTCTCACTGCATGTCATATCACCTGTAGGTGGGCCAGGAAGGCTACCCTGAAGTTGCATCTTTTCAGCTCTGGGTGAGAAAGATGAATAACATGAGCATCTGTACGTAGTTGACGATTTTCATAAAGGGCTGCTAAATTTCAATCTACACTCCAGTGCAAAGTTAAATACCTTTAGACCCCTTGATTTTAATGGGCTTAATGATGCAATGGCCTATGTGGGATTGTGGCCTGTATGCACATGTACCAACATGAAGTTTCTGATGAAGTCATATATCCAGAACTCTACCATCACAATCTCATATTACATCACTAAAATATGCCAGCATAAATGCTGAGATTTGGAGTGCCAGTGTATTTACTGAGAGTTTGATATCACCTCATTAAAACATCTGGTTTTCAAAAACACAGAGGCACAGAAGCCCCTGGTGAACCACATTAGTCTTAAGAGTGGAAATCAATCTTTAAATCTGGTGGATGCAGTAACTCACACCACAATCTCAATGTTCCCAGGCAATTTTCATCAGAGCAGCAAAAAGCACTTCTCAGAACTGGTACTCTTAATATTTTGAGCATACTTTAATATAATCCCTCTCTTTTAAAATAATCTCTTCCCTAATAATTTCCCTTGTCTTCTTCTCCTTCTGGTGGTGCATTCCATGCTTGGTAGGAAACCTGTTCCTGTACGGTGCTTTCTAGTTGTGAAAACTGAGATGTATCTGCTGTGGGCATCTGCCCTGATGAGGTTCTCATTGAACTGGATTCTTCTCTGCTTCGCCAAACTTTTGTCTGCCAGAAGAGTTTTACAGCAGCCCTACAAGACAAGCCAACAGCCAATAATAAGGCAAATTTAACCACGTTTTCAATATTTTTAAACTGAACTAGAGACAGTAAATTATTTTTAAGGAGACCTGAACATGGTTTGAGGGTGGCATCATGTCCCAGGGTGTACACACATTTTTTTTCTTTTGTTTCACTGTTGCCTCTAGTAAAAAGGTTTTACCTTCAAACCCTGGAGAAGTGGGATTGTATACACCATGAATAGTGATGCCACTTTCAAGCCATCTTCATGGAACAATATTTGTTTGTTTGTTTATTTATTTATTTATTGCATTTTTATACCGCCCTATAGCCGAAGTTCTCTGGGCGTTCACAAAAATTAAAACCATGAAATCATTTTAAGAAATATAAAACAAACAATCTAAGAACACAAAATAACATACCATATATATGAACATAGGAATAAGCTACCTCATAATAAATGAGCCCATTGGTCCGTCTTGCTCAGTACTGTCTGCAGTTGCCCTCCAGGGTTTCAGGCAGGAGCTCCATTTTTACCTGGAGACACCAGGAATTGAGCCTGGGACCAAAACATGTGCTCTTCCACTGAGCCATGGTCCTTCCCTTTAACTCTCCAAAATACTGTCTGTCCCCAACCATACAAACACCAGTTGCTGGTGAACGTGAGCAGCACGTCCTGTTTGTAGGTTTTCTGTGGGCAGCTGCCAAGCCGCTGTGTGATCAGAATGCTGGACTAGATGGACCCTTGTTTTGATCCCGCATGGTTCTTCTTATGCTCTAACATTCATGTTACATTAAAATAAAAGCAATGCTTTTCAGTCATTCTTCAAATGTCACTCTATCTAATACTAAAGTTTGAACTCTTGACTTAATTCTCTCTCCTTTAATTTTCCCATATTTTATTTCTCACTCATGCCATTCCTCACAAGCTACCGCTCCCTTTCTGCGTGCCTTCTGCCATGCTGCCTTTTGTGGCTGGGATAGCTCTACTCCTCCTGACTCCCCTAATCCTTCCCCACCATTAAAGCTCTCCTCAAAATTCTCTTGTTTTGTAATGCCATTCAGAGCTCCGTAGGTAAACCTCTTTGCTGTCTTTTACCAGTTAAACAAACTCTACTTGCACTCTGACTACATTTGGAAACCCTTGGCTGACCTTCTAATGAAGCAACGTGAAACCGTTGCTTTGAGAGACAGAGAACTTCTCTACAAATAAGCAAAAATCCTACAACCTTACAGGCTTTCTTTTTCCGGAGTCTTTCTGAGTTTGTGATGGGCTCCTTTAGATGGCGAACATGTGATTTGGAATCAAAAACTTTTCTTCTCAGCAATGCTATATATGTTCAATGAAACATCACCATCTAGTGGCTGAATTATAGTGCAATGCCAGCATTTCACACTGCTGATATACCACCATAAATTGTTCTTACAGCTTATATTTGATCTTTCTGAAAGCAGGATAAAGGGGGGGGGGGAAATGCAGGAGATGTCCTCAAGGTTGACGATGTTGTGTAAATGACCTGCAATCTCCCTTGAGTGCAATCACGAGCATGCATTAAATCGCTCGGATAGAGAAGCTCATTGTCTAGAGAAGGGAACCTCTTTCTAGGTATGTGTGTCATTTTGACTTTTAGGCCAGATCTACACCAAGCAGGATATAGCAGTATGAAAGAAGTATATAAAAGGCAGGAACCGCACCAAGCAGGATATAACAGTATCTGTATGTGTCAATGGGCCCCAACAGTTGTCAGTGCACTTCAGTACTGCTATAAAGCAATAGTATGGCGCCTGCCTTTTATATACCGCTTTCATACCACTACATCCCGCTTGGTGTAGATCCAGCCTTAATCTCAAGTGAAAATGTCTGGCAGTGTTAGAAATCCTGTTCTCTCCCTTCACTGCCATAAATCTATCTGTACTAGATTTCTCCCCACCTGTTTGTACTTGAACATACTACAGATACTTTCTGGAGTTTACACAGCATCCCATTCCTTGTCCTGATTAGATTGCACTTGTGACCTGACACTATGTACACTTAGGTATTGTCAACCTACCAATTGAGAATGATGAAGATTATTGCAAAGATCACGCCAACGCAAACAATAACTCCAGTTATGAGGACAAACACTAATACTATATCTGTGCTTGGTTTCTTCAACCGTCTTGTTTCCAGTTCTAAGGACAAGCAAAAGTATTATTGTTGTTGCTGGTGTTATGGAAATGTTCTGGTAAAGAGCATATTACACAGGATGGAAATAAGAAAAGGGGACCTTCATTTTCCACTTCTTTTAAGTGCTAGATAGCAATTTATACTTGTGAAAAGTGAAAAATGCTAAAAAGGATTTTATACACCTACACTACATCAGTGTCTGACTAGAAAGTTCTAAATGTCACAGGAAAAAAGGAAATTAGATTAAAGTTTGTAGATTTCTGTGAAACATGATAAAGGTATTCTGAGCTGTACAAAGGAGCATCTTTTAATAGGCAGGGCCTTACTATGACTGTAAGTAAAACTGATCTGAGAATGTGATGTGCAGTTTCATGCGCACAGTTGGAAAAAGACTACAATACACCAGGAATTATTATGACCACCAACAGAAATTATGTAAGAGAACTGACCTATGTGGAAACTAACAAGTAAATAAGCACAATCACTTAACAACAGTACTTCTATTAAAAAATAGACTTTGTAAATTGCAATAACCCTTTAAAATGTTATATAAAGGCATTTTAATGAGTGTAAGGTTAAAGCTAGGTTAAGTAAATACAATGCGGAACATCAGGATACCTCTTTGAAATAGCAGACACAACCTGAAAAGGGGTAGAATTTAAAAGATATTTTCAATAACCAAAAGAATAACTCTAGTAAGGTGAAACTGAAATAAAACAAACCTTGGAAAATGTTGTACCCACATGTCAATGTTGTAGTACCCAAAACTAGATAAATCAACCAAGGAAACTTTCATATATCATACCTAACTCAAATATCATACCTAGTCTACACCGGGTTTATCTTATTTATTTATGGCTGTTTTGAGATGATATTTTAGGCTGGTGATATTATACCATCATGACAGCTTAACTGTACTGATTTGCCAACAGACTGAGTTACTGGATAACATCCCAAAATATATTGAGGGTCCCTTCTCTCCCAATCAATTTGCACCATGTTTTAATGGTTCTATTCCAACATCTCAATGATCACTGATCATTCCAGAAATAGGAAATATAGTGAATGTGAATTTAAAACCAACACCACCCTGTTGACATATATGTTATTGTTGGTCAACACAGTTTGGAAAGAAATGTGGCAAAGAATAAAACGTGTTCAGAAATTTCACATGTAAAGCTTCCTGGAACTATATCACTTCAGAATGTATGTGGGGAATTGCATGGCTGATGCCTCCCCATTTAATATTCTCCCAGCATGTAGAAAGATAATATGTCAGACAGAAGGACTGTAACTTAGCTTCTTCAGACATTCTAGTTTTTTACATGCAAGTGACTTTGTTTTACATGTTGGGGAAGGGTTCTTTGAATACAGGAGCATTCAAACATAGTGTCACCACCTACATCTTTAAGTCATACAATTTCAGTAGAGCTGAACCACAGCCTTGTAAATAAGCCCATACAAGTCACTAGCCTGCACCTTTTTCTTACTACCCTGCCAAGACACAAGTAGCCTGAGCTTCCATACTTTAGTAGGTGAGGGGTGTGTGTGTGGAGGGAGAGACCGTGTGCCAAGTGGGCTGGTAGATGAGGGATGAGCAATGGGTTGGATGCAATGCTGTCATTCTGCTGGTGGAAGCAGTTCTGTCAATGGAATCAAGAGTGGGGCAATTCTCCCTCCCCTCTGCAGCTCCCCTCAGAGCAGATTATGGGGAGGCATGGAGGCTGCAGTGGGGAGAGAGGGAGAAAGTCCTTTTGCACTACTGGACATCCACAAGCACCACGCTGGAACTAACCCTATTGTTTTTTCATACTGGCCATGGAAGAAGGGGCTTTCTTCCTCCTTAACCAGCACAGAAAATAGACTGAGAAGGAATGGATTGCCTCCCTCCCCAGTCAGCACAGAATGCAGTAGAATGGTAAAGGAAGAACTGAGTGATCCATCTCTCCACCAGCTCATTGTGTTTCTGTACTGGCTGCGGAGGAGGGGAAGCCCATTCCTCTGTAGCTAACATGGAAACACAGTGGGCTGGCAGATGAGGAATGAAGCAATCCATTCTTCCTCTGCCAGCCCACGCTCACTCACCAGAATTCCTTGATGCCTTTGTCAGCCTTGGAATTGTTAACTCCAAGGCTGCTCTATTACATAGCTTTTCTGAACATGCTGTGTGTGTGTCTGTGGGATTTTTACCCTGCTTCCCAGCAATATTCCCAAAGTGATTTACAAATAAAACTTTGTTTAAAAATGAACATACAAACAAAATGTATTTCAGATAAAACAGCATCCAACTAATAGATATATCTAAGGTGCAGTTGTAATATAAAGTATAGCAGAACATAGTCCTGCACAAGATCTCACACTTCCTTAGGGATGTTCATCACACAAAGCTAAAATCCCACATTCTTACTGAGACTTTCTGCTTCCAGTTTCTTTCTGGGATTACGATGGGCTCCTTTACATGGTAGGCACATGATTTGAGTTGAAAACTTCCTTTTTCTATCTGTTTCAATACACAGCACCATCTAGTGCCTAAATTACAGTGTAACACCAGCTGATCCTTTGGAATAGTATCCTTTTTATGTTATCTCCAATCTTTTTGAAAGTAGGATTAAGGGGGGAAGTGTGGGAGACACCCTGGAGGTTGACAATGTCATATAAAGAACCCACTAACTTCCGTGAGTGACCAATCTGGTGCTCCCAGATTGATGTTTTCTAGTTCTACTAATCAAAAGCCATTATGCAGCCATTCCATTTTTTTCTTCTCTACCAGTTTTGTTTTGAGGAAAGAAAAAAGATGGAAGCAAGGAAGGTTTACAACTGGAAAACAATGTCATCTGGACACCCCATAAAATCCATGAATGAGCTTGGGCAATTGTCTGGAAGCATCCTTGGCTTCTAGTAGAGCAATGGGACAGAACACATGTTTATGATTGGATAGCAGTAAACTGATAACCTAAACTTTTTGTGATTTAAGATTTTGGTAGGAGGTGGAGAATATATGCTAGTATGGAATATAGCACAATTCCTGCTTCTAAACAGCAGTAAAATGACCTAGATACAACTTCTACCTGGTTTACAACAATGAATTCTCACAGGGCAAAGAACATTGACTCTGTGTAGAAATGATGCCAGTGTAATTTAGCAAATAAAACACTAAGATAGATGTTTGTTCCATAATGGTCAAAATGGTTTTCTTTTATCATCAGGAGAGGGATGACATTAAAGAATACAAACCTATATTTTATATACACGTCACTTTTATTTGATTAACTTCCACTTGAGCAGAAAAGAAAGGCAGTGCCAAAAGGACAAGAAGCCAAAAGAGAGCAAGTGAAGCCTCAAAATGATGCTCAAAATAGAAAATTTGTTAATCAATATAGGATGTCCAATATAATTTAAAGCTTTCCCCTTTTCAGGGGCAAGACTATGTTATTCTGCTTTTTGAAGCAGTTTACTTGGAGCTTGTTTCAATATTATTAGAAACGTTTCTCTTTCGAGCTTCATGTTGAAGTCCATTTTGGGGGTAGGACAAGGGGTTCTTAATTGCAGCCCAGACATGAAACCTTTATATTAGTTTGTAACTGCTATGTCTGAAGAAAAGTTCTTTGTAAGGCGAAAGCATGAGTTTAGTTCAATAAAGGTATCACCTCACTTGCTGCGTGTATCTTTTTGTTCTTAACTCTCAATAAGACTATTGGAGACCTAACTGACTAGCAAACTTATGCCCCCTTGGCTTCCTGACCCTCAGACTATAGGCATAGGCATACACACGGGGTGTTCTGGGTGTGCCCAGGCACACCCTAATATCTCTAGGCTACCTCAGTTTTTCTGTGCCCCCCACTGCTCAAATCAGGGTCTTTAAGGAGGATTGGAAAGCACTTTGTGGAGCCTCTGGAAAGTGCGTAATTCCCTGAGCAGTGGGAGGCGGGAAGAAAGCACACTTTCCCCTCCTTCGCTCCAATTGCAGCTTCATACATTGGTACTACAAATAATTTCTGGAGCTAAAGGGAAAAAGTTGTTGTTTTGAGAATTACTTCTCCCTTTGTCTTTGCCTTGCTATCATAGTGCCTCCCTCTGTTGCTTTCTTTCTGGAAGCCCATGACACATACTTAGGGGCTGTCTATATACACCAAAAGCCCAGGGATAGTTGTGCTGTGGTGCTGCATCAATTATACAGCGCAGCAGTCACCTCACAGCCATCATGGGGCTTTCCTGCAAAGCCGCGAAGCAAAAAAGTCATGGACTTACTTTTTTCTCCAGTGTGAGGCGGTACAGTGCGTCCGCCATCTATTCTCGCTCCAAAGTTGCAGTGGAGGCATAGCTGGGTGGATGGTGACCCGATTGGTCGCCGACCATCTGAGCAGGGGGTGGGCCCAGCCACTGGAACCCCCGCACTTTTGCTGCTGCATCGGGATTAGCCGCTGCCACCCCCAACAAAGCAAAAGCTCCAGGTTTTACTTATTACAGTGGCAACCAACTGCTGTATAGGCAGCCCCTTAGTCTCATTGTAAAGGATGAGGGAGTATTTTTGTCACTATTGATTTTTGCCCCAAGTGGGGAGGAGTCATTCCTGCTTGATGTGCCACTTTTTTAAAACAAGGCTTGGGGAGAAATCCAGGATCTGGCAAGGTAAGCAGAATACAGCACCTCTCATCTGCTAGCTGTCAGAAACCAGTGCAAGAGGGGAGAAAGGGCTGTCTCAATTCTAAAATTTAGAATTGAGATAGCCCTCCCCATTTGCCACCAAAAGTTCTGACTCTTTCCCACTAACCCCACCAAGATTTGTAGATGGCCTCCTCGGGGTGGGGTGTGTGTGTGTGTGTGTGTGCATGGCTCCAGTTGAAAAAATACTTGTTTAAATTCAATATTTGCATATGGTTTATTTTTGCTAAAAATAAAAGTACATGTATAAGATGCTGTGGGAATTATCCAAGAAAGAAAATCTTAAGGAAACAGTCAGTGAGGGGTTTCTCAAACTAGATCTTATCTCTGCACGTAGCAGCAGAATATACCTACAGATAATATCCACCAAGCAAAAGATGTTTGAGAGGTTGCAAACTGTGATCAATTCAGGATACTCTTAGGGCATTCTCCCATGTGATGCTTGAATAATTTTTTCCTTAAATTGCTGTATCTGCACAACAATTTTCCGATAAAGGTTTTAAGAACTGTCACCTACTCAATCTTTTACTGATCACATAGCATCAGAGATGGCAGGAGCATTGAGGCTGCCCCAATTCAGAGCAGAGGGGTGAACTAAATGATGCATTCTGTCTGCTCCCTGTTCTACAGTTCTAAGATTCCTAGGCCAAGATTCCTGTGGTCCTATAATATGTTAAGTAGAACAAAGCACATTTCGCCACTATACCCAGAAATTAGGGCAGGGGGGCAGGACAGCTCAAAGGATTGATCTGAAACTTGGCAGTGTAGGAGAAGTTACTTTAAGAATGGTCTGTGCTGATTTTGAAGTAGAAAGGTTAAGAAATGGCTTATTTATAATAGGAGTTTAAATTTGATGAGTGACTTCCAGCATTTTCACAGGTATCACCTGTTTTCTTTCTGATAGACTTTGCTTTGGGAGGTGGTAGGTTCTCCTTTGTTCAAGGTGTTTAAGCAGAGGCTGGGCAGCCGTCACTCAGGTATGCTGTAGCTGTATCCTGCATTGCAGAGCATGCACTGAGCAGGGGGTAAACTAGATAATCTCCAAGGTCCCTTCCAACTCTAAGATTCTATGACCTTGCATTAAAATTGTGGCTAAAAATGAATTATAGTGGGAATGGGATCTTATCGTTCTCAGGTAGTTTGTAATTATATGATATTGCACCTGCTGGGCATCTGTCCCTATAAACAATGCAACCATTTTCTTGCTCAAAATGTGCAATGCAGTAGTTCTTTATCAAGTTAGGGGAAGTGGATACAAGTGTCAAAGGCACAGGAACAAGCTACATAAGCAATTTCCCCAAGTTTCCATGTAAATGCTAGGATGCAGTAGAAAGGGCATTCTGCAGATGCACCATTGCTCTGTTTCATACACCAGCATATTTTGGTTCTTAACTTGCTTTAGACAATAGCAGTGACATAAAGCAGTTTAACTAAAACTACCCATAGGAAGGATTTTGCACAAAATCACCACATTACTAACTAATCTTCTATTGTTTCTTTACACTCATCACTAATGGGTTTTTCTCTTCGGTTTTGAACAGTTCTGGACCAGGGATGAGCAGACATCAAGCCTATGGGTTCTGCTTTGTTTCTTTACTAGGACCTTGAGAACCAGCAACTGAAGCCTGCTGTAAAAGAATTAAAGAAGAGAATTAAAGAATTCTGAGTCCAGGAACTTGTTTTGAAAAACTGAATGAAGGTTACAGCCCTTCCACACGCAAAAACCCATTCCTGGCTACTTCCCCCCGCCAAGCTTTCTTCATTTCAGTATAATTGGGTTGGGAGAGAGTCATTTTGTTTTTCCTGTTGTTAAACAATTGGGAGTGAGAAATCCTTGCTGAACTGCTACAAATCCCCCAGTGATCTACCAGTAGATCATGATCTACTTTCTGCCCATCCTTGTTCTAGACTAATAGGCCCTGCAACTACTTAGTATGAATGGATAAATGAAGGAATGAATAATTTATCGCAGTCACAGACTAATAGACATTAATATAACAAAACCGATAAAACCTAATGCAGGAAGTTAATACATAATAAGAAGACAAATAAAACCACAGAGGAACCAAAAGGGAGTTCTTCCTAACTTGTAGTGCGGATAAAAAGAATTCAGTTCTCCTCCTAGTAAAATGGAAAGTTAGCAGAATTCAAAACTACTGCTCCTACCCCTGGTCTTCTCAACTTATCCTGGCCACTACAAAGAAAATCCTGCTCATTAATAACTGAAATCAGCTGGTGCCCTTTCTGCTGTACCAATGCTCTGTTTCATACTCCAGCCTATTTTGGTTTTTAACTTGCTTTTGACAAAACCAGTGACATAAGGCAGTTTATTCATGTTTTCTGATAATAGTTCTGCGGGGGAGGGAGTGTGTTGTAAGTTGAAGGGGATGAGTCGTCTCCTCTTGCCATGTGGAGAGAGAGAGCCAGACAAGATCCAGAGTGTGCTCCTTGTTCTGTCACCCATATGAGTGTGTGTGTTGGCAACAACAGGGGAGAAGGTGGAGGCAGCAGCTGGCCAGCGTTCAGAATCGCCCACACAAACACGATACAGTGGGCCTGTGCCGAGGCAATTCTGCAGTGCAGTTTTCATTAATTCAGCTCATTTCCTATGCAGGCAGAGGCTGGTGCATTGCAACACATTGCCCAGTAAAGTGCATGTGATACATTAGTTGGGTTTGTCATTGCCTGAAGCACTAGAAGGAGCGTTGGTGTCTAGAGTAGAGAGTATTCAACAGCTCTGCTGCTGCTTCTGCTACTACGACTACTACTGGGAAATGAGACACTCCCTGTCTTCCTCAGAGGGCAGCTGTCCCAGGACATATAATCTTTTTAAAGAAACCCTTTACTTTCCCTCCACTGGTAACCACAGAAGACATCTTTCTAGGCAGAAGATTCTGGGGCATGATACACAGTCTCCATGCCTTCTCCTGGCCCATGGAATAAGAAGCCCCAGTTACACATGATTGGTTTCCCCACAAGGAATGGGAAGAATTCCTTCACTGTCACTGGGGGACAGGTAGGGAGCAGCAATGGCACAGGATCTCTTCTATCAATATCTGTCAAAAATAATGACTAACACTGCTCTGCCAGATAAGGAAAGAGAGAAAGAAAAGAGAAATATAGCTTTGCAAGACGTTCAAATCTATGCAATCCCAATGACCAGAGATAATTATCATGTTGTTCTTTTTATGCCAAGTGTTAGGAATAACATGACACACTGGAGCAGAACTAGGCGACGTGGCGTCCTCCAGATGTTTTGGACTACAACTCCCACAAGTCCCAGCAATGGTCAGAGAGTATGAGAATTTTAGTTCAAAACATCTGGAGGGCACCAATTTGCCTAGCACAGAAAGATACTGTACAAATTGGGAAATAAAGTTTAACTGTAGCAAAGTTTGTAACCTGGTTCACATGTAATAACAAACCAGACTACGGGCTGAGTATGGATTGTCACTGACTTGTGGGTTGTCATTACATGCGAACCCTACACTATGTTGTAGCTTTAGTTTGTTTGTTAACCACAAACAAACCAGAGTTCACAATGTAACAAATCAGGGGTTCTCTTCCTGGGTTGTTCGTGGTTAACAACCCATAGTTAAACCATAGCTTCTCATGTAATGACAACCCACGAATCAACAACAACTCATACACAACCCATACTCTGGATTGCCATTATGTGATATTTAGGCTTATAAGGAAGATGACAGTACCTGTGAAAATGCTGGAGGTCACTCATCAAATTTAAGTTCCTATATGTGACCCATTTCTTTTCCTTTCTACTTCAAAATGGACACAGACCATCCTCAAACCAAGCTCTCAAACACTGCCAAGTTTCAGTTCAATCCTTTGAGCCGTTTTTGAGTCTTAGAACCGCCAGCTCCCTAATTTGTTGTTATAATGCCAGAATGTTATTAGTCCAACGTACACATAAGAGTTTATTTTATTACATTTCTGTATCGCCTAATAGCCAAAGGTCTCTGGGTGGTTTATCCCTTACTCTTAATTCTCACTGTTGGGAAGTTTCTCCTAATGTTTAGCTGAAATTTGCTTCCCTACAGTTTTACCCCACTGGTTCTAGTCCTGCCCTCTGGAGCAACATAGAACATTTCTACCCCATTTTCTGCATGACAGCCTTTTAGATATTTGAAAACTTTTGCCATGTTTCCCCTTAATCTTCTCCAGGATAAGATCATCTCTTAAATTAATTACTGCTTTCTTCCTTCAAAGAGGAGATTCTATTATTACTGTAAATTTTACAGGGTGCTTAAGTGTGTCTACATTAACTTTCCAAACTGTTATTATTAAAAGGACCCTCATGGTATAAAGAACCATGAACAGCAAAAGAAACTTAACAGTAGAAAAGAGCCTGAAGAAGAAAGGGCTCCTGGGCTCTTCGTGAGGTAGGGCAGGCTATAAATCAAATAAATAAATAAATAAACCCATATCAAGAGAAGACAATTCCCAGCACAACTAGCAATGATTCCTGCCCAATACTAAAGCTTGCTGTTTTGACAGGTACACAAGTGCTTAGGATGAGGTTAAACTGATTGTATCTGCAGTGCCATCAAATATGGCACAAAGGTGCTGCAATGATGTTACACTAACCTCACAAGCAGATATATTATTACAAATGCATATGATTGGGATGTCTGCATGTATAGATCATAAGAAACCAAATGATATAGCTCATCAATTGTGGGTTCAACTTCTACCCATGAAGTGGCAAGAGTTCAGATTAAATGCACTTTGAAGCTGACCAGACAGAAACATATTCTACTGCTCCCTACTGCAATTCCAGATTCATTTAGCAATAGAACATAAGCAAAGACTTACTGAGTCAGACTATCAATGCAACTACCCCAGGATAAGTCTATTAACTCTGGCCAGTTTATATAAGAGCACCAGGCAGTTGACAAAGGAAGCCATCCCTTGTTTCTCACTCCTAAGTTCCATCAACATGAACAAACAGCTGTTCATATTCCATGTCTAGTTTTTTTCAGTAGGGAAGCATGAAACCCTGTGTTTGTACCCAGAGCATGGAAAATAATACGATCAACATCAATCTGCACTTAAATCAACTGAAAATAGCAGGCTTGAGAAGGAGAAATGTAATTTATGAAATATGTTCCATCCCTCTCCAGTTCTGGCAACTATTCAGTTATGCCTACCCTTTCAGTTTTTACTGTTCTGACAGGGAGGAAGCATTAAGAAGAACTGTTGACCATTTTGTCCAATGGAAACCAAGGGATTGTTCAGAACCAATCCTACTTGGACAGGTAGGTAGTCCGTCACATCTGCTTGCTGTACAGATTCTCCAGTGCGGAGTTCCAGAATGAATTTTGAAGTGGAAAATTTTCAATTTTGTAAGTTCATTAGTAACAATGAATGGATGCCAATTGCAAATACCTAGCACCAAGTCTGTGAGAGAATACATATATGTTACGGAAATACATATGTGTCTCATTATGAAATCAAATGTATAGGTTGTGACAGAGCACCTATCTACATTACTGCTTTAAAACGGTTTAAAACAGTTTAAAACAGTTTTGAAAACTGTTGGGGCCCAGGATACACTCCATATACAGTTTTCAAAATGTTGTCAAAGTGTTTTATCCTGCGTATGTAGATAGGCTCTCAGAAACTGAAAGTGCCCCAACAAACTCAGTGGAAAAGAATTGGATTCTGTTGAAATAGATGAATGGCTGTCAACATATCAGGCACAGCTGTTTGGGTAGCTAAAATGTATTAGTGTGTCAGCAGTTTAAAGTACATTTGTTTTTTCTCAGATTTAAACAATGTGAGGGAAGTACATGCTATTGTCTTTGTTTTTTACAAGTATTTCAAAAAACATATCCATATAATGTAACATTTAAATCACATTAAGTGTGCTTTCATTTTTCTCAAATAGTTCTAGGCCGGCAGATAACTTCCATTTTTTCCACAAAGTGGATTTTGTGGTCTATCGTTTCCTCCCCTCTTTACATTGGAAGGTATTGATGTAAAATATCAGGAAATGATGGGTGACATCATTTCACTATTGAGCTTTTTTTTGTAGTAGACTAAAAAACATTAAATTTCAATAATTAGCTTTTTTAACTTTACTGGACATACTTTATTTATTATCTTCAAATTAATTGGTTTGTTACATATTCATATAAAGTGTATTTTGTAGGAATCTTAACTTTTTCACATAACTTCTAAAATGTTAGTGAAAAATAACCAGAGTTAAGCACTATAAAGTTAAACACTATTGAGAATTTAAACATACTAAATTGCTACAAGCAGAGAACAAGGTGCAAGGCAGTCTTGTGGCGGAGCATTGACAGCTTGATGATTTGCATGGATTCACTTTGGCACAGCCACATTTAACCAATTTCAGAATAGATTCTGGAGCATATGGAACTTCTCTATGGAACTGTAAATGGTACAAGGGATTTGTTCAGTTCATTCTTTGTCTGTTTGTGATTCATAGGATCCAAACTTGGTGGATTTCATTTGGTCACTATTCACAAGAGGTAAACTTGGTAATGCACTATTTTAACATTTTCTGCAAAATGAGTAATTTGCTGGCAGAACTGAGCATAGATTTGGAGCAATGGTGCAACCTTTTTTTAGCTTTGCTGGCCCGAACTTTCTCCCAAACATCTGACAGTGTATTACTCTCATGTTGTCCGTAGCATGCAGACATAAATTTTGTTGCATGTTATATAACTTTATCCGGCAGAGCATTGTCATCTCCAAGCACAGAAAGTGACAATCCTGATCAAACTACTTTAAAAATCATGCCTTTACCTATTCCATACCAAGAAGCTGCAGTATCACACCTAGAAAGTGCATGTGCTGGTAGAAGTTCTGGAATAATAGATGCAGGTCTCTGTACTGGCTTTCCCGTATCCACCGTGACCCTTCCTTTTACTGGAGACTCCATTGCTACACAGGTAAAGATATTATTCTTCTGGTAGTAATATAAAAGCAGAATGAATGCATCCCATGTCATCAAATAGAAGAGAGATCACATGAGGCCTTTCTTTTGTAGCTATGAGTATCTGCTGAACAATTATTATATCTGCTTCTTCATGGTGATAAGTTTCTTGTTGATAACATGTTGCATATGGAAGGACTTGCCATTTCCCAGTTCTGCACAGATAAGCACAGTCAAACTGCTTTTTTTATTTTCTCTTGCTGTCATGACAACTTTCTGGGGTGGAAGGGACATATTTTCTTTTAACTGATGAACTCTACTGAAGGAAGAGGATCTTGTTCCTCTTGTTGTAGATTTTGGACTATAATCATAGTGTTTGTCAAAAATAAGACACACATCACTTGTCCAAGCCTGCATTTAATGAAATGTTTCAGATTTGAGATGAGATTCTTAAATGTTTCATGGTTTGGCCAATGAACAGTCCACAAGAGGGCCTACACCATTGATGACTGACATATCACATTTTGGTATTATTCTTGCTGACATATCAACTTGCAGCAGTCTCTTCAGAACTGATTTAGCTTTTGATATTCACATTACTTCACTCTCAGTGGTGCAAGCTCACGATTGAGTAAGTCACTTATTTCTATGTCTCGGGGACTTGCCTGGATTCCAAGAATTCACGAGCAAATTACATTGGGATCAAACACTCTCTTTTCATCAATCCTCATGTGCTTTTCCTGTACTGTCATAGTGACAATTTTCTTGGAGATTGTCTTATGAAAACATTGAGGCCAACTGCTTTCATAGTCCTTCATCTGTTTGCTTCCAATTCCAACAGCATTTTGTACATTTACTTCTGATCGGGCAATTCTTCAACTGACTATATTCAGTATTCCTTCTAGAAGCTGGTCAGGATTAAGAGGTTCAATACCCACAACCAACTTCTCATGAATCCCTTCTCGGTCCTTCCTATCATTCAAAATTCTGCTTTTCCCTTCCTCTTTGTAAGAAGTTTGAATAACTTCCTTTTTGCCTTCAGTCATTTCAAACAAATCATTCTCTTTCTAAGAACAGATATGAATACTCAGTGCCCATATTTTTAGTGTTTCAGGTGTCAAGATAATACCAATGATTCCTCCTTTATCATGACCATACTTCATAAAAGTGGTTTCAATATACATGTCATTTCAGATACCGTTCCAAATACCAGGATTATGTGTCATGACATGCTGGCCCTCCATGAAATATTTGAACACTTCAGTAGGGAATGCTTCCAACGACCAGACCATTCATCTTTTCTTGCATTACATACTTCAAGAACAGAGTCCTTAACTGATTTTTTATAAAAAATAATAATAATCCTACATCGGCTTTCATACAGACATAAGCAGGCCGCCAACATGATGATTTGGGGGGGGGGGTGTATTCCTCACAACTATTGCATTCCTCCCCACAAAACATACAGTGCTGTTGGAATGAGAAAATTTTGTTTTCTGTGCTTCTTGTCTTTTTTTTGGAGCAGTCGCACTCACTAACTCTTGACGCTGTCTTTTTCAGTGTCTCAGTAGTTGGTTTGATGGTGTGTATGTAGCAATACACTTATGGCAATCCACAGTTAGTTTATTGTTTCTTGATAAGTTCTCTTCAAGTTGATTATGCAAATCATCATTGTACACTTTACTGCATTTAATAATTCTTTGAATTTAGCTCAATCCACTTTCAATCAGTCTTTCACTTTTCTCGTCACAACTGAACTTCCAACTGAATAAGTACTTATCTTCCAAGGTTAGTCTAGGTCATTCGGTTAAACCTGAAACATTTTTTTTATTATGCTTATCTTATGTTATGCTTATTATATTATGCTTATCATATATTATTCGTAGCTTGGGGGTTCTCTTAGAACCATCTCTGGCACTTGAGGCTCAGGTAGCCTCGGTGGCACGGAGTGCCTTCTACCAACTTCAGCTGGTGGCCCAGCTACGTCCCTATCTGGACAGGGATAACCTGGCTTCAGTTGTCTATGCTCTGGTAACCTCCAAGTTAGATTACTGCAATGCGCTCTGCGTGGGGCTGCCTTTGAAGACGGTTCGGAAGCTGCAGCTTGTGCAGAATGCAGTGGCCAGATTGGTAACAGGGACCAGAAGGTTCGAACATATAAGACCGATTCTGGCTCGCTTGCATTGGCTGCCTGTAGGTTTCCGAGCCCGATTCAAGGTGCTGGTTTTAACCTATAAAGCTTTACACGGTTTGGGACCACAATACCTGATGGAACGTCTTTCCCGACATGAACCTACCCGTTCACTACGCTCAACATCAAAGGTCCTCCTCCGGGTGACTACTCCGAGGGAAGCTCGGAGGACGGCAACAAGGGAGAGGGCCTTCTCTGTGGTGGCCCCTCAATTATGGAATGATCTCCCCGATGAGGCCCGCCTGGCACCAACATTGTTATCTTTTTGGCGCCAGGTCAAAACTTTTCTTTTCTCCCAGGCATTTTAACAGCTCAAGTTGAGGTTTGAGTGACATTGTGGCCAGGCTTAACCGTTAAAATGTTTTAAAGTGTTTTAATGATAGCTGTTTTATGTTTATGGTTTTAAATTTTGTATATTGTCTTTTTAATGCTCTATCTTTTTAATTTTTGTAAACCGCCCAGAGAGCTTCGGCTATGGGGCAGTATATAAGTGTAAATAATAATAATAATAATAATAATAATAATAATATGTATTTTTTGATTTTATGTACTTTTTAAATCAATTTCATAAGAGAATTAACCAAAATATCATATATATATTTTTTAAATGCTCAAGGGTGAGCACATGCAACCCATTAATTTTGGATTACATAAGGTAAAATGCAGACAAAGGTTGGGGGTAACCCTATACACTGCATTTTCATGTCAATAGGATGTTCTGCTGGACTATTCAGGTCAGATGCTTTTGTACTGGGACAAAACTGGGACAAAACAATTACTATGAGGGACTTTTTAAAATTTTGTTTGCTAATTCCAAATTACTCTCTTTCCAATACAATTTTTCCAATTTTCTGATATAGATCAGGCTATGCAAATTATCCTAATTAAATTTTTTCCTATTCAAAATTTTCCAGAAATCCCACATCACTAGCAGCATGTCTATGCACATATAAGCAGGATTGACTCCTCACAAGTAATCAGGACAAGACTCTCCATGTCTACTCACAAGTAAGTAGGACTGAATCACTCAGCAGCTTCCTCTCCAGGTTCCTTCTCACTCACTCCTGCAGGGAAAAGCTCTTATCTCCAATCAGCTGCTGATCAGAGATAAGAGTGCTTCCTTGTGGGAAGACCCTGAAGAAAAAGCATGCCAGACAGGGAAACCCTGTGGGTCATATCCAGTCCGTGACCCAGAAGTTTCCTATCCCCACTCTGTAGCCAGACCAGGTTTCCCCTCATTTTTAATCTGTAATTGTTTACTTTTATTTATCCATTAATACCTAAACATATAGTCCACCTTTCTACAATTAGTACATAAGGAATGGATTAAAAATAAACACAAAGCCTCTACACGTGTAAGCAATACTAAAAACAAGAATACAGTCCTAAATTTTATAACGGATGTTATAAAAACAACAATGAAATCATACAGGATAAAATCCACAGAAAAGTTATCAACCAATCTAGCAGTAACACAATCACATATATTTAATTAAACAGTGCCTCCATCCAAAGAAAATGCTTCATTCTATTTAGCTGTAGCACTTTACACATTTTAGTGATAGCTAGGCTGGACAGATGCAAAAGAAGACAGGGCTCCAGCACCTTTAATAGTTGTGTAGATGAAGGAATAGCTACACCTGCCAAAATTTCCTCTTCTACACAACTATTAATGGTTCAGGACCCCTGTACCCTTTTACATCTGGACACCCTACATTATGGATGAGTTCTCATACATTACTTAAGTAGCATCTCTGCATATCTTTCTTGCAGTCAGAGATTCCTATAAATCTTTCCCATGTTATTATAATTTTATTCATAGAAGAATTATTCAGGAGCTCTTCTGTGATCTCTACCGCCTAATTCAGCAACATGGGTATGTATTAACTGCAACAGAACAGTGAAGAGTACCGTTGCAGGAGAAAGGGAAAGAATTATATGATGTTTTATTTTCATGCTGATTTCAGGCTCCTTTTGAAAGCTTGGATTGATATCTACTCTGAGTGACAAAATCCGAGATGACAGCTTCAAGTAGTACATCAGTAAAATTCTTACTCTGCAGCACTGCAAGATTATTACAAAGGGCCTGGGGAGAACTGAACAAGGTGTCACCAGATGCTTCTGTTAAACTGCCTGATCTTACTGTCTTTTGAAATCAGTGAAGGGAAAAATGCTAAAGATGAAATGCAGATGAAATGCAGTATAAAGATTAAATGCAGATGAAATGCAGTACAGTAACAAATTAATGGATACGAAGGTGTTTTTTTTTAAACCTAGCATAAATGTTGTACTATCAGAAGTTGTGCATTGCTGCAATATAAACAAACACCTTGCTTTCCAAAGGTGTCTTGTTTCATATGAATGCAACTCATCAAGAACTGGTCTTGAGCATTGCAATTCATTTTAGTAGAGTTTGCAGAAAAGTCTGTTCCCTCATACCTATGCAGGGGAGGAGAAGCATTAATGTTTAATGTATTGCTCCACTTGTAGTTCTTCAGGTACAAATGGAAAATGCACATCTTCTCATGAAGACTGATTTAACGCAACATCTGAGTAAATACTTACAAACTTCCATGAACTTACCAGCTGTTGTATACACTGTGTATTTTACAGATGCAATCAATTCATCATCTTCCGTTGTATCACACTGAAATGCAACTGGGTGAGTATCCCTGTGTACCTCCAGAATAGCTGAATCATTAGGAAGAATGAGTGATTGCTATCAATTCAAAGATGACAAGAAATACAAAGTTGGATTATCTCATAAAGAATGCTCTATGCCCAAATATTGTGACAATTTGATGGTGGGAGCCAATTTTGGTGGTCCTTCATTATATACTTAACTGTGATTCTTCTGAAGTCTCCAACAAGATAGTTTTCTCTTCAGTGAAGTTGAAGGATATATCATAAACCTCTGACAACTTTTAATTAGTCTATTCTTCAGAATACACATTCCATGCAAAGAAGTGAAAAGGAAAGCCTACTTTCATAATTATTTTATATTTAAATAAGAAAGAATGGAGCTGATCTAGGAATTTGTCAGAAAGCAATGGCCATTCTATCATACTTTCACCTTCTGTGCTTTTGCCATTCCTTTACCTTCTGTGCGCTCTTTGGTCAATGTGTTGGAAGTAGCTAAGCCCAAAATAAGATGAAGGAAGGAGTGTCCATTAGTTAATATAACTTCTCTCTGTTTCCACGATGGAGGACAAATAGCAGAATTGGGCATGTAGAGAGGTTGTGGGGGTTTCTATTCCTCAAGGGAATGGGAACAGGATGGTGGGGGAAAAGAGGCTGAATTCGGACCGAATTCGGACAACAAAATAGTCAATGGTGGGGTAATAATCAACTTTACAGTTGTTCATCTAGGGGGTACTCCCCACACAACATGGTAATAAATAATCAACTGTGGTGTGGATTAGGATCAGCACTGAGTTGACTATGGCAGAGCTGTTCTTTCTGTAAATTAAACTGTGAACTCTTTGGGGATATGGATACATTTTTTCTAGGTCTAACTGATGTAGTTTAACAAGAATTGCTAATAAGGTAAGCTACAGAGATAACAGCATTGTGGGAAACCTGCAGTTTACATGGAATCATTAGAAATGTAAAAAAAATAATTAAGTACAAGCACTGCACAGAATGTAACAAAATTACTAACCTGGTCTGGAATCAACATTTCCCAAACATACTGAAATCGGTTTTCTGGAGGTACAAAAATACAAGATATCTTCACACTCTCAAGACTTTCAGAAATCGGTTTGCCCCCTGCAGAGGAATTTTAATAGTTACTTTGTGCCTGTACTAAAAAAACACACCCAATTATTATATATCTCACACTAATGGGGACTATTCCAATAACAGGCTAGGGCTTTGGCAATTATAATTTGAATTGGAATAATTATAAATGGCATTCTACTGGGCTAATATTTAAAACTGCTTAAAAGTAACTATATAAAAAAAGTTGTACAAGACCACATCACTTTAAATGGTTTTTATATGGTTTCCATAAAACCACTTTATATGGTTTTATGGAAATGAGACAGGAATTATCTGTTGAAACTAACTAGAAAGAACTGCCCAGAGATCTTCAGCTATTGCACGGTATAGAAATGCAATAAATTAATTTAAATAATAAATAAATAAATAAATACGCTATATATCATTACTTACATCCACAATCTGTTGGCCCTCTGCACTCTTCAATACGGACAATGCACTTTGTTTCACCTCCAGGGCATCCATTAGTTAATATAACTTCTCGAATGCCAATACCTTTGATCAAAATAGAAAAAGTAAAATTATATATTTCTGCTTCCAACTATTTCTTTGCTTCCTCTCTCTGTCTGGTGGACTCTGGACTCTGATCCTGGACTCTGATCCTGTTATAGGCCTTCAGTAAAGCAATTTCTTTTTTCCACTAAAAAATTTGATACCACTCGTTTTGCCTGGGCCTATTGCCTAGATGATGGTGCCCCATCATCCCACAATGTAAAAATGCTCTCCTTTTAGAAGAATTTAATATGCACTTTCATTTTATGCACTGCTAAAAACAAACAAGTTAATTAAAATTTAAATATCAACGCTAGCTTGCAGCCTTTGTGAACCTGGCCTTTCAAAGCCTTCACCATCTGGTGCCTGGAGCATTTTTGCTCTGATGAGCTCATTCCAATCAGGTGCTGAGCATCCTTGATGCCAATGGAAAATTACAATGCTGAACACCTCACAGGATCTAGGAGTTTCAGGAAGTAGGTAAGCACTCTCACAGCTAAAGGAAGCCTTCAGATGTCACTGATCTCACCTTGTAAACAAACCTCATAAGATAAGCGGTGAGTGTATATAATTGCCACTATGTTATTCAGCCTGAAAATAACTTACCATTTTCCTCCTCCATTTTGTGGTGATTGCTGGTAGCATGCACAGATTTTTTTAAATACATTATGAGGTATTCACTGCAACAGCCTCTCTGATCACACTGGAAAGAGATGGTATGCTTAGACACACATGAGCCTGGTCTGCCAGAAATATCTGAATTGAACTGCTTCCTGGGATTTTCATGTGGTTTTGCCCAAAATATTGGGGAGGGGGGAGTTATTCCTATGAGCCAGCACTGACAAGTTCTTATGTGAATTCCATCTGGCTCTTTTTACATGGTTGTGATCATTAACACCTGATTTGTAGCAGTGGTGGCTGTTAAGAGGTATGCTTTACTCAATGAGAGATAATAAATAAATGGAGGAAGGAAGTCATAAAACAAAATCCTTGCCACCAGTTATTCAAATTCACTATATGTTCTCCAACGTTGGATGCTAGCATCAATTGGCGGGTTCATCAACATAAAGCTTTCTGAGGCTATTTTGCTTCTGGTGTGTTACTGTAGACAATAAATGAAAATAATGGGAATAAACGAGATTGCACTATACAAACCTCACCTATGATGTTTATTCAGGAATAAGTCCCATTGAGTTCAAGGGTACCTACTTTCCAGTAAGGGCACAGAGAATTGCAGCCTAAAGAAAACATAGATTTCTACATGCAATTCAAATTAGATAAAGAATTCCAAATCTCAGCTATCAGCCTTTCACTTAGGAACGTCATGTTATTTTCAAAAATACAAACATATTCAACACATGCGCTGTGTTTCTTTGCTTTTCTCTTTTTCTTCTGCCAAACACTTTGTACTCAGCTCACTCAAATGGCATAGGATGCGAGGGAGGAGAGAATAGTATGTTTAGTCCCAGTAAATACTGAGTAGATTGCCATCCTTTATAGAAATATTTTGTTTACTGAATTGTACAGGATCAGAGAAGAGAAAGAGGTTTTTTTTAAAAAAACCTTCTATGACCTAGAAATAAACAGAACAGTCTATGTGAATTTTGAATTAATCCCTGTGCATGTGAAAAAATACCTTGTGGGGAAGTATTTTGCATCTTTAAATATTTAGAATAAAACCTGATGGATTTTGTAATATTTCTTAAGCGATGTATAAGTCATGAAACATTACCTCAAATGACAGAGCAAACTGCAACACTTACTGGAACTGTCATAAAACAAGGATCATGCTAAACAGCTGAGAATGTCTCATTGCAAAGATGAAGAAAACAGAGATGTAGATGGCAATGAACTGACACTTTTATTGAAGACATTTCTCTTCTTTGGAGGTCTGTGGAATATTATTTCAACCCACATAAAGGGTACAGAAAACTTATGACTGAAAAAGATAGTTGGGGGGAGAGCAAGAGTTACCAGGGATATAACAAAGGACTTTTCTTATCCTGCATGGAAGGGGCTGTGTGTGACAGTGTCCTTCTATCTGGGCCACCACTGCTAAAGACTCATAACCCTGACTTCTGCCCTGAAGTTCCACTTGACTCTGACTTCTACTATCTGAATTCTCCTAAACGTAGAGAAAGTCTAAATGCCTGTCTCAGTCTTAAATCAAAGTAACAGTACAAATCATTGGCAACTAACTGGAAGAGAGGAAGGTCACCATTTTAAAAAAGTAGCTCTGAAATGAAACAGAGCATCTCGACATTAAGGGGAAATTACGTTGCATACCCGGGGATTTTGTGCTTCTGGCTTTTTGGCGCAATTGTTATGAGCTGCATTACATGGGTGGAGAGGGGCAACAACATGTTTTGAATTGGATTGAATACTTCCCCTCCATTCACTTCAATGAGACAGTGCCATCTTGTGGCAAAAGATGCCGTTATTTTCAGGATGTTACCACTTTAAAAGTGGTTCTTTTCATGGCAGAATTTCCAGGGGATGCTGTGGAAGACGTCCTGGTCATTGACAACGTTATGTAAAAGACCCACAAACTTTCATGAGAGGCCAATCATGAGCGTGCAATAAATCACTCATTTAGAGGAGCTCACAGATCATCAAAATCAGCCTGAAGCTGAGGTATGATTACAGAAAGATGTCTCCATTAGGCTTGAAGTAGAACAATGGCAGAGTCAAGGGTGGGACATAGCAGTAGACCTTGGCTAGTAACTCTTAGGGATGGGGGTAAATTTGTGCAGTTTACAGACTTAACTAATTTCACACTTTCAAACCAATACGTAAACCAAAACTCAGTTACCCTATTAAATTTCCACTTCTCCAAATTTTGCAACGGACTGTCCCATTGAAAAAAATGTGTACAAAAATGTTTATATTAGGGGAAAGTGCACCCAAAAATGCATGTATTAGTAGACATAAATGCAGTCTATTAGGAAAAATGTTTGCAAGAACGTGTATGTAAGTCAAAACTGTGTACAAAAAATGCATGTATTAAGAGAAATGTGCAAAAAAAATGCACACAAATTTTCATATGGACTGTTTAAAAACTTCTCAAAGTTTGAGATGAACTGAACTTAAGAGTGGAAAAATTATAAACTGAAACTGGCACATTTGTCGAACCCTACTTGCTTTTCACCTGAATTGCGAAATGCCCCAGTGAATGACACCATAAGAGAGGAGGGAACTGCCTTAAAGAGGTAAATGCATGATTGAAGTACATTCCAAGTGGGGACGTAGCCGCTGGATATATCTCTTTTCTAATTTTGTCATCAGCAGAGTGGGGGGAAAGAACAGTTTTCTAGGTTGCTAGTTCCTTATCAAACGGTAGATTCTGTGTTCATGCAGTGAAAACCTGGATGCATGAGACAAATATAGGCCAGGTACAACAGCCCAGTGTGAGCTAAACTTACATATCCAAAACGACTTAACTCAGAAGTTCTTAAGTGCCTTTACTTTTTTCTTAAACCTTGATTTTAGCAATTTATTCTGCTTGTGTTCTCTGACAATGAGCGTCATCACACGGGGAAATCGTGGCTGCTTACCGTCGATTCTCCACCCTTGCGTTTGTCCCTCAGTACATCCTCTTTTGAAAGAGGGAGTAAACAATTTGCACCTGGTCCATTCAGTGGACCATTTTGAACCTGTTGCTTCTCCTGCACATAGCAGGAGGTAGTGGCAACTTCTGTCTTTAAAAATAAGTTGGACTTACAGGGGTGTTTTTTTGTTGTACGAAGAAGTCTTGAAGGGGTGGGAGGTGCGTGGGAGGTAAACGACGTCTTGAGAGGGACCCACAAAAATCTGTGAGTGCCCAGTAACGGGTGTGCAATAAAGCACTTGTCTGATGAAGCTCACTGTGTCTTTACCTCTATTCTTTAGTGGCTAGTCATTTTCTGTACATTTATACAATATCATATTCAAATGAAGTTCTCCTTGAGAATTTTGTTCAAATTGGCTCAGGACAAGCAATGGAATTTAAAATGAAGGGCAGATCATTTTAACAGGCCCAAACAAGTCAAAGGGTGATATCTGACATTCTGTAAGAGGACTTCCACTGGTGCAAAGGAATTTTCCCTTCCTCTCCTCTCCCCTGAGCCCTCCATGCTCCCAAACTGCTTGAGGGTGCCCTAACCCTCCAAAACACATTTGGGGGAGTGGGAGGGATACAGTACAGGACATCCAAAAGATTGAGAAAGAATGATGGCCAGAAGAGAATTTAAACATGTTTCAATTTGCAGCTACAGATCATGCAATTTGCAGCTACAGATCATGCAATGAAGGGGGGGAAGTATTTTGAACAATAATAATAGGGAAAGATCAAACTGAGCAGACGATGTTATGGAGCAGTTATGTTACAGAGCAGTTAAAAGTTGAGCTGAATACTGGCAAGAATCATCTTGGACATAGACAACATGATCCAGATTTGAGTTCCAGTTCAGCCCTATAGTTTAGGGTTTAGTCTCTAGAAGTTACTATTTCTTAGCCTAAATTCCTGATCAATAAAAATTGGAATAATGCTGACCTATCTGACAGGTTTATGGGGGGAAATTCAACATGCTTAAAAATGCTGTGTGTAAAATATAACAGCATAAGTCAAGGCAATTCTATATTATCTGTATACAAAAAGAAAGCATGGGTGAGCTAGGAGCACATGGGTAACAATGAATTCCAACAATTACTAGAATATTGTGAAGTCAGAAATTCTGGGAAAGAGCCATAGCTCTGTGGAAGAGTGCATACTTTGCATGCAGAAGGCCTCCAGTTCAATTCCAGGTATCTTACGATAAGGACAGCATGGAGATCATTCCACAAATTTTGAAAATATTGCATTGGAAAAGTGTACAAGCAGTCTTTAAAAGAATGAATTGGGAAAAAGAATATAAGATTCAATATCAAAAATATTTCCTAGCAGAAAATGTTCATTGATGGAGGGGGCGCTAAATATTTTTTTCCTTCACTACAAATATCTAACAGCAACATCTAAAGAAAAAAAAATGTTTTGAAGAGGTCATGCTTCTCTATGTGGACTACCTATGAAATGGAGCCATGGTAAGATATGCAACAACAATCCTTTTTTCTGTTTGCTCTGCATGACTACAGGCATTTGCTACTAAACAATAGTCACCCTACTGTTGAATGCTGTCTTTCCATTCCTTTCCGAGGTCTCATCTACCCTTAGCACAACTAATAAATTGTATGACGTGTTGAATACAGAATAAACTATTGCAGAGCAGCAATTTGTTTTAATAGAGCTGGCAATATTGTATGGAGGAAGACATCTGTGAGATGCATCAGAAGGTCTTTCAGCTTCTTAATGTCTCACAGATGTTCACAAATAGAGAAAATTGTTACTTTGGTGAAGGCAGCTCATGAGCCAATAAACGAAAGGAACTGGAATTTTAAAAGGAACTTGCAGGCTGTGAAATTAACAACAGATCTGACCTAAATTTGTAAATGACAATCAACTGAATTGTTTTGCTTAATTATGGTTATCAACAAGTGAAATCAATGAGAGGTGAATGAGGGTGTACAAATTACAATGGATAAACAGCTAATGTTAGCATATTGTTCCTTAAAATAAAGTCCCACCAAATTACATTATGTTTTTTATTTATCTGCTTTTATACTTACCACAAGTAACTGTGCATTCCCCAAATTCTACTTCCTTGGGTTGCGTCATATTTACATCTGAAAATGTAACAATCACCAAATGCTGATTACAAAGCGTGAAGTTGATTATAAGAAAACATCATTCTTAGATTCCTTCCTAGTGCCTTTCATCTGAACCATGCCATTTTCTCCTCAGTGAGGTAAAGTGAAAGAAACTGCACATTTCTGAAGTTATATATTTTTGAAAGCATATCCAGCATGGCATATCTGCTTGTTCAAATATACTGATTTTGAGAATATGGTATATGGACCTACATGAATGACTATTTTAAATATAGTCCATTAGATAAATTTAAAAAACAAGAGTGCCATCTTCATTCCCCACAGCCCTATATGTTACTCTTTAAAAATAATAAAGCAAATTCTGAGAACAAATGTATAAGTTAATTAATTTCCTGTCTAGTTTTTGTCTAGTACAAACATTCCCATGTATATTTCCCGACCACCACATTTCAAGAACAGATTTTGGTCAAACACTGTCTTTTATACAAGTATATCAGTTTAATTGACGAGAGGACCATATTGAAAATATGTTACAGATCACTGCTATAAGTACAGGACTGTGCTATTATTTTTATTTCCTTGTGCAGCTTTCTAAACCAGTATTCTAAGATGTATAGTCCAGCAACAAAAGAAGTTTATGTAAAATGTTGTATCCAATTATATATTGAAGGCAGATAAAGTACATAAAGTTGCATAGATCAGCTGCTTATACACATTTTTTTCATTGGTATGAGTTATCTTCAGATATTCCTTCATATTAAAACAAGCCTTCTCCTCTCCTCCACCTCAAAATTACTTTTACATTTCAGCCATTGCGCTGAGTTTAGCACAAAACAATAAAAGTATAGTAAAGGGTTTAAATATATTTATTTATTTATTTGAGTGTTTTTTAAATGAAAAGACAGCGCAGAAATGTCTTCCATTACTTATCATTTTCATTATGTGTAATATCACAGTGCATTTTTATGGAAGATCTTAAGAAGCTTTACATTCAAAGAATGTCAGTAAGTGTTGTTCAAAATCATGCAATTACAGAATCAATCCCTTCCCCATTAATCATTCACAGCAGCCACAAAATTTGAATTGCCTTGCTGTAAACATGTTACATTAGGCAAGAATTGTGGCTTAGCAGAAACTACTGTGCCCTGAAAGCTAAAGGAAGGACAGGACACTCAGAATTCAACTCATTAGAACATCAGTGAGTTGAGTGAATCTGGAGTTTACCATGTGATGAAGAGGTCATGCATTTATTGGATCAATGGTTCAGTTAACAAATCGAACCACATTCTCAGCAAACTGCAGCACTGGCAAATACATAATTGTAATAAATAAATAATAAAGTGAATTGAGCGCATACATCAGAGGCAGGCAACACACAGCCTTCCAGATGTTTTACTTACCATTACTATCATCGCTAGCCAGCATAGCCAGTGATGAGAGATCATCAGAGATGCAGGCCAAAACAACTGGAGGGGCACAAGTGTGCCCCCCCCCCAATGTACATGGATAATGCAGGTTGAACTGCAAGCTAAGTGCAAGGCCATTGATTCACCGCCACTTCACCTTGTGCTAAATTCTTCATGGAGCCCCTCAACCCATTCTTGTTAATCCAGTTTGACCAAGTGAACTCATCCATGCTCACACTTTCAGAATACCTCCAACAGGAGGGTTGCTTTTTGGAAGATGCACCCTGCAAACCCCAGAGCGATACCTGCTGATCCAAACAAAAAATCAGGACCTAATGAGATCTGAAAAGCTGGCGCAGTCCAAAAACCTTTCTTGAGAAGTGTTTTTTCCTTCACTCCTGATGTGCAGTACAATCCTATAATGTCTATTCAGAAATAAGCCCCACTGAACTCAATGGGACTTACTGCTAGGTAAGTATGTTTAGAATTGCACTGCTAGAACAATGTGGTATTATAGCTGAAATAATAGGCATCATTTTTCAAGCTGTGGTCTTACAGACACAATTTGATTATATGATTTATTAGGTGTACTTGAGTCTAACAATACAATTAGAGAGATTTAACATATCAAAAAGTATGGGGGAGCATGGGTGTACTATTTTAAAGTACCTATACCTAGATTAGTTACCTCCGATATACAATTACAATGAAAACAAAGTATGATTATTTATCTATCCTTTACCTAATAGTAGCAAGTGGAAGAGTTCATTACATGGATGAGGATAGCACAGTGCTAATTTCAAACTCCCAGCTTGAACTAAAATTTGACACTTTTAGACTGAACCAGCTAACCCATAGGGATATCATGAGTGAAACGATATTTTAAATATGGACTAGCAAGTGTAATTGTGACATACATTGCATCATGTTTCCAAGTTAAATCCCTGGCATCTCCAGTTAAAAGGATCAGGAAACAGGTGATGGGAAACCGTGCCCAGCTCTACGTTTTTGAGGGCCCTCAGGCAAGACACCCTCAATGGGCCCCTTTCCCTCACTGAACTTACCTTCTCACCACAATTAACATCAGCTGCTGTTGTTCTTCATCCTCTTTCTCATCATTGCATTTGCTTGCTTGGCAGGCAGAGGCAGTGAGTGAGTAGGCAGTTGCATCTACTGCTTCTGCTCCTCAACACCATGATGGTCTGGGCCAGAACAAGAGGCGGGTGAACAAGGATGAAAAGAAGGAGCAACTCCAGGGGGCTCTTGTCAGTAGGCCCCTGCTGGGGTGTGGGCCCTTAGCAGGTGCCCAAGCATGCCTGCCCTTGACGGCAGCCCTGATGGGAAAGATGGACCCTGCCTAATACTTGCCTAATACTAGGCAAGATGGACCAATGCGGTATAAAGCTACTTCTTGTGTCTGCTGGGGGCTTTCTTTAATGGAGGAAGTCCCCAACTCATGTGCCCTGAGAAATAGATTAAAGTCTCCTATGAACTCAAAGTACCCATTACTGACGGAACTGCCCACTGCATGATTCCCTGTCCTGGCCTTGCCTTCTTTGAGCCAGCCTTTGTTGGCGACAGGTAATTCCTGTATGCTTTTGCATTTTGTGTGATTGGCAGATTCATTCATTTCTGATCCTGAGGTGCAGCAGAATTATCTTTCTTCACATGAAGTGGACCATTAGAGAGGCAGTGTGGTGTAGTGGTTAGTGCTAGATTAGGACCAGTGAAAGCCAGATTCAAATCCCAACTCAGCCATGAAACTCACTGGCTGATCTTGGGCCAGTCAACTAACCTACCTCTCAGGGCTGTTGTGAGGATAAAACCACATATGGCATTGAGCTACTTGGAAGAAGGGCAGGATATACATGTAAGAAACACAGGGATGGATCTCTCCAAGGATGAGTAATATTACTCCCTTACACACTAGAAAAGTAAACCCTTTTCTCTGGGAAAAAAAGTGGTTTTACATTCAGACAATTTATGTATTGCATTTCTATACTGCCCAATAGCTGAAGCTCTCTGGGCGGATGAAAACAATTTTAAAAAGCAGGTATCAGAAATGTTGGAGGCACTGCTCCAATCAGATTTGTTCAGAGTCTTTAGAGGAGCCTTTCCCAACTTGGTGTCCTCCAGGTGTGTTGGGAATCATGCTGCCCCAGGCAGCATGGCCAATGGTGAGGAAACCTGGGAGGTGTCATCCAAAACATCTGGAAGCTACTAGGCTGGGAAAAGCTGCTCTAGAATTAACATAAGACTAGAGGCATGCTGGATCAGACCAAGGGTCCACTTAGTCCAGCTTTCTGTTCACACAGTGGCCAACAAACTGCCCATGGGAAGCCCACAAGCAGGACATGAGTACAACAGCACCCTCCTGCCTATATTCTCCAGTAACTGATAGGCATACTGCTTCTGATACTAGAGGTACCAAACAGCCATCAAGACTAGTAGCCACTGATAGCCTTCTCCTCCAGGAATTTGTCCAATTCCATTTTAAAGCCATCCAAATTGGTGACCACAACTATGTTATGTGGTAGCCAATTCCGTAGTTTAACTTTGGTTTGTGTGAAAAGGTACCTCCTTTTATCTGTCCTGAATCTCCCACCAATCAGCTTCATTAGATAGGATAGTCCTGGGTTCTAATATTATAAGAGAGGGTGAAAAATATCTCCCAATCCATACAGGGGTAAAGGGAGTTTAAAGATAGCCAATACACTGCCTACACTTTCCGGCTCCAATAACCCCTCCTAGCCTGCAGTTTTTAACATTGCTCTCCCTGTCTTCAAGAAGTCCGTTTTTGGCATCATAGCACGAACGTGTCACCTTCTTCCCACTCAATTTGGGGAGGGGGGAGGCAAGTTACATCCTGACAAGGGATGATTAAGCGCTGTTCAAAAATCACGACTCTTATTCAGCCTTGTAAATATCTGGCCTGGCGCACGAAGTGTCTTCTTCGCGTCTACGTCTGCTCTGGGCCAAGCCAAACAATCTTCAGCTCCCCGAGAGGGGGAATAATCGGAAAGCTCAGCCGTGAGTGGGAATTCCTGGAACATGCCACGAACCAGCGGGGCGGTGCAGCTAGAGGAAGGCGCGGAAGAGTCACTGGAACTTGGACGGGGGAGAAGGCTAGAGGGAGGAAGGGATGGATGCTTTGTGAGGCGAAGAGAGTCACAAACAACAGCCTCTCCACGCAAGGCTATTTGGCTTGTGGTGTTTTCGCCCCGGCTATATCTAACACACAGGCAGTTGCACGGTTGAAAAGTACCAGAGGTTTGTTTGCAAAGCAAACGGAGTGAAGGGAAAACGCTGTTTTTCCAGCATTTCTTCTCTGTGGCCAACGTACCAGTCGCCTAGACTATAGAGTGTTGTGAGGTGCGCAGGGTCGTAAAAAGAATGTGCAAGGAAAAGTGCAATCCAATGTATGTTTAGACAGAAGAAAGTCCTACAACTCCCAGCATTCAGCGTAGCTGGCTGGGGAATGCTGGGCAATGCTGTCTATCTAAACGTGCATAGGACTGCGCCCTAAGGGTGCGCCTCTGCAGCCCGCCTTTTCTAGACTCCTCCTGTCCCAGGCAGGCTCAAGAGTCTTCGGCCTTTCTGCATCCCTCACCCGATTCCATGAGCTTCACGATGGGTTCCGATATGGATGCTTCTACAGCAATGGTCTCGTTCATGGCGCTCGCTTGCTCCTCAGCCAGTAGGTCCAGCAGCAAAGCCAGCAAGAGGACGAGCTTCCGCACGCCTCCGCCCTCGCGGAACCCCATTTTTTTGTCTGCAGCGCCTGCTGCAGGTATGCCAGAGGCGAGCCTTCGCGGAGGCGCTCCGCGTGGGAGCCGCGCCCGCAGTAACCATTGAGGCGTCATAATGACGCCAGCTCAGGATTCGAAGAGCGGTGGCGGGCCCTTCCTCCGTCCAGAAGCTCTTTAGCCCTTGCTGGGAAGACCAGGACCCCTGAGCCTCGTTCTGAGGACTTCCACCATCTGCCTCTTCACTGGATCTCCCAGACACTGCACCATCCTCTCCTGTGTAACGCTCAAAGTTACTCCTTTATACGGGAGAACTCCATCGCACGAAGCCACAAAGAACTTCTCAGGCTGAGCGTAGGTTTCTCAAAAATTCTTTTAAGGGGGGATGGGTCTTCAGAAAACGTTCCAGACCTGTGAGTCTCCAGATGTTTTGGCCTACAACTCCCATCAGCCCGTTAGTCTAGCCATTGATGAGGAATCATGGGAGTCGTACGTCCAAACTTTTATCTAGAAGACCACAAGTTGCCCACCCCTGAATGAACATCGAAGGGTTTTGTAATTTCTTCCCTGTTTCTATGCCCCTCCCCCCTACATACACACCATGGTTTGATCAGCAAACCCTCTTCTCAAATATCCCTGAAAGTATCCATAGTTTTGAGGGATTGTTTGTCACTTCCCAGTATAATGCCCTTCTGCCCCAAGATCCTTGTTCTCTTCAATAGAAGGGAAAAAACAGCTAGGGAGTGATATCTGAACAACAATGACCCTAAAACCCTAGTAATTACCTATTTCCTCTGCTCAGCAGTGTCCTTGGTTCCCTGAGCCTCAGAAGCTCTTTAGAACAAGTGTAAATTCACAGCCTCTGTTTAGCCAGCAAGTGGGGATAGGGAAACCTGGTCACCTAGCCCCCACCCATGTAGGAACATAGGACTGAGACAGACCATTGGTCCTTCTAGCCCAGTATTGTCAACACTTGACTGGCAGTGGCTTTTCAGGGTTTCAGGCAGAAGTTTTTCCAACCCTGTCTGGAAACGCCAGGAACAAACCTGAGAGCTTTAGCATGTGAACGTTCAGAGAGCTACGGCTATTAGGGCGGGTGGAAATAAAATAATGTGTGCTTCCACTGAGCTATAGCTCTTCCCAGACTGACTTCTGTTTATATATCTTTTATTGGCTTTACGAGTTCTGGAATTCCAATTCAATCCCATACATGTCCACTCATAAATAAATTCTGCTGAGTTCAATAAAACTTTATCCTAAGTAAAGTGTACAGCTTTGCAGTGTTAGACTTTATTTAGTACATTAGCATGTAGCAAAACATGTAGGTTGTCTGCCTTTAACTACTAGCTTTGCTCCCTTAGTTTCCACTCTGCATCCTCCATCTTTCTTACATCTTTGAGCTGGATCATCCATCATGGTTATCATGAGGCATCTTTAATTCCTTATACTTGTGTGGCTGTTATTCCAAGGGTACATGCAAGTGTGGTTACTGTGTTGTTGAAATGATTTTCTTCATACCAGCACAGATTCTCCCCACACACGTACATCCCACACTATTCACAGTGAGGTGTTTCATATGAACAACCAATTGTATGATAACAGCCATAGTAGGATGAAAAAATCCAGGTCAGGGCTCATGTAACTTTTAACAGTTGTAGAGAAAAGCGAATTTCAGCCAGTGTCATTTGTATGCAATTAGTTCCTGGTGATATTCCCTTTTCATCACAACAGTTAAAGGTGCACGCACTATACTAGAGTGACCATATACAAAAGAAGTCAGGGCCCCTGCAACTTTAACTGTTGTGATGAAGAGGGAATTTCACCAAGAACTAATTGCATACAAATGACACTGGCTGAAATGCCCTTTGCTCTACAACAGTTAAAGTTACATGAACCCTGACCTGGATTTTATCTGGTCATCCTAAGTCATAGTGCAGTGTAAAGTGGGTTCTGCATGCAGCCATAATTTGTAATCATGTTACCTTGTCAACATATGAGCATTATGAGCTCTCCCTCTGACTAACAGTAGAATAAATGTAGATATCCCTGAGCCACAAAGAGGTATTTCTATATACAGTTGATATTCAGTACTCTGAATCCTTAGGGTAAAAATAGTTATACATTTTAATAAGTAATTCTAAAAAACTGATAGGTTTCATGTGCAATTCGTGCATCAGAAGATAATTTAGGCCACTTGTGTAAAATTGGAGATCAGGTTCATCCATTTAACAGTGCAGGTTATGTTCAATATGGCATTTCTATACTACTTCTTATTGTCTTTTGAATTCAGCATTCAGTTCTAAGTTTTCTTTGCCGATACTCATGCAGTGCAAACCTATACATGTCTACTCAGAAGTAAGTCCTATTGAGTTCAGTAGAATTTACTCCTGGGTAAAGGTGTATAAGATTTCAGCCATAGGCACTAACAAAAAATAATCCTCAACTATCAAAAATCTGTTATCTCTTTCCACAGACATAACAGCTATTGTCCTCTGGAATAGTTAAATGTCAACCAATATAAAGGTTTCTGAGGACAAAGAATAGGACATTGACAGAAAACGGGATCTGAGACTTAGACAGCTCTCTCCAGTGGGATTATGGGAAACATCACAGACCTTTCCATAGAAGGCAAAGCTAATTTCTTTAACTTAATTTCCTGCCAGTAATTTCTCCCACACAAAGGCAAGCAAAACTCCCTGTTTCACTGACATAAACACCTCTGAAAACTGAGCAGATTTTTTTTCCTGCAGGAAATGAAGAGATTGATTATGGCATATTTAGAAATGCATCAAGGTGCTCAACTAGCTAGTTGGAAACTTGTAAATCAAATGTATGTAACTGGAAAACCAGAATCTTTATGAAATGAAAAAAACTGCTGTGATACCTTGGAGATAATTGGTCTATTGTGATATGAGCTTTTGCAGGCTACTGCATTGGAGGGCCGTGGTTAAGAGATTTGTGTTATGACTTGATTACCCCTTAGTTCAAATGTTAACTTGGATATGAACTCATCTGTTAAGGTAAGACCCTATTTATTCGCCTCAGTTTTTCCTGTTCCTAGGGGGTAATACTGCAAGTATGCCTTACATCAGGGATGGGCAGAAAGTAGATCTGGATCCACCGGTAGATCTGGGACTTTTGCAATAGAAAAGCAAGAGTTCCTGACTCCCTATTGTCTAACAATAGCAGCATTAAAAGCCTTTGTTTCTCTTAAATTAGACTGCTGGAAAAGAACATTGGGGAAAACCAAGAGTGGGTTTTGCATGTCAGAACTTGTACACTTGGTTCTGATGCTGATCACAAAATTCCTGGGTTAAATGTGCTCAGGGACATCCTTAATTCTAAGCAGATGTGTCCACCTGAGCAACTATTTTGCACCTCACTCTAGTTGGTGGGCCTCCAGATACTAGTTTGTTTGTTTTTAACAAAATAAAGTAGATCCTGTAGGCCTAATTGATAATTGTTTTAAGGATTACTGTGATTATATATTAGAAGCATTTTGAGTACTATAGAAAATGCTATATAAATACTCTAACAGTACAGTTCAATGCATGTTTACTCAGGTAAGTTCCTGAGTGTTCACAGGGACAAATGGTGTTTCCGACAAAATTTCTATGCTACCAGTGTCCTGCCTACTTCATGGAATTTTATGGGCAGTTCAGATAACAACTTGTACTTGAAGCCTTCCTGTGCTTTCCCACCACTTCCATCTTTTTCCTTACCATTTGGGGGGGGGGATTAAAGATGAAAATGCTATGCACTGCTTTCTGATTGCTAGCATTTGGTCTGGAAGCACCCTCTCAGATAAGAATGCATATGATTGCAGCCTTAGAAGAACTGATCTTGTGACATTTACTTGGAAGTAAGCCCTGTTTTCAGTGGAAGTTTTCCAAATGTATTTAAGAGCTCAACCTTTGTTGAAATGTTTTACTTGTATAGTAAATTGCAGGGAAGTCATGATTGAAACAGAAGACACTTGTGCTAATGTTTAATTCGTGTTTGCATTTAGAAATATCCTTCACCTTCTCTGCTGTTTTTTTTAATCCTCCTTATTTGCAGTCTCTTTTCTACTCAGCAGTAAGCCCTATTGAGTTCAGATTGCATCTGCAGTAAGCCAGTGCTAAAAAAGGAGAGACGAAGGTTTTCAGAATGCTGAGATACTTTATTATTTTAAAGCCCCCTTTCTTCATTGGTCTGTAACATCAAGAATACATTACATTATGTTTATGGGGATAACACATAATATTAATATATCCGCTTAGGGTGTAGATTGGTATATTGCCTCAAGAGGCCTGTGCCCATATATAAATTTCTTTTAAGAAATTTAAATAATACAATATGAATGCCCCTGGGCCTGTCCACACCACACATTAAAATTTCTATAAATTATATAAAACATTTTATAATGTAAAAACACTTTTAATAAAGGTCTAATATACAGGTTCTTACTTGGTAAGAGATGTCTGCAGAAAACTCTTAGCAGGATGATAGTCTCCTATGTTATTCACTGGTGACTGAGGAAATGTAATCATTCTAGGGCCCTCTTTTTATTCTAATTCATCTAATAAAATAAAGGCATTCAGTCTTTAGGTGTAGATAAATTATCATTTTAATAAACGATTTCTCTTTGATTAAGCTGTGTCCCATGAACCTGCTGTTTTACTCAGCCTTTTTTGGAGGGTTATTCTTTGTGAATGGTTTCCTGGATTAGTAATGGATTCCTACAAGGCTGGCTTGATCATACCCTTTTCAGCTATACCCAGGGCTGGACTGTACCAGCGCACAGCTTCAGCAAGTGCTCTGATCTCCCAACTCTTTTTCAGAGCCCCAGAATAGAAGTTTTGTTTTTTTAAAAAGGTAGATGCATACATATTTTCCTAGTAGTTACTATGTAGTGCTCTCATTTCCCTTTGTCAGGTAAGCACAAGAGGAAACAGCAATGATTATCATTCATAAAAAGTAACAGGAAGGAGTCTATCAGTGGTTGGTTGTAGTTTGCTTAAACCTGCTAATGTAGGAAGAAAGCTGCTTCCTAACTGCAAAAATTGTCAGGATGCATCAAGCTTGTGAAGGCTGGTAAACATCAGGATGTTTGCAGCTATCCTTGTTGAAAATTCATGTCCTGACTCTGGCTGCCTCTACAAGAGGCATTTAAAGCTCTTTCAAGGCGCATAAAATTTTTTACCTCTACACGAACGGAGCACAAATCGGGTGTAGAGGCGCGTTTTCTCTCCGATTATGCGCATTATCGAATGCGCGTTAAATAGCGAGTTTTATTTTGCTCCGGCCGTTAAAGCGCATTTTGACTATGTGAACAAGCGATTCTCCACATGTCAACAGTTTAAATCGCATTTCGGTCTTCCAGTAATGTGCTTTGCCGCCTCTCGTACAGAGGTATTAGGCGTAAATGCGCTTCTGCAAATATGCGCATAATCGCCTAACCAGGCGTAAAGGCGAATTCTTGTAGATGAGACCTCTGTGTTTTTCATTTTGGCATATAGTATATACTGGATCACAGATTGCTAATTATTTTTAGTTATAACATTTACAACTGCCTTTCCTCATAAGAGCCGAAAGTGGCTAAAAACAAAGACACAACACTGAAACAGCAGCAAGAAATAACAAAACATTTAACAGAAATATTAAATTCTCCATGCTGAAAACGTTCACTCCCCACCCCCACTCCCTCATTGGTAGTCAGATGTTATTATAAACTTTGCATTATGAAATTGTAAAAGTTTCACTAATACAGAACATGCAGTGGTGGCCAAAATTGTGGACACTTTTTGAAATTTTCATGTTTTGCAACTTTGAATGCTTATAGAAAATGTTCTGTTTCACAAAGTTCAAGTGTTTATATATCAATTGAAAGAGAATTTAATGCTGAATTCAAAACAAAAAACAGAATGCAAATACCTGCAGTTAAAAAGAAGTTATACTGCAAATACCGCAATCATGATCAATTTACAGTAAAATCTGACAAAAACATATCAGATATTTTAGTTACGATTGAAATGTAATATCAGTATTTGGTAGGGAAGCCTTTATTTTTGGAAACAGCATCACAGCGACATCTCATAGAGCAGACAAGTGTTTTAAGCTCTTCCTTCTTTATGACATGGTTCCAGGAATCATTTATAGCCTCAATTAATTGGCTTTTATTTGATGGACGCCTCATTCGTACAAGAATTTTCAAACGGTGCCACAAATTTTCTACCGGGTTCAGGTCAGGGCTGTTTCCTGGCCAGGTCAACAATTGAATGCCCTTTGCTGTGAACCACTGTTTGCATATTTTTGCTGTGTGACAGGGAGCTGAATCATGTTGAAAAATAAATGGTGTATTGTTTGGAAAGAGATCCCTGATGGAAGGTAACAGTTTTGGTTCCAGGATGGTGTCAATGTATTTTCATGTGTTTAGCGTGCCATCGATTACATGAAGGCGGCCAACACTATCTGCTGACATATATGCCCAAATCATAACACTTGTTGGGTATTTTACAGTTGCCTCAATGCAGTCAGGATGTAGCTTTTCTCCTACTCTACGTCTCACATATTTTCGCCCATTGCTACCAAATAAGCTTATCTTGCTTTCATCACTCCAAATAACTTGCTTCCACTGATCTTCTGTCCATTCACTGTGTTCTTTTGCCCACTGTAGTCGTTTCTGGCACTGCTTTAGATTCAGAAATGGCTTTTTTCTCAGAATCCTACCTTTTGGTCCAAAATCTGATAGTCTTCTCCTTCTGGAACTGACAGAAATACCAGTTTCATCAAGTACACATTTGATGGCCTCAGATGAAATTTTTCTCTCCTTGAGACACAGCCTTTTTATTCTTCTGTCATCAACAGATGATGTGCACTTTTTACGGCCTTTTCCTGCCTTGTTTTTAATTGACTTTGTTTCGTTATATCGTAAACAAAACTTTCAAACTCCGGATGTAGTCACTGAACGGCCAACGTGCCTTGCAATTTTAGCATAGGAAAAACCTGATTCACGTAATACAACAATCCTGCTTCTTCTCCTGGGTGTCCAATCAACTCTTTTCCTTGGTGCCATTTCACTATTTATGATGTACAATTTTTATATGAGAAATAATTCAAATATTCACAATCTCCAATTGTGCCTCAGATACAGTGATATTTGTTCTGTCTTCTACAGAACAAACAGCAAAACTGACTTTCCCCAACTTGAAACATGAGGTATCACACCTACTGCCATATGATTGGTCCCCAAAACAAGGACTGTGATTGGCCAGTACGGTTTGCAATTCCGAACTGCTTCTCAACTCAATCACAACTTGTGTTTCTTTTTAGAATAAAGTAAGCATAACTTCTTTTTAACTGCAGGTATTTGCATTCTGTTTTTGTTTTGAATTCAGCATTAAATTCTCTTTCAATTGATATATAAACATTTGAACTTTGTGAAACAGAACATTTTCTATAAGCATTCAGAGTTGCAAAACATGAAAATTTCAAAAAGTGTCCACAATTTTGGCCACCACTGTAAGTAGTCAGCTGGTATGAGATCATTAATTGTTGGGGCTGAAAAACTAATGTGACTCTTGAAAGAACTCAAATGGCAGATTTTGGGTGCCTCTAGACAGCCGCTTTTACCCATGGTGGCTTCAGAGTGGCGGCAGGTGATTTACATGACGCTGCTGCCATTCTGTAGCCATCTACAGAGCCCTAAAGCTCCACTCTAAAAATGTTGGGCATTTACCCGAACTTTTTTAGCTTGGAGCAATGCGACAACAGCATTTGCCATCTGTCACTCTTGCTCCGGAGCTTCTGGGAGGCGTGCCACAGTCTATGGCGTCCACTGATTGGTCGCCATGGGCTGGGCAGGGAAAGGGGTGGACCAGCGAGCCATAAGCTTGCTGCATCACCTCTGCCTCCACAGACCTCCCCCCTTTGTTCCCCCACATTTAAAAAAGCTTTTTTTAAAAAACACCTTACCTTGGAAGAGGGGGGTGGATGCTCCCAGGCGGCCCTATCACTAACTGCTTTTCCACTCTCCAACTCCCTGGTGCTTTCATTGGCAACCATTTTCTATACAAGAGCCCATTTTCCCATAAGAACTGTTCTTTCGTCTGGTCACAAGTATCCAAGTCTCCTGCCTCTGCCTGTGATTTTATAGCTAACACGCTAGAGTCTGCTACTGTAGCCAGTTTGAATGAGGCATCAACCTGAGGAATCTCTGGAGTAGCTAGGTTTTTTTCACTGGGGTTACTAGGCAACTCAGCAGGCGATCTCCCTGCGCTTTCTACTTTGCTACAAGTCTCCGCATCTGACATAGATCGCATGACTACATAAACTTTCTTGCTATTTGCCCTCATAAGATAATATCAAAGGCTCTTCTTGAAAGGCATTCACTCCCAATGTAATCTTTCCTTTAAAATCCCTCCATGTAACTTCTACCTCTGCCAGAGGAATTTCAAATAAGACCCTGCTCACAGGTTTAATAGAAACTGTCTTATGAGGAATGATTTCCTCAGGACCAACTAAATCTCCTCGGATTAAAGAAATACTCGATCCAGTATCTAGGACAGCTAAATGTTTTCTCTCATTAATTGTAACTTCCTCCCACAAGGACTGATCTGACCCTTGCATGTCTTTCCACTGCAATCAGTAACATTGTAGACTCATATCACTCTCAGTATTTTCATTCACGTACACTCTCCTGACTGAAGTACTTTTCTCTTTTTTCTCCTGAAATCTAGGACACTGAGGTCTTATATGCCCTACAAGCTTACAATGATGGCAAGTGAGATCTGTCTTGCCAAATAAAGGTCTGGTGGTGTTTCCTGCCTTTTCTACTGATATCTGGCTTTTGGCGCCTTCAGCTTCTCTCTTGAACCCTCCCAGTTTAGATATAGGCTTCATGTCAGTCTCTTTCTTACACTTGCCTGCCATATTATAACCTCTGTTCAAGGAGAACTGGTCTGCCAACAAAGCTGCATCCTGATATGTTTTAGGGCCACGATCTCTAACCAATAAACGTTTGTCCTGAGGTATCTGGGAAATTAGTTGATCTCTAATCATAAGATCAACCAAATCTGCTTGGGTTTTCACCTCAGCACAGGTAATCCTTTTGTTAAAATGGTCAGCCAACTTGTGGCCTAATTCCACAAATGATTTTGAGGAAGCAGCATTGGCACTTCTGAATTTCTTTCTGAAATATTCAGGGCCATACCAAAATCTTTTGTACACTGCTGCTTTGAATGTCTCAAACTCAATCACTTCCCCCACAGGAAAGCTATTATATATTTCAGCCAAATCTCCCCTTATCAGGTTTGGGATAAACTTCATATAATCCCGTGGTTTTACTTCCCACATCATGGCTGCTTTTTCAAACGTATTAAAGAAAATTTGCGGGTCTTGTCCCTCTATGTAAGCAGTGAAATCTTTTGGAGATATCTTAGGAGGTTTGGCTCCTTCCTCAGTTCTCCATTTATCTTCCCGCTCAATTTTCTGTTTTCCAAAGCAAAGCATTGGAATTCTACCTCACGATCCTTCTCTTTCTGCTGCAACTCAGCTCTCCTCAACTCCTTATCAGCCTCCTGTTCTTTTTCTTTCAGCCGCAATTCAGCTTTTCTTAACTCTCTATCAGCCTCCTGTTGCTCTTTTTGTTGTTTTAATTTCATAACTCAATTTTCTCTTGTTGTCTTAATTCCATATCCCTTTGTTTTAATCTCTCCCTTTCCAGTTCCACACACCGAGGAGACATTTCTATAGGTGATGGCTACCTAGGGTTCACCTCACGTTCCCCAGCACTACTAACCCTATAAAATTCAATAAGGGACCATTTTAATTCATCAACTGATTTGCCTTCAACAGGCAAACCCAGTGTCTGACATCTGTCTGTAAGGGCATCTTTCTTTAACCCTTTCTTTAACCAAAATCTCTCTATGTTTCTACTAGACAGATAGATCTTTAATAAATAAAATGGGACTAGGATTTCTTAAAACGCAGTCAGGAGATTTAATCTTGAAGTAGTAACACTTCTGTACCACCACAGAGAAAATATCCTGTCAGACAGTTGTATCAAATCAACTTCTGACCTGAATAAAATGTAGCTTTAACAGCTAAACACAGTACTTGACACAGTAACTGTATCTCACAGAGCCTTCTTTTCTAAAAGGAGATTCCTTGTAATTTCTGAACACAGCAACTGACCAGAAAATTCACTTTGAAATCCCACCACTGCCACCAAATATGTGCCGCCACAGCCTCAAACACTAGGCCTAGACGAGCACACCCCTCTCAGGCTAAGCCCCAACACTTAAATACCTGAGGGAAGAGCAAAAGACACACCACTTTTCCCTTATAACAGAGGGGGAAAGGGTGTTAAGGGTTTTGAATAAGGTTCTCCTATGACTATGTTGGCTGAAGGTGTAATGATATGTGTTTCTTTATTAAACTGATAGAGCAAGTTACAAAGCCAAGCTGACATGTGGTTTGTGGTAGCAAAAATAAAGAAAATGTTTATTGTTGTTAACAGTCTTTTCAAATCAGTTTAAAACCTGCATATTCTTAATACTTCAAACAATCTTTTTAATAATAATCCTAGGTACTTATAATCTCTTCACTCACTCCTGACTAGAACACACACAGCTATCATCCACTTAACTACCCCCCACCCAACTAAGACAATAAGACAATAAGATAATCTAAAACACTCCCTCACTCAATATATACCCCTCCCTTTCCCAGCATCATCAGTCCAACACCCACTCAGTCCAACATTCTGCACTCTCCAAACACACTAAACCAGACATACTTAAGGAGACAGAAATGTGGGGTATCATCACACTTACCGAAAAGATTCACAATTGTAATTGCTGCCAAAGATGTTTCTACCAAATTTACACTCGGAGTGAGTGGGGGGGGGGGGGGTAAATACTTATGCAAGGAAAAATCAAAATGTGGAAAAGTCAAACAGGTGTGAATACTTATGCAAGGCACTGTATCTTGTTCAATTGGTGATGGTGAGCCACAGTTCAGTTGCCCACAGCCTACCATGGGTTGCTCCAACAACACCGCAGTAAAGGCCGGGGGGGGGGGGGGAGTGGAGAGAAAAGAAATAGACTTATTGATTGATGGGGGCCATGTTACAGGTTTGTGTTAAAGAATGTGTCCTCAGACTGAAAAGATTGAAGGTAACTCCTAAAAATCTAATAAAAATGGCACCATTCTATCTACCTGTCATTATAGATCAGGGATAGGTAACCTGCAGCCCTTCACCTAATTTCATGCAGTCCACGGCCTAATTTCAAAAGCCCTCTACATGCAATTAAATTCAAACTTCTGGCAAGAGCAATCTGCCTCTTCCCTGGCAATTCACTGTATATGGAGGGAGAAGGGGATGGCAGAAAGAAGGGTTGAGCACCCACATTTGGCTCTGGCCCTGCTTACAGCTTGCTTCAGCTTCACTCATCACCAACATCCCCCCCAACAGATTACCTATGACAGAATGTAGCCCTCAATGGGGGGGGGGAAACAAGCCATCCGCCATCATGCATGAATTTTGGACAATTTTTAATTAAAAACTAGCACTAAAAAGGGAAGTCAAGGGCCTTCTGCAGCAAAATCAGATTATAGAAGTACTGTTCCATATGAATCCCATTCAAGAAGCTTACATAGGAATAGAATTTGGTCTATTGCACCCTACGTAATACATACAATTCTAGTTAATTACAGATCACTCAATAAAAGAGACTTCTGGTTAATTTGAACTCTTAATTAGATAGTCTGTTTAATTTGATCTGGTCTCTAGGAACAAAATAATTTGTGTTCACATTCTGCTTTGACTTTTTCTCTTTTAATTGATTTTGCTATTTAAAAGATCACTGTCAGTTCAATTTAGAACTAAATTTTTAAAATCATAATTCTACACCATATGGCCATTGAAATGTGAAGTGAACTGAACTGCACATACCATTCGTCTAATTTTTTTATTCCTTTTAATTTTTGTAAATACTATGCTGGCCCACAAGTGTTGTTGTGGATGCCTATTTGGTTTGTTTTTTACCTTATAGTTTGTTAAATTCCCCTTTTTTCAGTGAATATGAATTCTTGAACATCTGTTAGGTCTAACATACCGCTTACAAACTTTCATGTGAAATAGAAGTATTCTGAATCCTATGCAGAACCATATTTGATGCCTGAGATCATATATAGGGGTTCCTTAGGGAGCAGGCATGGCTATTAAACTAGTTTATAGTGTAGATAGCCATGTATGAAAATGGCCTTAGATAAATTTCTCAGGTAACATATGAAAAGCCATGCTGGATCACACCAAGAGTCCATCTACTCCAGTACTCTGTTCACACAGTGGCCAATTAGCTAGCTGTAAACCAGGAACTCACAAGCAAGACACGGGTGTAACTGCAACCTCCTACCCATGTTCCCCATCAACAGGTGTATATAGGCTCATTGCGTCTGATACGGTAGCACATGGCCATCACGACTAGTAGTCGTTGATAACATTCTCCAGGAATTTATCCAACCCCTTTTTAAAGGAGGTTGGATAAATTGGTGGCCATCATTATATCTTGTGGTAGTGAATTCCATAGTTTAACTATGTGCTGTGTGGAGAAGTACTTCCTAACTTGGGGAATTACAGACATCTTCCTTCTGCATCAGTGTGATAGCAGAAGAAGATGCAGACATAGTCCTGGTTCACGTGATCATCAGGCAATTAGCAACCCCTCAGTAGCTTAGTAACTATGTTGCACATTCTAGACACATGCCAAGGAAATTTGCATAATTACCCGCAGCAATGCAGCATGTTATGCCATCCAGAACCTAAGAGCTGTTGTAGTGTTCTGGTTGGCCAGGTTCACATGACACAAGAAGCTATGCTTCCGAGGATAATTATGCTAATTTGACCGGCATGCGCAGCAGAATTAACAAGCTGCCGTGGCTGTTAACTACCAGCTAATCATGCAAACCCGATCATAGCAAATAGGAATACTCACTGTAGCATATTATACACACAAGACATCTCAGGGCAGAATCCAACAGGGCATTTTTGCCCCTGCCAGTTCCTTTCTGCCCTGCCCATTCCATTCCACCAGCGGTGGGTCCCACAAATTCTGTTGTGCAAGCAGGACTCTCCACTTACACAAGGGAGATTCGCTGCTTCCTAGGGGAAGCCTTGAAATAAGTAGAAGCACTTGTTTCTGGAAGGAGTCAGGTTGGCAGAGAACCCTTATCTGAGGGCTGATTTGCCTTCTTCCAGAAATAAGCATTTCTGCTCATATCAGTTTGCCCCAGAAGTGCTAAATTGCTGTTGCAGAAGGATGGGGACTGCTTGTGCAACAGAATTGGCAGAGCATAGATCCTCTGTTGGATTCTGCCAATAGATTGAGCACTCTGTAGCAATGTTTACTGAACAGTTAATCCAGGCCTAAGGAATGATGTATAACAATATTGCAGTAGGGTTTATGATTGCAGTGGTGATTTAAGTTGAAAAAGGATTATAGAGAGAGATAGAGATAAAGATACACACACACACACACACACACACACACACCTCAGATAGACTGTAAGATAATAAAGGAGGATGTTTGTCTGTCTGTCAGTGCCATAGCTCCAAAACTATGAAATCTAGACATCTGAAACTTGGCATGCATACTAACGGGACTGTAGGGATGTATATCTTGCAGTTATATGGTTTTAGAATTCATTAATGTAAATGTGTGCGTTTGAAGCCTAGTACCACTTTCAAAAACTAAGTGGAGGGCTTCCCTAACAAGCCCATAGTCTGGCAGTCAAGGTGGGTTAAAGCCAGGGGAGTAGTTTACGGGACGGAGTTATATGGCCACCACCTCCTTCCTATAGCCCTCCTCACCTCTCCAAGGGGGCTATAGGATTGCACCATGTCAGGGGCAGTGCCTAGAGGTGCCAGAAGTCTTGGCTTCACTCACACAGGATGGGCATAACGTGTTCAACTCTGACAGCTGGATAACTTTGATTGAAGGCTTTGGTGTATCAAACAAAGGGCTGTTCCAACCCATGCATTTGCTATTATTAAATAGGAAGAAGGAATATAAAAGAAATGTCTGCTGGGGAAATACACCTACCTAGGGATTAAACAAGACAACTTAGCCTTAAGAAGATCTGGAGTCCTTGATATCTTGCCAACCCCAGGCTGCCTATGCTTTTGTGAAATGATAAAACAATCAAAAGTTAAGGATTCTCTGAACTCTTCAAAACATCTGTTCCCAACCCACACATTCAAGAAATAATAGACCTTACTTGTATAATTGTCAGTCTGATTAGGGGCAGAAAAGGCCCAGCCTGCATCAAAACATTGAAATAAGGCTTCTTACTATTAAAGGCTGAATTTTTAATTGAATCTTGCTTTCTAGAAAATCAACTTTATTGTTTCAATAATAAATGCTTCCTAAAATTAATTAGATCTTAGAATACCTATTTAGATGTATCAAAGCATTTCTTAATACTTACTGCCCTTAATATTTGATGCAATTATCAAAGTGCCATTTTATATACAAATTAAAAGAGCAGAGAAAATTATAATTATAATGAGCTACTTGTATACTGGTTATCGCCGCTGACTTTAATTTAGTTGGTTTCCGTGTAAGAAAAGGGAGGGAGATGCAATTAAATATGGGAGGAGAGAAGCAGGCCAGTTCTACTCCTATAATTTTTCTGGACTTTATAAGAAGATAATGATGGACTGGATGCATCTCTGTTTCTGTTACTTTTTGATCTACTTAAGCTCAAGGTGTCTCAATAGGATCTACTAGCAATGTATGTCAGGTAAATAGGAGTCAATGATGAGAATAAGCAATCATTTTACACCAATTGACTTATAAACTATATATGATCATTTGTGATAGCCCTTCAAGATAGCTCCCTCCAACCAGTCCTTTCCATCCAAAAGGATAATGAAATTATATGACAGATGCAAGTGTTCAAACAGGACATAATAAAAGACCATGAAAATTTGGATAGGGGTTTTTTTAAGAGGCATTGGTTAAAAAGTGAAATCTATACATTTGAAATCAATTGCATGTTGGAAAAAAACAATATAAAGCTCCTTCTTGGATGACTTCAATTTGTCAGGTTTCTGGTCCCTGAGGCAAGCACACGTTGAACTCCATCACACCAGCGATTTATCGCGCTCTTGCCATGCCTGGTATGTATTTTTGCTGCGTGGTATTCACATGACATCATCCCTGTCCTGTGCTCATCTGACCTCTTTCCCTCCCTTTTCCATCTTATTTTGGAGTGGGGAAAGTCTGGTTTTTTTTCCCCTCCATGTGCAATAGAGCCACTCCTCCTTCCCATGTATTGCTGTCCTTGCACTATATCGGACTATCCTGTTCTTTGTTGGGGGCATGTGTGTTGCAGGGCGGTCTTGCTGACAAAAGAAGAGGGTGGGGTGGTTCTCTGCTCAACTGTGAAGGGGGAGGGAGAGAGGGTGCCCGAACACCCCATGGAGAAGGCAAGCAAGGTCCCATTCAACTCTATGGTTCTTACTCCTGAGTAGGCATGTCTAGATTTCCAGACCAAAACAATGTTGGCTTCCCCTTGCCATGCCAACATTGACCACAAACTTCTCCAAAAACTAATTGTAATACTTTCTCTTCACTTATCTTGTTTAATATGATTTATGGGGAAAGCATAGTATTTTGGTTTTTTAACCATAATTGTGCAGTTTCAGGCTGCCGTACTATTGTATTTGTGAAGAAATAATAAAAAAATAAACTGCAGAGGGAAGGAGAACCTTGGGGTGGGGTGGGAGATTTTGCCAGTATAGTAGCTATACAGGTGGAAAGTGCTCAGTGCTCAACTCGCTAAGGAAACAGAGGGGGAAACCGCGGACACAAGCCAGGAAAAAAAAGTAGGTGTGATGGAGCCCATTATGGCATACTGACACAGGACACCAAATCAGTGAGACTTCTTTATTGCAGGAAATCCTACGGTAAGAGCTTAATGGTTACTCACTTCAGAAATCTATATAGCTGGTGGTCAGAGCTATAGGCTCCAAGAAATTCCAAAACAGTCACTACAGTAGCAACATATCCCTGTTGCCATCTCCAAAGTTCCAAAAATTGATTCCAAACCCGTACAAGGGAGGGGAAAGATTCCTGATACGAACCCTCAGGCAATCACAGGAGAAAATTCTTGAAAGGCTTAACAAACCACCCAAGGAAGCTAGTCCAACCGTGGATCATTGGTAACTCAAAGGATGGTCAAAGCCTAAGCAGGATCACAGGGAAGTTGTGATCAGGCATAAGAAGTCCCATGCTTCTGCTTAAGCACTGGGAACTCCCCATCTGATTCGGCAGAGGGAAAGTCCAACAGTCATAATCCAGCCCAGTCTGCCGCTACACTGAGCTGTCGACCAACAAAAACACCTTGGCCTCGGCTTATAAAGGGAGGCGTAACCTCCTCTGAACTGCTCAGCCCTCATGAATGACGCTACAATCTGAGTGACTCCTTCAGCAAAGCCTCCACCTCTTCCAAAACGCTCAGGTTCACAGATAAAGCTTGCAGCCTCAAGGTTGAGGCAGGGTGGTGAAGCGACTCCCATCTGCTTTTTCTCTGAGAACGCTGACAGAGTTAAGCTTGCACATTCCAGACTAATTCTAATTAAATCTAACTACAAACCAGATATATTGGAGAAGCCCACAAGTAGTACGAAATCACCCTCCTCTAGGCTCATGTTCTCCAGCAATTGGTGTTCAGAGGTATACTGCTCTAATGCTGGAAGCAATATATAGCCATCATTGATAACCTTATCCTCCATGAGTTAGGGGGTGTCTATATGAGGTTGCATTGGCGCCTCAAGCCCCCACTATCCTGCACTTGTGCTCCTGCTGGTTGTCTCCACGGTAAGGAGCACATGTGCAGGGTTTGCAGCTGAAGGAGCCGCCTCACCCATGCTGCCGCGCCCATGTTGCCTTGCAACTATGCATCATTGCATGGGCATCACCACACATCCATGCATGCCCCAATGGGTTTTTTTAATCTTTTTTTTTACCTTTACGTGCTTCTCCAGTGTGGGCATCCTTCTGCCCATGCCAGGGAAGCGTGGAGGCATTCCAGCAGTCCCACCTCCTCCCCCCCCCCCCAGTCAGGGCCCATGGTGACCAATTGGGTCGCCATGACCCAGCCATGCCTCCGCTGCAAGTTCGGAGCAAGGCGACAGACTCAGATGAGTTTCAGGGGAAAGCCCTGGGGTGGCTCCGCGATGGCTGCTGCCTTATATAAATTACAGAGCACCACTGCAGAGCTACTCCGGGGCTTTCCCCTCGTCAAGACAACCCCTAAGTCAAATCGCCTTTGGAAGCCATTGAAGCTGGCGGCCACCATTACCATATCTTGTGGTAGCAAATTCTCATAGTTTGACTACGTACTATGTAAAGAACTGGATCTCCCACCATTTAGCTTTATTAGGTGACCCTGGATTTTAGTATAATGAGAAATGGAGAAAAATGGATAGCTATCAATTTTCTCCACACCATTCATAATTGTATATACTTTAGTATGTCCACCCTCCTTGATAGCCTTTGTTCTAAGCTTAAAAGCTTGAAAATTATTATAGAGGAGTTTCTCCATCCTTCTTGATCATTTGGGTTGCCCCCTTTCCCCTTTTTTCTTCTTTTCCAGTTCTACAATATACTTTTTGAGATGCAATGATTAGAACTGTCCACAGTATTCCAACTGTAGTCGCACCATATACTTGTATGAAATTATGATATTGCCAGTTTTCATTCCTTTTCAAATGAACCCCAGTGTAAAATTTTCCTTTTTCATAGATGCCTGTTATAAATTGCACTTGATAGCGGTAGCTTGAAAGAAATAATACTTAAACTTTGAAACAAACAACGCCTTTAATTCAGGCAAAAGCAAACAGTTCTATTCAGAAAGCACTTTTAAAGGAAGCAAAGTAACTTAAAAGTTGAAATTAACAATGGCTAACGAACTCGCTTCCTAGACAACTCTCCTTCGTTAAGGTCTGCTTGCTCCTTTCCTTGCAAACGTTCAGACCGGCGTGGTCTCACTCTCTCCTCTGTTCTCCTCCGACGTCTGCGTTCTTTGGCATCTTTTAAAGAGGTTTCTTCCTCGTCCTCAGAGGATACGGGCGTGGTTCCACCTGCTGGCTCATCATTTAGATTAGCACTCGTTTCAGAGCGCTGATTCGCATCAGCTGGCAGAGAGGGGCTGCTACTCCCCTCCTCCTCAGACCCAGGATCTGGATCAAACTCACGAACCCGGTCTTCTCTTGCCAAGCCATCTGGCAGCTGCTTCTCCTGCTCAGAAACCCGAGGGGTAAACACAACATCATCCCCCCCTCAACATGCTCCCCCCCGAAAGTACGACAGGGCGTCCCTGGAGCTGGTTTATGAGGATACCTGCAATGAAATGCACGCGCAAGCTCTGGAGCGTGCACACTATCCACAGGTTCCCAAGAGCGCTCCTCAGGTCCATACCCCTTCCAATGAATTAAATACTGCAGCTTCCCTCGACACAGACGGGAATCCAGGATCTGAGCCACTTCGAATTCCTCCTCCCCGTCAACCATTACAGGGGGAGGGGGGTCTGCAGAGGAGCGATGGGGATCCCCGGACCTCACAGGGGAAAGCAACGACCGGTGAAACACCGGGTGAATTTTAAGCGAAGGAGGAAGGGCCAGCCTGAACGCCACAGGATTAATCTGGGCTGTAATCAAAAAAGGACCGGTCCTACGAGCGGCCAGCTTCCTGCTCAACGCCTTCATGGGAAAGTGCCGCGTCGACAACCAAGCCCAATCCCCGACCGCTAAAGGAGCACCCAGCGCCCTGCGGCTGTCTGCTGTTGATTTGTACGTCTGTTTAGCATGCTCAATCTGTTCCTGAAGCACACGATGTAAAGCATGCAATTCATCCACAAACTCTTGAACAGCAGGCACTCTAGCCACACCTATGGAGGATGGAAAAGCCCTAGGATGAAACCCATAATTCACAAAAAAGGGAGCCTGCCGGGTGGAAGCATGAGTGGCGTTGTTATAAGCAAACTCTGCGAGAGGTAAGAGCTGCACCCAATCGTCCTGCTGATAATTAACGTAGCACCGCAGGTATTGTTCCAGCGTTGCATTTGTGCGCTCTGTCTGGCCATCGGTTTGAGGATGATACGCTGAAGACAGACGGAGTTCCACTCGTAGTAAGGAGAGCAGTTCTTTCCAAAAATGAGCAGTAAACTGAGCACCCCGATCTGAGACCAACCTGTCTGGCCACCCATGCAAACGAAAAACATGCCTCAAAAACAGTGTTGCAGTGTCTTTGGCGGAAGGCAACCCAGCACAAGGGATAAAATGCGCCATCTTTGAAAATAGATCCACGACCACTAAAATGGTAGTGTGGCCGCGGGAGCACGGCAAATCAGTCACAAAATCTAAGGAAAGGAACGACCAGGGCCCTGAAGGCGTGGGCAAAGGCTGTAACAACCCCACAGGCTTGCCAGGCACTGACTTGGCACGCTGACATATATCACAGGACCCCACATACGAGATCACCGACCTCAGGAGTCGAGGCCACCAAAAATCTCGAGCTATAGCAGCAACAGTCTTGTACACACCAAAGTGTCCTGCCGTCGGCGAGTCATGACACTGACGCAGCACTTTTGCTCTTAAAGCTACAGAAGGAACATATAGTCGCTGCCCATAACACAACAATCCCTCCCATAGTGAAAAGGGGGAGCCCGAGGATGACCCTTCTACCAATCTCAAGTCCTCCACAGTATGACGTACAAAAGCATCCTGCGCCTGCGCGCGTCTGAGTTCAGCCTCCCATGACAGGAAGTCCCCTGCTGCTCCTAAAGTGTGCAAAGGAAGCAGAGGAGGGGGCTCCAGAGTCTCCCCTGCAGGCGTGAGGAATTCCGGTTTGCGAGACAGTGCATCTGCCTGTTGATTATCCGAGGCCCTGACATGCCGAATCAATAACTCAAAATGGGAAAAAAAATTAGACCAGCGGATCTGCCTCTGGTTCAGCGCTCGAGCTGTCATCAAATGTTCTAAATTTTTATGATCTGTTCTAACTTCCACTGGGTAACGTGCCCCTTCTAACAGGTGCCTCCAAGTTTCTAACGCAGCCTTTATAGCCAGAAGCTCCTTCTCCCAAATTGTATAATTCCGTTCGGAACAAGTCAACTTTCGGGAGTAATACGCACAGGGTTTTAACTCCCCTCCCGCGTCACCAGGCTGCAAGAGGACCGCCCCCAGCGCCACATCTGACGCATCCGTCTGTACCACAAATGGCTTTTGTGTGTCAGGATGACAAAGGAGGGGTTCCGAACTAAATAACTCTTTCAGTCTATCAAAAGCCTCCTGTGCCATCGGGGACCACCTAATGCCGGAGCGCTGGCCCTTGAGCAGGTCCGACAGAGGAGCTGTAAGCCTAGAAAAACCCGGCAAAAACCTTCTATAAAAATTAGCAAATCCTAGAAACCTTTGTAAGTCCTTCCGAGAGACTGGCGTCTTCCAGGACATAACAGCCTGCACTTTCGCTGGATCCATTTGAAGCCCTTCAGTGGAAATGCGATACCCTAAAAAATCCAATGTTGTTAGGTCAAATGCGCATTTCTCCAATTTAGCAAACAACTTATGCTCCCTCAGGCGCCCAAGTACGGCTTCCACGTGAGCCTGATGCTCCTGCGCATTTCTTGAAAAAATCAAAAAATCATCTAGATAAATAATCAAAAATGTATCGAGATAATCTCGAAAAATCTCATTCATGAACCTACAGAACGTAGCTGGGGCATTCACCAGGCCATAACTCATTACCAAATACTCAAAAGAACCATATCGCGTCAAGAACGCACTTTTCCATTCGTCTCCCTTACGAATGCGAACCAAATTATAAGCCCCTCTTAGATCTAGTTTGGTAAACACCTTTGCCTTACTCAACCGCTCTAACATCTCTGGGATCAGAGGCAGGGGGTATTTATCTCTCACTGTGACATTATTGATGCCCCTATAATCATGAACCAGATGCTTATCCCCTGAGCATTTTGTTATAAAAAAGGACGGCGCTCCTGCAGGGGAGGACGACGGACGAATAAAGCCACGCCTTAAATTTTTATCCAGAAACCCCCTTAGAGCTTCTAATTCTGGGCCCGACATTGGATACAACCTGCCTACTGGAATTGGTGCCCCTGGGACTAAATTTATTGCACAATCATAATTGCGATGTGGAGGCAACTGATCCGCCTCTGTCTCATCAAACACATCCCTAAAGGCTTCATATTTTGAAGGAAGGACAGCCAGAGACGAAGAACTGAGGTGCGCAGCTGCCGAGCCCTCAGGAGCCATTTGCGACTCCGCCTGAACAAGCGGTATACTAACAGTCTCAAAGCAATGATGAAGACAATAGGGTGAGGGGAATGAAACTCTATGTAACGCCCACGAGATATTCGGATTATGCTGCGTGAGCCAAGACATGCCAAGGACCAGTTCAAAACGCGAAATCCTTGTCACGTTAAATTGAATCAGTTCCGTATGCCTTTGCACTGACATAGAAAGGGGAACTGTAATTTTAGTCACCGCCCCCTCCTCCAAAAGACGACCGTCAATTGTCTCAACATATAAAGGGCGTGCCAGGGACTCCACAGCCACCCTATGGCGTTGTGCAAAGCGTAGATCCATGAAACTGTTGGAAGCTCCTGAATCCACTAAAGCAAAAAACTCTCCAACTGTCCCAGGGGAAGTTTGTAAACGTACTTTCAAAATTAAATGAGGCGAAGTGGAGACCTGTGACAGCCTCCCCCTTGTTGTAACCGGACCCTTCCGTTTAGACACTCCCCACAGCCTGGGGGAACTGCCTAGTCACGCTCGAGGAACAAAAGATTGAGAAGGAGTCGTTGTCCAGCCAGGAGCACGGCATGATTTGATAAAATGTCCCATCTGTCCACATTTGAAGCACAGACCTAGACGCCGTCTACGGTCTCGTTCTGACGGAGAAATACGAGATCGCGCCGCTCCCAATTGCATAGGCTCCTCCCCGGTCTTCTCTATAGCTGGGCGAGTAGAGGAAGATCCTTCATTAAATGTCTCTACTGACGGCAGAGTGCGGTTCACGACTGCCCGTCGCGCCTCTTTTCTCCCCTCCAAACGGCTATCAATGCGCAGGCAGGCAGCCACCAGGTCTGCCAACGTACCCAAAGATGGGGAGCGTGCGAGCTCATCCAAAATCTCAGCATTCAGACCGTCCAAAAATTGTGCTCTATAAGCTGCATCGTTCCACTGCAAATCTTGTATAATAAGTTGAAAGTTTGTTGCATAAACCGCCACTGAATCCCCACCTTGGCGCAGTCGCCAAATGGCTCGGGTTGCCGTCTCTTCCCTAAGAGAGTCCCCCAAAAATGCTTCTATTGAGGCTACAAACCCCTGATAGTCCAACAATAAGGGGCTATCGGATATCAAAAGCGCCGACGCCCATTTTGCAGCGGGCCCCGCCAGTAAACTAATGAAAAAGCCAACACGTAACTCGTCAGTAGGAAAGTCCTCCGCTCTCAGTCTTATATACAGTTCCACCTGAGCTCGAAAAGCAGCGAACATTCTTTTGTCTCCATCAAACTTTTCGGGAAGACTCACAGGGCACTTTCTCCTAGGAACGGGGGCGGGGAGTCCCGGTGCTGGCGCCGGTGCTGTCTGCAACGTCCTCACAGCTGCCGTTAGCTGAGTCACTTGCGTTTGCAGCGCCTGGTTCTCGAGGGAGAGGTCGGCAATTGCTTTCTCCATAATGCTACTCCACTGGAGCTGTCACACTCACAAACACACACTGGTAGCGTTCGTTAGTTGTTTGTTAATTTCAAGCTGTTATAAATTGCACTTGATAGCGGTAGCTTGAAAGAAATAATACTTAAACTTTGAAACAAACAACGCCTTTAATTCAGGCAAAAGCAAACAGTTCTATTCAGAAAGCACTTTTAAAGGAAGCAAAGTAACTTAAAAGTTGAAATTAACAATGGCTAACGAACTCGCTTCCTAGACAACTCTCCTTCGTTAAGGTCTGCTTGCTCCTTTCCTTGCAAACGTTCAGACCGGCGTGGTCTCACTCTCTCCTCTGTTCTCCTCCGACGTCTGCGTTCTTTGGCATCTTTTAAAGAGGTTTCTTCCTCGTCCTCAGAGGATACGGGCGTGGTTCCACCTGCTGGCTCATCATTTAGATTAGCACTCGTTTCAGAGCGCTGATTCGCATCAGCTGGCAGAGAGGGGCTGCTACTCCCCTCCTCCTCAGACCCAGGATCTGGATCAAACTCACGAACCCGGTCTTCTCTTGCCAAGCCATCTGGCAGCTGCTTCTCCTGCTCAGAAACCCGAGGGGTAAACACAACAATGCCCACATACTGGGTCGACATTTTCATTGAATTATCCACCACATCACATTTTGGTTAGGAACCACTAGATCAAAAACCATCAGCATTTATGTGAAATTTTTGCCCCAGTGTGCATCACTTTACAGTTGCTTATATTGAACCTCATTTGGCCACCCATCCACCCACCCCTGTTTGGAGAGATCCTTTTGGAGTGTTTTGCAATCCCTTTTTGTTTAACCACTCTAAATAATTTGATGTCATCAGCAAACTTGGCCACCTCAATGCTCACCCCTTTGTCCAGATCATTTGTGAACAGCTGCAATTCTAGTTCCTTTTGTTGTCCAAGTATTTGTCAGCAACTAAAATGTGAAAAGAAAGTCATTTTCTGTTTTCTTTAAAATAATTTTATTTCCTTTTTTCTCTGGACATCCTGCAATTACGGAAATGATGGTTCAGTTCCACAAGTAAATGCAATTGGGTGAAGTGGTTAGTAAGAATATCAATTTCCTACTAGGCCTCCAGAGGATAACAATGTGAAAACTAAGTGATAGACATTAAATTTTGAAATGTGACATAAAGAGGATAATCTAGGTGCCTGTAAATTATTGTTACTTTAATGCAAAAATTAGGTAGTTACAGCTTCATAAAACTTGCCATGAAAAGCATAGTCATGAAATCTCAGCCTTGCTCTCTACACCATGAAGCTATGGAATTAGTTACAAACTTTGGAATTATGTTTTCTCCTAACTTCCCTTTTGATCTTTTTTCTTTCTTCCATATGTTGAACTGTATCTTTTAATACTGATGGATTTTCAGGTTATTTTCTTGAGTTCTGAGTGAGGACTATATTACAGGGATGCATTTGGAACTAACGCATTGAACTTAATGGGATGTACTTCTGCTCAAACAAGCCTTAAATCATGCTACATGCCTTTTTCCCCCTCACCGCATCACAACATTTTCTTCTTATTTTTTCCACTCAGAGGCTTATATCTCCTCAAGGAAGAAATTTACATCTTGTCCGTAGCAAGCAACCTATTTTTCTCCCTCAAAATAAAAGCTACAGCGAACTCATCCAACTTCACAACCCACTCTTTATGAGCTAAAATCAAAATCTAAAAATGAGCTAACACCAGCCAAGAATACAACAGGAGTTAAAAACCACCACATGCAAGAGGGATTGAAATACTGAAGGTTTAAAAGGCCTGGGTGAACAAAAAAAGATCTAAAGCTGGCAGCGGAAAGAAAACAACATTGATGCCTGGCTACCGGAGGCCGGGGGGGGGGGGACCACCAAGAAATTCTCTCTACTAGGCACCCTTCTGGCTTAAGAATGAGAAGACACTTGGTGACTCTGTAGATTTACCTCAGGGTGTGGATAGGCACTTATGGGAGGATATATACACATAGCAGAAGAAAATGTCTGAAACTAATTAAACCTAAAACTGCTTGCTTGCTTTCCCCCTCCCCCTTCCCTCTCTTGCATATTATTATCTGGATTACTAGATGCAGCAGGTGTTTAAATACCATGAAGATCAGAACCTCCAATTAGCTAGATCTCTAAAGGCAGAAACAAAAAAAGGATACGGTGATGCACCACAGCATGGAACAGAAGCCAATATTTCCTATAGAATTAGCATAACTTGTGGGATATCCAGCTTTTGAACAGCTAAAATTCAAGACTGGCTCATCAGACTTCTCAAAGGCAAATGCCATTTTCTTATTTTCAAGTATTTTGTCATTTAGATAATGTAATATTGTATTTTTAAAGCACTTTTTTTATACTGAGTCTGCCCATTTCATTACCAATGCTGTATTTTTCGATAAAATGTTTAAGCAACTGTCTCCAGAAACCAACTTCCCCTCTGAACGGAGAACTGTAATTTGCAGGGTTGTGCAGGCCAGCAACGAAGGGAGAAAAAGCTGGTGAGGAGCGGTTGCACAACCATGACATCATTGCCCTTCCAGAATGGGACTGCTGCTGAGCCAATCAGCTCTTTGATGGGGTGGGGCCAAAGAGGTGGACCCACTGGAAGTGAGATTTCTCCTTTGTTCTCACTCTAGTTCAACTAAAAGCAGGGATCCCATGTTGACTTGCCCACCCACCCACTCTGGGTAGGTGGCAGAACCAACTGGCAAAGTCTGTGTAAGGGAGTTTGCCTTCCCCATTGCAAGCTTAATTCCATTGTAAATAGGTCGATCTGAACTATAAGTAAACTCTTTGTGGATGCTTCATTTTATAAGATCTGACACAACTATGTAGGCATAGACATTGGGCTGGATACATTGGTGAGGGGGGATTGGGATTGGGCTCTCTGCTCCCCCATGGTGTGGATTCCAATAAGGGATCTTGGGGGCATGGCACCAAGACCAGATCAGCATGGGGGCTGTGAGCTGGCCACATCTGGGGTGGTGGAAAGGGGTTCACATTAGCAGTCCATGCTGTGGTGTGCCCCTGGCCCTGCTGTCTACCACCAGCACTCCTGGCATGTGGGCCAGGACGGGAAACAGGTCAGCAGGCTGGCTGGCCAGTAACAGGATCCATGCTCAATGCTGCAGCTAAGCCTGTTCAAGAAAGTTAATAAAGCCTTGGCCAATTTATTATCCTAGCTATGTCTATGGCTGAATTCGGACAACACGTTGTCAATGGTGGGGTAATAATCAACTTTACAGTTGTTCATCTAGGGGGTACTCCCCACACAACATGGTAATAAATAATCAACCATGGTGTGGCTTAGGATCAGCGCTGAGTTGACTATGGCAGCATTTGGATGACACGATAGTCAATACAACTGACGATTGTTTCCCCCCACACAGTTGCTTATTGTGTCGTCCGAATTCAGCCTATGTGTCTAATTTGTTATCTTCCCTTCGCCAACCGGACCCAATTAAGCGCTGCCCACACAAACAGACTGTATTCAGAAGCTATGGTTTGCAGGACTAGGAATTAGCTTGGACACTTCCAACAAGCCATAGTTTTCCATTTCATCTGAATACATAAGGAAACAGACTGGGGATTGAACTAGGGTAGAGGTGGGGTGGTGGGAAATGTTCTGCTCCTGTGCTGCCCTTTTGTGGACCCCAGTAATGTTCAGCTGTCTCAAGTAGGCCCCGGGGGTAGAAAGTTGGAGATCCCTGATCTACACTGATCGACAGTGGCTCTTCAGGGTTTCAGACAGGAGCCTTTCCCAGCTCTTCCTGGGGGCTGTCTATATGCAGGGAAAGCCCTGCGGTGGCTGTGGATCTGTGCTGCCTCAGTTAGATTACACAAGTGCAGCTATGCAGCCACCACGGGGCTTCCCAACAATGTTGCAATTTGAAAAAGTTGGGGATTCTCCCTGACATTTTCAAACGGAACAATATCAATAAGGCGCTTCCGCTGTCTGACATCACCCCAGGGCGGTGCCTGGTGAAAGATGACCAGTGATTGGTCGCTTCCACCAGGAAGAGGGTAGGGGCAGCTTCAGTACCTAGATGGCCACCCAGAAGCCCTGTGCTCCCTCTTCGGTGTCGAGTAATCCTGACACCGCCCCAGGAGAGGGTAAGCGCAGGATTTGAGAGGGAGGAAGCAATAACACAGTACCATCAAGACAGCCCCCTGGAGATGTCAGGGATTGAATCTGAGACCCTTTTACATTGAGCTACAGTGCATCCCACTACTCACTTGGGGATAAGCTCCTGTTCATTGGAAGTCATAATGTGATTTACTTATGAGTAAACTTGCATAGTATTCAGCTAGATATTTCAACAGCGAGGTTGGCAGAGGCAAAGGAAGCGGGAAGAACGTACATGCACAAATTTAGCTGCCCATCTCATGCAGAACAGGTTCAGGTAAACCATTCATGCTCTATATACATCACAGCCAAGTCTTTCTCCTGTAGGTCTATACCTGATGAAAAAGTGATCAAAAGGAGAATCAGCACATGATGAAAAGTTTGGATGATTAACACTGCAATCCTGTACATATCTACCTCAAAGCAAGTCCCATTGAATTCAGTGGCGTTTAGTCCAAGAGACGGGGGTATAAGATTATAGTTCTAGTTTTCATGCTTTCAGAGCCAACATACAACAGAAGCTTCAAAATGACCAGGCACATTGCAATAATTGTAACTGCCACATAAAAAATATAGGGCTTCTCGACACAAGCAATTTATTGCACGCTTGTGATTGGTCACTCACAGAAGTTTATGGGTTCTTTTCATGATGTCAACATCCAATGCCTCTTCAGTTGTTTTCAAGCAGGAATCCACCATTTTGTTTTTTTTTAAAAAAAACCAAATGCAGTAATAAATGTAAAATGTACTATAAAGCAGCACCATCTCCTGGCAGTAAAATTGAAAGATATGGAAAGGAACCAGGAAAAACAAGTGGGGGGAAGTGTGTATTGTGCTGATCCTTAAACCCACAATGTCTCCAGAAGTCAAAGCCCCGATAAGGCTGCGGGATTTTTGCTAAATGTGGAGAAGCCCATATTCATGTGAAATCTCCCTGAAATACAAGAACATAAGATAACTAATTTAGCCAAAAGATAATAACATAATACCAAATTATAAGGACAGTCAATTCCTTAATCTCTCCAGTCAAGGTTCTCTTCCTATAAGAAGAAAAAGACTGTTATATTCTTGTCCACCCCTATAGAATGGAGTACTGAGATGTCCCTAGACAGCCTCCTGAACCTACATATTTATGCTCCTCCAGCAATAGTAAACGGAAAATATATTTTGTTCAATAATATCATATTAGTAAAAGGAAATGCTAAGAAAGGCCCCGTATCCTCCCACCCCTGCTACACACATATACACAGTGCAGTTAAAAATCAAATGTCAGAATGCTGAGCAAAGTCTTATTAGGCAGTGATTCTCCTGAACAGAGGCTATTGTTGGCAGTATTTGTAGATGACTCTCAATGGAAAATAGCAGATGAATTCTCCTTACAGTGTTACGTATTCAGAATGGATGATCTTGAACTGAAATGTCTCAGCCTGCACCCATCAACAAACTAGATATCAGATTCTGACAACTGAACAACATTCACAGATGACTCGATGAAGGCTTAGTGGCAAGGATGTGACGTAGGGTTTTCAATTTGCCATGGCGCATCTGCTATGTGAGTGTTAACTTGAATGGAGTCCATAAGCCCTTCCGTCAGCTGCATCCATATGCTAGGCATGTGTTCATCACTGCCAAGCACATCTTTTAAATTTAGTCCTGGTGGGAGCATGTTCTACACCTTCCTGGTGCTTAGGATGAGTGGTGTCCCCACCCCCCTTGTGCGTGTTTGAAATGAAGGCATACATTCATTTCAGAATACTCTTCGGCTCAATGCCAGTAAATTCTCTCCCTTTGAAGCATCAGTCCTTGTCAGATTAAGCTAGGTACTTCCTTAATTTTGTGGGGTTATGATGGATCAGAGGGCTCTCTTTATTTTTAAGAACTTATTAGATGGTTTGGCAAATGTGTCTTTTTAAATAATTGTGACATATCATTGGTTTCCTTGATCTTGACTGCCTTAGAATCTAGGTCACAAGCCAATATGCCATCATGCTATAGCATTATACAGTATGTATGTACGAATGTCAAATATACCAAGGAGTTGCATGACAATTACTACAATGATTGTGATAATTGCAGAGATGGAATTGAAATCTCCTCAGAGCTGTCCCAAGACATGTTAACACCAGAGGTGCAAATCATTCCCCACTCTCCTGGCTATAAAAACAAAATTAAAAATAGACCATTTGTTAACCTTTAAAAGCTACTGAAAATTGACCATCTCTGACTCATCGTAGGCTGTCCTGATTTTAAACAGCACTAGCCTTCCTCTATAGTAGCATCATATTGTTGATGAGCACTCATCTCCACGTTTTTTAAAGTAATATCAATTACTTTCTAATACAGTTTGCAGATTAGACCACAGCAAACACATCATACCAGAGAAGTTACTCCTGATGCAAGATCCATGTAAATAGCAGTCTCTTGTTATTACAATTCAAGACAAATGTATGATCTATAAATGGAGTTATTTCTAGCATCCATTAAGCCGTATCTTTCAGAGTGGAGTTTAAAGAGATAGCTATTGTGAAAGACACCCTTCAGGGTTTCAGAAGCGAAGAAAGCTATTTTCTCAATGTCATGATGATTCTGGCAGAAAAATAAGGTGCAGAGTTGTCTAATAGCACAGCATTAAAACTCCTGACATATAATAACAACTTCATTTCTGGCAGGCATTAACACGAACACCTCCATCTATGTCTTTTCACTAGAACAGAACATGCCGGCCTGGACATGAAAAAGAAGTTCAGACTCAACTGTTAAAAAAAGAATAGCAGTCAATTTTTTCCTGCCACCAAATACGGGAGACTACCACTCTCACATTAAAATCTAAGACACTTCTTTAAGGATTCTAACCTTCAGAGGAATAATAATAATAATAATAATAATAACAACAACAATAATAATAAATAATATAATAATTCCTAGTTCCCAAAAAGGAACTGGGAAAAACAAAGGTAAACCCGCAAAGACCCCAGAAGATGAAGCCCTGGGAAGGCTGTGGGATTTTTCCTTAATATAGAAAAGCCCCAATGTGGATTTTTGTGTGGAAGGACTGTGAGTTCTGTTCAGCTCTGGTATTCAAAACAGAATCCTGGGTCCAGAATGCTTTAATTCTAAAGGTATGCCATTTGCCCCAGGCTCTTTTTGGTGGATCTTGGTGTTCTAGTAAAAACAAAGTAGATCCTCCAAACCTGAAGTCTATCCATCCAGGAAATAGCTCATGCAGTTGCTACACTCAAATTTTCCTAGTTGTCAAAGTGTCCAATGGATATTCTCTGAGAAACGTGTGTTTTCTAGAAAAGTAGGGTTTGTGAGAACACTCAAAGATCTTCATGTTGTTGATGGAATAAATAGTATAGATGCAAATACAGTAAATAACTTTATTCTAATTAGTTTTGTATTTTTGTGCTTGTTTTACTAAAAATGTCAGATGCTACCCTTGAATATTGACTATGATAAAAGGGCAGGATATACTTAAATTTTAAGTGAATTAATAAATAATACAAAATCCACAGTTGGGCAATAACTTTATTAAAGCCAACCAAAATGCCACAAAAGTGTGGAAGCTTTCGAGTTTTTCAGAAATCTTCATTAAAAACAAGGAATGGGAGAAGAAAGAAAAAAAAGTCAAAATTGTAGCCAGATGTTGTGGTTATAAGGTGTGCAATTTAGATCCAGTCTCAAAATGGAGATTTGCAGACTCATTGGTAGGCATTGGAGGTATCAAATTACATCTAGCAATGTATTCTGAGACAGAGAAGCAATGGCTGATATCCATTTCTGAAAATGTAGAGGCAGGCTATAACTCAAATCTGCCTCTTGCCTTGAGTTAAACACAGGTTCTTGAGTTGACAAAGAGTAGAAGTACAGAGAAACAGAGTCATTGTGGTGCGTGAGATATTTATTTATTTGTGACACTTGTATGGCCCTGAATATAATGAAATTCCTCAGTGGTGGTGTGTGAGATTTAAAAAGCCAATTGAAGCCAAGTTGTGATCTTACCTGCCTTTTCCAGATATTTCTTCCAGCAATTCTAGCTTAATACCAAAGCTTCAAACCTGAAGTATGGTCCCATGCAACTATGCCGTTATTTACTAACTTCCAAATTAAAGAGAACAGCTCCCAGCATCTTACTCTAGTCTGACATGTTCCTAAGCAGCCATTCCTTAATTATCTGGTGTAGTGTTAGCTAAATTGATTCTAATTAAACAGAATACTGTCCTGATTAAAGAGCAGTAATTATCTCTCTGTGTCATTAGGCTAAATCAGTTTAACAAATGTTTTTAGTGGTTCTTTTTAACTCTGTCTCTAGGAGATCACCCAATAAGATCAGATGGCTGTCCCACTCTCAAGTCAAATCTCTTCAGTATGAGTCACAATAACAATACACTTTCTTGAGCAATGAGAAATCCAGAGGCAGTAATGAAGGGGGTACAATTCCATTTGGATGGGAGAATACAAACTGGAGTCTTATATGTTTGTGATTTTATTCTATTTTTATAAATATGCAAGCATGGTGGAAGCAAACAAACTTCGGCAACAGGTAGCAACACTGTTTAGGGTAAGCATGTGAAACGGAGGACAGGGCTCCTGTATCTTTAACAGTAGCAAAGGAAAGGGAATTTCAGCAGGTATCATTTGTATATATGCAGCACCTTGTGAAATTCTCTCTTCATCACAGCTGTTAAAGCTGCAAGAACCCTGCCCTCTTTTGTATCTGGTCAAGAGGGCCCAGCTCCTGCAGCTTTAACTGTTGTGATGAAGAGGGAATTTCACCAGGTGCTGCTTGCTTACAAATGACAGCTGCTGAAAATCCCTTTTCTACACAACTGTTAAAGATACAGGAGCCTGTAACACCATTTTTGTTGTATCATATTCTCCAAAACAAGAATGTGGAGTACCACAGTTATCCAGGCTCCTTCTGCTCCAGCTAAAATCAACATCAGTAACAATGCTCAGTTTTCTCTGCTCATCTTGTGCCCAAATTCAAACTACAACTTTTTCTAGTTGCCTCTCCATCTCTCTGTCTGAACTCATATATGTCACATTTCAAAGGTCTGAGAGAGCTTCCAACACTTTCCCCAACCTGACTCCCTGCAGATGTTTTGGGCCTATCCTATGTTTTGGGCAATTCCTATCAGCCCCAATCAGCATGGACAGTAGTCAGGGATGATGGGACTTGTAGGCCAAAACATTTGGAGGGTCCCAGGTTGGGAAAGCTGTTCTGGAACATTATGAGTATTCTATTGCTTTTCTAGATGTGCCTAAGGCTAAGCTACACATTGTTGTTGTTGTTGTTGTTGTTGTTGTTGTTATTACTCTAAAGTAAATGCAGGAGCCCTCTGTCCTAGTGTGAGGGAACTGACCCCCAGTCACTTGACCAAAGTGACTCCATTTTGAGTAATGCCCCCCCCATTCTCTTCTCTCTTTGTCTCTCTCATAAGCGGCTCCTATGCTTAGTTGTATGCAGGCAGCAGACCACAGACCATGTGACCTGGCCTAGTAAGAAGTAACAGACCGTTCCAGACCATATAAGGCAACACCTAGGCTACCATACCGTTATGTTGCGCGCGCATCATCCTGTTGTATGACATGCTCTTTCCTGTTTGCTTGAAATGTATAAGAGACTGGGTCACCCAAAGGGGGGGGCTGCAGTCTGTGGAACGATTCCAGACCGTGGTCTTTGCTAGCAAATAAAGGCTATCTGTTTGGAACTTGAACTTTGGACTGGTCTCCGATTATTTACTGTAACATTTTGGTGCATTGGCCGGGAATCATCCCTCACTGGGAGACCCGCTAATCGGAGAACCATACCAGGGAGATTTCCCCCGCTTCCGCTTGGTTCCCCGCGGCCCCCGGCCGGCCGTGGCCCTCCTTGGGAGCGCGCCTCCAGCCTTTAGCTGGTGCCCATACAGGTTCTGTGGCAGGTCCGGGGACAGCGCGGAACAAAAACGGACCGAGCGGAAGTTCAGTGCAGATACCCTTCTGCCCAGCGCTGGGACATCTGGACCAGGCAAGTATCAGGGGAATTGCCTATCTTGTTTTGTATTGGCCGACTCAGCAGAGTCGAAGGGGGGCCTGATCAACCCTCGGAATTGTAGACGCGCGTATTGTTTGGTATTGCCCGACTCAGTAGAGTCGAAGGGGGAGCCTGATCATCTCCCCGTAACGGTAGACTGTTTCTTTTTCTTTGAACTGGGAGGTCTGGGAGGACGGCTGTCATGACTCTGTAAGTTCTAACGAAAAGGGTGAGGACAACAAACAGACCTCTTGAAGGGAAAATACAAATCCTTTATTATACACAAAAAACGATCGTTCTCCCTCCTCCAGCAAGACAAAGGAAAACAAGGTTATCAAAAGGTTCTTTAGCCCCTAGGCAATTTAGTTGAGCTCACTTAGAGAGAAAAGAGAACAGAGTCATATACTTAAGATCAATTAGCCTGTAATGCTTTGTTTGCTAGCCTCTCTGAGCGGCGGGCGGTCCTGAGTTTGAAGTCTCTTCTCTTTGCCCTACGCCTCGCCACCGCATTCCTCAACCCCTTTGTCCCAGAAGAGAAAGTACTCTCTCTCTCGTTAAGGTCATCTCCTTGGGGATTAACTTCCTCTCCTGCCGTGGGAAAGGGCTCTTCTTCTTGTGGTTGCAGCAACTCCTCCAGCTTTTGCATTCCAACCTCAGGATCCGAATCGGTATCTGAGATTTCATCCCTTTGAAGCAGGGAGTTGGACGTAGACACAACACCGGGTGTCGTCCTGGATGTTTGATGTGTGTATGACTGCCTGATTTCCATTGCTGACCGTTGGGCAGTAGCCCTGGGACGCCTCTGGGTGTCTTGAATTGCCGGCAGCGTGGGCTGGTAGTGAAGAGACTGTATTCCTCTGTATCAGCCGCTTGACTCCCCCAATTCCTACAGTCAGACGGTTCCCTGTCAATCTTCCCTGCTGTGTATTGTCTGTCTGGTTGATTATATCGTGTATAGTCAGGAAAAGGATGGAGGGAGGTTTTTCGACCCCACTGAACCTGATGATTAAGCATTTCAGTAAAGTTTTTGATCAAACGAAGTGCAATGTAGATTTTATGGAAGCTAAGTGTTACTATGACTGGCCTGCTCTAGGACCCCTTGTAAAATTACCCTCCCAAGGTACTTCCTCTGAGCCCTATATTTCCCGAGTTTAGAACCTTGCCGTCATAGAAAGGGGGGACCCCTCAGTTCAGAGGACATTCCATGCACAGAGAGCTAATTGAAAGTAGCCAGACACCCCCCCACCATAAGCACGAGAAGTTGGCCGAAGATGCAGCCCTTATTATGATGAACCAAGTAAAAAAGACCCCAAGACGCAAGGCTCCTGTGACTGCCACCTCCTGATGTCCCAGATGTCCCTAGGTCCGGACCAGACATCCTGGCACCCTCTCCGATGTCCCAAGACTCCACTGCCCAGTCATCAGCCGTCACCTCTGCACCTGTAGACCCCACTTCTTTGTTTGATGTGAGAGTCAAGAAACTGACCCGCCTGTTCCGGACCCTGCCACACCAGCCGGCTCCACCTCAGAAATTTGGCTGCTAACACAGGCACCGAGACAAGAATTTTCCCTGTCCGTGAGAGTTCCACCATTGTTCCTGCCCTCACCGACCCTGCCACGAATGTGTCCACGTACCAGACCTACGTCCCCTCTCCTACTGAATTCCCGAACTGAATTCCTGAATTCCCGAACTGAACTGCCTGAATTGAACTGAGCTCTTGAACTCCTGAACTGGAAGAACCACGGACCCTCCTATGAAGAAGAGCCCGAGAAGTTTGTAGACATAATTGCCAACCTGGACTGATATCCAACAACTAATGGGATATCTCCTGACAACTGAACAGAGACTACAGACCCAGGCTAATCTCGAAAATGCAGCCACAGAACGGGGCCAGAGAGAAGGCATCCCCGACCCCAACCAGAGCAACACCGCCTATGCCCCAAGATTAGACCCTCAATGGAACATACAGACTACAGAAGGACGCAGACATCAGCGTGATTACCAGCAAGCATTTATTAATGCCATCAAGAAAGGCAGGCGTACAATGATGAAGATGCAGAAAATCCATGAGATTCCAGCCGAACCCAAGCCATCAACTGCGTACCACAGCCCAACAGCGAAAAAGAACTCAGAGTTTTCCTCGGCATGGCCGGCTATTGTTGCATCTGAATCCTGAATTATGCAGCCTTAACACAGCCCCTCTATGAACTCCTGAAAACTAACCTACCTGAGTCAGCCCCGCTCGAGTGGACAACAGAAGCCACCCACAGGCTCCGAGACCTGAAGATTGCTCTTACCAGCCCCCCAGCCCTAGGACTGCCTGATATCAGCAAGCCCTTTCACTTGTATGTAGATGAAAGAAAAAGAACTGCTGTCGGAGTCCTAACTCAGCGCACAAGCTCCTGGAACCGCCCGTCGCCTATCTGAGTAAGAATACTGATCCTGTCAGTCGTGGATGGCCCGGCTGTCTTCGCTGCATTGCTGTTGCATGCCTGCTCCTGACTGAGGCCATAAAGAAAGACTGTGCCACTCTAAACCCTGCTATCTTAATGCCTCTGCCTGAAAACCCTGTCCATGATTGCCAGAAGATTATAGAAACCGTGCATTCCAGTCAACCTGATTCTAAAGACACTCCAATTCCTGGAAGCGTCACCCTGTTTACAGAAGGAAGAAGTTTTGTCCGAAATGAAACCAGATACTCTGACTACGCAGTAGTCACTGAAAATGAGATTCTACTGACAGAGTCCCTGCCCCCAGGCGTCTGCCCAGAAAGCAGTAGCCGCCCCAGAATGGGCAAAGGAGAAGCAGTTTTGTCATACCTGATTGTCCAAGTCCGAGAGCGAGGATTCTTGACTGCTGAGAAAAACCCATTCTACAGCAGAAAGCTCCTCCAAGCTGTTTGAAAACCAGAGATGTTATTTACTGCAGAGCGAGATCAAAAAGGAAACTACAGCGAAGCCGTTTCCTGTCAGCGTATTACGCTGAAACCACATCCTTCCACCAGCCTCTGCACAGACGTCTCTAGAGGATGTATAAGAACAACCCAAGAAAAGGCCCAGTCCCATTGCCTGGTCAAATACTGAGAGGCAGCCGTCCCTTCAACTAGATTTCACACACATGCCACCAGCTGCTGGTTACAAGCTCCTCCTAGTAGCGCCGTCTGCACTTTCTCTGGATGAGTAGAAGCCTGGCCTGCAAAAGCAGAAGTTCAAAAGAAGTGACAAAGCACTTATTAGATGTCCAGGCAGATAAACAGTGATAACAGAGCAGCCTTTCAAGCAGAAGTCCCTTGCTGTCCGTGGCCCTGCTCCACATGTGTTGTACATCAAGAACCAATAGACTGACCCCTTATGAACTGGTCTATTAAGCCCGGGGACCAAGTACATGTCAAAAGTTATAAGAAAATTTTTTAAAGAAAAACTTGGGATGGCCCCTCCACAGTTTTACTGATTACTCCTACTGCCTTAAAAGTTAAAAGAACCCCATCTGGATCCATTGGAGCCGTGTGAAAGCAGCAGCAGCTGCACATACAGACCAATGGCAAGTTGCCAAGCAACACCGACTGAAAATGATGCTGGAAAAATTGCCTACGTCACTGGACGCGACGGGAGAAGCCTCCCCAGGGCCGGTGCCCGAGGGAGCGAAGTGACTGGGGGCGCTGCATCCCTTCCCATCCCGGATAGAGGAAGTGGACACCGCCCGAAGACTCCTGAAAGACTTTCAGTATCAATGCTCTTATTAATCTCGGCCTCTAGTGATGTCACTCCCTGTCAGTCATGTATTCAGACTGTCAAATTGCATAACCAGATCAAACAGATGCTCATTTATCAGAATAGGCTCCAGTGTAAGAGCAAAGTGCAACCGTGCACTTTTCAGAACGTCACTTACTCCGCCTGCATACAAAACAGTGCCATCACCTGTTTCAACCCGAAGGAGGCCCCTGCCCAGTGGAGTTGCCATGGTCAGAGGCCCCAGTGGACAGGGGACAGTACTACAATGAATGTCCCTATTAGAATTGTGTATGATAGGCCACGTGAGAAAAAGAACACGAGAGAATCCACATGCCCGCCTCACCAAAGTTCCAGTTCTAAGTCCCTGCACCGCCCAGAGATGTAATCTAGTAATTTTTTACCTTTGCTGAGACTGTTGTTAGCTCCCTCAATGTCAGTAACTGTTATGTATGCAGAGGTACCCAATTGGGGAACCAGTTGCCATGGGAGGCAGCTGAGTTAAATGTTAGCCAACCCTATAACGAAACCAAAGATCCAAATCCCCACAGCCTGTGGATGTTAAAAGACACCGTTGTGAGTCAGTGGTGCCTCCAGCGCCTACACCCGTCAGCCCCCAGGATTGGAGAAACCCCCTGTGAGTCATTCACTATCCTGAATAGCTCCGAGGTATCCTACTGGCCAAACCAATCCGCAATTCCTAACAATCAGTTGTGGCCAGCGAGTCTCCGGTCCCGAATAAACACCACCCAAAGCCAGAGCTCTAATTGGCCGGCCCCCAAGGGACTGTATTGGATCTGTGGGCAGTATGCTCATTCTGAACTCCCTGAACCCTGGGCAGGCACTTGTACCCTAGGGGAGATTCGCCCCTCCTTCTTTCTGGTTCCCCTGTCAGATGGTGTGCGTCTGGGCCACCCAGCGTACAACAAGCGCAGCATATCCCCTAATGTTAAAATTGCGGACTGGAAAGATGATAAGTGGCCCCCCTGAGAGGATTGTTCAGTATTATGGCCCTGCCACCTGGCACAAGATAGAATGTCGGGGTACAGAACCCCCATTTATATGCTTAATAGAATCATACGCTTGCAAGCAGTTCTAGAACTAATAACCAATGAAACTGCAAGAGTACTGAATGTCCTATCCAAAACCCAGACCTAACTGCGAAATGCTGTGTATCAGAACCGCTTGGCTCTTGGCTCTTGACTACTTGCTTGCTACTGAAGGCGGTGTGTGTGGAAAATTTAATCTCACTAATTGTTGTCTGCATATTGATGATAATAGAAAAGTTATTGAAGAGATCACCAGTAAAATGACTAAGCTTGCTCATGTTCCCGTGCAAACCTGGAAAGGATTTAAGTGGGCCCAAGGGCTGGGTTCCTGGTTTACATGGGTAGGGGGGGCTGAAAGGGATTATAGCGATAGTAATTGTAGAACTCTTGGTTTGTATCCTCTTGCCCTGTTTAATGCCTTTATTGTTACAGAGTTTTCGCAGAATAGTGGAACAGATAGCAGACCGGCGCACAGCTGTCCACCTAATGGCCTTGCGCGATTCCTGCCCTGTCCTATGGCAGATGAAGATAGTGAAACTCCTTAGTAATTAACAAAAGAGTTTCAAAGGGGGGAATGTGAGGGAACTGACCCCCAGTCACTTGACCAAAGTGACTCCATTTTGAGTAATGCCCCCCCCCCATTCTCTTCTCTCTTTGTCTCTCTCATAAGCGGCTCCTATGCTTAGTTGTATGCAGGCAGCAGACCACAGACCATGTGACCTGGCCTAGTAAGAAGTAACAGACCGTTCCAGACCATATAAGGCAACACCTAGGCTACCATACCGTTATGTTGCGCGCGCATCATCCTGTTGTATGACATGCTCTTTCCTGTTTGCTTGAAATGTATAAGAGACTGGGTCACCCAAAGGGGGGGGCTGCAGTCTGTGGAACGATTCCAGACCGTGGTCTTTGCTAGCAAATAAAGGCTATCTGTTTGGAACTTGAACTTTGGACTGGTCTCCGATTATTTACTGTAACACTAGTGTGACCATATGAAAAGGAGGACAGGGATCCTGTAACTTTAATAGTTGTGTAGAAAAGGGATTTTCAGCAGCTGTCATTTGTAAGCAAGCAGCACCTGGTGAAATTCCCTCTTCATCACAACAGTTAAAGCTATGGGAGCCCTGCCCTGCTATAATAGAGTGACCAGATACAAAAGAGGGCAGGTCTCCTGCAGCTTTAACTGTTGTGATGAAGAGGGCATTTCACCAGGTGCTGCATATGTACAAATGAAACCTGCTGAGATTCTCTTTTCAATACAACTGTTAAAAGATCCAGGAGCCCTGTCCTCCTTTCCATATGGTTAGGGTGACTAGATAAAATCCAGGTCAGGGCTCATGTAACTTTAACAGTTGTAGCGAAAAGGGAATTTCAGCAGTGTCATTTGTATGCAATTAGTTCCTGGTGAAATTCCCTCTTCATCACAATAGTTAAAGGTGCATGCACTATACTAGAGTGACTATATACAAAAGGAGGCAGGGCCCCTGCAACTTTAACTGTTGTGATGAAGAGGGAATATCACCAGGAACTAATTGCATACAAATGACACTGGCTGAAATGCCCTTTTCTCTACAACTGTTAAAGTTACATGAGCCCTGACCTGGATTTTATCTGGTCACCCTACATATGGTCACCCTACAGTTTGTCCAGATTGGGAATCTAGCAAGGGAGGGAAGGAATTTAAGCCTCCCCCATTGTGGTACTGATATAAATTGGGGAGAAGGGAATACCTGAAATTTTCATTACCTAAAAGTGATCCATTTGTTTTAGGCAAATCATTATAACCACACCAAGACATCCCTTGAAAATGAAGTATTTCTTAAGCATTTTGGTAGTGGGATGGTAGGAGAGACAGCAGTGCAGCATAAATCCATCACTCTGTTACGCTGGCCTTGTCTAGCACTGTGTTATTCAAACTTAAGATTTCAAACTGAATTACCTTGGCAATTACTTTGTTTTTCTCCCTAGCGATATTCACAGCCTTAGCTGTGATAGGTGAAAAATAGGTGTGGTAGAGACAATACTGTGAGATATTGTACCTTCGATTGAATGGTATATAGAAGCCTAAATCAATCTTGACAGCAGGCCTTCAAAGAGAAATTATGAGTCAGCGCATTAATTCAAGCGGTCCCTCTTAAAAATCTGTTTATTTCCTTCTGTCAAGAGAGTAGTCGTCTCCTCTCTCGGTCGCTCTTATTTCACACAAATTTTCTCTTGTATGTCCCTAGGCTTCCTGAAAGCAGCATAGCAATCCCCCACTCCCCTGCCCTGGTGCAGGACTTCTCTCTGCTCTTTCAAGAGTAGTCCTATATTGTTTTTCATTTAGAGGCACACCAGACCCCATATCACTCCTGAGAGGCAGATGAGTCTTCTCACTACCATGTGGGAATACTGAGGAGAAATATTTTTCATTGACATAACTCCTTACAGCAGACATTGGCAGCATGCTTTATTGACACCCGTAAATTCATCCCCTCTGAAGCAGACTAGTGATTCTCATCTCAGGACTCATCAAGCCTAGAGTTTGTAAGTTCTACTACTGTTACTCACAGCGATATTATCTTATAAACCAATCATTCTGAAAACTCAAAATAATGCTTTTTTAAGGATGGAAAATACCTGAAGCATCTCTAGTCTATGACTGACTGACTGACAGACAGACAGACAGACAGACAGACAGACAGACAGACAGACACAATATAGAAGGCATAGGACTCACCCAGGGGCCCCATGAAAATAAAAGGGAATTATAGGAAAAGACAACCTCACAGGAGCACAACAGACATTACTTTAAATCTGTGGCTATCCACTACATCTCTCCCTCCCCCATTTTTACTCTAGAGTAGGTGCAGGATCCCCAGTTCAGATCAAGACTATAGTGTTGGGGATAGAGTATTTTAAAGATCTAGCTTGGGTCCCTAGGACATCCTACACAGTAAAAATGAGCAAAAACTGTAACTGCTAGAACCAGATTTAAAGCAATGTCTATTTTGGCCTTTGATCAGCAGAGGAGGCATTGATTTGTGTTTTTCCTTTTACCAACGGATTCAACAGGGAATAGGGCTTTGTAGCACCCACATTCTGGAACTATCTGACCAAGGATTTGCACCAGTCACCTTCTGTATATTTTTCTGCCAGCAGGCTAACACTTAACATGAGCTTTTTAAAGCTATTGATTATGACTGATGGTCTGCTTTTTACATAGCAATGCTGTTACTGCATTGATAGTATGTTTCATGTATTAGAAAGTACTAGTTTTTATTAGATTTCTTAGTTATTTTTGTTTTAATTCATTTTTTAGTACTGGCAGTAGAAAAGCAACTAAAAAAATGTACAAATAAATAAGTAAGCAAGACAGATATTATATTCCAAGATAAGGAAAAATAAAAGCCCAGGGTCACCAGCCAATCTGACCAGGGGGAATCCATCTGCACACCACAAAATAATCGATTGAGAGTATGAAAGCAAAGATCTGTTCACTAGAATTGCCCAGAAGAGAGTTTCCTTAGCTCTTTAGCAAAAGGCCTTCATGTTAGTTATACTCCCTTCAGGTGTCAGTACTTTTGATGCCTCAGAAGGGTGAAATTGTGGGGTGAAGACAGGAATCCTTCCTGAAATTAATAGGCCAGCGGTGAAACATCATCTCATCATAAAACAGCTTCCTTAAATGTAGCTAGCTCAGAATTGAAACCAATAAGGTTTATTATTCCCATAACTGTTGCAAGGAAACTATCTGGAAATCTTGTATATTGTCACTATATTTAACTTACAGTAAATCACTGCATATATATATTACCAAATCACACAAGTGTTCAAATGTATCATTGTTGTCTGGTTGTGTACATGCAACCTACGTGTTTTTCTTTTAACTGCCTGCTAGAAAGTAGGGGTGTGCACGGACCCCCCGGATCGGATCGGGACCCGGATCGGGACCTCCAATTTTGTCCCGGACCGGTTCGGACAAAATCGGAGGCCCCCCGGACCGGATCGAGTCCGATCCCGACCCAAAAATCGTACATTTTTGGATCGGCCGCCATTTTTTTCCCCATAGACTTGCATTGCAATGCAAGTCTATGAGGAAAAAATGGCGGCGGGTGGGTAAGGGGGGGCCTAACTCCCTCCCCCCCCCGGGGCCGTCCGCTGTGGACGGCCCCGGCAGGTAAACCCCCTCCCCCGCGCTCCCTACCCCCCCTGGGGCCGCCTGCTTCCATCCGCTGGCGCCCGCGGGCGCCAGCGGATAGAAGCGGACGGCTCCGGGGGGGGGGGTAAGCCCCCTTCCCCGCCACTTACCTTCTCGGCACGTCCGGCGCCGGCGGCTACTACCAGCGGGCTCCGCGGCCTACTCTCGAGTAGCGCGCCGGGTGATGACATCACCCGGCGCGCCACCCTGGAGCAGGCCGCGGAGCCTGCTGGTAGTAGTAGGCGCCGGCGCCGGACGGGAGCCGCCGGGCCGGGCAGGTAAGGGCCCCCCTCCCCCCTCCCCGCGCCCCCTCCTCCCCTCCACGCACCCCCTCCTTACCTTTCCGGCCCGGCGGCTCCCGTCCGGCGCCGGCGCCTACTACTTCCAGCAGGCTCCGCGGCCTGCTCTAGAGTAGCGCGCCGGGTGATGACATCACCCGGCGCGCCATCCTAGAGCAGGCCGCGGAGCCTGCTGGGAATAATAGGCGCCGGCGCCGGACGGGAGCCGCCGGGCCGGAAAGGTAAGGGCCCCCCTCCCCCCTCCGCGCGCCCCCTCCTCCCCTCCACGCACCCCCTCCTTACCTTTCCGGCCCGGCGGCTCCCGTCCGGCGCCGGCGCCTACTACTTCCAGCAGGCTCCGCGGCCTGCTCTAGAGTAGCGCGCCGGGTGATGACATCACCCGGCGCGCCATCCTAGAGCAGGCCGCGGAGCCTGCTGGGAGTAGTAGGCGCCGGCGCCGGACGGGAGCCGCCGGGCCGGAAAGGTAAGGGCCCCCCTCCCCCCTCCGCGCGCCCCCTCCTCCCCTCCACGCACCCCCTCCTTACCTTTCCGGCCCGGCGGCTCCCGTCCGGCGCCGGCGCCTACTACTTCCAGCAGGCTCCGCGGCCTGCTCTAGAGTAGCGCGCCGGGTGATGACATCACCCGGCGCGCCATCCTAGAGCAGGCCGCGGAGCCTGCTGGGAATAGTAGGCGCCGGCGCCGGACGGGAGCCGCCGGGCCGGAAAGGTAAGGGCCCCCCTCCCCCCTCCGCGCGCCCCCTCCTCCCCTCCACGCACCCCCTCCTTACCTTCCCGGCCCGGTGGCTCCCGTCCGGCGCCGGCGCCTACTACTACCAGCAGGCTCCGCGGCCTGCTCTAGAGTAGCGCGCCGGGTGATGACATCACCCGGCGCGCCACCCTAGAGCAGGCCGCGGAGCCTGCTAGTAGTAGTAGGCGCCGGCGCCGGACGGGAGCCACCGGGCCGAGAAGGTAAGTGCCCCCCTCCTCCCCCCCCGCTGTCCACTTTCATCGGCGGGCGCCCGCTGGCGCCCGCCAATGGAAGCGGCGGTGGGCGCCAGTGGGCGCCCGCCGATCCGCCGATCCGCCGAACCGGTTCGGAGCTTTTTCAGACCGGTTCGGATTGGATCGGCCGATCCAGCTGCGGGATCGGAAATCGGATAATTTATCCGATTTCCCACTGGACCGGACTCGGATCGTGGATCGGGTCCGATCCAGTGCACATCCCTACTAGAAAGTGACACATCCCACAAGCCCTGATCAATCCATACAGCATTTCTCTGCCCCGTAGTATCGTTTGTGTGTGTGACTGATGAGAGAGAGAGAGAGAGAGAGAGAGAGAGAGCGTTCTGATTGCATTAACAATTCCAAAAATCACTTCTGTTCCTTCCCATGCTAGGAGCTTCACTAACACCCTCACTGAAAAAGAACAGAATGTGAGAGACGGCACTGACTTTACTCAGAATATTCAATATGCAGATCAAAATGAGAGCTGTAGCACTGAGGCTCCAGAGCTGGTAATTCTGGCCCCATAGCAAGCAGAATTTTTACACCAGAAGATTTCTTGGAATCCCCCCCCCCCCATCTATCGGTTATAGAATCTGTAATAAATGCTCTGCCATTCTATCATTTGTAAATCAAGGTAAATGTCATGGGAAAATATCAATCAAGGGAATTCAGTATTTTTTCACTGCAATAGCCATAAATAGTTGTGCATGGAACCCGGGACTGTTAAGATGGTTTTATTTACAGCCTGTCAGACAAAACTCAGTACATCTAAAGCTTTCCGAAATTCTATTTGATACAGGATTTACAGGATCTGTGTTGTTTTTATTTTCTCCTCTTCCTTGCTACAGACATCCAGTCATGACCAAACATGGCCAATCTCCTCTATGATAAGTTTTCAGAAATCTGCCCATCTGAATCCTGATAATTTCGGCTTTCCTCCTTTGCAGAGCCTTTTTTGTTGTTGTTTTTCCTACAATGTATCATGCTAACTATTATACAGGCAATTATTTGGGCTGCCAACTTTTGATCTCAAAATTACTGCTATTGCCCTGGAGCTAATAGGTCTTGAGGTATTTGTCAGTGTCTCTTGGTGCCCCTTTGCTTCCATACCTGCTGAGGCTGGTAGTGAGAGCTTCCTCTGAGGAGGAGCTTGCTTTCAGTTCAGCCTCTGGGCTGGTTCTGACAAGAAGGTGGTGGGACATGACAAGACACCATGCCAATGCATGAACCCTAAGTCACCTGGTCAGATGGCCACATCTCTGTGTTCAAGAATGACAGAGAAGAGGTACATGACTACTGCCTAGTTGCATTCTCCAATGAGGACTCAGATTCTCTCTGACTCTCTTCCCAGAATTGTGAAGCCAAAAGGTAGGCTGACCATATGAAAGGAGGACAGGGCTCATGTAACTTTAACAGTTGTAGAGAAAAGGGAATTTCAGCCAGTGTCATTTGTATGCAATTAGTTCCTGGTGAAATTCCCTCTTCATCACAACAGTTAAAGTTGCAGAGCCCTGCCTTCTTTTGTATATGGTCACTCTAGTATATGCCTTCAACTTTAACTGTTGTGATAAAGAGGGAATTTCACCAGGGACTAATAGCATATAAATGACACTGGCTGAAATTCCCTTTTCGCTACAACTGTTAAAGTTACATGAGCCCTGTCCTCCTTTTCATATGGTCAGCCTACAAAAGGTCTTGTGACAGTGCTAGAAATCATCCCTATCACCATGGCAAAAGTGCTACCCACAATATTGGCACCAATCTTTTCAATCTAGCCTTTTAAAATACGTAGTTTTACTGTTTTTAATGTTATTGGTTCTAAAAGGTTTTATTGTTTTAAATTGTAACACCACCTTGATGGCTTTAAAGCAGATAAGGAGGTATATAAATGTTAAGAATAAATAAAATAAGTAATAACAAAAAGAAACGTGATCAGGACAGTAGAACTAACACTGGCCACTTTGCCTGGCCTCCCAGCTGGCAGGGAAATCTCAGCTGTCACTCCAGTAATCAAGCTGGTGTCTTACTCCCCTTGGCCCTATGCCGGCTACCTTTTCTCTTCCGCGTTTGGCCTATGGAGTTGCCCCTACACAATGTGGGTATAAAAGAGGAAAAGAGGATGTCCTAAAGGGAGAGGAGGCCCACCAAGGTGGGAGAGGGGCTCAGAGCATCTCTTATTTTACGGGTAAGGGTGTGCCAATGTGAGTAAGTGGTATGAGTGTGAGTGGTGTATGCATACGTGTGTGTGTGTGTGTGTGTGTGTGTGTGTGTGCGTGCAGTATCCACCACCCCAGCAGACATCCAATGCAATGCTTGGGGCCATAAGGGTAGCCACAAAACCCTGAGTTTACCCTGGCCTTGTGGGTCAGGAGTGAGATCAGTAGCAAAAAGAAAAAGAGCTTGTGCCAGGCTGACTTTAGAGTTTATTGGATTTTCATCCTAGACTGTTTATGTAACAGAATGAAGTTTTCCTGGACCGACTAATATAATATTGGTGTTTGACAACCTTCCAATTGATTTGGGTAATGCTACTGGTGACATATTGCTTGAAACCTCTGTGAAGGCTAGATAAAAGGAATTGACAGTTCTTTATAAAGTTAGGCTATTCTGTTTTATGAGCTATTTGGTGTTAAATTAATGAAATAAATAAATAATACACAGATCTGCCATATCTCATGTAGTTTTGAAGTCTATCGATTTTAAGTTAATCTAATTGTCTTCGACCTTTTCAAATCCTGCAACATAGATCTGTCAATTTTTAAAATATTTTTTGTCAGCCTTGTTCCCTCTCCTTTAGGGCTTTTCCACATGGAACTTTTATCCTGCAATTGAGATTGGATACTCACGGGAATTTACAGGTCTTTTACATGATGCCATCAACCTCCAGCACCTTTCCTGTGCTTTCCAACCATTTCCATGGCTTAATTTGAAACGGAAATAATAAGGTAATAAAAAGATCCAGTTTGAATCAGTTTGAATTTGTCCATGTAAAGGGGAAGTGGCATTATAACAACAGTACCATCTAATGGCTGTATAATGAAACATATAGAACTCACAGATAAATGAAAAAAAGGGAGGAAGGGAAGTGCGTGTACAGGTCCTATCTCAATCCCGCATAGAATTTGGAAGCAGAAGCCCAGATAAAATCGCAGGATAAAAAAACTCTGTGTGGAGATACCCTTAGTCTCTTAACAAAGTAAAACAAGCAGGAAAAGGAAACGATGCTGATGCTTTTAGCACAACCCAGTTTAGTGCCAGAATATTACTTACTTGGGGTCATAACATTTGCTGAAGACCAAATTTCTTAACCAATTTAGAGTTAAGGATCTTTATTTACACCACTTCAAACATACAAACAAACCCTTAAAAAGATAAGCTTCTAACTTGGGACAAGAAATGTATTATTCCTGAAAGGTGTAGGGAGCTAAAGCCACCTGGAATAATAATTTCTAGTTACCTGCAAATTCAGAATAAAAAATCAGTAGCAATCAATTCACATATGAAATGTCAACGTTAAAGTGCTAAAACTTTACCTCCATCAGAACCAGCAATTACTATCTATTCCTGGATAGATACAATTCACAGGCCATTCCAGCAACAGGACCCTAAGGTAGAATTTTATTGCCAGGAGTGAAATACTTACGGATTTATTTCAAAGGTTCATAGGTTGTTGTCAGGGCTAAGCAATAGGCAGTATTCAGAGAGGAATCAGAAGTTATTCCAGGGAGTCAAAGCTGATGGACCAAGTATTTTAGTCAGACCCAAAGAACATACTGAAAAACACCAGCACCATGAAGTCTGTTGTTGCACGTGAAAAATCCCAGCTCAAACAGGAAGCCTTTTATAGTCCTTCCTGACTAGGAGAGTCCAATTGCTGGCCTAAATCAGTGAGGCCACTGTAGAGCATAAGAGTACTTCGCTGCTCTACAAGATGCTCAAAACTGCAGTTTCGGTGGCTCACTTCAAGAGGCAACTGCATTTTTTTGGTTCTAGCACAGGTGGTTCTTAACAACCAACCATCTCTGTTGAATCATTTAACTACATTCACATTTTAATCCCAAGAAATTCAGAGACAAGGGAAACCCTTAACTTTACTAAAAAAATACATTTTACTAAGACTTAAGAGCATTGCAGTGGCTAAGCCAGTGAGTTGAGAACAAGGAAATTGTGGATTCCAATCTCACCTCTGCTGTAAATTCAAGTCACTTTCTCTCAGCTGCAGTCCCTCCTCTACACTATGGGGATGTGAATAGTATAAGTAAGACATACTTATAGGAGTCTTGTTAGACTTACTGTATAGGCTGACCATATGAAAAGGAGGACAGGGCTGATGTAACTTTAACAGTTGTAGAGAAAAGGGAATTTCAGCCAGTGTCATTTGTATGCAATTAGTCCCTGGTGAAATTCCCTCTTTATCACAACAGTTAAAGTTGAAGGCACTATACTAGAGTGACCATATACAAAAGAAGGCAGGGCTCTGCAACTTTAACTGTTGTGATGAAGAGGGAATATCACCAGGAACTAATTGCATACAAATGACACTGGCTGAAATTCCCTTTTCTCTACAACTGTTAAAGTTACATGAGCCCTGTCCTTCTTTTCATATGGTCAGCCTAGGCTTACTGACAGAATGTACACTCCCAAGCACTATATAAATGTATATTATTAGTAGTATTCATATTATATTAAAAGCTTTATATAATTGTTTGTTATGTGAAAGGAAAGCAATCTCAATGTGTAAATGAATAAACCATGTAATAAATGTTGAACATTTACCAAATACAAGAAGTAAATGATTATTCAATAATTAAGGGATTCAATCCTAGGTACCCCAACTGCAAATGGAAGGACTTCTTCAATTCACAGAAGGCTTTTGAGCCAGTGGAAGATCCCCATTATGGAAGGAGGAAGGCAGTTTTTACTAATTCCCCACTACCCCTGTAACCCAGCACACCATTCCGGAGCGTTCCCCAACCCTCCAGAGCAGATTTTTGAAGGGCACAAGGAGCTACAGGAGGAAAGGGGGATTAGCAAAAATCACCTATCCCCTACCCTGGGTTCCTAGAAACAACCTGTGAGGGGAACTGTGCTCATGGGATACTCCTGCTTGCAGAAGAGAACTTAGAATACAAGTCAATGACTATAAAGAACAGAAGTTAAAACAGAACAAAGCAAAGCAACCTTCCCTATAAATGGATATCCCAGTCCTGAAGTTGTAGAACTATTCTTCAAGAATAGTTCCAACCCATCTGGAAGACACCAGATTGAAGAAGGCTAGTTTAGATAGAATCTGAAGGGGGCGGTCATCAGCGGCAAGGCTCATAATGAGTCCCAACATTTATTTTATTATTTATTTATTCATTATGCAGTGTACACAACATAAAAAACAGACAACAAATCCCATATTAAAACCATGCCGTTACACACTAAAAAGCAAATAAGATGACAACTCTTCAACCAGCAACCAAACAATTCAATTTAAAAATCACTTATACTCTGAAACAATCAGATGTTAAGATGCTAGATGTTAGTTGTTAACATGTGGGAAACATGCAAGCACTTTTAAAAGTGATATGCTAATATGAAGTCCATTCGCATTTATTATGTCAGCTTTACTGACATAATTACTGATTCATTTTTAAGAAGTTATTTGGATAACACCACATTTCACAGGCAGAAATTACAAACTGCAGGAGTTCATCTCTCAAGCTTGACTCTTGCACAATCCAACCACAATCCAATTCTACTGTATTGCATTTTGACCTTAGTTTGTAATAATATGCTGGCTTCTTTTTTAAAAAAATGCACCAAGCAAGGAAAGCCTGAAATTCCTGACTACAGCCAATGTCATGAAGCAATGATTTTTCCAGAAAATGCATTTAAAACACATCAATGTTAGAGTCAGCTAATGTATACATAGGAATTGGAAGTGTGTGTGTGTGTGTGTGTGTGTGTGTGTGTGTGTTGTGGGAGCATGAGACAGAACCAAACAGTTCAAAGTCTGAAGAATTTGGGAGAATAATATACTTAAATTTTGAGATGCTATCCTGCTGCATTTACATCAAAGGAAATATTTCTACTAATTTTACCGGGTTGTGGATTGCAGGCTCTGCTATTAGGAATCTAACAAACATTTCTGCATTTTGATTTGGGGGTTGTTTAGGAGTATTTGGTGACATTAAGTCAGAGTGTATTGATTCTGGTTCCTGACTAACTGAATCAATCTATCTCATGAGTCTGAGAGATTTAAGAGAAGCCATTTTTATGGGAGAGCCGCTGTATGATCTGAGCCCAAGAGGGACCCATTAAACAGTATCTTGGCAATTCACTCAGCTACATAGTCATTTGTCACTCCCTCATCTATCCAAGGGCTTAAGAGGACAGCCTATTAATTATAACTGACTTTTTTGGCAGAAAAAAAATTCCAGACTTTCTGGTTCATGCAACGACAAATTTGCCATTAGTGTAGTGTTAGTGCCAACCCAGGTCTGTCACCTGAACATTCAAAAACTTTGTGAGCGCTGCATTTTCTCTGATGCATTTTTTAAAAAATATTTCAATAATTAAAAATAATGGCAACATTCTCAAGTGTCAGCCTTGACACAAATAGTAGATTTAGACTTTGGTGATAAATGCACGCCCTACTATATTTGAAACACATCATTTTTCAAGTAAAGTTGTAATTGAATTACAATTGTGTAGGCACAGAACAATATCTAATTAGCATTTAGATTTCAACTTGCTAATTAACATTTACATTTTCAACATAGCAAGCCTTGATTTTCAGACATGCAGGAGAGAAACAGAAATTAAGCTGCTTGAAGACACAATAATCTCACATAAGCAAGGCCTCGCATATCCAAAATATCAATGGTACCCAGGAAAAGATTTGTAGGCCAAAATATCTGGAGGGCCACAAGTTGCCCGCCACCTCTAGCCCCGTGTCTTATCTTCTCACTATTGAACTCTTGCCCTGGAAGTGGGGGGTGGAAATAAAATTAACTTCACCTTTTCATATTCTGAGGATCCCAGTCAAAAACAGCCAAACACATACCACCAGTTATTACATTAATATTGTACTACTATCTCGTGAAGCACATTCCAAATTCCCTGCTGATAAAGGGTTGTATGCAATGGTAATCCTATTTAAAGCAGGCCCATTGAAATGAATGGGACTTAAGTTAGTATGTATATAATGTGGTCAATACTGAGGCAGAGGGGCTATGCTGTGGCAGTGGTGGTGGGGGCATGCAGAAGCAACAAAACAACTATACATATTTGCATTATATTGCAACTTGGGACAGAGCTGAAATACAGACCTACATGTAGAGGATTGCAGTTGAACTCACTTGAAAATGCAGTATTCTATTTTCAAGGACATGCCCCTTTTCATTTATACAAAGGGTTTCATTTGCTTTCATACCACATTCTGTTCCACCACTTCAACAACCTCGTACAGCTGTTTATTGCTTATTCCTTATGATTAAAGTTCTTCAGCGCAGTGACTGCCACTTCTTGCCAAGCTATTGGAACAAATGAATGCTTCAGTTTTAAAATGTGAAACAAAGAAAATGTGCCACTGGGGAAATGAGGCACTGATGTATGGGGCTGTAGGTTATCTTCTTCCATTCTATTAGGAGGCTATACATATATATATATATATATATATATATATATATATATACCTTAATTTTTCACATATTGCCATCATAGAATGCAAAGTTATTTCCTTCCTTTTCTGGAGAAATAGATGACAATGCAGAATTTCCCCTCTTTGATTCTATCGTTAGAAAGAGTCATTATAGCATGCTACATTTTTAAAAGCTGAAACTGTATCTTTAAGTCTTTCCCATTTTGTATGCTACCGAGGCTGCCTAACAACCTTCAGTGAACAAGTGTATTTCACACTCTGGAAGGCTGAAGAGTGTCAAGGTGGTCCATTGTTCTTTCTGAACAAAAGGGCTCAACAAAGTACTGCCTAACCTTAGTGGAATTGGAATGCCTTTTAATGCAGTCCATCGTCTTTCTCTAAGACTGAATAATAGGCATAAAGGGAATGGGTCCAATTCAGAGCGCCTTGCATAATGCAACAGGAGACTCTCCACCAAAGAAATAGTACTGTTCTGTGGCAATGGATGTTGATCACCATCTGATTCAATCCCCCACAGCTCCAGCTGGAGACCAGCACTAATTTTGTAAACCACCTGTACAGTAGACATGCATGCAACCATGTCAGTGCTGATTACCTGGCCTTAGAAGCTAAGAAGAACCTTGATGGATCCGACCAAAGGTCCATCTAGTCCAGCATCCTGTTTCCCACAGTAGCCCCTTGGAAGCCCACAAGCAGGGCATAAAGGCAATGACCCTCTCCCACAGTCAAGTAATTTTCAGAGGCTTCCTGCCTCTGATACTGGGGCTTATATATGGCCATGGATAGATCCATCCATCATTAATTTGTCTAGTCCCCATTTAAAAGCAGCTAAGCTAATGGTCATCACTACATCTTGTGGCAATTAATTCAATACATTAATTATGTATTGTAAAAAAAAAGTGTTTTGTCTGTTGTGAATCTCCCATCCTTCAGCTTTAGTGGATGATAGAGATTCTCCAGTATTATGAGAGAGGAAGAAAAATATCTGTCCATCCATTGGATATTGGATCTAATCCTCATGCGAGTAGAAGTCCACTCACACAAGAGGAATTCTGCTCACACAATAGAACTTCCCCATCTTCTCCTCCCACCTGCAGCTCCATGCATGCCCCAAATCTGCTCTGGAGGGTACTCCAACACTTGGAGCAGATTTGTGTGTATGCGGGGGCTGCAGAAGAGATGGGAAAATCAGTTTTACCAGTGGCTCCCTCCTGCTGGCAGAAAGACACCTTTGGATACAACCCACTTTCTCCATATCGTGCATTGAAACAACAACAACAACAACACATTATATCATGTCCTCTCTGTTGGATAATAGGAACAATTTGGCATGCTTCCAGACATTAGGGAGAGATAGAGATTGTCCTGTAGCTTGATCTCTTTCCTCTTCCTTATCCCTCTTTCTTCATCTGCAACAAGCAAGTACCATGCAGCTCTCTCCAGAAAGGAAGCAAGTAACCATATCATATGCTTTTGCTGCACCCAGCGTTAGGAGCTGCTTGTAATTAAACAGTGTTAGATAGCCTTCTCTGATTATGTGTATACAAGCACTAATAAACTGAGTTAAGTTGAACTTCTTTTAAACTAGCTCTAGCCTGTGTTTATTGCCTCCAGTACTAAATGCTGTGCTGCCATGCTTTCTCTATATAAAGCAACTCTGCTATCACACCAGACTTTCCAATGCTCTCTTAGTCGAACTAAAAAGTCCCCAAACTTTAGCCACTCTGCATTGAGAAGGTGTTCCAGTTCCCTGATAATGTTGGTCGCTCTTTTATCCACCATTTCTAGCTCACTGTTCATTTGATTCAGCTCAACAGAATCAATGGAGCAAATAGGACATCTGCTCAGCAGGTGTCCACATGCCTTCAGTCCAAGTTAGCGTTGATAAGCCAACTCTGTCCACTACCTCATCTCTCTTCTACACACACAAGTAAACAGAGCTGGCACTGCTGAGCAGCAAGTGCACATAGGACCTCACTACTGCAAGGAGCATTGTACCTGTATCTTGGGAGAGTGGTCCAGATGTGGTTTATTTAAAACCCCAAGCAGCATCCATTCACAAATGCAGAAGTCTTTTTAGAAGGCGATCTTTGCCCAGACATCTGCTTCGACATGTAAATCTCTATGGAGAAGCTCAAATGTTTAGGTAAAATGTCTGAAGGTAATAATAATAATAATAATAATAATAATAATAATAATAATAATAAGGGGTGTGCACAGACCTCCCAGATCGGATCGGGACCCGATTCGGGACCTCCAATTTTGTCCCGGATCAGATCAGACAAAATCGGAGGGGCCCCCGGACCAGATTGGGTCCGATCCCGATCCAAAAATCAGACATCTGATTTTTGGATCGGCCGCCATTTCCCCCCCCCCCCCCATAGACTTGCATTGGGGGAAAGAAAGCTTTCCCCCAATGCAAGTCTATGAGGAAAAAATGGCAGCGGGTGAGTGAGGGGGGCCTAACTCCCTCCTCCCCCCAGGGGCCACCCGTTGTGGATGGCCCCGGCAGGTAAGCCCCCTCCCCCCCGCTTACCTTCCGTGGCCATCTGCTCTCGTCCGCTGCTGGCCGCTACTGCAAGCAGGCTTCGTGGCTTGCCCCTAGGTAGCGCGCCAGGTGATCATCATCAGGTGATGATCACCTGGCGCACTACCTAGGGGCAGGCCGCAAAGCCTGTTCGCAGTAGCGGCCAGTGGCGGATGGGAGCGGACGACCACGGAAGGTAAGTACGCTGCGGGGCCCCTCCCCCTCCCCCCCCTCCCCCCTGTCCCCTGCTTACCTTCCGTGGCCGTCCACTCCCATCTGCCACTGGCCGCTACTGTGAGCAGGCTTTGCGGCCTGCTCCTGAGTAGCGTGCCAGGTGATGTCATCACCTGGCGCGCTACCTAGGGGCAGGCTGTGAAGCCTGCTCGCAGTAGCAGCCAGCGGCGGACGGGAGCAGACGGCCACGGAAGGTAAGCGCACCACGGGCCACCTGCCCCCCTCCCCCCTGCTTACCTTTCGGGGGACGTCCGCTCCCGTCAGCCGCCCCTGCCCCCGTTGTCCGCTTCCATCAGCGGGCGCCCACTGGCGCCCGCCAATGGAAGTGACAGTGGGCACCCGCCGATCCTTCGATCCATCCGATCTGGATCAGAACCTTTCCGGATCAGATAGGATTGGATCAAATGATCCAGCGGTGAGATCGGAAATCGGATAATTGTATCCGATTTCCCCTGGATCGGATTTGAATCGTGGATCGGACCCAATCCAGTGCACACCCCTAATAATAATAATAATAATAATCACCAGTGGATGTTTGATCTTGAGGCTGCTGATGAAGTAGTTCTGAATGTTTGCTTAGAACAACAGCAATTCTTCCTGCTTTCATTTTAGGCTCAGATTTACATGTTTTTAAAACCTAACAAAAAGCTGATAAGGTCCAAGTTCAGAGTGATGCCTTCTATAGTGATTTGTTGGAGACACCATCTAATTTATTTATATGGTTCCCATTACTCTACATGTGGAGAGATTTACTACTACAGATCCCGAAACCTTTAAAACAGTTTGGTCCAGTGAAAAAAGAGATTTAAGAAGTTTAATAAATATGCAATATGAGAAACTATAAAGAAGCTGCACCACAATGCAGCTCTAGTGCTGTTTTTGTGTGTTTTAAAAAACCTATTCCTATCCTGTTTTGCTTTTAAACAATATTTCTGTATTGTCGATCTGGGTTTTTCCACTCTCATATCAAGCATATGAGTAAATGTCATGAACAGCTCGAATATTTCTTGAGGCTTCCTCCCCCCACCCTCCCCCAAGAGCAGAGTGATATAAGCCTTGTATATGTGCAACCTTGTAAGCATAGCCTTCCTCAAAGATCCATCTTATCTCAGGCAAGCAATGCTATTCTTCTCAGGAAAGTAGATACAGGAAGCTGAGAAGAAATTGGGGATGTTGTGAGGAAAATTAGACTTGGACTGAAAGAGGGGAGGGCAAGAAATCACGCAGAGAAGTTCTATGAGGGGGAAAGCAGTGAAGGAGACAGCAGAGACCTACTCACTGCCTCATCCCAGCACACAACCCTGAAGCAGTCCAACATCCAAGCTAAGAGACTGATTGAGAGACAAGGCTTGCCTGCATCCCACCAAGAACTCTGTGATAGCTACGATTTAGGCAGAGAGGGTTGGAAATTTACCAAGGCCTAATTGCCAACCTGCTGCCAGCGTGAGGGAAATGAGTGATACTGTAGCTGTTTCAAAGAAGCTCCAGATTATTGCCATAAGGGTGACTACTACAGGGGACTTAGTACTCTCTTGTTAATTATAAGAAATTGTGTACTTTGTTTACCTTGATTTCTTTCCCCAGCCTCTATCCTTTTGTAAAACTATTCCCTTAATCATGTAGGCTAGAGCCACTGTGGTTAGTGGTTAGAGTGTTGGACTGGGAGTCTGGAAATCTGGGTCCTAGCCTCTACTCGGCCATGGAAGCTCACTGGGTGACTTTAGACCTGTCACAGACTCTCAGCCCAGCCTACCTCACAGGACTGTTGATGTGAGGATAAAATGGAGCGGAGGAATAGGTTCCTTGGAAGAAAAAAGGCAGGATATAAATGCAATAAATAAATAAATTAAATCAATAATATTCAAAATTTATTTCACTAGAAAAATGAAAAATATATGCTTGGCTTCTTGATCCTTCACCCCCGCCTCTTCCTCCTCCTTCATATATTTACTTTTAAAGTATTTCTTGCACGAAAATAAGATCTGGTGCTGTGTCATGCAGCTCTCTTAATTCTTTTGTCTTTAAGCCCTTTATATTTATAAACAATATTTTCATTAAGGCAATCAAACTGAGGAGAGAAACTCTACCTATAAAGCTGAAAGTGTGGGGGGGGGATGTATGTCCAGAAATGTTTACTCACTTCCAGATGAGTTAGAAACTTGAAATTTGGCACACATATAGGTCTGGCTGTACAATGTACCAGAAAAATCTTTAAAAACCATGACATTTTGGGTTTTAAGTATTTTTAAAGAATTTAATTTTAAAAACTAGGCTTATGCCTACAACTCCCAGCATGCCTTGGGCGGAACTCCCAGCATGCCTTGGGCAGGAGGCCAGACTTACCAGCCTTTGATGGCTATTGTGAGAGTGTGGGCATGTGGGCGCTGCGTGCTTTTTACAAGCCAAACTCCTAAAATCAGTCTTGAGCAGTCAAACCAATCCCACATAAAAGGAAACAACCCGCCCACTGTGTGTGGTTTTAAAATCATAAGTAGATACAACAGCATGACTTTGATTACATCGCAGACATATATCTTAGCCCGACCCTAGCAACGCCAGATATATCAGCTAGTAAAGCATAAAAGAAGCATTGAGGATTAAATGCCAGTATTTATCAGGATTACAAATGCAACTTTCTTTTTTCCCTTCACAGACCTCTTCCCATATATGCATAAACATATCAAAGGTATCAACTAATTAAAGGTTTTTAATTGATCAACTATCTGTGTTCAATGCAAATGAAAGATCAAACTATTGGTTTGATTTAAATAATTGTACAGCAGTTCCTGAAGGAAGGTGGTCTTGCCAAAATTTTGAAAGAGTGAAATAATTTTGAATAAATCTGTTTACTTTTGGAGATGGATTAGAAGAATCCAGAGGCCCCAACCTATAGAAATCTACTGCCAGTGGTATTCCAATTAAAACTAGGCCCCAAAATCAAGGCTTCTGGGGTGGGGTCGGGTGGGGGTGGGGTGGGGGTGGGCAGCCTTAGACCCAAGTTCCCCCAATTCTGGATTGGGTTCCTTGCCTACACCAGTCTGAGCGGCCTGGCATAGACGTTTTCCTTCCCAATGGAACAAACATCTGAGAAAATGCATAGGAATGCTCTGTAAGTTTACATTTCTTCACATTTAATATTGGGAGAAAGGAGTGCAAATTTTCTTCCTGTTAGTGGAGGGACATTTAGGAAGTTAAAGTTGCAGAGCTTTTCCTTGTTTACTTCCTGGTGAATTAATCTAGGGGCAAAGATTAATCAGCACTTAAATTGTACGTTACTAATCACACTGATTAATTAATTTAAGTTTGCTATTCTTAAAAATGTCTAGCCTGAGCTTTTAAATAGCAAGGATGGAAAATAGTATGATGTATAATCTGGAGGAGGAGAAGGCATATTGACAGTTTGAATTGTGGAAAATTAAATTTAAACTACATAAACAGCATGTTGATATCTGAAAACAACAGCTACTTTAACATCACTTGCCCGAATATCTGAACCTCTTCAGTTCTAATCTCCAGGTATCTAATCCTCCTGACGAAACAAAAGAGAATGGAGGGAAATAAGTGCATGGTTCTCTAGTCTTCCATTTAAAAAGAGAAAATTATGAGGTGGGCAGGATAAGGCATGTTATTATACATGTTTTGTTGGCTGCTGTAAATCATAAGGAGAGAGAGACTGCAACACTTCCTTTAAACCAGATATCACCCATGCGTAGACTGAGAATGTACAATTTTGTTGAAACCTGATAGTAAGATATTTGTTCTGCCCAAGAAGGAAAGCCCCCAACCTTTTCCCCAACCTCAGCTAGCACCATTTTGGGGGTGTTCCTGCTTTTATTCTACAGGGGTTCATAAGGATATAAAATATGATGTGCCTGTCCTTTGAGCTCAGTTCCACCCGCATGGGGAGACCATATGACAGGAAAAACCTGGATTGTCAGGATTTTTGGTAACAAATCTGGGAACGGGGGAAATTTTGAAATTTGATGAAAAATCTGTATTTTTCCCATCCTCCCCAGCCAAAGGACAGCTCTACTTTAATGAGAATTAACAAAAACATTTACAGCTCCCCCATTTTTAAAGATGAAGAAATGAAACTTGACACCATGATAGCTTTAAGGAAGGGCTTTAGCCATGCCAAATTTGAAGCAGATCCATTGATTCATTGATTTTTAGGATTTTTAAAAAAGTTTGAGGTTTTAAAATATATATTTTTTAAAAAACTGTCATTTTTAAAGGTAAAGAGATGAAATTTGGCACCATGATAGTTCTCACATAGGGCTTTATCCTTGCCAAGTTTGAAGCAGATCTGTTCATCAGTTGATTTTTAGGAATTTTGTAAAATTTGAGATTTTAAAATTAATTTCTTAAAAAGCCACTGGAGCCATATCCTTCAAACTCAGGTTGTCAAACCTCCTCTTTAGGAGGATTTTCAGATTTTGAGAATTTTCAGCCCTTGGCATCAAGGGAATATCAAGTTTTTAGCTAAGAAGTGCTGGGCAAGCAGGGCACCTTTCCTGTTGCAGATTTGATGGGCAGTCGGGCACCTGGAACTCAGCAGAGGCGAGGCATCCACAGATCAAAATGTGGGAAAGGAGAGGTCAGTCAAAGCAGCCCACAGGGCAAAATGGAACAGGCCAGAGGTCTTTTTCTCAGAGTTTCACATCGTGGGCAATGAAGGGTCATCCTTAGAGAAAAACTCTCATGACCAACAGTGAGGTGTCAGTCGAGAGAGAGGCTCTCATCTTTGTGGATGTCCTGTTGATGCGGATGTTGGAACCTGGCATGTTGTTGCTTTGCTTTGCTACCCCTTCCCTTCAATTTCACTTTGTTCACTTGTGAGTTAGGGTGCCTCTACAAGAGAGGTTTAATGCACTTTGAAGGTTCATTAAAAATTTTACCTCTACAAGAATGGAGCGCAAATCGGGCGTAGAGGCGCATTATCTCCCCGATAATGCGCATTTTCGAATGCGCGTTAAATCGCGAGTTTTATTTTGCTCCGGCCGTTAAAGCGCATTTTCCCCGTGTGAACAAGCGATTATGCACATTAACTTCTTGTAAAGCGCTTTTTGGACATCTATTAATGCGCTTCGCCGCCTCTCGCTGCCTCCCGTGCAGAGGGATTAGGAGTAAATGCGTGTCTGCAATAATGCGCATAATCGCCAAACCGGGCGCAAAAGCGAATCCTTGTAGAGGGAGCCTCAGGCTCTGTTTGCACTGCTGGCATGCAATGCAGAACGTTTGAAGTGTGTGTCAAAGAAAAATAGATAGATTTGTGGCTTGGGCTGGCTGGCATATCTTATTGGTGGGTTCTGTGGGTTCCCCCTCCATTTCCTATGTGAGTGTAGCCTTTTGAATCACACATGGTCAGTTTTGCTCCGATACCTTAGCTCAGGCTGCTGAATTTACCTGAACTTGCCTTAAACGGACTTTGTCCGTTCAGGGTTAAATCGAAACAGAAACTAAAAGCGGAGCACTCAGGGCGCAAGAACAGCACGAGGGGGACAACGTCATGCGAGTCCCTCGCTGAAGCGGAGTGAGGATACAGTCAGAAAATATATTTGAGGGAAAAGGAGAATGTATCACACAGAGTATAGCAAAAGCTTCAAAGTACAGCAAAAGCTACAAATGTAGGAGTAAGTGAAGTTAATTTCAGATACGTTGTCCTTTATTTCAGTGATTTTAACATTAAGATGTTATGTAGAACAGATTTGTCTTAATTATGTGCTGTAAAATCAGATATGTGACCAAGGCTATGTTCAGGTGGGCACACCCCCTTGGTGCTGGACATGCCCCCTGGGGCCAGATATGTTGGTGGCAGCCGACCATGTTGTCCTCCTTTTTGATTTCCAAAATATGGTCTCCCTACACCCGCACACACCACATACCTTTCAGCTAGGCTTATATGGATACTTTCACAGCTAGGATAATGGGAAAAGAAAGCTCCAGCACTTTATTTCAGCTGACACCAAAACCCGTTACAGAAGCCAGTATCAGGCTCCAGAGCTTGCATCTCCCATAGCAGAAAATAAACTGTTTTTTCTATAACTGCAAACTGCTGTGACCACATGTGGAATGCTTTTTCCTCACCCATTCTATAGCTTGAAGACTAGACTCCCCCAACATGGTGCCATCCAGGTGCAAAGTGTATTATAGAGAATAAGGGGAGATCTTGACAAAAGGGTGCCATTTATTTTATTTTATTTTTTTGCAGCAGCCATGTGTTGTAATGTTTATTGCTATCCTAAGCTAGAGTAGTGAGCCTTCAAACATCTCAGACTAGGGACATTTGTAGGGATGACTGAGGCTGTGCAATATATTGTTCAGCTACCAGATTTTAAAATATATGGTTGGAGTAGTTTGGGGGGAAATGGAATCTCATAGATGTTGGTAAGATAGATAGATAAAACTTTATTGTTTCAACCAGTGGTTACAACAAGTATAGTAAAAACAATAGTAAGACAAATCATGCATTCTGCAAGGTCAAAAATTTTGTTCTATACATTTGCGCTGCAAGAGCAAAATTGGCCAATGCCAATAAGACATGTTGGTGTTTCTGGCCTATGGGCCTTTATGAATCTAGAACTGACTTCACAGCAGGAATGCTGATAAATAAGGCACATGAAACTTAATCCAGACAAGACTGAGATGCTGTTGGTGGGGGGTTCCTCTGACCGGATGGAGGGTATTCAACCTGTTCTGGATGGGGTTGCACTCCCCCTGAAGGAGCAGGTTCGTAGCTTGGGGGTTCTCCTAGAACCATCTCTGTCACTTGAGGCTCAGGTAGTCTCGGTGGCACGGAGTGCCTTCTACCAACTTCGGCTGGTGGCCCAGCTACACCCCTATCTGGACAGGGATAACCTAGCTTCAGTTGTCTATGCTCTGGTAACCTCCAAATCAGATTACTGCAATGCGCTCTACGTGGGGCTGCCTTTGAAGACGGTTTGGAAGCTGCAGCTTGTGCAGAATGCAGTGGCCAGACTGGTAACAGGGACCAGAAGGTTCGAACATATAAGACCGATTCTGGCCCGCTTGCATTGGCTGCCTGTAGGTTTCCGAGCCGGATTCAAGGTGCTGGTTTTAACCTATAAAGCCTTACACGGTTTGGGATCACAATACCTGATGGAACGTCTTTCCCGACATGAACCTACCCGTTCACTACGCTCAACATCAAAGGTCCTCCTCCGGGTGCCTACTCCGAGGGAAGCTCAGAGGACGGCAACAAGGGAGAGGGCCTTCTCTGTGGTGGCCCCTCAATTATGGAATGATCTCCCCAATGAGGCCCGCCTGGCGCCAACACTGTTATCTTTTCGGTACCAGGTCAAAACTTTTCTTTTCTCCCAGGCATTTTAACAGCTCAGGTTGAGGTTTGATTGACATTGTGGCCAGGCTTAACAGTTAAAATGTTTTAAAGTGTTTTAATGACAGCTGTTTTATGTTTATGGTTTTAAATTTTGTATATTGTCATTTTAATGCTCAATCTTTTTAATTTTTGTAAACCGCCCAGAGAGCTTCGGCTATGGAATGGCATATAAGTGTAATAATAATAATAATTTTCTAGAAATCTGTTCATGCAATTTCTAGAAGAAGAAGAACTGGAAGTGTTTAATAGTGGCTTTATTGTTAGTTTGGCACATACCACAATGTTCTTGGCACCAGAATGATCGCCACAACAGCACCTGAAAAAAAAAAAGCTGCAGAAGAAGACATGGAAGAAATCAGAGACATTGGGGAGGTAATTGGGAAGCTTTAAACATTCGTGTTAAATCAGAAATCAATCAAGGAAATGTATGATAGGCAGCCCTGAGCCCTGGCATTTCTTATTACACAAATTAAGCTCTTGGGAGCTTTTCTAGAAAATCATTTATGCAAGCAATGTTGCTTATTTGGGGGGCAGAATCCAGACAACTTCTTCAAGGAAGTGCTTTTTTTTCATGTCTTCCTAGCACTACAATTGAAGCTGCAGTTAAAATGCCACTCAGGTTGGAGTGATTTGTGGAAAGTGCTTGTTGTTGTGTCAATGTCATGATCCCCTTTTGGATAATGTTTTTGGCAACACTGATGACGAGTGACACAACCACCATCAGCCTGTGCCACATTGTGACCCTAACTTGCCAAGAGGGGAACTGACAACAGCAACTAGCTTCAGAGCAAAAGATAGAGATACTTCTTGTTGGCTTCTCACTTACTCAGTCACTCATTCCTACAAATGCAAACATACAACATACGCACACACACACACACAATTGAACTCAATTTATTAGGCAATGAAATGAAGGTCATAGCCAAAGAAATCAACATTACCAAACAGTACAATACAAGATAGTGACAATATTTTTTAACACAAATTAAAATTCAGTGTGCAACATACAGATACTCAATGCATTACAATATATAAGTGCAAAGACCATGTTTCTTAATCACAATATTTATCCTTCTGGGCTATTCTAAATTGGGCTGCTTTTACCGCAAATCTAGCTGTGTTAAACTTAACAGACTTGGATGTACTTGAGAGCAAATATATGATTTTATCCATATCATTAAGATTAGCTACAATCTTCAGACTTTGTCTTGAGCCATTAGTGAAAAAAGCTATAGAGGTGAATCTAAGAAACAGTTTCTCCACATATTGCTAAACCCTTCCCACTCTACACACACACACACACACACACACACACAGGAGCACATGCAATCTAACCTGTTTTGAAAAGGGGGGGACAGATGTGTTGCTGGGGGGAGGAAGGGGAACAGCAGCAAGGCCATTTACTCCTGTAGTAAAGTGTAATCAAGCACTCCCAAAGTCTGCTGTTCCGGGAAAACATGGCTCCATGTCTGAAAAGGGACTTGGACCCCCTCTAGATGGATTCCGTTTGACGCCTGTTCCTCCGATTATGCGCATCTTCTCGGAAGCGCTTCATCGGAAATGCTTGCATGCAGGAGGTAATTGAGCACTCAACAGGTGACCTTACCGGTTGTTTCAAATGCGCTTTACAAGTAGTTGATGTGGAGAATCACTTGTTCACATAGTCAAAATGCGCTTTAACGGCCGGAGCAAAATAAAACTCGCTATTTAACGCGCATTCGATAATGCGCATAATTGGAGAGAAAACGCGCCTCTACGCCCAATTTGCGCTCCGTTCTTGTAGAGGTAAATTTTTTAATGCGCCTTGAAAGAGCTTTAAATACCTCTTGTAGAGGCAGCCTAAGGTTTTCTGGTCTTGAAGAAAAGCAGAAAAACAGGTTCCATAGGAGGCCTTGCACAGCCCATGTACATTGCAGATGCCTTGCATACAACTTTCTGGCCAGCCATTGTGCTCTGATTGCCTTAATTCCTCAGTTAACACTTGCAAATTTCAGATCAGATTCTAAACCTTCCTGTTTAAACCAAACAGAAGGATGAATAAAGTATTCAATGCCTTTAACAGCTGAAAACTCAATATTGTGTAAGCAGGTATGCTTACATGACTCTTTTGTCACTGTTGATTAAGCCAATCAGCAAAGCCCCACTGGCTGTCTTGCTTACCTGGATGTGTGGAAGCCAGAGATATGCACCCATCAACTCCCATCTTTTTCTCTCATCAGGAAAGAAAGAAGAACCCATTGTCTTCTTTCTTTGCCGCCTAGAAATCCATTTTCCAACGTCCATGAACAATCTTAGAAGAAAGACTTGTTTTGTTTTGTTTTGTTTTGATTATTAAATCCTGAGAGAAGAAAGATAAAAACAGCAAGCCAGATTCATGAATTACTCAGGTGCAGCGAGGGAGGGAAGGAAGAGGACTCCTTTCATTTTTTCTGCTCAGAAGAGCAAGTTCCTTTTCCTCCCTTCTTTCTCTCCTTCTTTCCCAGAGAAGGAACTCAATAGAGCTCTCCATCACTTCACAAGTCAGCAGATAAGGCACGGTACATCTTTTGCACTATCTTCTATTTCCCTTCTAACTGATCCAAGCTCCAATCATTCCCTTTTCCTCCCCTTTTCCTGATATTCCATCCCACTCCAAATTCCAAAACCCACTGGCTTTGGAACTCCTTTTATGCCTCTCCACCATCTACCCATTTTACTCCAACATCCCTACTTTTGCTCTAACACCTTCAGAGGATAGGGTCCAACATTTGGAAAGAACTACTGACTACTGGAGAAGGGACAGTGTAAAAGCCAGAATGGGTCAGAACATAAATTAAAAAATCCACCCAAACCAAAATCTTGCGTTAGAGACACTAATATTTTAAGGGGGCATGGCTTCAGCTATGGAGTGAACGGTAGACATTTTTGGATCTCCACAAGCATTGAAAATAAAAAGAAAAAAATCCTATCTTTGACTGCACGGACTGTAAGTTATAAAACAAATTTATAAATTGGAAGCAACGCTGTATTGGTGTGGGGAGGATAACACAAACAGCGTAAAAAGCAGATAAAGAAGCCTGAGCTGGCTGCCAGAGGCCAGCAGATTGAATAAATAAATCTTGCGGAGGATACAGTTTTTTTTCTCTACCTAATTGTTTTAAAAGGGCTAATAAGGACTTTAAGACTTGGAAAATGATTTAAGAGTTATACGGGGATGAAGCTGCCCTCCAAAGTAGTTGGCTGAATGCCAGATGAGCAGAGACCATGGAAAAAAAGCTTTTCCCTCTCCGAAGTGGGCAAGAAAGACTAGATTACATCCTTTCTGATAATAATTTAGCTCGGCTTACTAGAACTATGTCTGATAAAGCACAAGAGAAAACGGCTCCGTCTCAAACCGGAAGTGGCAATCATAAAACTGGAACAAAGCCAGGAGCTGTTCCTAAAGGAGCCAAGCCACAGGAAAGCCAACAAATGTCGTCAGTGGAATTACTGGCAAATATAAAAGCAATGATGAATGACAGTTTGGGGAAGCAGGAGGAAACCTTATGAAAGAGGTCAAGAAGGAGATTTTCAACTCTCAGAAGGAGATACTAACAGGCTTTAAAGCTGTAGTGGAAAAGCTGACATCTCTGGAACAGCAAACGGAGGAAAATAGGGAAATAAGTAAACAACAAGGAATCAAAATAAACGAATTGGACTTACGTCTAATTGCTATGGAGGATAGAGACCGAAGAGTAAATATTCGAATCAGAGCCTTCCAGAAGCAGCAGGTGGAAAATCCAAAGATACTGAGAGATAAGATTATGGAATGGATTAAGGAGATGGACCCCCAAACAGCTTGGGAAGATGCTGATATTGAAAGGATCCACAGAGTTGGAAACAAGAGAAGGGGGATGCTTCCAAGGGACATAATTGTTAAATTTGCGAATTATTATAAAAAAGAAAAGCTAATGCAAGCAATTAGACGTGCAGGCCAACCAATGTTTCAATCAACACCTATACAGGTCTACAATGATTTTTGTCCTCAAATCATTCAATGGAGGAAAAGTGTGAGAATGTGTACAGTAACCCTGCGGAAGAAGGCTATTGCTTATAGCTGGGGTTCCCCAGTATTTCTGAGATTTGTGTGGCAGGGGAAACAACACAGAATAACATTGTGTGAGCAAGGGATGGAATTGCTGGAGAAGTTGGGCCTGATAGAAAAAGATGCAGATGGAAGACAAGAACAAGAAGAAGAAGAACAAGGGGCAGCAGGAGGCAGTCTGTGACTGAGTTTGGGATTAAAAAGGGATAGAAGAAGTGAATTAAAGGGAGAAGAAGATCTACTGTTGCTCCAGGGTGGTGAAGTCACCTCCCCCACCCCTGAAGAGTTCTAAAGGGGTTGGGAACTATTGCCCAGGATGTTCCTGGTGATGAGGGGGGAGAAATTTTGGGTAAGTGTGCAGGGGAGGGGGGAGGGAGGGGGGTTAAATGTAACACATATAGAGACCAACAAAGAGTATTAAGGTTGGGAAGATGGAAAATAAATTAAGAATTGTAACTTTAAATGTTAAGGAGCTGGGAACTGTTATTAAAAGGAAGAGGATAGAACTGATGTTAAATAAAGAAAAAGCAGATATAATATTTTTACAAGAAACTCATCAATCGAAGGAGGGTGTAAATGAGTTTAAAATGAGGGATGTGGGTGTATATGAGAAGGCATATGAGACTTCTAAAGCGAGAGGTGTAGCGATTATAATTTCTAAAAAATGTGGTATCAATATAGTAAAAGTGAAGAGGGATGATATGGGAAGATTTTTGATGGGGAGGAGGAATATGTATTGATTAATGTTTATGCTCTAAATGAAAAACAGATGGAATTTTACGATAAAGTCTTTAAAGCTGTGGGAGATATGGGGAAAACGAATATTGTAATGACTGGTGACTTTAATATGGTGATGGATAAAGATAAGGATAAAGATAATATAATGAGAGCTTTAAAAGGTGGTGGTAAAACTGGATTAAGTAAAGTGATGGTTGGAAAAGAATTAGTAGATGTTTGGAGGCTAATAAAAGGGGAAGAAAGGAAATACACCTTTTATTCACCGAAATATAAGAGTTATTCTAGGACTGATTATATTTTTGTATCAAAGAATTTGATTTCTAAGATCATAGATTGTGAAATAGGAGTTATTAAAGTCACAGATCATGCATTAATGAATATGGATATTAAAATGCAGAAAGATTATAGAGGAGCAAAGAGGTGGAGCATGGATACAAAGATTTTAAATTATAAAAATATTGTTGAGAAAATGAAAAAAGAGATACAGACATATGGGAAATTAATGAAATAGGGCAAAACTCTCATGGGTTAGTTTGGGACACGATGAAGGTGGTAATAAGAGGGATATGTATTAGGGAATCATGTACTTTAAGAAGACAACAGGAAGCACAAAGTAAAAAGATTGAAAAGGAGGTAAGGAATTTTGAGGAACAATTAAGAATAACAAAAGATAAACGCCTATACGCTCAACTTCAAGCTAAAAAGAAGGAACTTGAGGAAGCGGATTTAGAAAGAGTCCAAAAGGATTTGTTATATTTGAAAAGGGAATTTTTTGAATACAGTAATAAAAATTCTAAGATGTTGGCCAGGTCCACACAGTCAAAGAAGGCAAAGAATACGATAGGGACAATTAAAGATAAAACATGGAAAAGCTGTAATTTGATGAAAGATAAATTAAATATATTTCAGGAATTTTATCAGAAATTATATGCATCAGAAATGGGCCCTCAGGCAAGATTAGTGGAGTATGTAGAGAAGAATTGGAAAATAAGATTACAAGGGGAAGATAGGGATTATATGGAAAGTTTAGTTAGGGAAAAAGAAATAGAAGAAATTATTGATAAATTAAAAGGAGGGAAATCTCCAAGTTTAGATGGGTTGGGGCCGGAATATTATAAGATATTTAGAGAGTTATTGATACCGAGATTGAAAGTATTATTTAATAGTATACTAGAGGGAGGAAAGACCCCACCATCATGGGATCATTCTCTGATCATATTAATCCCGAACCAGATAAGGATTTAACGGACCCAGCTTCTTATAGACCTATATCTTTAATAAACCAAGACTCAAATTTTTTTACGGCAATTATAGCAAAAAGAATGAGCACTTTTATAAATAAATATATTAAAAAAGATCAATACGGATTTATTTCGGAGAGGCAAATGCCTAATCTAATAGGGAGAGTATTGAATATAATAAATGTTATTTAAAAAAAAGGAATATAAAAGCAGGGTTGATGGCATTAGATATTTTCAAAGCGTTTGACTGTGTGGAATGGCCAGCATTAAAAACAATCATAAAAACATTTGGGTTCGGAGATAAATTTATAGGAGTGATTAATCAGTTATATGTAAATAATAAAGCAGTGGTAATGGTTAATGATGGATTAACACAACAGATTATTTTAGCCCGGGGTACTAGGCAAGGGTGTGCACTCTCCCCGATATTATTTGCAATAGTTATAGAAACTTTGGCAAATGTTATCAGGGAAGATGGGAGATTAAAAGGGATAGGAGGAAAAGAAAAGATAAAAATTAATATGTTTGCGGATGATACATTAATGACATTAGAAAATCCTCTGGAGAGTGTGGAGGAGATAAAGCAGCATTTGAGAGAATTTGGGGAGATTACAGGATTATAAGTAAATTGGGGGAAGTCCGAAATGATATTATTTAATTATAATAAGAAGGAAAGGGAGGAGTGTAGTAAAAAATTGGGTTTTAAGATTAAAAATATAGTGCGCTATTTAAGAGTTAATATTGTGAAAGATTTAGAAAAGTTAGAGGAAATTAATTTTAATAGTTTGAAGAAACAGATAATGAAAAAATTAGAGGCTTATAGAAAGTTAAAACATTCATGGTTTGGTAGAATAGCAGTTATTAAAGTGAAGATATTACCTAAGATTAATTTTTTATTTAGAATGTTACCAATTAAAATAACGGAAGTAGAGCTAAAGAGTTGGCAAAATATGATAAATGCTTATTGTAATGGAGATAAAAAAGCAAGGATTAACAAAGGGAAATGGTATAAGACACAAAAGAAAGGAGGGTTGGGACTTCCAAATATAAAGATGTATTATATAGCTAATCAATTAAGATATGTTATAAATAGCATAATAGGGAAAGAAGATTTAGAATGGTTAGAGACGCAGACGGGAAATAGAGTTAAAATTACAAAGTATCTTCTTTAGCAAAATGGAAAATCCACTATTAAAAAATATTTTAGAGATGTGGGAGAGGTATAAAAAATAATAATACCAGGAATCTCTCCTCTAACTCCTGTTGTATTATTGGAAAACTTCCCAGGGAATTTAAAAAGAGATATGGAAGAGGTACTGAGGGGACAGAAAATTATTAAGGTGAAAGACTAGTTGAAAAGAATGTTTAATAAGGAGCAAATAGAAGAGATATTAAGAGGACAAAAGATATCTTGGTTCAAATGTATACAATTGGAACAATGGACACAGGATTGGAAAAAGAAAAATAAGGATTGTAGAGATAATACTAGATTTGAAGATTTAATAGAATCATGAGAAAAGGAAGGGGAAAATAAAAGTAAAAAAGGTATGATAAGTGAAATCTATAAAATACTGATAGAGCATGGAGACCAACGGGATTCTCTTAAAACAATATGGGAAGATGATGTAACAAAACAAATCAGTGATTACAACTGGGGGAAGATTTGGGATGCAAGAATGTTAAAGTTATTATCAGTTAGGATAAAAGAGAATTATTACAAAATAATTTGGAGATGGTATTTAATACCAGCAAGACTACATCAGATAGACAAGACAATTTCAAAGAACTGTTGGAGGGGATGTCAGGAGGTTGGAACATATTTCCATATGTGGTGGACTTGTGAGCATGTACAAAAATTTTGGAAAAGGGTGTTTAAAGAAATAAGTGAAATAATGGGAAGCATTGTGGAAGCAAGTCCAAAACTGGCTCTACTTTCAATATGGGATAAAGGAATTGGGAATCAAAATATGAGGGATTTGATTAACAACCTCCTGACACCCGCTAGATTAATGATAGCTAAGAATTGGAAAATACAAGGGAATTATACAATAGAAGAATGGTATAAAGAAATATGGGATATTGCACTTAATGATAAATTAACATGTAATATAAAAGTAAAGAGGGGATTATCCAAGAAGAATGATTTTGAAAATATATGGTGGCCATTTTTGGAATTTGTATTAATAAAGGGGACAGGTTGTACACCTTTAAAAGATCCTTTACAATTTTGGAAGAATATATAATATAAATGAATAAATGAATAAAAGAAAGTCTCATTGGGTTAGGGGAGCACGGGGAGTTTGTCAAGGTTTTGTTAGTATTTTATGTTATGATTATGTTGTATTTTATGTTGAAAAATAAAAAGTATTTTAAAAAAAGAACAATATTTTAAGACAAAACCCCTTACAATTTTTTATTATTATTATTATTATTATTATTATTATTATTATTATTATTATCTTTCTCACTTGTGGCATTTTTTCTAGATGGACATGACGGGCTATGCCAAGTCATGCTGTCTTTTACAGATTCAGGAATTTCCTGACAATTGAGCATGTTTTAAGTATGACTGCTTTCTGGATGTTGGTGTGGATGTATTTTGGTAGGCCCAGTTTCTGAAGGTTTTCTGTATAATTTTTTGATGTGATGCTGGTGACTGATGTGACTAATGGAATAATTGTGACCTTTTCCTGTTGCCATAGTTCTTTGACTTCTATGGCTAGTGGTGTATTACTATTATTATTATTATTATTAAAGCCCAGGATGCCTAGAACCCATCTGGAACAGAACTGAATGGACCGGAACGACAACTTCCTAGTGAACCAAGCTAACCAAATTCACCAATCATGTATAACTACATGGAAGTATTGCAATAAGCCACAAAACCACCACACACAAAAACACGCTTTGGTATCCATTCCAGCAATAATCCAAAAATGGCTCAAAACATCAAATGAGTCAAATCAACCCAATTCACTAGTCACACATAACTGGATAAGAGTAATGCAATACGTCACAAAACTTCCACAGAAACCAGTACCCATTCCAGCTGCTTCAGGCCATTCTGTTCTGTTCCAGATGGGTTCTGGGCATCATGAACTTCATAATAATACACTATTGTAGGGGTTTCAGTCCTAAAATATTGTTTTCAAGTGTCTCTAACACATGCCATTGTTTTTGGCATGTTTTTTTAAAAATAAAATAAAGGGGCCATTCTGGCCTTTACACTGTTCCACTGGAGAACTGATTACAGCTCGGATCAAAGTATCCTACCGTTTGCTAGCCCTTTTACTATGTTCTGTATTGAGGCCAGTTTTCAAAGTCCATTGCAGTAGATTTCTATTATATAGAAGAATGGCAGGGAACACTTTTTTCTGATGAGGCAGCATTCCCTTGGGGGTAATCTGTTGGGCTGTCATGCCAGTGTAGTGGGGAGGGATAGATTGCTTTTGCCAGAAGTCTGAACTGATTGTTTGCAGAGAGTTTTCGAAATTAGGTTGCGGGTCACAGGTTGCCCACCCAAGAAAAATACATTTAGATCTAAGATTTGTTAATATCTGCTACATGAGAGCTCCTGCCTGTTTCTACTGCTGGTCAGGCTCCTTCTTACTGGAGTTTTCAGATTTTCTTTCAATCTTTTCCCACATAAATACCTGAGGCATCTATCTTTCTCTAATACACATACACAGAGAGCTCTTGTACAGATTGCCAAACCAGTAAGATATTATTGAATTGAATTGTTTTTATTCTACGTTCTGCTGCTGTTTTATTGATCCCTCCATCTGTCAGAATTTCTATTGCACTAATCACCACAGCATCGTTGCGTTTTATGCAGCCTGCAGTGAGATCCATTTCTCTAAATGGAGATTCACAGTACACACATCAAGGCTATTTTTTACAGATGGGATCATCAACTCCAGACCCAGTTTCAGAGCATTAGTCAGCTAGGATTCTTCCAGCTCTGTCAGTGATATCTTTTACTGAGATCTGGTGAGTTGTAGGGCACTGATAGAAATACTATCTTGCATGCATCTTTAAAATATATCTTCAGTGAAATAAATATAATATTTTAAAAGTTTTCCCCCATTTCTCTTTGAGGATGAAATGAATGATCTCATTTTCAAGGGTAGCTTTTTAGAAATAGAGCGATATTTTAAAAAATATATCAATAATAAAACAGCAATACGTTACTGTCCTCTTAAACACTAGATGGAGGGGGATTTAAGCTTCCCCCCTCCTGCTTTCATCCTGAAATCTGCACACACACCTCATGATTCCAATGAAGACATTTTAAGTCCTCACTCCCACCCCATAGGAAGTTGGAATATTGAGACAAAAATGGAAAAGGGGGAAGCTTAAATCCCTCCTCCCAGAGCACCATGGTCCCAATCTGATTATATACAAACACACACACACACACACACACACACACACACACACACCAGAGCTAAGTGTTGTTTTTAAAATTAGTATTGAGATGACTCTAATTTTTATCTTTTTGTAGCCCCTCTTAACATAATAAATGGTTTAGGAATCAAATCTGTTGAAATATATCTCCCTCCCCATTAAATAACAATCATAGTCTTCATATGGTAACATACTTATGTTTTTGTTATGAACTCTTGAAGCTTTAAAACAGAGGTTGAACCCTGTGTCCCTCCAGGTATTGTTCAATTCCAACTCGCATAAGCCCCAGAACTCCTGATAGAACCATAAATCAGAGTTGGAAGGAACCTCAAAGATCATCTAGTCCAACCCACCTGTTCTGCAAGAAATACACTACTACAACTCCATCAATTGGTGGCCATATAGCCTCTGCTTAAAATCTCTAATGAAGGAGAACTTACCACCTCCTGCGGCAGTCTATTCCATTGTCAAAGAGCTTGCACCATTTGGAAATTCTTCCTAAAAATGAATATAAATTCTTTCTCTTGTAATGTGAACCACTGCTTTGGGTCCTGCTCCCTGCAGCAACAGAAAATAAACTTTCTCCATCATCTATGTGACAGCTCTTCAAATAATTAAAGGTGACAATCACATCAGTTCTTGATTGTCTCTTTTCCAAGCTAAATATACCCAACTCTCTAACCTTTCCAGACAGGACTTGGTCTCCAAGCCCTTCACCATCTCTGATGCCTTCCTCTGGACATATTTGATATCTTTCTTAAACTATGGTGCCAGAACTGGACATAACATGCTAGGTGAAGTCTGACAAAGGTAGAATAGAATAGTACTATAACCTCTCATGATCTGGACATTTCTGTTGATGCACCTAGAATTGCATTAGCCTTTTTACCTACCACATCACACTATTGACTCATGTTTATATGCCAATGGCCTGCTTGAATAAAAATACTTTTGCCTGCTGGGGGATGGACAACAGCAAGGGGGCCAAGCTCACATCCCTCGGTATGGAGTATCAGAGTCTGGGAGCAACCACTGAAAACCCAGGATTTTCTTCAGTTCTGGTTCATTGTTCTATGTGAACATAGCCACAGTATTTAAGTAATCTTCATGTGTCAACTTTATATTGTATATACAGGAAGCCCTAAAAGAGATCTTCATGAAACAGCAGGTCTTGGAGTAAAGCAAAACAGACCAGATGTTTGGGAAATGCATAGGGCAATAGAGCCTAAAACCGCAGTAGGACAGTTTCTCTCTCTCCTTTGGTTAGAACAGAAATGACAGAGAAAGCTGGGCAATGTTCTCTACTGGCAGTTGATCTAACTAAAACACCTACTCACTAAGATTTACCCATCAAGCCTCAGTGCATCTGAGACACCCCCACTGATTTCCGACGAAGCTTGTTGGATAACTCCCAAGGCCTGTGGTGTTCCTGTATAAACAAATTACAAATAGTTCCAATTTGGTTACTCTGACACCATGTGAGGAATGGAATAAAGAACTGTATCAAACCATATTGCAAGTTTATCTGCTCTGCTTACTGCAATAAATTGTTTAATTTTTTTTTTAAATGATAATTGCATGTTTAATGGAAATTGGGCTTAAAGACACCAAGTTGCAGAGGCCAGCCATATTTTGGGACCATAAATGCTATTATTTTTGTGGCATCACCTCTAACTTCCAAAGATCAAATTTAGAAAGTAAGTACAAAGGTTAAATCTTTGCGAGCCCGCGTGGTGTAGCAGTTAGGGTGTTGGACTGGGCCATGGAAGCTCATTGGGTGACTTTGGGCCATACACAGATTCTCAGCTCAACCTATCTCACAGGGTTGTTGTGAGGATAAAATAAGAGGAAGATGACTATGTAAACTACCTTGAGTTTTTTGCAAGAAGAAAAAGTTCGGATCAGTAAATCTGATCTGGTCTTATCAAAGTGCTGGTCGTATCAAAGGCCTAATGCACCTGTATCAATAGAGGATGGATGTCACTACTCACCACACCAGTTTATTATTAAGAAATATACACAAAGCTAATAAAGCGAAATGACAAAAGTCAGGCCTCATGAGATCATTTGTCCTTTAAAAGGATACTGAACACAGTGCAAAGAGAACTGATTTCAGGTACACATAAGAAGAACATAAGAAGAGCCATGTTGGATCAGACCAAGGGTCCATCTAATCTAGCAATCTGTTCACACAGTGGCCAACCAGCTGTCGACAGAAAACCCACAAACAGGTCAGAAATGCAGCAGCACCCTCCCGTACCATGGGATAGAGTCTCTGGATTTTTACCCAAGGTAGGCTCTTGGGAGAATTATATATAGGGTGACCAGATAAAATCCAGGTCAGGGCTCCTGTAACTTTAATAGTTGTAGAGAAAAGGGAATTTCAGCCAGTGTCATTTGTATGCAATTAGTTCCTGGTGATATTCCCTCTTCATCACAACAGTTAAAGGTGCAGGCACTATACTAGAGTGACCAGATACAAAAGAAGGCAGGGCCCCTGCAACTTTAACTGGTGTGATGAAGAGGGAATTTCACCAGGTACTAATTGCATACAAATGACACTGGCTGAAATTCCCTTTTCTCTACAACTGTTAAAGGTCCCCTCTACAAGGATTCGCTTTTGCTCCCGGTTAGGCGATTATGCGCATAATCGCTGAAGCGCATTTACGCCTAATACCTCTGTACGAGAGGCGGCGAGAGGCGGCAAAGCGCATTAACGGATGACCAAAATGCGCTTTACAAGTAGTTAATGCGCATAAGCGCTTGTTCACATAGTCAAAATGCGCTTTAACGGCCGGAGCAAAATAAAACTCGCTGTTTAACGCGTATTCGATAATGCGCATAATCAGAGGGATAACGCGCCTCTACGCCCGATTTGCGCTCCGTTCTTGTAGAGGTAAATTTTTTAATGTGCCTTGAAAGAGCTTTAAATGCCTCTTGTAGAGGCAGCCAAAGTTACAGGAGCCCTGACCTGGATTTTATCTGGTCAGCCTAATTATATAGTTATATAATTAATCTGAATTCTTTCACAGTAACCTATTCTTTAAATACTGACAGGTTGAGTTTGTTTGCTTGGTTGTTGTTTTTAAGCAAAGCAGATTTTCCATACGAAAAATGCCAAAATGCACAGTTGGGCAACATCTTTCTTAGATCCAGCTAAAATGTTTCAAAATAGTGAACAAGCTTTCAGGTTCTCCAGAACCCTTCCTCAGATTGGATGTTATGAAAAGCAGGAGGTAGGAGGGAAGATGTGGTGGTGGGGTAACAAAAAAGAACAATAATGGGCTGGGGATAATGGGAGTTATAGTCCAAAACGTCTGGAGGGCACCAAATTGGTGATGGCTGTCATAAATTCTACAGTCTCAAGATGGAGATTTCAGACTGACTGAATTAGTCTCTGCTAGGTGCTGCAGGTATGTTATGCCTAGAAATCTGGGAGAAAGAATCAATGGCTCTCACACACAAGCGCACACCATTTTTGAAAACATAAAAACCCAGCAATTACCCAGATCTGTTTCCAGACTTAAGTGAAACACACAGGGTTTTATTTAAGTGAGAGAAGAACATGAAAAGCTGCATAGCAGTATTTATGTTAGCAACGCTGGAGATTAATTTTGGGGCAGGGGAGGGGTGCTCTAATTTTTAAAAATCCATCAAGTATTCCTTGATTGTTGTTTTTACTGAAATCTGGAGAAGTATTTGTAAGACTTTGAGACAGTAACATTAATCTGCTGTTCTGTTTTATAATATGCAGGTTACATTTCTATACCGCCCCATAGCCGAAGCTCTCTGGGCGGTTGTATGTATAATCCCTAGCAAACTGTTCTAACAAGATTTCTGGAGCCTTTACTGTATCGCAAGGAGTAAACTTTACTCCTTGAAAGACACATAGGGCAATTCCTTTGGAGAGTAGAATATCTTTCCATGAGAAACCTTTCCTTACCCATAACAAAATCTTCAATGCTTCATTTGAGATATCATCTTCTGCAACAGAAATTAATGTTCTGGATATACTCGATACTGAGCTGATTGCATGCAGAGAGTTGGCGCATACAATGCTGGAGACATGGTTATTCAGATGCTTATTTCGTACATAGGATGGGAAGACGCCCTGTGGTCTCCCACATAAGATAATTGCTAGAATGTGTGTTCCAACTGTCCTATTGTTGGGGTCTGTTATTTTTAATACAATTAAAACAATTTAAAGCCAAAATGGTAAATACTATTAAAAGAGGCATTCCCTCCTGTGTGAAAGGCAAGGGGTGTGTACCTCTTTTAAAATGACGTCCACTGCTACACACGAGTGCATCATCTGAAAACAAGGCATGCTTTTTTTTCTTTAAACCTATTTTTCTCACATACAAATTTATTCAATTACTGAACTGACTAAAACTCATATGATGAGTCAATTTAGGATTCCATGAACTGGATGATAAATCCTAGTTTTTATAACTTGTGCTCCCAAGTTCCCCCCAAGCACAGGGAGTCCCAAAGCATCTTTCTAACATCAGTTTGCTTGTGCGAGAATATTGGAGACTTGTGGTGCTTTGGCAATATAGGAGTGGAGAAGAAAGGTGCAAGTAGGTAAACCAATAGGCTATGCTAATCCTATAGCAGTATTTATAATCCCATCCTCCAAAAGCAACAGCTTAATCCTCCCCAACAGCTTCTTTCTTCCAAAAGTTCAGACTGTTTCTCTCTCAGCTCGTATTCAGAACCAGTGGTGCAGCTAGGGCCCCTTCCACAAGGATGCGCTTTTGCGCCTGGTTCGGCGATTATGCGCATTATCGCGGAGGCGCATTTACTCCTAATCCCTCTGCACGGGAGGCGGCGAGAGGCGGCGAAGCGCATTAATTGATGTCCAAAAAGCGCTTTACAAGAAGTTAATGTGCATAATCGCTTGTTCACACGGCAAAAATGCGCTTTAACGGCCGGAGCAAAATAAAAGTCGCTATTTAACGCGCATTCGATAATGCGCATAATCCGGGAGATAACGCGCCTCTACGCCCGTTTTGCGCTCCGCTGGTGTGGAGGTAAAATTTATAATGAGCCTTCAAAGAGCATTAAACCTCTCTTGTGGAGGTAGCCTAGGTAGTTCTAGATTCCCTGGACTGAATGGCCTTACAGGTGGCCCTCTCAGATGGCTACGTTGTGTTACTTCATTTGTGAAACACACAACTAATATTTCTCTTCCATCTCACTTCCACTGGCATTCCTTTAAAACTGCTTCTACATTCCTGACACATTAGAACAATACAACAGCAACACACGTTGCCAACCCTGATTTAAAAACAACAACAACAACAACAACAACAACAACAACACTCTGAACGTTTTAAACTAACAGATCACAGTACTATCATGACTACAGGAATAAAATGGAGTTCGTTTCTGCACCTCTGCTCTCTGGGTGGTTATTTGGGGCCTCTGGACTTTGGCCCCAAAGTCCAGCCTGAGATGCACCACTGTTCAAAAGTGACTGGTTTTATACACTTTCGTCCCAGATGCACAGAACACTGGATTTTCAGACCCCCCCCCCCTCATCTGGGCAGGTAGGCATGACTTGAATTGCAGACATTTGGAAGAAGTAGCTTAATGAGGCATTATCATTAGTGATTGTGGATGATCAAACCACACCAAGCTGAGAGAGCTATTTTCCATAAAGCTGCTTGTCTGTTCCATTTAGGGATGTCAGAGAAATCCGCAACAGAATCAAACGTGTTCAGATTTGTATGAATGCAACTCATGGATTCTGCAGAAGTCTGGCTCTTCCCAAGTTGCTTGGATTCCATGAACTTGCAGACTGGAGTTTTTGTTTTGTTTTATCTTTCCATAATTTTACACAAAGATTGTTGTAGGAAAATATGTAAAATGAAACAAAAACATTGGCTAAAGATGCTCATTTCCCCCTTAGGCTAAAGCATGAAAATGTGCATTTGGGGAGGGTTGCACATTTTCAGATGTGTGAATGTGCACAAATGTGAATTTGACCAAATTCAGGAAATTGGAAAAGAATCCGATTCTGTCAATGATCAGACAATAGAATGAAAAACGAATCATAATCTGCAAAACACAGGTGAGTGGATTTAACAAAATCCATACATTTCTTGTTACATTATGCTCTTGGAATGAGTTATTTAGACAAAGGTTAGATCCATTGATGTTCAGAAGCCATGACTATACCTCTGAATACCACCGCATATTTAAGACAAACAAGAGATGACCATCACCTCCACATCCTGCTTGCAAACTGCTCAAGACATTTGTCCAATCACTGTTGATGACCGAATGAATGCTGAACTAGATCAGGGGTCTCCAACATGGCACCTGCAGGGACCTCCAATGGTGCTCACAAAGCTTTCCACTCCCTGCCCCCTTCAAAAAAGCTTTTAAATAAAAACCTTGGAAAACATTAGGGCAATTTGCTTTCTTTTGCTTCCCAGCTTCTAGCCTTGCTCTTTCTCTCCCCTCATCCCCTTTGCCATGCTATTACCCCCTCTCTCCCATCCTCACTATTTCACTCTCCTCACCCTCTAACCTCACTATTTCACTCCCCCACCATCACATCTTTAGGTTGCTTTTGACTAGCTAGGTCCCCATGGCAGCCATTATGTGACCAGCCACATCCTCCATGGAAGCCATCTTGTGGTGCTGCCCGCAGCATTTTCTCAAATCTCCAAATTCTCAAATTACCAAAAAGGTTGGGGACCCCTGGACTAGATGGATCATAGGGCCTAACAACACATTACCTGCAAATTCCTTTTTTAAAAAAAGGAAAAGCCGCTTTGGGGAGAACCAAAGGTATAGAGGCGGCGTTTAAAAAAATAGCCACTGAAATTCCGTTACTTGCACATAGTTTGACAGTTAGTCTGTTCCAACAAGATACTTCTTACATTCTTATCAAAATAATGCTTTCTAACTTCTGTGAATAGCTATTTTGGTCAGCTACTAAAGTCCTGATTTTAAATCTTATTAAGCTCTCATCCTCTGTGATGTCTTGTGGTAATTGCTTCTACAGACTGGTATGTGATGTGTGAAATTATCACCTTGAATTAGTTCTGAGTTGCCTTTGAAATTATTTGAGGGTGTTGTTGTTGTTTGGTACTGTAGTGTGAGAAATAGTAAATAGGACTTTACTTTTCTTCTAAGAAATTATAATATATCCCCCCCCCCCAGTTTTGGCATTTAGAAACAAAGACAAGAGCTTTAATTCAGAACCTCTTCTTCTCCTTTCTTGATGCTAACTTCACATTATGGATGCTTCCAGTAAAATTTCAGAGTGAGTTTGAAATTGTGGCTGCTTTATCATTCTGCATTTTTATATTGGCAATTGCTGTAGCTTTGATTGCTCATTTGTCACACAGTGTCAGCTGGCCTTCATTGGGGGACTAGCTACCTAACATTACTTATCAAGAAACATGATCCAGCCAAAATTAAGCACATCTAAATCCCATTAATTTGAACTCTTTTTAGTTGGAGTTAATGGAAATTTGAAATGATTAACTTTGACTAGATTGTGCCCATTGTTTTTTGTATTATACATTCTAATTAAAATAAATAGCTTGAGCTACTGTTGGAGAAACTTTTACTTGGAAACCTGGACAGTGGCAGAATTGCCATTTGTATACATTTAAAATAGATGAGATGCCCACCTCCCTGGTCTGTCAGGGCATAAATCAGCATTTCCTGAGTTTCCTTCACTGAGAAGCTAAAGAAATGGAAGAACTTAATGCCTGGTTGTATGAAATATGCCAGGCCTTTCTTGATCTCATGATATCTTGTTAAAAGCTTGAATTCTGACAGTTAGGGGATTGTCACAACAAAGTAGGAGACCAAATACTTTGCACACAGAAGTTTCCAGATTCAGTTCCAGGCCTCTCTAGCAGATCTGGGAAAGACTTCAGCCTGATACCTTGGAGAGCCCTGACCTACATGAACCATGGTGTGACTCAGTATAAAGCAGCTTCATATGACAGTGAAAAAAATATTATCCTACAATCTTCTGTGCCGACCTACTCTCAAACTCCTAATAAAGCTTTAAAAAACAACAGCAACAACACTAAAAGGATTTCTGTAGCTCTCATATACCCGTAAGAAAAAGATTCACCAGCGAAAAAGGAACCAAAGAATGTTCTAAGAGCACATGGTGCTGATAATATTCTAAGCAGATTTTTGCCTAACCAGAAGACCCTCCAAAGGACTGCAGGTCAGATGCATAATAATTAATACCAATAGAAATAAGCAAATTGCTACTTTTTCAAACAATACATCTAAATTAAGCGGGTGGCTCCCAACATCCAAGTTAATAGGGGGTGTGGGGTGGAAATAAGGATTTGTTTTTGTTTTGTATTTTGCTTTAAGGATTATGTCAATCAGGGTCGAGCTCAAGGCTAGGTAGGCATGGTTGGGCACTTGCCAAGGGCCAACATCCCAGCAGGGGCCCACTGCTCCTCACCATGCAACATGCTTGTTCACTTGCCTTTCGCTCTGGCTCAAACAAAATGGTGGCGAGGAGAAGCTGTAGTTGCCCCTGCCTACTTGCTCCCTGGCTCTCTGCCTGTCAGGCAGGCAAGCGGTAGCAAGCATGAGAAAGAGGATGAGGAGCAAGAGCAGCTGGAGACAATGGCGGTAAGAAGGTAGACTCACTGAGGGGAAGGAGCCCATTGAGACTTTCTTGCCAACGAGTTATCAAAAACCTGGAGCTTGGACTGATGCCAGTCACCCTGGCCAGAGAGACCTGCAGCATGTAGAAGATGTTATGGCCAGTCTATAACGATGCGTTTGTCAGCACAGTAGCATTTTAGCATCGCCCATCTATGACAGCAGCCCTGCTGCAACAACATGAGTCCATAGGACAAAGGCAGGCTATTTTCACTGCTTGCATCTCCAAGGAGCCCTTACTTGGACATCCATCTTGTTTACTGCTTTTCATTGTCTGCCTTTGAAATCAATTGAGAGTGGTCATTTTGTCATACGTTGCAACAGGTCTTTAATCCAAAAGGATATTGCAGAGATCATTTGAAGGGATAATGGAAGTGTTTCTCAAGGGCTGCAGAGCTTCTGCCATTGGCCAGAGGAATTAGGGGGTGCTTCCCGATGAGAGTTCTGTTGTGCCATCGTCCTGCCTCGTTCATGGAATTTTATGGTGGGGTCCAGACAACGTTGTAGCCTTCCTGTCTTTGTTTTCTAATCAGAAAAATAAATAGCTAAGGAAAAAAACGATGGAATAGCTGCACAACACCTTTTGATTGGTAGTGCTAGGAGCCCTCCACCTGGAAGCACCCAATGGCTGCTGGGTTGGTTGCACCTCTATCCGAGAAAGACCCACCAGCAAGAAAGAACAGCCTGGCCCCAACTGGAAATAAATGCATGTTTACTATTATAAATGCATGTTTACTCACTATTTTGTTCTGGCATTGTCAAACTGACCTCGCTCTTCTTCCTTTCCCCTCCACTCTGCTCCCCTTCCCTTGTATGCCTTGTCTTTTTAGTCTGTAAGCCTCAGGCCTGTGCCTGCTCTCTCTGTCCCCCTTTTTATTGATTTGAGTTGCTTTGAGAGACAATAGTTGTTTGAAAGGTTTTTTCAGAATATAATTCAATGAATAAGTAACAACGCGAGCAAGATCAAAACTAGGCTTGTTGTCTTCTGTACTGCAACAGTTCTTCTGATCACATTGGTGTGGGTTTGGCTGTCTGATGGTTCTGTGTGGCTTTGTCACATAGAGGGGCAGTGGCTCAGTGGTAGAGTACTTGCTTTGCATGCAGAAGGTCCCAGGTTCAATCCCCCAGCATCTCCAGGTAGGCCTGGAACACCTCCTGCCCTGAAACTCTGAATGAAATAGGATGTCGTGGATATCCGGGGATGGGGGGTGGAGTCTGATGAACATCCACTGCTCAGGCCCCCGGACTGGATTTCTTGGACCCTGCTGGCTGCAGGCCAATCCGCAAGCACCCAGCTCCCTTGCCGAGCTGCCATTTTACGTGAAATGGCAATTCGTTCTTTTATGTGAAGGGCCTCTTAGGCAAATGGTGGCCATAAAGCAGCCATTATGCAAGATTAGAGGCATAAATGGACCCATCCCATGCACACTTAAATTGGGAGCAGGTCCCATTGAATGCGATGGGATTTACTTCTGAGTAGAATTTTATTTATTCATCAAAAGTATTTCCCCCCCCCCCCCCACTCCTCAGTCAAAGAAGCTCTGGGAGAGGCTTAAAATCAATCAGTTAAACAAGACAGGCTTTGACCACAACCTTACAATCTAAAAGGATATGAGTCACAAGAAAAATAGGTAGGGAAGAAAAAAAAAATGAAGTAGCCTTTCAGCAGGGCTGGTGGGAAGGCTTTGTTTCCCCTCTCTTCTCCCTCTGGTTCATCTTGCCGGAATGGCTGCTGAAGGGTGACAGTTAAGGGAAGAGCAGCCTTCATGAGGGAGGCCCTTCCAGCATAGGATTGCACTGTAAACCTTGTATCATTGCAAAATTGCCTCAAGAAACTTCTGACTTCTAGCAGAAGTTGGGAGTTGAGCTCATGGAAAGGACTGCATAGTTCACAATTTTTAATATATGGTTCTAAATATTTACATATTTTTCTATCCCTCTCTCTGCTTGTGTATCAGATCTTGGCTACAAGTACAAATAGAAGTGTCACCGCTTCCCCCAAGCAGGAGGAAGTTTCTGAGACAGGTTTTTACAGGGTACGCTTCCTGGATATATGGTGTAGTTAGCATGTCTGTTGTTTTTTTCAAAATGTACAGGATGAGTATGGAGGGGGGAGCAGGCAGGCAGCCAAACAGGTCTTTCAAGTAGTGTTGATCCCCCAAAACAACAGCAGGCTCAAGCCATCCTATGCAGCCGGGAGCTATGACCTGCCTTCTTGGCTCTAGGAATGTCAGCCAGTGGTGAAGTGAGAGGCCACTAATCACCCAGAGAGTGGCCAGTCATGAGGGCATCAAGGCAGCAGAAGCATGCTCCATTTTATTCCTGTAGTTATGATGATTTAAGTGAACTTAAAATACAAAAAATGCATATGCTCAGTGTATTTAGGATTTATGTCAGGCTTAGCCCAAATGCCACTGTGGGCACTGTGACCATATGCCGGGAAAAACCAGGACATATCAGGATTTTTGGTAAGAAATCTGGGAAGGGGGAGAATTATGAAATTTGAAGAAAAATCCAGATTTTTCCCGTCCTCCCCCCAACCAAAGGGCAGCTCTACTTTATAGTCAATGGGAATTAACAAAAATGCCTACAGCTCCGTCATTTTTAAAGATAAAGAGATGAAACTTGGCACTATGATGGCCCTTAGGTAGGTTCACCCGTTGATTTTAAAGATTTTTTTTAGTTTGAGGTTTTAAATGTTAATAAAACAAACACATAATTTTAAAAGATAAACCATGATAGAACTTAAGTAGGGCTTTATCCATGCCAAGTTTGAAGCAGATCTATTCATCCATTGATTTTTAGCATTTTTTAAAAAAATTGAGGTTTTAAAATTATTTTTTTAAAAAAAACATCATTTTTAAAGATAAGGAGATGAAACTTGACGTCATGATAGTTGGTAAGTAGGTCTTTAACCATGCCAAGTTTCAAGCAGATCTTTTCATCTGTTGATTTTTATCATTTTAAAAAAGTTCGAGGTTGACGTACTGGACACCCCCTTGGTGCTGGACACTCCCCCTGGGGGTGGACATGTTGTTGGGGATACCCCCTTGGGGGGCCAACCATGTTGTCCTCCTTTTTGGTTTCCAAAATATGGTCACCCCAACTGTGGGCCCTATGACTTTGGAGCCGAAGATTCTGAATAACAACAGGATCCTTTAAAACCCAGTCCAGTTGTGGGAAGCTTGGGGCCTGAGAGCTCAGCTTTGCCTAGTTTCCCAACCAATTGCAAACTGAAAGAGGAGGATGCTCCCTCTCAGTAACAGCTGCAAGATGCGGCCTTGTGGGAAGCCTCTTATTTATAGCCTGGGATTGCAAGAACCATGCAGGAGGAAGATTCTGCAGGGGAGGGGGCTTCGTGGGGGGGTGTCACCTGGGTGGAGAAATCAACTAAAAAGGTCAGAAGAGAGGCATCCTATTTGATGTGGGGCTCATTTATGGGCCACATTCCCCTGTCATGAGAGATTGTCAGTAGGGAAGCTTTAGTAGCTGCTCCTCTATATTTAAGCCAGAGCACAGGCCCAAGGGCTTTTGCTGAGAACAAAGTCTTAATGGTTTGGTATATTTTTTTTTTTACCTGGTAACTTATTGTCAATCTTTAACTCTTGTCTGCCCTGAAACTTGTATTGTTAAGACTCTGACTTGCAATATAGGGCATTTCTACATGAGGCTTTTATTGTGCGCTCATGATTGTTTAATCACAGTAGTTTGTGGATCGTTTAGACAATGTCATCATCCTCCAAGGTATCTGTCGTTATTTACAACCATTATCACATTCTTTTTCATAAGGAGAAAAGTCAGGTATTTTCTCTAATCCCACCATAGAAGCTGCATGTAAAAGTACAATTCTGCTATATCACAGTGCCATCTAGTGGTGTATAATGAAACATATAGAACAGATGGGGCGGGGAAATCCCAGAAAAAAGGCACGTGTAAAGGAGCCAATCTTAATCCTGCAAAGAATCTGGAAGCAGAAGCCATGGTAAGGGTGTGGGATAAAAGCCTCATGTAGAAATGCTCATAGTACTGGGACTCTCACTCAGTATGAATGCTAGCCTTGGGATTGTCTCTTTAAAAAAACAATTTGATTTATTAGGGGCTATAAACACCATAGGCTCTGCCACAAACTCTGGAAAGCTGATCAGTGTAACCTGATCTACTGCAATAAAGAGATTTGTTGTTCTCTGTGATGTGTGTCAATTTGCCAGAGAGTAACAGAAGGTTAGACCTGACACTTGGCAAACAGTTTTTGTTGTTCTTATTGTGTAAACATAAGGAATGTGGAAACAGCTATAAAGCATGGAAAGATGGTTGCGGAGCAGACAGAAATGCTGGTTGTGCACTTCAGGATGCTGGTTGTGTCTAAAAAAGGGCCCCATAAGACCATTAAGTCCAGGGCCAAAAACAAGATAGCTGTATCGCTTAAATTCAATAGGCAATAAGTGCTCACTATTTAGTAAGCACATTTAGCATTGTAGCTATACAAAGTCTAGAGCAGCTTCCCCCCCACGCAGTGCCCTCCAGATGTTTTGGACTACAATTCCCAGCATTCTTGACCATTGGCCATGCTGGCTGGGGATGATGGGCATGGAGGTCCAAAACATCTGGAGGGTTCCAGATGTGGGGGGAGACTGTTCTAGAGAGAAGGTAATCTCTTCATTGTATGACGTCATGATATTTCTTATACAACACTGTAGCCTGTAAGATATTGGATCCTCCACCATCCTATGCATATTAAAATGGAAGCCTTTAAATTTCTGTATCGGCCAAATAAATCCCCACCCCACCCCATTCATTGATCATATGTATTACATCTGGGCTGCAAGCACAAATGGCAGCATATGGATTTCTCACAGACACCAGCTCCTGTAAAGGAAGGTTAAAGCCCTGTGATAATGTTGTCTGGGCCGTGTTCCAATCATACCTTCTCATTTCCTTCCTGATTCGAGGGAGGGCTGAAAAACAAATCCCACAGGAACTTGCTCCAACATATCTCATCATGTATGAGGCACTGCTGTTAACAAGATAATGTAATATTGATTGTCTTTTTGCTGAGGAGGATGGGAATATCTGCCAAAGCAATTAAGCCCACAAAGTACAGATAAAGAGGGGAGAATCGCCTGCCTAAATGAAGATGTAAAAGCATGTAATACAAAGGGAATAATTTGCCATGAACCTCCCCGCCTTTGGAACTGTGGTAGTATTTAGCGCACAGTTTCAAAGCATAATGATCATTAAGGTTGCAATTGCCATTATGGAAATGTACGATTTCACTCAAGACGAGGCATGCCAGGTCAGAATGCATAAGAACTGGTTCCACATATCATTAGAGTTCCCTTGTTTTAATCATCTCTCTGCATATTATGGTTCCAAATGAAGCCATTTCAGTCAGGGTAGCAAGCCAGTTGTCTTCATTTAGCAAGTATTTACACACACACACACACACACACCCCATCTCAAACCATTCCTTTTCAGTGCCCATAAGAGCTGTCATCATGCCCCATTTAGGTAGATGAAGACAGGGGTCCAGGATGCCACCCGTTGGTTGCCTTGGGATTCTACACACACACCCCTTTAGTTTTATGTCTACTGTTTTGCTATATATAAAAAAGTAGCTGATATCTCAACAAATATGTAACTTTTGTTCCTTGGAGCTTTTGTTCCTTGGAGTTGCAATCTAAATGCCATAGACATCAGTGATAGAGCACCCTTTGCTACTAACAGAACAGGATGGTGAGCCAAAGCCTCAGTCCCAAGGAGCAGGCATGCAGTCTTAAAAACCAATTGATAGTGGGGCATAAGTAAAGGCATAGCGAGAAATATGTAATCTTGTTTTATATAGACAGAATGCAAACCTTATCAAAAGCCATGGCAAATTGTAGAGTGACCGTATAGAAAGGAGGATAGGGCTTCTGTGTCTTTAACTCCTATATAGGAAAGGGAATTTCAGCAGGTGTTATTTGTATGCACGCAGCACCTGGTAAAATTCCCTCTTCATCTCAACAGTGAAAGCTGCAGGAGTATAGCTAGAGTGACCAGATACAAAAGAGGGCAGGGCTCCTGCAGCTTTCACTGTTGAGATGAAGAGGGAATTTTACCAGGTGCTGCCTACATACAAATAACACCTGCTGAAATTCCCTTTCCTGTATAAGAGTTAACGATACAGGAGCCCTGTCCTCCTTTCCATATGGTCACCCTAATGGCAACTATACATCCCACATAGCGGGTTGGATCAAGACTAGTCATCCTTAGAGCAAACCCATGGAAACAAATATGACTTCAGTTTGTCATAACTAACTTAAATTCCATTGATTTCATTGGGTCTGATCTAAATATAATTAAGTCTGGATTCAACCCAGTGCGATGTACAATTATTTTACCTTTAAAATGCAACTGAATAAAGATAGTTCATGCCTCATGCTTTGCCCTTTAAGATGGCCTTTCTTGTTTAGCAAAAGCTCATTCATGAGATAATCTCTAAGTGTTGTTCTTGGATATCAATATCTAGGATTAAAAACTAAGAAATGTTGCAGAGGAAATCCTTGTAGTCCAGTTGGCAACCTCATTTGTTGAGCAGGCTTTCAAATGAAATGGATTTTAAAATATACACAAGACGTGTGGAAAATGTTGCTTGCTACTGCCTTCTTGTGTTTAAAGGGACCTCCATTTTGTATTGTGTTTCTGGCTGCCTCTACACGAGAGCTTTAAAGCTCCTTCAAGTCTCATTAAACATTTTACTCTACATGAGTGGAGCGCAAATCGGGAGTTGAGGCGCATTATCTATCCGATTATGCGCATTATCGAATGCACGTTAAATAGCAAGTTTTATTTTGCTGCGGCCATTAAAGTGCATTTTGACTATGTGAACAAGCGATTCTCCGCATTAACTACTTCTAAAGCGCATTTCAAACAACCGGGAAGGCCACCAGTTGTGCGCTTAATTACCTCCCGCGTACAGTCATTTACCATAAAGCGCTCCCGAGAAGATGCGGATAATCGGAGAACCAGGCGTCAAACTGAATTCTTGTAGAGGGGGTCATTGATTCTGATTGTTCATCCAGCTGACATCAATATCACATTTGGTTTAAGAGGCAATACTTTCTTTTGGAATATGAATGAAAAAGTTACTGCAATCCAGTTTTCTGGCTAAATTCAACAACATACAAAAATGTATTCTCAGGAAGCTCCCAAAAGCAGAAGATTCAAAGAAGGAACTTGGTTGGGGTATTTTTTTTAAAAAAAGATGAATACAGAAGGAAATGGTGATTAGTCTTTTACTCAGGTCCCCTCTACAAGGATTCGCTTTTGCGCCTGGTTAGGGGATTATGCGCATAATCGCTGAAGCGCATTTACGCCTAATACCTCTGCACGAGAGGCGGCGAGAGGCGGCGAAGCGCATTAACGGATGACCAAAATGCGCTTTACAAGTAGTTAATGCGCATAAGCGCTTGTTCACATAGCCAAAATGCACTTTAACGGCCGGAGCAAAATAAAACTCGATGTTTAACGCGCATTCGATAATGCGCATAATCGGAGAGATAACGCGCCTCTACGCCCGATTTGCGCTCCGTTCTTGTAGAGGTAAATTTTTTAAAGCGCCTTGAAAGAGCTTTAAACCTCTCTTATAGAGGCAGCCTCAGTGAGATGTGAAATGAAAGCCTTTGAAAACCAGAGGCTAATCACACTGATTTCAATTAGTCCAAGCACAAAGGATGTGTTGTGTACCAACTTTCCTTACCCAAACCCAACATTAAGAAAACACACTTCTTTTATCACAGTTTTTTCCCTACAGCTCTATTTCTTGTGCTGTTCAGATAGAACAGATTAGAGTTAATGACATGATGAATTACCAGCATGTTACAACACCCACCAGCCAAGGACTAGAGCTGCATGCTTAGGTAAGCACACTTACTAAGTCCAAGTGACACTCGTCTTGTCTTCATTCAGAATAAATATGCTTAGGATCATGCTGCACAGCTACAATTGTACCAGGAAGTATTCCACTGATTTTTTCAATACAAAGTATATCCACATGAATGTTTAGGACTGCATTGTTTGTATACCAGCCCGTATGTTTCTGCCAAGGATGTCCGCTAGTGCGATGGAACCCTTGCAGCTCTCTGAGCCACTCCAGAGCAGATTTTGAGGGTTCACACGGAGCTGGTGGGGGGAGGAATCACCACCTCCAGTTCCGCTGATGGAACTACTTCAATGGGAACAATGCCACTGAATACAACCCAGATTTTTGTTTTCGTAATAAGACTTGGGGGAGGGGATAGGGTAGAGGATGAAAAAAAATAAATTTCTGTAGCATGCTGTTCATTCAAATAGCTCCATATATAGCCATTTCAATGATAAATATGCAATAACCAATGATAGATTTATGATGATGGTTCATTATTAGTATATCTCTCTTCTGTCAGGTACTGGGGTTGGGCCCTGGCAGAGATGAGCTCATGCTTGACATAAACCTTGATCAAGCTGTCTCATATCTCCTTGGTGGGCCACTATTAGAACATGAATTACATGGATTTTGATCTGATCCAAGGGCAGTATCCAATTTCGACATTCGATCTCCGCTGGTTCAGTTGCACTCATAAGACCGATCATTTGCACAGCGGGGAATTTGTAGTTCTAAAAGTAATCCCGGAAATGAGGGGAAACACTCATTTCAAGAATGGGACTGGTCAACAGAGTTCCCTTATGTGAAATCCACTGATCTGCACCCTTCCAGAAACTAGTGTCTCTCCATTCTTTTTGGATTGCTTTGGGATCCGCTAGCTTTTCATTGTGTTAGTAGTTGGTCCCACTAGCATGCAGGCTGAATTGGATATTGCCCAGTAAAACAATTGATGCGTTAGATCCAGATGCAGTCATACTTAGAGCAGACTCATTGAAATCAGTTGAGCTTACATTAATCATGACTAACCTAAGCCCCATTGAGTTCAATGGGTCTATTCTATATATGACTAAATTTGGATCCAACATCATCTGTTCTTATCTAGCAGCCAAGAGACTTGCTGCAAGATTTTGGTTAGCTGTGTGCTCCTGTGTAAGAATCATAAAGAGCAGCAAGCAGTGCCTTTTTTCTGAAAGACATTTCCAAAAGCTGGCGGGGGCTGGCGGGGGTGGGTGGGTGGGAGAGAAACCCAGAAAAGAAACAGAAAACAGGCCCGGAATAGTGCAGGCATTGCTGTGGGGGCAGATCCTTTCTGTATGACACATTAAAAGAAGAATCTAGCTCAATGGGCTCTTCCATGTAGGCGCTGTACAGTAGAAAAACCCTTAAGTGCCATTTCTGTTTGTCCTTTAAAATCATCGTGCTAACCTTAAACAGTCACTTCATGGCAACTTTCACATAAGAAGTGTCAAACAAAACTCTTGGATTGCATTAATGAGTTGAGCTCCTCAGCACTCTTTTGAGATGAATGTCCGTTTTATTTTACTGGAAAAACCAAAGAATGGCACGGTTATTGTTCATAATATTTTTTAAAAAGAATTGGAACCCTCTCCTCCCTTGCCCAAAACAACTTCCAAGAAAGGAATGTTTATCCAAAGTCCACAGAGTGGGTTCAAATGACCACGCTTTGCCAAAAAAAAAATGGTAATTGTGTGCAGTTACAGCACAGTAACTGCACACACAGCTCAGTGGTAGAGCACCTGCTTTGCATGCAGAAGGTCCCAGGTTCAATCCCCGGCATCTCCAAGTTGGGGCTGGGGGGGAAATCCTATCTGAAACCCTGGAGAGCTTCTGCCAGTCAGTGTTGACAATAGGGAGCTAGATGGACCAGTGGTCTGACTCAGGATGGTCTGACCAATGGTCTGGTTCCAAGCTCATTGTGCATTTTGACAAGCCAATTTAGACTCACCAAATGCATTGACATCATCACATGGGCTATTCACATGGGAAGCACTTGTCCAGAGATAATGGAATCTTGTTGCAACCAAGGAGTGGGCAGAGGGTTGATCTCCAGATGTTTTGGAGTTCAGCTTCCAGAAGCTCTGCCTGCATAGCCAATGGTCAGAAATGCTGGGAGTTGTAGTTTAAACATCTGAAAAACTAATTTTTGCCCGCCCCTGATCTAGAACATATGCATACTCCATATTTAACCAATAGCCCTTCTCACTGCCCCCAAAAATCATAGAAACTGGACTTCTATAAGTAGGTCATGGGACCCTAACAGACAATTTTAGTACCTTCACCAATATACAATTTCCAGAATTCTTTCGGAGAAGCCATAGCCTATTTATCATCTTATATTTTAGGTTTGATTTCTGAACTTCATGGGAAAGTGCCTGTCCTTTTGTAGCCAAAAAGGCCCAAGACAAAAGTATCAGCAAACTCAGGGGAACCTCTAAGGCTGTAGGAATGTCCCGAACCAGTCCCATAGGGACTCAATGGCATGGAATGTAGCTAGAGTGGGAAAAGAGATGGCAATCAGGTGGGAGGGGAAATTGAATAGAGTGGCTGAAAGGGAGGAAAAGACATATAGCTTTAAAATCATTATAGAATGAACCATCTCATTGTCTGGATAGGTCAATTCTTAGTTCACACTACGTTATTTTTACATCTCTACAGGCATGGAAATGGGAGCTGTCCATGGAAAAAGTCAAGATGTTCATGACCTGGATTGAGCATTCCAAATAAATGCCAAAATAAAACAGTAAAGAGAAGAATTCCTGCTCTTTCTAACTCAGATATGATTTAGTGTGTGAATTAATACAAATTCCAAGCAAGAGCAGTTCATTGTCCATACTGAAGGTTTAAAGAGTCTCTTATGACAGTTCTGCATGGAAACTGCAAATCAGAAGGGCTGTCTAGACGTTGTCTTTGCCCAGGGATGGCTCCGAATCCTCACTGCATCAGTTATATGATGCAGCCACCATTCGGAGCCACCCTGGGGCAAAGAGCCAAAGATGCAGAGCAGAAACATCAGGGACTTACCCTGACTTTTTCTGCCCAAGTGAAGTCAGCGCAGCACTTCCCCATCTGTCTTTACTCAAGCACTGCTCTAGGGGCATTCCCGGGTGGAAGGTGACCTGCCATTGGTCGCTGGAAGCTGTGGAAAGGGAAGAGAAAGGGGTGGGCCTGGTGAGCCTAATGGCTGCCAGAAAGCCTGCATTGCCTCGCTCTGTCTGTATACCTTGCTGCCACCCCACACCAGCAATGGAGTGGCGCCAGCTCAGCACCATGAAGACAGCCCCTGGCTTTGAGTGATTTGCAACAACCCTGCGGTATTCAACAATGATATTAGGCCTCTACTGCAGATTGCATGTTGGTCTGAAGCTGAGAGAGCCCAACAACCCTGCAATGTTATCAGTTGCTTTTAACTCCAGAAGGCAGTTTGGTCTGTGAGAATAGTATACAACAGCCCTACAGTTCCACCGCCATTCACTGTTGTATCCCTATTACATGTTGGAGGGCAGTGCTGAGCAAAAGTAGATTGTAACAGTATGGCAGTCCTGCATTGCTGGTCTTTGTGAATATAGTAGGTCAGATGATGAAGTTCATTTGGATTCCAGTTTAAAAACAAAATAAAACACCGATATCTCTCATGTTGCAGCTAAGTCAATGTACTTAAATTGCCACTCAGACCTCCTCCCAGGCCAAATCCAGCACTTGATTGCATATGGAAGCCTCAGGCTCCATTGACTGGTTGTACTTTTAAATCACTGCCACCACCAACCCCCCTCCCAAAAACTCCACATGAAGTAAGATCCAGGTTAGATGGTGGCCTCCTATATTTTATGCTAACTTTTGTTTTTTGAGCCCTCTGAGCCACAGAGTCAGGCTACATATGCACATCTCAGAGTTGCACACAGCAACGTTTTGTTGATGGGCCCCACCTGTTCCTTCTAAGACTGATATGAGTCTTTCCATGCTTAAGGAGCTGGAACCAAAGCCTGGGAGCCATGATTTGTGCAGCCAAGCACAAGGGTGAGGTATTGGCAGACTAAGGGGAACCTTGAGGCTCGCAGATATGCAAAGACAGATGATAGATAGCCAGAACCCTAAGGAGGAGGAACCCCCCACAACAGCCCCATAATGAGTGAGTGGGAACTGACAACCTGGAGGTACAATGTGCCTGGAAAGGGAGGAGGAACAAAAAGATCCATAGAATATTTCCTGCCAGTCTAGTATTGGTTTTATAATTGTTGTTGTGACTCCTCAATGCCATGAAAGGAGGCCTAACTAGGGTCTCGATAAACCTGTGGTTTTTTACAGTCTGCCTAAACATAGGGGTTGTCAAACAGCTGGCAGGTCATCATACATACCTGATGGGTTGTGTTCAGCTTTGCGGATCATGGGCATCTTTGCAAGCCTGTATTACTAGCTTTGGCCAATTGTAGACAATCAATGCTGAACTGTAACCCACTGGACACTATTCTATTCCACTTGTTTTCATCCCAGTTTAGTCCCTCTGCCTTGCTGAGATCTTCTGTCCCTTAGTTTATTTTGCCAATGGCTGAACAACATCATTGCAATATGTCACTGGTTTATAATAAATGTGGTTATTTTCTAAGATCTTATCCATCCTAATGCTACTGATGCATCCAACATTCAAAATAAATGTTTATTTGAACACTCTAAAATGACATCATTTATCTTGGTCATCCCTCCTGATTATTGTATGACGCATATGTATTCCTCAGCAATCGATCTGTTAACATGCATTGCACACTAATATAGTTTGAAATGAAGTAGGATGCTGTACTTCAAGCAGTTTGGTTGATTCAGGAATTGAGTTCCCTTTTTTAATACTACACAGAGAAAATGCTACTCTGGTAAGAGAATCTCCTCCATTGTGTGGAGGACTCTCAATTCCTTCCACACCAGACCTGTGCCAATCACCCAGCTCCAACAACAACAACCACCCTTCATAACACAATGGACAGATATACTGATCAGAGATTCCACTGTTGATGTGATCATCAGTATTGTCTTTTCCCCACATCCAAGAGGCTGTCCAACTTCTAACAAAAATATTTTCAAGAGCCACTTGTATGTCTGAGCACTTAAACATTTATTCATCATCTTACTTATTTCTTTTTTTAAATCAACTTTTAAAATGCATAAAATGATTCCAAGGGAAGAGGAAGGTTTGTGATGTCACAAGTGCTAACCAATCATGGCTGGTTTTAGATTCAAAGTGGCAGTATCACGCGCACACACTGGAAGCTTAACATTTTGTTTGACAAAAACATAGCGAATTCACTTCCAGAGCACACCCTCCCCCCCATTTTATGTAGATCTGTGCACACCCTAACTGGGGACTTAAAAAAAAGCCTTTATGTACAACCGGAGGGGGGGGGGTTGTGCAGTAAATGTTCACTGATTACTTATTTATTGTTCATAGTCTACATGTCTTCTATTCAGGCTGAACTTTTGCTGCAAGTATATTGCACTCCAGCTTAATAGTGTGTATCTGAGATCATGTGACAGTTCAACAAAATAGAGCACTTATGTTTTTATGATTTGTGGGGCAGGGGCTGGAAGCTGCTTCCAAGTGTGTTCCATACAACTAGTGGATATTCCCTGTGACCCAATGATATAGCCCTCCTCTTCAGCCTATCCACATTGCCCTTAAAACGACTTATATTCTGTTTAAAAACATGGATTTTTAAGTAGTTTCATTACGTGGTAGGACACACTAGCAGTACTTATGTTTCATAGTGACTGCTTCCTCTGTCCTCAGAGTGTTCACTGGTGTATTACAGGGTTAATTCCTTGACTCTTCTTTCATTTTTGTTTTGCAGGTTGCTTGACCCGCCCACTTCTGTCTCCATAACTCAAGCAGCCTGCAAAACAAAAACAAAAGAAGAAGAGTCAAGGAATTAACCCTGTAATACACCAGTGAACACTTTGAGGACAGAGGAAGCAGTCACTATGAAACGTACTGCTCAGTGTGTCCTACCACGTAATGAAACGACTTTAAAAACCACGTTTTTAAAGAGAATATAAGTCGTTTTAAGGACAATGTGGATAGGCTCCTTGTTTACACTGTTTTGTGACTGGATTTTATTTTAGCCCATGCACAAATTTGATTTCATAACTTATATCTCACCGTCCTTCACAAATTAAATTCGAAGTGGCTCTGTGATTTAGCTCAATAGTGCTCCCTAAAGCATCTAATAATTTGGCACCATGCTGGGATGCCTAAATAGGCCAGATCTCACTTTTTGTTCTCCAATACACATCCAAAACTTAAGCTCTCACACAATAGTTTGTCCAGCTGGAATCGGCCAGCTCTTTACAATCCAAATGTAGTATCATTTCAAAGATGAATCCAGCCAGTAAATAATTTTCTGATTTCCTGGGTAGCCAAAGACATCAGAAACTGAGGGTCTCCCACTATGGGACAAAACAGACAGCCTTTGCTCAGGGGCCAGCTTTTGCTGATCTCAGATTCTCATAAATGTGAGAGTTTGCTCATCATCTTCCTAATTATATCTCATTGGGGGTCAAAATGCTCTCTCTCAGGCCATGACAGAGGATGTCATGGTTACAAAACTACCACTTGTACGTTTAGGATTTTCACAAGGTTTTTATTGACTTCTGTGTTTCTGGGCTTTGGGCAACAAAACCCAAAGTGCCTTTCTTTTTATTTTATTTTTCCCCTCACAACTTGGCAGAAGAGCTTAAAACTCCCCAAGCAACGTGACAGATTAGTGTGTGCCAGAAAGTTCATCCTGACTAATTCTTTTTTTTTGGGGGGGGGGGCTTATAAAGAAGGGACCCAATGGGGGAAACATCATTCCCCCTCCCAGAACTCCCAGAACAAAACCACCTGACAGTACATAAAATGAATCCAATATAAAATTAGGAAGCTCAGATTACAATAAAATAGCAATGGAGGCAGCATCACTAAAAGAACTAACAGAGCAAGCCCTGTCTGAGAGGGATTAGGATGGGGGTGGAAATCCCCTTCTGGTGGAAAGGAGCTCCACCAGTTGGGGGCCACTCACCCCAGATATGCCCACAGGAAGCTCCTCAGGTATAAATCTACCAAAGTTAGGCAAGGGAAAAGAACTAAATCAACCTCTGTGTCAAATTGAATATACTTATTCAAGAACCAAGCAGAGAGAAGTTCAGAAATGGTCAGTGGCTTTCAAAATAAAAAGAAGCATAGAATCAACTAGCTAGGACGTGACTTATTTGAGACCTGAGCCTGAGAATAATCAGCAAACAAACTTGCAGGTGGGAAGCACCTGAGACTCACAGCATGGGCAAGTTTGATCTCTACTCCACCCAAACAAAGACAAAGGAGGTTTTCACAAACAAAGGTATTCCTATATGGGCTGTGCAAACCTCAAAGAGGAACTGGAAATTCAAACTGACCAGCGATGCCTGGGATGGCCTCTAGGTGATTCCTGCATATACCTATTTCATAGTAGGCCGAGTCTACTCCTGCTTTGAAATAATGGGTTGCATCTAATGGTGTTGTTCCACCAGCAGAAGGAAACAAGGGCAAAACAAATTCCCTCCTCCAACCCCCTGCATGCCCATATTGTGCTCCAGAAGGTTTGGGGACCCTCTACAGAAGCTTTTGGGGCTGCATGGGGGATGTAGGGAGAGGAGAGAACAGAGAAGTTCTGTCATGTGAGCAGAAGTCTCATTGCATGAGCAGGCATCTGCTTGCCCAATGGTTGCATCCAACCGAATGGGTTTTAATTTTATTACTTTTTGCTTAGAAATAACCATTCTCTGTATCAAGAGAATGTTCATATGGTGATTGCGAGGTCCCAAGAGAAGTAGAAGATGAATTTAAATTGTAAATATGTAGACATCCCCAAAGCATGCGCACGCACACACACTCACACAAAACAAGGAGTATGCATGTTCACAATGCAATATGAAATAGTTAAATAAGCATACATGCAAGTGGTTTACTAGAAACCAGTGTGGCGTAATGGCTAGAATGTTAGACTGGGACTCAGGAGATCCAGGTTCTAATCCCCATTCAGCCATGAACTTCACTGGATGACTTTGGGCCAATCACTGACTGGGTTTGGACGACACAATAACCCATGATGGGTTAAATAATCCCAGTTGTATCATGTGACAGGATTTTTTTTAACCCATCCAAAATAACCCATGCAAAAAACCAGCGATGTGCAGAGTGAGTTATTTAAACCACTATTGGTTATTGTGTGATGTTTAGGACACCATTGGTTATTTTTGTCAGCTACAGGGTCACTGGGCAGGAGCAGTCAAAGTGGTGGCTTGCTGCTCTACGCAAGCTAGCAGAATTTTATTTTTGGCAGAAAGGGATGATTGGATACAAGCGGGAGGACTGAGAGGAGGAGGGAGGGGGATAAGTTAGTCAATGCACCATGGATTAATAATCCACTCACAGTTGCTTATAGCCAACTCACAGTTTGTTACTTCTCTGTTTGTGTGGGGAGTACCTGCACAACAGCCAAGTGTGAGTTGATTATTAACCCACCGTTGACTATCGTGGCATTTGAATGCGGCCATTGACTCTCCTTCTAATCTACCTCACAAGGTTGTTGTAAGGATAAAATGGAAAGGAGGATGACCGTGTAAGATGCCTTGGTTCCTTGCAACAGGAAAAAGGTGGAATACGAATGTAATAATTAATAAATAGAAAATGTTCAATTAACAATGCAAGATACTGTCTTGGAAAAATAATTGTATATCCATCACTGTCCTAATATTTACACCAAAAGTTAATGATCTCAACCTCTTGGTTGTGTGTGCAAATACGTACTGTATGGGAGATACATTGACTTAGAGTACACAACAATTTTATGGATAAGCTGCAACTGGAAACATAGTTATTTGTTCCATTTATGGTATAAGTTACCTCTGTGAAGTATATAATGTCACTATTGTTTAGGGTGGCCACGTTTCCTCCTTTACAGAGGACAGTCCTCTGTTTGAAGGGCTGTCCAGTCCATGTCTGGTTTAAAGAGAGAGACCCATCAGAAGGGAGATCACGGGCCTTGAAGTTGCCATTGTCAATAGTTAGCATCTGGGTAGCAGCCTAAGCAGTCACACAGGACACCTGGTCACAATCTTCCCTGTTATGGTGAGATGTATTGTGTTTCTATTTAAATTATAGTAATTATTTCTACATTTGCATCTATAGATATAAATTACCTAATGGAAATGTTATGCGAACCTATGTCCTCTTTTTTGGGCAATACATTTCTCCATTTATTTTATTTTATTTTATTTTTTGTCTTGCAAAAGTAACCAGCCTAACTGACAGAAGTCATCCTGGTGAAATGCTTATACTAAAGCTATATGTCTGCTTCCACTCCCCCCCCCCCCATCCCACCTCCACACACATGTTTAAACTCAACTGGGAGTAGATTATATTGAGTTTTATTAGCCCTTTTTTAAAACAACCTCTGAACGTTCGCTCCCTAATGCTAGATCATTTGTGAAAACAGGCTTGATATATTACTAGCTGCTGAATACATGCCATGCCTGTTTCACCTGCTGTAGCTGCAATACAAAGAGGCCACATAATTACCCATATTTTACCAGTCTGTTTGCTCAGTTAGAAGAACTCCTGTTCTTCTATGTATTTGATGTATTTATGCACCACCTAGTGGTGTGTTTTTTGCTTTTTTAAAAAAAGTCAATTACTCTTCTTCTGTCTTTAATGCATATTCAGAAAACTGCATATTCAGAAAATGTTTTGTCTGCAAATACTATTTTGATCATCTCTTTAGTAAGGGCAGTGCCTTGAATTGAAAAGTGCCATGCTAACTTACCAATGAGATGGTAGCTCCCTAGGGAACCACAGCTTTAAATCAACCTTAATTCAGGGATGCTTCCTTCTAGTGTACAATGTAAAATTGTATGCTGTAAGTATCCAAGGTGCATGTTGAGGTCCCACCTGAGGAGCTGCAAGGTAGCTGCAGGCAGGTTATGAATGTGTGGACTCTGAGAGTAATAGGCTGATCATGGAAAACAAGGAGCAGATGAGTCTTTCTACTTTTCTTTTTTGCGGCAAGGGAACTCTGCAAGCAGCGACTGGAGAAAAGGGGGAAGGGGAAGGATGACCATATGGAAAGGAGAACAGGGCTCCTGTATCTTTAACGGTTGTATAGAAAAGGGAATTTCAGCCAGTGTCATTTGTATGCAATTAGTTCCTGGTGATATTCCCTCTTCATCACAGAGTTAAAGCTGCAGAAGCCCTGCCTTCTTTTGTACATGGTCAAGAGACAGGGCCCCTGCAACTTTAACTGTTGTGATGAAGAGGGAATATCACCAGGAACTAATTGCATACAAATGACACTGGCTGAAATTCTCTTTTCTCTACAACTGTTAAAATTACATGAGCCCTGTCCTCCTTTTCATATGGTCAGCCTAAGTAAGGGTGCAATTTTATGTACATTTACCAGAGAGTAAGCACCATTGAACACTCTTAGTCCTGAGTATATTGGATTAAATTGCAAGTTTGGAAAGAGAGGAGTTCAAAACATTTGGGATACATGGCGCTGCTGTAGCAAATGATACTTCTCTCAGGCCTCCAGGGGTTGTGAAGCATATATGCTCTGCTCTTAAGGAGGAAAAGCTGGATGTGAATGGTTTTAAATGGATGACTGCATAAATAAATAAATAAATAAATAAATAAATAAATAAATAAGCATCCTTGCGTACAACAGTTCCTTCACAAATATATGGGGCTTTCTCAAAAAGTACAGAACAGATTACGAAAGGTCAACATCTGTATGTTAGTTGTCCACAGACTCAGAAGGCAACCAGCTTGAGGCAGAGTAGGGTGAGGTTGGAACAAACTTGCTTCTCTTGCAATTTACCAGGGGGCATTTTTAGGATGAGCTCAATAAAGCATGATCTCCCAGGCATTTTAGAGACCTAGTTCTAGGTTATTATGGGGGGGGGGGTATCGATTCTTGCACTGTTTATTGTTTATTATACTATATTTTATTCTTTTTAATTTTTATTGTATTCTATATTTAAACTGCATTTTAAAATGGTATTTTAGGTTTTTTAACAGGTTATAATCCACCCTGAGAACATTCATTATTGAATGGATGGCAGTAAGAGCGCTAGTGTAGAAAATTACTGAATAGCAGGTGGCTGCCTTCTCGGTGAAGAAACTTTGGACACAGGACTGACTCCACCTACCCAAGCTAGCCATTGGAATTTGGGATTATTGTATTATGGGCAGCCCGCTGGCGAGGTGGGAGCATGTATCCACGCCAGGAAAAGTAAGCCGGCTGGCCAGCAGCCGAGCAAGCAGGGCCAGCTGGATTAGGAGGTGCATGAGCAGGGTGTGCATGCATAGGAAGCGAGGTGGGAGATGCGTGGGCAGGCGAGCAGCCATGGAGGGGGCCAGCAGGACCAAGAAGCAGCAGACTCGTTGGAGGGGGAAGCGCCAATTTCCCCATATTCTGCTGCCTGCTGCACCTGCTTCCTAATGCTTTATGGTAGGTCCAGCCCTGGCCTTGGTTATTCTGTGGTTGATGAGCACCTGCACTTCAGTACCACTGCACCACTGCTAGACACAGGTAGACTAACAGAGAGAACCTTGGCTTTGCCTGGCATGTACGTCCACATCACTGCTCAGCAGAAAGAGCCAACTCTATGCAGTTGTGATTAAGATTTGAAAGGCATGACCTGAGTTGGAATCACTCTTTTCTTTTAACAAATTAATCCGGGGTGGGGGTGGGGGTAGGGAGTGGTCCCATGGGAATCATAGAATCATAGAATAGTAGAGTACGAAGGGGCCTATTGAGTCCAACCCCCTGCTCCATACAGGAATTCACCTCAAAGCATCCCTGACAGATGGCTGTCCAGCTGCCTCTTGAATGCCTCTAGTGTAGGAGAGCTCACGACTTCCCTAGGTAAATGGTTCCACTGTCATATTGCTCTAACAGTCAGGAAATTTTTCCTGACATCTAGCTGGAATCTGGCTTCCTGTAACTTGAGCCCAGTATCCCGTGTCCTGAATTCTGGGATAATCAAGAAGAGATCCTGGCCCTCCTCTGTGTGACAACCTTTCAAGTATTTCAAGAATGCTATCATGTCTCCCCTCAGTCTTCTCTTCTCAAGGTTAAACATGCCCAATTTTTTCAGTCTCTCCTCATAGGGCTTTGTTTCCAGACCCCTGATCATCCTCATTGCCCTCCTCTGAACACGCTCCAGTTTGTCTGCATCCTTCTTGAAGTGTGGTGCCCAGAACTGGACACAATACTCAAGATGAAGCCTAACCAGTGCTGAATAGAGGGGAACCAGTATCTCATGCAATTTGGAAGCTATTCTTCTATTAAGGCAGCCCCAAATAGCATTTGCTATTTTTGCAGCCACATCACACTGTTGGCTCATATTCAGTTTATGATCTATAACAATTCCAAGATCCTTCTCACTTGTAACTGTGCATTTGGTTTCTTTTTCCTAGGTGTAGAACTTGGCATTTATCCCTATTAAATTTCATTCTGTTGTTTTCTGCCCAGCGCTCCAGCCTATCAAGATCACTTTGAAGTTTGTTTCTGTCTTCCAGGGTACTAACTATCCCACCCAATTTTGTGTCACCTGCAAATTTGATAAGCATTCCTGCACCTCCTCATCCAAATCATTAATAAAAATGTTAAAGAGCACTGGGCCCAGGACTGAGCCCTGCAGTACCCCGCTCGTTACCTCCCCCCAGTTTGAGAAGGTACCATTGATAAGCACTCTTTGAAACCGATTCTGTAGCCAACCATGGATCCACCTAATAGTTGTTCCATCTAGCCCACTTTTAGCTAGTTTGCTAATCAGAATGTCATGGGGTACTTTGTCGAAACCTTTGCTGAATTCAAGATATATTATGTCCACAGCATTCCCACAGTCCACAAGGGAGATTACTTGATCAAAGAGTGAGATCAGATTAGTCTGGTAGGATTTGTTCTTGACAAATCCATGCTGGCTTCTAGTAAACACTGCATTGTTTTCAAGGTGCTTACAGACTGACTTCTTTATAATGTGCTCCAAATTTTTCCCAGGGATTGATGTCAGACTAACTGGTCTGTAGTTCCCAGGTTCCTCCTATTTGCCCCTTTTGAAGATAGGGACAATGTTAGCCCTCTTCCAGTCATCCGGCACTTCACCCGACTTCCATGATTTTGCAAAGATAATAGACAGTGATTCTGCCAGTTCTTTTGCCATCTCTTTTAATACTCTAGGATGTAGTTCATCAGGCCCTGGAGATTTGAACGCGTTCAAAGAAATTAGGTGTTCCTTGACCATTTGTTAATCAATCTCAAACTGCAATTGTTCCCCTTCAGCTTGTACTTCACTTTTGCTGGTGTGTGTGTGTCACAGACCTGCTTTTGAGAGAAGACTGAGCCAAAGTAGGAATTGAGCACTTCAGCCTTTTCTTTGTCATCTTTTATGAATTTGGCATCATCATTAGGCAGTTGAACCACCATTTCTTTCCTCTGTCTTTTACTGTGCACATATCTGAAGAGAGGTTATTTGTTGCTTTTAGCATCCCTCACTAGCCTTAGGTCATTCTCAGCTTTAGCCTTCCTGATGCCATTCCTGCACTTCTGTGCTACCTGTCTGTACAAGATATGGCTGAGGCAAAAATGCAACCCACACCTCTTACCACTACTTAGGCAGTTAGGAATATATGAAGCAGTCTTGTACTAAGTCATGCTTCATCTAGTTCCATCTAGCCCAGCATTGTTGCCACTGACTGGCAGTTACTCCCCAGGGTTTTGGGCAGGAGGTTTTCCTGCCCTACCTGGAGATGCTGTGGATCAGTCCTGAGACCTTCACCATGCAATACATGGAAACTTTCACTGAGCCACAGCCCCTTCCATGCATTTCATTCAAAGAAGATCTGACATAAGGCAAGACCCTTTTACGGCCTCCATCCATCCTTAGCTTTAATGAAGTGCAAGATTTATGGAAGACGGCTCACACACTCCACCCCACGTGCCCAGATGTATGTCATCCTTTTCACACACTCATGAAGAAGCCGATTTGCATCACAGCTTTTTTAATGAGCTAATAGTCAAAATAGCCCCCTATAATTATGTTAGAATAATCCAGCATTTAGATTATTCAAGCATAATTACAGGATGATGTCTTAAGCTATACATCATCTGCAGTTCTCTGTTGCTCTAACCACAGATGTCTGAAGAAATGAATTAATAATAACGTCAAGCTGTAAAATATATAGCCAGTGCCCTTTACAGCTATGAGAAAATGACGACAGCATCATCTATTTTTTCCTCTACCTCTGCCAGCCAGCTATAGTCTTGCATTGATTATTTCTTGACAACTAAGAGATACGTTTTTTAAAAAAACATAGATCACTGCGTCAATGCTCTGATTTTTGTCAAACCTTCTTCCATGGACATCTACCTGATTTTCTCATAAAAACTCAGAACTAATCAATCTGTATTGATGTGTCAAGCCCATGTATGATAAAGAAAGTATGATAAAATAAACTGGTTAAAATGTTTTTATTGGATCTATTTATTTGACCTAGTTTTAAATGGCAGAATTAACTGTGGGTTTGGTTTCTTTTTTGAAAAAGATACAAAGAACAGTTTGAACTAGTTTCTATTCGATCAATATTTTGTGAACAGAAGTAATCCATATAGCAACAGCACTTTTTAAAGGCCACCCAGTGAGTTCATGACTGAGGTAGGATTTGATTGAATTGTGGACTTCTTGCTCATGCTGTTAATGACAATGCTACTAGCTGCAGGCTGCATTGTTTCAACATCTATTGAAATTGCAATTATACCATAGTCTTCTGGACTTTGCCCCTCCCACATGATCTTAACAGTGTCGTATTATAAGGTTGCAACCAAACCAAAGGGTCATCCACTGATGGTCGTGGGGAGGGAATTTTGACATTTAGTGCCTTGACTTCTTTTCTTTTTATACAAATGTCCTGGAATATGTTGCTTGAGAGCATTCTTAATATAGGATAGAAGGTGGGAGAGAGCTATTTTTTAAAATCTCAAATGGACATTTGGTGCAATGGACATTTTTCATTCTAATTAGAGTCAAGGGAAATGCAAAGTTTGATCCATGCCAAACCACAGATTATGGGCAGCACCTAGCCAAAGTTAAAGTCTAAGTTAGTGAGAGAAAGTTAGGTACACATGACTACTTACCTTGGCCGGTATAAAACCTTCCATGCACTATTTGGGCTGGAAATCCAGTAGGCACCAGCAGTACAAGCTAAGAAAGAGGTCCCCAACCTTCTGGGGTCAGTGGACACATTTGGAATTTGGAGAGAGTGTTGTGGGTGGTCCCACAAAACGGCTGCCAAGGGGAAATTTGCCCATTCTTTGGCTATCTATTTGCTTTCGGGCTTGGGACCTAAGAGTCTCTTCCCATATCAACCTGCCAAGGCATTGCAATCTTCTGCCTAGGCCCTTCTTGAGGTGCCTTTATCAGAAGTATGGCATGTGACAACTCTTTTGCCAGTGGCACCCTGATTCTGGAATGCTCTCCCTAGAGAGGCTTGCCTGGAGCCTTCATTGCTATCTTTTTGGCAGCAGGCTAAAACATTTGCATTCACCCAGGTATTCAAACTTGTCCATGTCTTATCCCTTTGTTTTATTGTTGTCTGTATGTCATGATAATTGATTACACACTGCCCTGAAATTATAAATAGAATGAAGGCTGGAATTAAAATGTTTTGCCAAAGCAAATGAAAGAAACTTCAGCTGGAGATCTAGCCCTTCATAGGGCTTCTCCACATTTAGAAAATCCTGCAGCCTTACTGGGCTTTGTCTTCTGGAGTCTTCGTGGGTTAAAGATCGGCACAATATACCCACTTCCCCACCCCCTTTGTTTTTGCCAGATTGTTCCCATAGATTTCAATTATACCACCAGCAGATTGTGTGATTTCAATTTATTACAGCATTTTGGGTAGGCTGACCATATGAAAAGGAGGTCAGGGCTCATGTAACTTTAACAGTTGTAGAGAAAATGGAATTTCAGTCGGAGTCATTTTTATGCAATTAGTTCCTGGTGAAATTCCCTCTTCATTACAACAGTTAAAGCTGCAGGGGCCCTGCCCTCTTTTGTATCTGGTCACTCTAGTATAGTGTCTGCAACTTTAACTGTTGTAATGAAGAGGAGATTTTACCAGGTACTAATTGCATACAAATGGCACTGGCTGAAATTCCCCTTTCTCTGCAGCTGTTAAAGTTACATGAGCCCTGTCCTCCTTTTCATATGGTCAGCCTAATTTTGGGGGTTTTAGAAAATGACAGATTCTTACTTGAAAATGGTGGGAGGGACATCAGAGGTTGACGATGTCATGAATAAGACCCACAAACTTTCGTGAGTGACCAATCATGAGCGTGCATTAAATCACTCATGTGGAGAAGCTCTGAGTCAATAAAGGACACTTCTATTTAGTAACCATCCCACACAAGCAACCTTCCCCAGCTTGATACCCTCCAGATGTTTTGGAATACAACTCCTGTCAGCCCCAGCCAGCAATGCTAATGGCCAATGATGATGGGAGTTGTAGTCAAAAATATCTGATGATGGGGTGGGGACTGTGTGGCCCTCCAGATGTTGTTGGACTGCAACTCCTATTAGCCCTAGTCATCATAGCCTATGGCAAGGAATGTTGGCAATTGAAGTCCAACAACAGCTGGATGGCCACACAGACCCCATCCCTAATCTTGAAGGTTCTAGGTTGGGGAAGGCTACCTAGAATGTGTACAAAATAAGGGGCAAGTTCTTCCAGCTGAAGAGGATGCCCCCTCCTAGCCTATTTCACTTTACTATAGCCCTTGCATGAGTAAAGGTGATATCTCACAGAAATATCCCAATTGTTACCTGATATCCAAAGTCTTGAGAATTATGCCTACGTGTCAGATTTATGTACAGGTGAGGTTCCTTTTTTCAAATATGTCATTAACCCCTTTCATCTTGTGAATAAGTAGAATGACCTTTATTTGCCATGTTATCGGTGTTCAGAAAAGTCTTTCATAGTCGTCTAATGGAAATTACTGTCTCGCACATTAAAATACCCACCCACCCTTAGGAAGGATGTTCAAAATGTCTATGTTATGTCACTGTACCAAAGTAGCTGAATCTCACTCATCTATCATCTTCTCTTTACTGGACCTTTTATCATTTTTCCTTCACAATATGCCCAGTTCAAATTTGTGATGTGTTGTGCTTCCATCGCCATGTAAAGCAGTAATGTTGTGGATATACACAGCCTTGTCAAATGTATACACATACGCTAATATGTGTGCACCTTGTAAGAACTCCAGTTGATGTAATGCAGGGATGGTGAATGTGTGTTGCCCTCCAGATGCTTTGGGACTACAGTTCCTATCAGCCCTCACCAGGATAGCCAATGGTGAGGAATGATGGGAACTGTATTCCAACAAAATCTGTAAGGTCATATGTTCCTTGTGTAGGGGCTTCTCAAAACGTCACACACACATGATCACTGAGCTTCCATGCCAGATTTGAAAATGATTAGTGAGGTTAGGACCCCCTCTAGATGGATTCCGTTTGACGCCTGGTTAGCCGATTATGCGCATAATCGCTGAAGCGCTTTATCATAAATGCTTGTATGCAGGAGGTAATTGAGCACTCAACAGGTGACCTTACCGGTTGTTTCAAATGCGCTTTACAAGTAGTTAATGCGAAGAATCGCTTGTTCACATAGTCAAAATGCGCTTTAACGGCAGGAGCAAAATAAAACTCGCTATTTTACGCACGTTCGATAATGAGCATAATCGGAGAGAAAACGCGCCTCTACGCCCGATTTGCGCTCTGTTCTTGTAGAGGTAAATTTTTTAATGCGCCTTGAAAGAGCTTTAAATGCCTCTTGTAGAGGCAGCCTGGGACAGAAACCAAAGAAGAGCAGGCAACCAAATCCAAAAAGGAGACCGCAATAAGGGTCATAGAAAAGGAATTTTTCAGAAGCTGTACATAATCAGAGTCACGGTGCATTTCAGGCTGTATAGTCCTTTTTCATGGAACAATGTTAAGGGAAATATATCAAAGCTTTGTATAAACAGGGATATTTATATTTGAAAATGTATATATAGCTAATGATCTGCATACAAGCTAAAAATAATCCTAGTCATTTGGTGCCAGGCTATCGCGCTTGGCATAAATTATGAAGTGTCAAATTAATCAAGCTATAATAGCACCACTCCAGGGTACAATCACCTCCCACTGAAGGCAATGAAAATCATCTCATTCATCCTGATCCAGCAGTTTATTAAATGTATAGAATGTACTCCCACCTGTAACAGCTTCTCCATTAACTTCCATGGAGGAGACACACAAAGGAATATTGTGTATTCCAATATCTTATTAGTCTTTTATTGGCTGTTTAAGGTGCTATCCTATTTTTAGACAGAAAAAGTCCTACAACTCCCATCAGGCCCCAGCCAACTGTGTGAAACAACCCTGAAAGAGTAGTAGGCAGTCATTGGTCAGGAGTAGAATGCATGCTTTGCATACAGAACATTCTAAGTTCACTGCTTGGCAAAGGGATAGCAGTGAGATTTGAAAGAATTTGTCCAGTACCTTGGGGAGTTGCTCTTAGTTGATGTTAGTAGAGAGATCAATAATAAGGATGTGATTCAGACTATATGCAGACGATAGCTGGCTTTAAGGATGTATGACAAAGCTATTGATACCTATCCATTCTTCTGTCCCACCATGACCTATGGTTAAACAGGCTTTTCAGGGTTTTGTAGTGCTTCAAAAACTTGCAAAGCCTGTTTGACCAGAGACAGAACTGAAAACTGTACCTGTGTGCCCATAGGCACAATGAGCTGTATCATACCATCTTCAGGCCTTTGCCCAGCTGCAGTATAAGGACAGCTTTGCATATCCATTAGGAAACCAGGACACAGATGAAATGCATATATTCATTCAGTCATGATTCCGCTTTAGTTTATTATAACTAGCTTTAGCATTTGTGAAGTTTGTCAGGCAGGAGTCCAGATGCATCATGCATCTGATCTACAACAAACAAATTAATTTAAGCCACTTGCCCATTTTATTTATCCGTTATTTATTATTAACCTTTATAAAGCACCATCTTTGCTTTAAAAAAAATCTTTGTTATCTTTATTTGCTGTTTATAAAGCAGAGGTCAGGTTGTCTTTCAGAACTTTCATGGTACTAATGCCCCAAGATAAATAAACGGTGCTACTGCTTCCCGCTTCTAACAGGTTGGACTTGATAAGACTGTAAGATCCAAATCCCATTACAGAGCTTAAAGGTGTGTTTGCATTGTTTGCAAACCACAGGACTCAGTTTGTGATGTGAAAAGCCGTTCCTGCCAACCTGGGGCGACCTTTGTAGTCAAGCTGGCGTGGACTTGCTGAGCAAAGAACATTGCAACTTTGAAATCCGCATGAAAGAAGATTTCTGCTATTAATTTTGCGCAGCCTAGACAGGGTGATAAGGAATTGTTAAGAGTGCATATCTAGTTTCAAAGCGCATGCAAGACCAGATGTTTCTCTGAGTGGTTATACTTCAAGCAAAGGTTTGCCTATCTAAATTGTAATCGCCCAACAGACTGGGCTATCTGGCACTGAGAAATGTGGTGCATTAAACAAATGCCAACACAGAAGTTCTTCTGTTTACATATCATAAATCCGCTTACTTTTCAAAGTGCTGCAAGAATGGCTAGAAGATGTTCTGGAAGTAAAACTTTTTTTTAAGCCCACTTGTGTGCCTATTTTTACATTATAAAATGCAAGTGCCTTTAGTTGTTCTTAGTTGCCTATAGCCAATGGAAATACTGACTAGGGATGATTGAAATTGACCAGCATGGAATTGACCCAGATGAGGCAATAGCAAGCCTGCTCTTCTGCTGCTCACTAAGCACAGTGGCACAGGTCTCCAGAGGGCAAAGTAGACATTACTTTAAACCTTATCTAGCAGCTAGGTCTTTTTGCTTTTTTTCATTTTTACTTTAGAGTAGCCTGCAAATATTAAATGCCCCCTTATCCCCATACTAGAGTCTGGATCAGGCCTTTGCACCTACTCAGGAGTAAAACTGAACATTATCTAGCTGTTCAATCTGGATCTAAAGTAAGCACACAAGAGCATAAGAAGTGCCCTGCTGCATCAGATTAAGGGTCCATGTAGTCCAGCACCTGGTTCACACAGTGGCCAACCAGCTGTCAACCAGGGGCCAACAAAGCAGGACATGGGTGCGACAGCACCCTCCCACCCATGTTCCCCTGCAACTGGTGTATGTAGGCTTACTGCCTCAGATACTGGAGATAGCACATAGTCATCAGGGCTAGTAGCCATTGATGGCTTTCTCCTCCAGAAATTTATCCAAACCCCCCCCCTTTTAAAGCCATCCAAACTGGTGGCCATCACTACATCTTGTGGTAGTGACTTCCATAATTGTGTGAAAAGTACTTCCTTTTATCAGTCTTGAATCTCCCACCTATCAGTTTCATGGGATGGCCTTGGGTTCTAGTATTATGGGAGAAAGAGAAAAATGTCTCCCTATCCACATTTCTTACACCATGCATAATTTTGTACACCTCTATCATGTCTATCAAGTAAGTTTCATTCTGAAACTTGAGTTTCATTCTGAACATCAGCCTCCATCTTGGAGTGCATAAGCAGCTGGCTCCTAAAGGCAGGTGCCATGACTCATCCTTCCCAACTGGTCTTAATTATGTAGACACACTGTTTGCTTTGAGCACAGCCCCCTCCTGGAAGGAAGCCACCAAAGCCTTCTCATTGCATTGTGTGGAGAAAGTGGATAGAGCAGTTTTTCTCCATTTCTCATAATACCAGAACCTGGAGTCATCCAATGAAGCTGAATGGTGGGAGATTCAGGGTGGACAAAAAGAAGTACTTTTTCACACAGCACATAGTTAAAGTATGGAATTCACTTCCATAGTGATGACCGCCAATTTGGACAGCTTTAAAAGTGGATTAAACAAATGCATGGAGGATAAGGCTAAAAACAATTACTAGCCATGATCCAGTATCAGAAGCAATATGCCTCCATACACTAGTTGCTGGGGGACACAAGTGGGAGGGTGGGCACACACGTGGGTGCTATGGGCTTCCCATAGGCATCTGGTTGGCACTGTGAGACACATAACCACATTTTGTTCCCCCTTTGTACTGAATGTACATTTTCAGCAGTTTGCCAATTATGCTGGTTTGTGATCTAAATTGACCTAATGACCATTGAGGCTCAATGAGGAGTTATGACATCAGATACTTGATGGCACCTTGGTCTGCTACAGCTGCTGCCTTTGAAGGGCAGTAATAATTTTTCATTCACCTAAGCAACACATAAGGTCATGCAGCTGGTGTACCTCCCTAAACATGATCATCTCCTTCAAGATTCAAAGCTGTTTCAAACCGCTCTTCAATGCCCACTCTCACCTGAACCAGTCTGTGGGATCATGATCAAATCAAGATGGAATTTTAAAAAACCTGCACAGGGTGTATATCACTGCAGTGTTTTGCTTTGCAGATAAATCTTCATTGGCTTCCCATTTGTTTCTGGATACAATTCAAGCCACTGGATTTGACCTATACAGCTCCAGGTATCTAAAAAACGGCTTTATCCCATACAAATTTTCCCTTTCTCTGATGTCGCTTCTCCAGGTGCCCTCACTTTCCTAGGTTAAGCAGGTGACACCCCAATGTGCTTCTGTAGGCCACCTTAGGGGCCTTTTGAGATTTAAAAAACGTTTTAAGCAAATAAACAAAGTTGTGTGATCTGTATGCAGCCAGAACTAACTATATCAAGTGGCACTGAAGCAGCAGGCAACAGGGGCTACAAATAGCAGCCAATGCCCACTTCCAAACAAGGTGCAAGCCTACAACAGGCTGAGCAAAGGCCCTGAGCAAAGCCTAGTAGAAGGTTTGATGTGCGGCAAATTTGTCAATTTCAATTTCTCCTGCATTCTAATGTTTAAATCTCAAGTTCTTTCTTTCCTGAATATAAAGAACTTTGCAAATGTTGGTAAATTCGGATCAAAGCCAAACTGAAAGGAACTTCTCTCAAGTCTAGAATGTAGTAGTAGCAAGTTCCCAGCTTCCAGGTAGCTAGGTTAAGCTGAGCAGGACCCTGAGCAGGACCCAGGACAGCTCCAAGTACAATCTCCCAGGAGCAATGGAATTTATTTTAACAAAAGTCTGTGCTCTACTGAATTACCTAAATCAGCCCTCCCCAACCTGGGTCCTTCTAGATGTTGTTCCCTACAACCCCTACCATCATTGGCCAGCATGGGCAATGGTCAGGGAGTTGTAAGCAACAAGATCTCAGGAAGGCTGACCTATATAAGGAAGTAGCCCTAATGAGGCAGTGGTGTGTCCTGGTTCCTCGGTTGAGAAATCTGGGCCCCTGGACTCAGAGGAACAGTGTGAAAGGCTTGGAGAGTCCTCTTTCTTCAGTTTGGGCCTTACTGCCCCACTTCCGTAGAGGTCTCCACTGCCTTGGAATTGCTGTCCAGGGGATCTGGAGTCTGGGAGCAGATCTCAAAGAAAGCACAGAAGGTAGGGAAGACTGGGAAACCTTTGGAGCCTCATCTTTCACAGCAAAAATGTCTGCTTGTGAAAATCCAGGGCAGCAGTAGTGGTAGTGCCAGTAGGCATTCTAGCAAATGTTGGTTTTGCATTGACACTACAAACAAACAAGTGGGACCTGCAAGAAAATGTTTATTTGTTATTTATTAATCAGCTATATTAAACAAATGTCTAAGTGATGGACAAAAACAAGTCTTCATACAGAAGACAATGCAGAATTTCCTTCCTAGAGATGCCTGTTGGAAAAGGTATGTTTTCAATACCCAAAAACAAAAGGATTGGCACCTGCCTAATTTGTAGTGCTCCTGGTCAAGGTTCCAGCCAGCCAATTAGCCAGCATTGCTCTGTCCCAGGATACTCTATTCGACATGCCCACAAACATGGTTTTCCATCTCCCCCTCCAATAGTCACCCAGCTTTCCATGGCCACTAAACATTAGGCTGAGTTGGGGTGGGGGGAGACCCCATTAAGAGAGTTCCCCCCCAAAAGCATTTTTCTTCCCTCAGGCCTGCTGATGCCTCCCTTGTTTGCATGGATGTAGCCATATTGACCACATACAGATCCACACTCAGAGAATTGAGTGTGTAGTTAGAGCAACAATCACTTTAAAACTCATGTGTGAACTGAAAATGCCCTTATTGGCAGCATCGGGCTAGCTGTGCTATCCCAGAGGGGCAGAACCTTTACCAAAACGGTCAGAGAAAAACAATTACATCTCCACAACACACGTGAGGAAGAATGCAATGAAACAGCCTCAAGGCTTCTTACAACCTCCTGGGAGCATCCACTCATATCTCAGTGAAGAAATCCCAAATATTTCTTTGAATTGGGTGTTGGTGCAGGCTCTAGGATTGCTGTCTCCAACCTTCTGCCTTCCAGGTGTATTGATTTACAGCTCCCATCATCCTCAGCCAACCTGCTTGGCAGGGGCTGGAGAGTGCCCAGGTTGGAGACATCTTTGCTTATGGCAGCAAACACAGCCACTTGCCAATTGAGATTTTTAACCTTAATGCACAAAGGGGCAGCTGACATCAGCTTGGTTCATACGAATGCTTTCCCAAAGCCTGAGTCTTTTTGGGTCGCCCTGAGAATGCCTTGGAATGAAGAACAATGGCATTAGCTTTACAAAATCCAGCCGCAGTCTAGCTTGCATGCTCCATCTGTCAGGCGACAAAATGACAACAGATGTTGAACAACGGCTCCATGCCTGCAGCCCCCCCCCCCAACAAAATGTGCTATGCTCAGTAGCCAGCTGTCGCAGCAACACGCGTCAGGGACAGAAGAACCGGACTCTGCCCTTATTAGGACAGGGCTTCTTTGAAAATGGGGGAGGGAGTCTTTTTTTAAAAAAAACCCTCTAAAATCAAAATCTTGCTTTCATTGGGAAGCCAATTTGTCTAGCCTCTTTCAATCCCCCCCTTTGATAAGGTATAATTAGAGCCTCATTATCTCCAATACATACTGTTCGCAATTTGATCAAACTCTCCCCGCCACCATCACACACACACACACACACACACGGAAAGTGCTGGGCTACAATCTGCCTCCTGGTGTGCTAAGTATTCTCTGGATAGGAAGCTTTTTCACATGGAGAAGCATTCTGAAATGAGATCCCACCCCATCCTGCTGTGCAATTTGAAGTGGTTCAGTCCCAGCAGGATTCTATCATGTGCTTTTGCTCAAAGTGCAACTTCCTTCTCCAGCAGAGAATGAGGATGAGAAGGTCTTCAGGGGCCTGCCCCCTGTTGGCCAGAGACAGAGGGGATCCATAGCTTGGCTTACTGACTGGCAACCAGTAGGGAAAATGTTTAGATTGACTTCATCCCCATAAAACAAGGGCGAGATAACATCCCCCCCCTCAAGTGGAAAGTAGCAAACATGATAGGCTTTCGCAAGGATTAAGGGCCACTTCACACATGATGTTTTATAGGTGTGCGCCTGGGTGTGATTGTGCTTCTGCTCTTTTTTAAGGACAATCCTAACACACACACAGAAATAGACACACACAAGCTGCTTCTCCTACTCCCATCTAGCCCATAAGATTCCCAGCTTGCATTTGTGAGATAAACACTGGCCTGGAACCCTGTTTGAAGGAGGAGTTTCAGGGGGGAAATTGGCCAGAGCCAGGGAAGAGTTGGGGGTGCCACCCTAGGCATGTTTAGACTGAAAAAAGTCCAACAATTCCCAGCATGCCCCAGCCAGCATACCTGGCTGGAGGGATGCTGGGAATTGTTGGACCTTTTTCTGTATAAGCATGCATAGGGTGGCTCCCTTAAGCACCCTTTCCCCACTGCAGTGCCTCAGCTGCAAATCGCCCCCTTCCCAAGGCTGTAATTGAGCTAATGTTGCATGGAAGTGAAGTGAAATGCTTGGTTTGACCCTGAGGCTATGGGTTAAGTGTATATTTGCTGACAAACTAGAGTCTGTTGCCATGTAATGAATCAAAGTTTCTCTATACCAGGGCTGGGCAACCATTTGGCCTTGAGGACCACACATACGCATACAAACACACACACACACACTTCTACCCACCCACCTTCATCTCAGTGCACAAGGATTTGGAGATTGAAGCCTCTCCTCCCTCCCTGCCTGCTGAGATGGGATCCTTGTGGGAGTGAATAGGTTAAATACAGGCCCACTGTCCTGCAGCAACCACTGGGGCTGTGCACAGCCCCCCTGATCCCCCTCAGGGCCCATTTTGGAGTCCCCAAAACAGCTCTGATTCGCCTCAGGGTGCTTTGGGAGTTGCCCACCTCACCTCAGTGCTGAAGCTGAGGCAAGATTCGGGGGCCCCAAGGCAACTCAGCCTTATGGGTCCCTGGATGCCAAGAAAGTCGGTAGCAAGACCAGAGTCCCTCCCTTGCCCTCTCAACCCAGAGCTGCTGCTGCCGGGACTTACCCGCCAACATCTGCCTCTGCATTGCCGTCACCATTGCCACCTGCCTCATTGCTGCCTGCCGCATCGCCACCGCCATTGCCACCTGCCGCCACCATTGCATCTCTGCCTGCCACCGCTGCCAGCCGCCATCACCACCCGCCACCGCATTTCCACCTGCTGCATCACTGCTACCCCCACCAGGTTGTGGGGGAAAGTGGCTGGGGCTCACGGCCCACGTGGAGAGCCGCTGAGGGCCACCTGTGAGCCTCAGGCCACACAGCACTGCTCCGTCTAGACAGCCACACATATCACAGTTATTCTCTGTGTCTAGTTCACATCATCCTCCCCTCCTGCACCCCGCCTTCATTCACTTTCTTGAACTGGCAGGAGCTGCTACACGCCAGTCAACCTTGGTGTATATCGTATATTGTCCCCTCATTATTTACTAGCAGATTGAAGATCTCTTCTTAGTGACATTCTTTCCAGTGAAAGTTCTGAATAAAAGCTACTCAAGTTGATATTATTTTTACATTCCTTTGAAGGTCTGCCCCACAAAACAGAAATTCGATTAAAAAAAAATACATATTTCTGTGATGGAGCCAAACAATCGTTCCTGGGAGCTGTGGACAGGGGAACACTGATGTTTTATTTTAATTCCATGCAGATATTCATTATATAAACAAAAAACCAGTTTGAGTGACAATGTGATTTGAATTGACTTGGAACAGAATTAGAGGCAGCATGAAAACATGCTTAAGCCTTTACATTTGAGACATGTCACATTTTCAGCCCAGCCTGAGAGTTAGAAAAACTCCTTTACTTTGAATGTTTTATTAATTTCTCTTCTATTATCAGACCTTCTCTACAACAAAGCATAAAAGAATCAGGGTGGTATTGATTGTGGAATATGTTTAAAATTAAGTTTATAGTGCCATTTTCCTTAATATAATGAGACTCTACCTCTGGAATAATTTTTAAAAAGCAATGATCAAGAAGCCAAAACCTGCTTGGGTGAGTATACCATGAATTCCAAGGGCAGGATAGTGCCAGCTGGAGCCTGTGAGGAGAACTCAAACACTGCTACTTCCCCAGCTGCTGGGACTGATAAGGAAGGCTCTCATTTGCGTTCAGTGAGCAGCATCATGTCTGGTTGCTGTTCTTCTTCTTGGCCAAATGGGGAAAGATCAGTCCGCTATATTTCTCCACCCAGTTCTTGGCTGGCAGTACTTTTACCAATCCCCCCTTTCCTCTGTTTCTCTGCTTTCCACCCACCACCATTTTTTTTATAAAATGGTGGCTTTGGACATTCTAAACAGGAAGAGGGAAAGGAAGCACAAGCACGTCACACTTCCTCTTCTCACAGAGCCCTCATGCCTCCTTCTGATGGGAGGTGCTCTGCGCTGTCTCAGCTTCTGAGATATATGCATCTCCCCAAAAGAGGAAGATGCACACAGGCTCAGTGTTAGATGTTCTTAACATGAGGCAGGTAGACTTCATGCTTGTGGGATCTACTTCCTTTTTTACCAGAACACCAAGGTCCATCAACCAAACCCAAGGGCAGGATAGTGGCTCAGAAGTGGGGGGGGGACATATTCTTAGGGCTAAACCAGTCACTACATTAAATGTGTACATTTAACATACCATCTGGCTTAGCCCTTGGATGCAAGGAACAAGGGTGCCACTGAGCACATGCTCAGTCGAGGAATTAGTTTTCAGTACCAGAATGGAGCTCGCATTCCATTCACACAAAAATACACTCTTGGTTCTCTCCACTAGGTTTTCCATCTCAACTGCTAATTTGGAGGTGATGGGGGTCTTTTTGTTATTGCTGTTATACAGTTGTCAGAATTGCCAGCACTGATTCAGCAGAGTAATTTTAGATTCTGGACTTAATGGTCTCATGTCACCCACTGCCACCATCCACTAAAGATGGTCATGTTGTATTATTTCAGTTGTGAAGAACATAACCAACAATTTCTCCTAGCCTCCATCCCACCCACCTCCACCATTCCATGCTTTGAAACTGCTTCTACATTCCTGATATGTTAGAGCAGGGGGTGGGCAATTTGTCCTTCCCCTCCAGATGTTTTAGCCTAAAACTCCCATCATCCCTCAAATTGGCTAGAGCTGATGGGAGCTGTAGGCCAAAACATCTGGAGGGCCATAAGTTGACCCTCTCTGTGTTAGTGCAAACAAGCACCAATACAAAAAAAAAAGCTGTCAAAAAAGAAAGACTCTGAGCTTGTGTAGTTTTGCATTTTAAATTTACTTAAATCATATAGTACCAGCATGACTGCAGGAATAAAATGGAGTTTACTTTTGCTAACCTGGTGCTAAACACATTTACATGGGAATAAGCACTATTGCTTTAGAAAGGGAAAATATCTTTATAAAGTAAAATATAATAAAATGAGCATCTGTACATGCCTTGCCAGCCAGTCTCTGACTACAAAATATGTTTTTAAAAATAAGAAAACAGGATGCTACAATGAGCAGCATCCATCCTGGGGGGCTGGGGGTGGAGGGACCAGATACCACTTGAGCTGGCACAGCTGCTGAAGCCAAGCTCATTTGGTGCTGCCCCATCACCTGCCACTCTCTGGGTGGTCATTTGGGGGGGGCGACCCTGGATTTTGTCCGCGGTCCAGTCCAAGGTGCCCCATTGATGATCAGAAACTCTTGATGAAAATCACACCTGTTGCAAATATTTTTATTCAAGCAGGCATCTGAAATGTAAGCTGTTCTGTTGGGTTGGGATGGGTGCTGGTTTTATTCTTTTATTATTGTGTTTTTAATTGTGCTTTTAATATATTTGTTCTATGGCTGTTTTCATTGTGTTTTTAATTTTAAATGTTGCCTTTTACCATTGTGGGCTGCCTCGAGTGCCATTTCCTGGTAGAAAGGTGGGGAGGGTGGGGGGGTAGAAATTAAATAAATGAACAAAGAAGCATGGGAGCAGGAAGAACAATGGCAGAGAAATCCTGAGAGAGGCCTGGGAGGAGGGGAGTGATGGATCTCCTCCTGCAACCCAAGCCTTGCTGGTTTACACCAGCCAAAGCAAAAGATGTGTGTGGTTCACCAGGCTTTTCTTTGTAATCACAATCTCCCCCCCCCCCCCCACCGCCACACACACACACAGCACTGGGAGCAAATTAGCTGTTGGGCTTGAGCCCATATGGAGGATGGAGCGACTTTGGAATGCCCAAATTTGGGGTGTTCTGCTCACTTTTGCCCTCCTGGGCACAGCCAGGGCTCCTCCCATGGCAGATCTCTCCATCCAGTGGAACACAAAGAGAGTGCAGTGAACTGCTTCTCAAGTTCAAATCATTCCAATTGGTCCAACAATCTATCTGATCATATGGTGAGGACTGAGGAGGCACATAAATATTAACAAGAACCTGAGAATTCAATTTTTAAAAAATCTTAAGCACCAACGGCCAAAGCCCAGAGATCCAACCATTTGAGTGGAAAAATGGAAGCATGAAGAGAGGTGGAAACTAATAACGCCAATCCCCCAGTTCGCTGGAATTGAATATGCTTCATATCCAGGCAGATTGCTTTTGTAGCACAACCAAGTTCCTTGAAATAGCAGCATATGAATACTACTTATGTAGCATTTATAAAAACAATAATTGTCCTACAATTTATTTTTCGAACCAGCTCAATTCCAAGATACACAACAAAGCCCATCTTTCTCCTGTGCTTCCAAATGTTATTGTTCAGCTACAACCTCCAGGTCTTTCCCCTCCTCTCATCCTTTGACAAAGCTCTATTTTTTTAACAATTGGTAATTAAGTTTTTGTTGATGGATTTCTGCAGTAACAGCAATACCATCCTTGTACCTCCACTGTCATCTAATTCATGAGATTCTAATTTTCTCATTGCCTGCCAATTAGCAGACAGCTGAGGTGCTTGCTCAGAAATAATGTGGGCCTTGTTTCTGTATTTATAACAAGAATCCACAAAACAGATCAAATCAGCTGGAGTGGGAACTGTTTTACATTCTTCTTTAAATTTCATTGAGTGATCGATGAGACCATTAGAATTGGTTGCAAACACAACCTGCTCTGATTAGTTCATTTTCCTTTCCAGACATCCAAGCAATTGAGAATATTTTTTTGCTCAGTCTAAGGTAAGACACTCAATGAAACAATAAGATTTAACACTAGAACTAGGGTGACCAGATGGCCCGGGGTTTCCCGGTTCTAACTGGGAAACCTGGGGCGATCCGGGCCAACCGGGGGGCAGCGGGGGCAAACCGGGGTGGCGGGGGTCACACGGCGGTGGCAGCGAGCGACGAGCGGCGGTAGACTCGGTGGTGGTGGCGGCGGAGGAGCCCGGGAAGCGGCTACCCCAGCAGGTATGTGCTCTCCCTCGCGCTTCGCGCTCCCTACCTGCAGGGGTGTCCGCTTCCCTCCGGTGCTTGAATCTACTGAGAAACAGGCTTCACGGCCTGTCCCTCAGTAGCGAGCCGGGTGATGATGTCATCACCTGGCGCGCTCCTGAGAGACAGGCCACGAAGCCTGTTTCTCAGTAGATTCGAGCACTGGAGGGAAGCGGACGCCCCTGCAGGTAAGGAGTGCGAGGCGGGAGGCGGGAGGTGGGAGGTGCGAGGGGGGGCACTTACCTGCTGGGGCAGCCGCTTCCCGGGGTCCTTCACCACCGCCACCGCCGCCGGGTCCTCCTCCGACGCCAGACGCCGGGTCCACCACCACCGCCAGCTGCCAAGTCCTCCTCCGACGCCAGATGCCAGGTCCTGCGCCGCCACCAGGTCCGCCACCGGCTGCCGGGTCCGCCACCGCTGGGTTTGTGAGGCCAGAGGCCGCGCAGAAGGGGCGGGAGAGGGCCGAATCCAGAAGTGATGTAATCGGCTCTCTCTTGCCTCTTCCACACAGCCTCTGGCCTCCTCGGGGCTCGTCGCCATCCTCGACAAACCCTGAGGAGGCCAGAGGCTGCGCGGAAGAGGCAGGAGAGGGCCGATTATATCACTTCCGGATTCGGCCCTCTCCCGTCTCTTCCGCGCGGCCTCTGGCCTCATGAGCCTGGCGGCGGAGGACTCGGCAGGCGGAGGAGGAGGAGGACCCGGTGGGTGGCGCCGCAGGACCCAGCCGGCACCGGCGGCGCAGGACCCAGCCAGTGCCGGCAGCAGTGGACCCAGCGGCCGGCACTGGCGAAAGAAAACCCGGTAGGTCCAGGCTGGTGTGCTTGGGGGGGTTGTTTTGGGTGGGTGGGGTGGCGGGGGGACTGGGATTTTGGTTTCCAAAATCTGGTCACCCTAACTAGAACTATTATTGGGGCTATATGAGTTTCCTTTCTGAGAAGTCTTTGCTGCTACAGCTTGAACCTGCTCACTTTGTTTCTCATCATTATTCATAACTATCAAAGGTAATTCCTTGGGCATACAGTTCTGGGCAGGAAATGTCTCACCTAGAGCTGAGCCCCAAGAGAAGCAGTGGATCACTCAGACACTTGAGCAGGCTCTGGTAGAAGAACGTTACAACTGGCAAGTTAAGGGTCATGTGCAATCAGTACCTTGGACAGCATTCTGCAGGAGCTGCTATGTGCAGGGGAGTTCCTCATGGAAGGAGCTGTTGTTCCAGCAAGGAACTAAGCAGTAAGAATGAGCTTAGGTAGGGTGGTCAGCTCAGGTCTCTCAGATGTTCCACCTCCCACTGAGTACTGACTGCAGACTTAAAATACTCATTCTCCTTGTTTTTAGCCTTGAGTTCATATGTCACTGAGGGACCTGAGAGGCTTTGGGAGAGCTGTTATTAGACGCTGGTGTTAATAGGAGAGCTGAGTCCCTTGGTCTAGGGGATGCATCAGAGGCTCCTGAGGTTCCTCTCTAGAGTGGAGTGAACAGTGTCGTGTTGTGCTTAGAGTCCTCTTTGGGGTGACGCCCAGCCATCAGCCACTGGGCCATGACAACACAAGGCAGCCTATTGTGTTACTCAATTGTTTTCTGTAGCTTCATTTTTGAAATTGAGAGTGATTTCCTCATAACATCCAAGAACAGTTGAGCTGGAAGCATGTAGTGGTTTTGACCGGAAAAAATAGCAAGGAGGCTTAGTGAGTTCTCACAGGTCTGTCCAGTGTACAAATATATATCAGTATCCAATGTGTGTGTGATCATATGTTGCATGGATGAAAACTAGTAAAGTCAAATGTAGGAGGCAGTTTTTAGAGGCTTCAGTAGGCCTCTTCAACAGCAACGCTTTCTGACCTCTCCCTCACTCTGTCAATTAATGCTGGGCAGTTGCAGCTCCATATCTTTTGCCTCTACTCTCAGTGATAAGGGTGTTGTGCATTACTTCATTCCTTAACCTGGGAGCCTTCATCCCTTTGCTTGAGAAAGTTTTGGCTTTCTAAAGAAAACAGCTCATCATGTACCCAGGGTAGGGCAAAATGTAGAGCTATATAACCTTGGGAACAAAGGGCTTTAGCCAGTTTCACTTCAGGAGGAGTTGCAAACCACCCTGGACAATCTGCTTTGACCCTGAGGAGAGGCGTTCCATATGTCATGGGGACCCCGACATTCAACCAGGTGGACAACTACTTTGTACCCTGAAGGGATGTGAGCTTGCTTTGTTTATTCTTTCTACCTCCATATATCATTTTTGTGTATTCAATAAACTGTTAAACTGATCCATTTGTGTTCTGTATCGTTTTTATCACCCTTGAACCTGTTTTTAAGTAGGAACCAGATCAATCAGGCTCCCATAAATTAAGCAAGACAAAACAAAGCAACTTTAAGCAGTTAAAGAGTGAAGGTTTTTTTCTTAACAATAAAGCTAGAACTCTGGCAGATCTAAATATCAAAATGCATGTTTGCATATAAAATTTTAACTGACAGAAAGTCAATATTACTAATTGGTAAGTGTAGTAGAGCACAAAGCTAGCAGCAGAGCACTTGAGAGGTTGTATATTTCATAAAAACATTTATCTTCCATCAGGATATATAGTTAGGGCCTTGGGTGACTCATGAAAGGAGTTTTGATATCACAGAATTCTCCCCACTAGGGTGGGTAACTGGTATCGGGGATGCTGCAGCTTGTACAGACTAACCCTTACCCCGAGATGTTAACTTCATCTCAGTACTAACTTTCTCATTGGTAGACTTAGAAAAGTTTGTATCAATATTTCCCATTTTAAATACAAATAAGAGGTATTCCACATTAACAGATATCTTATTCAATTTGGGCAACCACATGTTCAGCTAAAACAGCTGATCATCAGGGGAAGTGTTAAACCTGGCAGTGTTCGCAGATGGGTTCCCATACTGAAGGTGCATAGCAACTGTGCTTTCAGAATTCTGTAGCCTTAAATCTTCTGTCAATAAGCTTTCATACCCATTAGATACAGGGATAACAACTTCCTTATGTTTAAATGCAGAACAGATTGGTCTAAAGCCTTATAAATCTTGGGCTGTTTAGGATCAGAAGGTGAATTTTAATGACTTCACTGATACTTCTTATGGCTCATTATAGACTGTAAACAAAAAAGGGGGGAAGGATTTTTTTTAAAAAAACAGCAATGACTAATTATCATCAAATTCCAAAAAATGTACCATAAAAATATCTTATGAGCAAATTTGAAATCCACTTTAAAAAGACATATAGTAAAAAGTCCAAATACCATGCAGAGTCTTTTCCAGAATTCTTCCAAGATGTTTCTTCTTACCACAGTAACAGAATTGAGTTGGCTATGATTGAAAGACTGCCCTGCTTGCAGGGGGCAGGCAAGGTTGAAGGAGGTCCTTACACAGGCTGGGTTTGCACAACATGCCAACCCATTCTCAGTGGATGAGTGTAGGTTGTTGTTGAACCATGGGTTGTTGAACCATGGGTTAGCAGGTTCTCTGAACCCACAACTTTTTCACAGAGCGATCAAGGGTCTAGAACAACAGGCAGCCCTAGGTAATCCACAACAATGAGACCAGAACTTGTGTAACAACAGTGTTCCAGCAGCCCGCCCTGTTCAGGATTGAGAGTTATAAGGTGAAGCTTTCAGAGCCCCACCATGGCTCAATTTGACCATAATAAATGAAGTGAAGAATTCCTTTTTGTGAGGAGGGCCTTTCTTGCAAGAAGCCCTTTACTCACAAGGAGTCCTCCTTTGCAACCAGGCACTTCTACTTACAGTGATTGTTGTGACCTGCCTCTTGAGACATTGCCACTCTCTGGGACTAGGAAGTCATCCAACCAATCTCCATCTCAGAGGTGGAGCTCCTCTCTTCATGCAGGGATGAACCCACAGCTTTCTCCACTGAGGGGCCAGACTCCTTCTAGTTAGTCTCCCCATCCCCTGGCATGAGCTGCTCCTCAACCCAATCTCCTGGCATGGCATGCTCTTACTCCAAAGAAGATTCTTCCAGCAGGTGCAAACATTTTAAATGTTTACCCTAAAGTAGGTGTCTGATCCAAATTGGGAGCCTTGCATCTACTCTATAGAATAAAAAGTAAATAAAGACACAGATACACATGTAAGCTGATGTCTGGTTTGCCCCTTAGTAGGATCAGCGAGACTGATTTTGCTTGAAACACATTTTTAAAGCCCATGTGGTTATCTGGTGACAGTGTGTGTATATATATATATATATATATATATATATATACTCAATTACCAAATGTTCTTGTTTTGATCTGGATGAGGATCAGCAGAAGGTGACCATGACACCAGACAGCACTGCTTTTTTCTAAAGCTGGAAAGGGTTTCAGCAAAGTGATTTGTGAAAAGGCTGTTTTCAGTTGTGATGCAGGTTCCTCAAGGACACATGACTAAATTGCTAGCTAAAACTATTCTGTGTTTCTAATATATACTGCAGAAGAAAAGCAAATCCACTAGATGTGCCCTATATAACGGAGAGTGTAGCCTTTTGCTCTCATCTCATCTGGAACATTGTAGGACTATGCATAGGTGTCTAAGTAGACATGATAGCAACATTACCTGTGTGTTAGTATGTGGATTATACTCAACAGGTATTGAGCTAGGATGGGAGGGAAGGATTTAAAATGGATAAGCTGCCAGTGTTTTAAATGAATAATAAACAGGTGCAAAGTTACACAATTTCACACACTACATTCCATTGCTTAATGAATTCATTCATTATATTTAGATCATGCCCTTTTCCTCCAAGGAGCTCAGGACTGTGAATTTATTTTTTGAATTTAAATTAACTTTCTTGTTTCATGAAGCTGCTTTAGGCGTGATTTTTAAAAAAAGCACTTTAGATTACTCAGTGACGTTGCTTCAGGATAAATTTCAATTGACACAGATCCTGTGCTTTCACTACCTCAATATGATGACAACTTAATTCACTCTGGACACACCATAGAACCACCCTTTAACAATTCTGCTTGCCATGGAGAATGTGGCACAGCTGCCTGGTGGGTATCTGGAGCAACCAGTTTTCCTCCTAACCTTGATGCTGCAGAGGTGGGTGGGGATTGTGACAGTCCTTGCTGCTTCTCCAACTCCAACGTTTGGAGGAGACTAGGGGTTGTTTGGCAACAGCCAAGGCATCTGGAATGCATTGACCATGCAGAGCCAAACTGAGAAGGCTCTCCCACCAACCTTTCCTGCACTGGATAAGAAAAGGCTGGTGGGATGGGGCTTGCCTGGGTGCCGCTAGATGGAAGCACTTGAAACGCCTTTACACAGCACTGTGCGAGCCACAAGGCTCCCTTCCCCACAGCCCATGCCTTGGGGAAAAGGATGGTTGGGGTGGGTGATTACAGCGGCCTCTTATGAACTGCGAAAGAAGAGGACAAAAGAGGAGAGTGATTTGCATAATATTTGCACACACTAATTTATATGCATAAATGCACATTTATTTAATTATTTTTATATGCCACCTAATACCCAAAGCATTTTTAGAACTAATTATCATAATTTAAATAGAAATACAATACATCTTGCCATTGTACTCCTTCCGGCATCAGGTGAAGACCTTTTTATTTCCCCAGTATTTTAGCATTTTACCATCCTAGTCTTTTAGCTCTGCTGTTTTAAATCTCTGCATTGCTGCTTGGTTTTATTCTGGTTGTACTTTTATATTGTGGTTTTAAGCTTCCATATTTTATGTTGTGCCTAATGGTTTTAATTTTTGTGAATCGCCCAGAGTGCTTTGGCCATTGGGCAGAATAGAAATGAAATAAATAAAATAAATATTTATGTGGAAGATAGTGACCAGATGACGTGTGTATTCCCGCCTGTTCAGCCCTCCCAGGACCCCCTGGACCTTAATAACTACAGGCCAGTATCAAATCTTTCATTTCTGGGCAAGATGATTGAGAGAGCAGTTGCCTTCCAACTCCAAGCAGTTTTGGATGATATAGATTTTCTAGACCCATTTCAAACTGGCTTCAGGGCAGGATACGGAGTTGAGACCGCTATGGTCACCTTAGTGGATAATCTACGCTTGAGTATTGACGGGGGAGTGTGTCCCTGCTGGTACTTCTGGATCTCTCAGCGGCTTTTGCTAGCATCGACCATGGTATCCTTCTGGAACGCCTGAGGGGATTGGGAATCGGGGGCACTGTGCTTGAGTGGTTCCAGTACTACCTCTCAGGCAGGTTCCAGATGGTGATACTTGGGGATAGTTGCTCCTCAAAGAAGGAGCTGTTGTATGGCGTACCACAAAGCGCCATCCTATCCCCAATGCTGTTTAACATCTACATGAAACTGCTGGGAGAGATCATCCAGAGGCATGGGGCGGGGTGCTATCAGTACGCTGATGACACCCAAATATATTTCTCTATGCCTTTGACAACAGCATCAGCTAAGGATAGTGTGTCTCCTCTGAATGAATGCTTGGAGGCGGTAATGAGCTGGGTGAGGAAAAACACTGAAGCTGAATCCAGATAAGATGGAAGTGCTTACTTTCAAAGGCCCCAACTTGGTTTGGAGGTGTGTCAACCAGTTCTGGATGGAGTTACACTCCCCCTGAAAGGCTGTGTTCGCAACTTGGGGGTGCTCCTGGATCCATCACTCCAAATGACAGCTCAGATAAATGCGACGGCCAGGAGTGCCTACTTTCAGCTTTGGCTGATACGCCAGCTGCACCCCTTCCTAGAGTTGGAAGACCTAAAAACGGTAGTGCATGCACTGGTAACTTTGAGGCTCAACTTCTGCAATGCACTGTACATAGGGCTATCTCTGTGCCTAGTCCAGAAACTTCAACTAGTTCAAAATATGGCAGCCAGCCGGTACACCTAGGGGTGACCATATCACACCAGCTTCAAAATCACTTCACTGACAGCAATTACTTTCCGGGCAAAGTACAAAGTGTTGGTCATCACCTTTAAAGCACTACATGGTTTGGGTCCAGGTTACCTGTGGGATCGCCTTCTCCCATACAATCCGCCCCGCACACTTAGGTCCTCTGGGAAGAATTTGTTACAGTCAGCCAAAACTAGGCTGACAACTGTTACCCAGAGGACCTTCTCTTCTGCAGCTCCCAGACTGTGGAATGGTCTGCCGGAGGAGATTCATCAACTTAATAGTCTATTTGACTTTAAGAAAGCTATAAAGACCTATCTCTTCCAGCAGGCCTACCTAATTGAATTTTAAGAGTTTTATTGGTATTTTAATAATATATTAGTTTTGTGTGCTTTTAATAAGTTTTATGTATTTTATATTTGATGTTGTTCCCCGCCTCAATCCAGAGGGAGAGGCGGGTAAGAAATAAATTAATGATGATGATGATGATTAAGCCAGAAATTGACAAGAAGACAGCTCTTGAAAAAAGGACACATTCAAATAGAGGGTGGTCCTCTGGCGGTCCTTCAAATAGAGAACTACCTTCTGTAGAAAAATAATTTAAAAAGACACAAGCCACCCCACTGGGAGATCTTGACCACTGCTATTTGAACGTACCCCAAGCACATCCAAGGGGCACCACTCAAGCCGCCACACTTCCTTCCCTGCCAGACCACCCCAGGGAAAGGCCGATGGACAGTCTTGTGGGCAACTGCTTGAAGGCACCCTTAGGGCCTACCAGCCTGAGAAAAGGACTAACAGGGGCTCCTGGGAGAGGAGGACACTGGTGCCTATAATGTTTGGCTTGGCCAGCAAGGACAGCCCCAAAATGGTTGTATGTAGCATCTGTCAACAGGAACTGACATTATATACCAAACAACCTTGCTAATGTTCTTACAGGGTCCAATTCACATTTTTCAAATGGTACCTTTCTCCATGAATTTTTAAGTCATAAACACAATAGCCCTTTCCTTCGTCTTCTTCAACAGAAGCAAATTATGAATGCAACAGCTAAGGATTCAGTCCTATTCATATTTACATGGGTGTAAGTCCCACTGAACTCAATGAAACCTAGTTCCAGATAAACACTGTCAAAGTCCTTAAGATGTGTTTGCTTCTGTTGTTGATTAATTTAGAGGATTCCCCACCCCCATTTAAAATTTAAGTTCACAGCTTCGAATGTTAAAGCTGTCAGTACTTTAGTGCCACGGTATTGTTGGCTTAGGAAAGTCACATAACTGGGGAGAAAAAAATCAAAATACTAAATGTCAGAGGAAAGACAATACTTAACAATCCATGAGCTGCAAAGGTCAAAGCAAAGAAAACGGAATCTTTGAACTTTGTATAATCTGCTAACATTCAGTCGCCTGCCTGCTTGCCGTAATTCCATTTCCCCACAGGAACAGCAAATGAGCTCAGTCTGCTCTGGCAGTGGGCCAGCGTGGCTAAGCATGCACAGTGGCACTACTAGGGTTGAAGGGGGACCGGACAAGATGCCTTCTGTGGAGCTTCCAACGTTCCTGGGTGCTCCCCCCAGGGAAGTATGATTTCAGTTAAATCCATTCCATCAGTGTTTGGCGGATTGTCGAGCATCTTTCATTCCACCATTCGCTCATGGATGGAATTAGATTTTTTTCGGGATGTGAAAGAATCTTGTTCCACTTGCACTAATGTTTATTAGCTCTAATTCACATATGTACAAGTGCAAATTTATGCAAATCCCTCTCCCAAAGTGGTTTTTAAAAAAAATATTCCTGAAAGTTTGCAGAATGTGCATGATTCAGGAAAAGCCAGAAGCCAGTTTGCTGTGTGGAATTTGCTGGTCCGGTTTATAGAAAGCCAAACTGATTTCAATTTGTTTCAGATTTCCCTGACATCCCCACTCCCCATGTGTTCCTGCTCCCCTCTGTGTTCTTTCTCCTTCTTTCACCTTGCCTCACCTCATCCTGGCACTCTTTCTCTCTCTGCTGCCCACAGGCTCTTTCTCTTTGCAAAAAATAACAACTAAGCTAACTAGCCCGTTAGGGAGCAGGGTAGGCTGGAGTCCTTCCCCTGGTTATCCATTTTCTGAAGTGGAAACAAGGTCTGTATATGAGGAGCATTCCGTTACGTGAGCCCCTACGCACAGTTTAAAGTGCTACAGCCCAGACTCAGGGGTGTTATCATTGCCCAAGCAAGCCTATTGTGTGCCCTCTTGCACAGGTGATGAGAGGCAAGGAGCTAACTGGCGAAAGAAAAAGGGGGCAGGGGATTTATGCTTATCTGCCAGTATGCAGAGTACGTTCATTGTTAGAGAAGTCCCTTTACCTTTTGAACTTCCAAGCTGGTGGACTGAGCAAAAAGTAACTTTTGACTGGAGGCACTGGAGTGTTGATTTTGGGACATACAGCACGGACAGGTGATTAAGAGCAAGATAATAACTGGCATACCCCTTAAGTAGATGGTCTTTTTCCTTTCTTTCTGTTTTAGGTATTTATTTATTTATTTATTACATTTACATTATGCCAAAAATGGTGCTCAAAGCAGCTAACAATAACAAAATGCAGATTAAAAACAAAATCTTTATTAAAATACACTATAAAAACAAGTCTTAATTAAAACACAACAATTAAAAGAAATCAATTAAAACTCAGGGCTCCATCACACTAGCGTTCTATCGCAGTCTCGTCATGCCTGGCTAGTGGTTTTGCAACATGGTAGTTACATGACATCATCACTGTCCTGCACTCATCTTGCTCCTTCCCTTCCCTTTTTTGTCTTATTTTGGAGCTGGGAAAGTCTGGTTTATTTCCTCCATGTGGGATTAAAGCACCCTTCCACCCCCGTGTATTACCATCCTCATGCTTTTTCTTTTGTTAGGGGCGTGTGCTTTGAACATGTGCTTGCTGACGAAAGAGGAGGGCAGAGCAGTTCTCCTCCTCCAGCACACCATGTTGAATGAACTGAGCTGGTCAAACGGGCTTTTGCTGCTCCAACCCCACCTTCCTTGCCTCCTTGCCTGCAGAAATGGCAGCCAGCCGATTAAATGTTGAATCAGTAAAAAGCTAGACAACAAAGTCGGGGGGGGGGAGGCTTCCACGTCCATCACCCAACAAGAACCAATGAAATGGAGGGGGGAAGGAGAAGGGGTGGGCCAGGTGCAATAATGGGAGAGCAAACAAGTGAAAAGAGAGTCCCCCAGTATAACTGCGATTGTGAAAGGGACCAGCACTTGCCATGCTAAAGAAACAGAGGTCAAAATCAAAGGTGCATACCAGGAAAAAATAGTAGGTGTGGTGGAGCTCACAATAATAAATCACAGCTCCCAACCAGTTAACTCCTTCAACAGCAAACCAGTTTTCTGCTTTGTACCAAGTTTGGTTGGTGGCCCAGCTATGTCCCTATCTGAACAGGGATAAAATGGCTTCAGTTGTCTATGCTCTGGTAACCCCCAAGTTAGATTACTGCCATACAGTTTGCATGGGGCTGCCTTTGAAGATGATTCAGAAGCTGCAGCTTGTGCAAAATGTGGCAGCCAGATTGGTAACAAGGACAAGAAGGTCCGAACATATACCATTCTGGCCCTCTTGCACTAGCTGCCTGTACATTTCCAGGCCTGATTCAAGGTGCTAGTTTTGAACTGTAAAGGCTTACATAGCTCATGTCTCTAATTACTGATGGAGCGCCTCTCCAAGCATGAACTGACCTATATACTATGCTCACTATCTAAGGCCCTCCTCCAGGTGTCTCCTCCAAAAATGGTAATAAGGGAAAGTGGTAATAAGGGAAAGGGCCTTCTTAGTGGTGCCCCCCCCCCCATTATTGAATAAATTCCCCAGTGAGGCCCACCTGGCACATCTCTTCCTCTACTCTCAGGCATTTGGCAGCATACGATAAGGTCTGTAATTGGGTCCTGGGATTTCTTATTATTGTTTGTTAAAAGTGTTTGTGTGTGTGTTGTTTGCTGACACATTTGTATGTAAATAGTTTTTATATTTTGTATATTATTGTATTTTATAGATTTTTATATTTGTAAACTGTCCAGAGAGCTTTGATATCAGGCAGTATAGAATGTAATAAATGAAATGAAAATGAAAATGAATACAAAACATATTCCCCTGTCAATGGGAGAACAGCACAGAAGGAGCCAACCTAGCCTCCCTTAGCAGGGAGTTCCAGAGTTCCACCACATGGGCATCTAATGGTTGTAGCATTAAAAGACAGGTATCCCCAAAGATCTTTAAGCCTGGGCAGGCTCACATGAGAGAATGCAATCTTTTAAATAGCCTGGTGCCAAGTTGTATAGTTCGTCCTCATGTGTCCAAGGCTTTACTACTAAGGAACCAGTTGCACATGCTATGTTTTGGAGTAGAAAGCCGGAGCTGTCAAGCAGTAGGGCACTAATCCAGGAGTCCTTGATGAGATAGTGTCAAGTATTACCCAGCAACAGTAAGATATTTATTACATACAAAACAGATGATCAATTTTATTGTACTGATTTGGCCACAGTGCCTGAGTATCTTAGAAGACACGTCTAGCTTCATTAAATCTCTCATTCAGAATAAATCAATGATCTTCACCATCAGACTACAAGAAATTCAATGAAAGAAACAACAGAACTGAATGAGCTAATGTTTGACACAGAAAGTGCCAATTTACTTGCTTGATGCTTATTATTATTTTTTTGCATACATATTAATTGAAAGTAAAATCAAATGTGAGGTGACTCAGGACGTCAGAAGAACTTGACACCACTGCCCTGTCAAGCCGGAAAGCTCATTTTTAGGCTAGTATAATGGTGGTGGCAACACTGCAAAGTCACCATAGGCTTGTGCAAGGGATGTGCTGGGTGTGCCCCCAGGCACACTCTAATGTGTCGAGCAATAAATGCGGAATTGAGGGGGCCTTTGAGGGGGATCAAGAAGGGGATCCAGACACAGTGGGAACGGTCCTCTGGCTGCCCTCTGGCTGCTCCACCACCGTGCTGAAGAACCGCTGCCTTCTAGAGAGCACCATTGCTCCCAGCAGCAAGAGCGAAAAGAAATCATGTTGCTTCAAAGAGGCAAGAAGGAGGCCCCCCGAAGATCACCTCCTAAGCACCTCATCCGGCCAGTGTCACCACAGTGCCCCACCAATGCTGGGGCTTGAGGTGTGTCTCTTCATCCCCCCCAACTGCAACGACCCTCCAGAATAGGGCATCAGTGTCCACAGTGGATAATAAATAAATGAATAAAAATTAATGTCCTTTATGATTGAGGTTTCAATAAAAGTTTGGCTTTAAAAAATATATCCCTGGGTGCACACCCTAATGAAATGTGCTGCGCACGACTATGCAAGTCACCAGTGGCTAACCATTGATATTGCATAAAATAGCCTATTGCAACCAGTAGATGAAGTGTACAATCCTCCACTCTGAGCCAGCTGAGCAGGGTGTGCAGCAGGGATCTCATCCTAGTTTCAAATCCTGGTTTATAGTTCAAGATCATCAAACCACAGTTTCCTGGTTCAGATGTAATAGTAAACAGTGGTTTAGAAAACCCCAAAGTGTTCTATTCCAGTGCACAAGAGAAGGGAGGAATGAAGGAGGGGAAGGAACTTGTGGGCATGATGCTCATTCCCCATCTATAAACTATGGTTTATTAGAACAAGATTACTATATCTGAATTGAGCCATTAAGACACTTGATAAGAGGATTACGGTAGCTTGTGTTATATGATGTTTATATTTACAAGCATGCCATTTCATAAACGATATTTGTATGTCACATACAGGCTAGAAGAGAGATTTATATCTTTCTTTTGCCACTGAGCCCATAACATGAGTGCAGCTTCTGAGATTATTTCCAACAAAGAGTCTTGTGGCACCTTAAAGACTAATAAATTTATTTTGGCAAAGCTTTAATGGACTATAAACCACTTCATCATATGCGTGAAGTGTTACTGGCTGCATTCGGACAACACATTAAGCAACTGGGGGGGGGGAACAATCATCAGTTGTGTTGCTTATTGTGTTGTGTGGAGGGTAACACGCCGCTCACAAACTACTGACGGTATGCTATTCCGCCCAAATAAGCAACTGAGAGAAACAACTGGCTTGCAAGTTGTTTAACTCGAAGCCAGTTGTTTAAAGTGTTGTGTGGAGGGGTGAGTGGGTTAATGGCGTGTGGTGAGTGGGTTAAACACAAGCCCATAGAGGCAGGCGGCAAGAGCGACCAAAGCGGTGGCTGCCACTCTGCTACAACTGGTGCAACTTGCAGAGGCTGCTGGGATAGAACTGGGAGGACTGAGGGAGGAGGGAAGGTGGGGAGAGGGGCGGGGGCTGTGTCAGTCAAATGCCGGGTTGACTATTAGTCCACTCAACGCCAGCCCCAACCACCCACAGTTGTGTAGGAATATGTTGTGTGGGGAGTACCCACAAAATAACCAACTGTGAGTTGGCTACTCAACACACCATTGACTAATGTGTTGTCTGAATGCAGCCACTGAGAGTTTCAGGTTTATATGCACTATATATTTGGTGGGGGAGAGAGAATAGTAAACAGTGAGGTCAGAAACAAATTAAATGCAAAAAGTACTAAGAGTGGCAAGCCATTATTATTGGTGCTAATAACACACACATCCTGGCATATAGCTATGCCAAGGAGGACTGGTTGCATATCGTGGCAGCAATTCCTGGGTTGTTTAACCCAGGAATTACAGAAATGAGCGGAGCATGCGAGCCGCGTGCTCATAATTTCCACTTTTAATGAACAATCCAGGACATTTCTTATGTGCAAATCTAGAACTCTGGGTTGTTTTTAGGTTAAACAACCCAAGGTTAGCTCAACTATTGTCCATGGTTTCTTGTTGAGTTAACTCTGGGTTGTTTACCACATAAACAACCCAGAGTTTCCAGGTTTGTACATTACAAAACAACCCAGGAATGGGTTGCTCCTGGGTTGTTAATTAAAAAGCAGAAATAACAAGCACACAGCTTGCATGCTCCGCTCATCTCTAAAATTCCTGGGTTTAAAAAGATGCAGGAATTGCCACTGCGGCATGAAAACCAGGTTGTGGGGTGATAAAAATCCTTTATCCTGATCCAGGCCTCTGATGTTAGAATTCATCAACAGGTTTAATTCTAACTCAGTAGTTTCATCTCTCTTCTTTGGCTACTACGGTCAATGACAGAGATGTCTTAGGAAGCTGATGTGTTCTCCCCCTGCTTTCTGAATATTGACATTTCTGATGTGAGATTTGTGTCCATTTATTCTTCTCCATAGGGTCCAGCCTGTTAGATTTGTGTCCATTTATTCTTTTCTGTAGAAACTGGCCTGTTTGCCCTATGGGGAGTTTTAGGTTGGGCAGGGAATGCTGTTTGTAAGCAAATAGAAGCCCAATACCCAAGGCCTGTGAGAGGGAGGTGTCATTGTTCAGGGTAGGCTGTAGATCATTGATGATACATTTGAGTGGCTTTAGCTAGGAGCCGTAGGTGACAACAAGAGGTGTTATTAAGAACTACTGCATGACATTATTTATTATATCTGATATTCATACCCTCCTGATATTTATAACCTCAAAATTGGCCCCTGATGAAGATACAACATAAATTATTATGGATACATGGGTTTGTCTGCACACACATATGGTATACACCAGCGTGGAGTACTGGTTACTGTTGGACTGGAACTTGGGAGATCTGGGTTTGAGTCCCCATTCAGCCAGGAAGCTGCCTGGGTGAGTTTGGGCCAGACACTGATTCTCAGCCTAACCTACCTAGAGGGTTGTTGTGAGGATAAAATGGAAAGGAGGAGGAGGACCATGGAAGCTGCCTTGGGCTCCTTGGATGAAAGTTAGGATATAAATGTAACAAATAAATAAATAAAGACAAAGAGGGGATGTTTGTAACTCACCTGTTTTTGCTTCAGGATTCTTTTTTCTTGTTTCTCCCATTTAAAAACAAAAAAATGCAAAATCATATAGTTTATTTCTACAGGTTGAGCATAGGTGGAGGTTCACAACTTAAACCCGAACAGACATCCCCAAATCTTTCTGAACTCCAGCTTAGCTCTCTGACCCTGAGCCTGCCTGACTCACTCTCAAAAACTGCAGGCTACTGACTTTTACCCCACTGGTTGTTAACCATCCAGAGAGCTTTGGCTATTGAGCAGTATAAAAATGTAAATAAAAAAATACATACACAGACCTCAGTATTCATCCATTTCACATCCGGGAGGAAGGAGCAGGTCAGATCTTGGCTGGCCATTGATAATTGCAGCCATTAAGGCCTTCAGCCTACAATTCCTCTAACAATGGGAACTTCCAGGCTAAACTGGTCCAACTGATTTCCTCACTCTTGCCCCATTAATTCTGGATCTTTTACACCATCAGAGTCACTGGGCTGGATCATGGGACCTTGATAGGTGATTTAGTCCAAATTCCAATCCCCATCACAACATCATGGGGAATATATCCATATGGCCCTAATCACATCCTGTATTTTACTTTAAACTAATGAAGCACGCACAGAGTACATACCAAAATAAGATGGCAGCCTTCTTTGTATGGCTGACCATGCTTGTAGGAGCAGCTTTGGGCACTATAGCAGATGTTACCATTTCAGATGTGTACCCCCCTACCCCTGTTTTTAAAGGCATTAATTCAGAGTACCCTGAAGCATCAATACTCATGAATAATGTAGACATCCTATGTGTATGCCAATAAAATCTATACGTAATTCCGCACCATTGCACATTGTATATAGGAAGCCCAATTCTTATGTGCCATACATTACTACATCTTCATAGACTGAGAACTGCTTCAGAATATATCATATAATCAATATCTATTTAACTGAATTTTACTGCAGAGGGTATCTCTTTGAGGGAAGTATTGAACTGGTATGATGATAAATGCAATCTTAGGCAGATGGTGCTACAATTTCAGGAAGATTATGCTGATGAAAAGCCTTTGTCCATTTTTTTAAAAAAAAACAGCTAAACTAGAAAATGGAAAGATAAATATATAAACACAAATGGTCCAGTTGGTAGCTACTAAGTACATTTCTTCTAGTTAATGTAAAAACTGAATGATCCACCTTACTGTTCATCAGTCCACATAATTTGCTTCCAGAATGCTCATCCACAGTGACCACAACATGAAAATGGATCCATTAAAACTTCAAGTGAGAAAACCAATAAGGGAATAAAAATGCAATTACCAAGAAAAGAAGTGAAGCTTGTTTTCCACACCGAAAAACCAATTTATTTTATTTGCTGCACCTGCTCTTTTGATGTTCTGTACACGTGATAGGAAACATGTAGCCTCTGCGTCTCACCAGGAGAAGAGATGCAGATACAGAGAAGGAGCACTGGGAAGCTGGGCAAGATTAAAGGAGATGCTCTAGGGAAGCCTTCCCCAAGCTGGCACCCTCCGTTTGTGTTGGACTACAACTCCCACCATCCTCATGAGCTGAGAATGGTGGGAGTTGTAGTCCAACACAAAGGCTGTTCTATGGTTTCAAGCAGGACTCCAACACAGTGCTCATGTGGAAAACCTGGACTGATCATAGTTTATACAGAGAGTGACACTCTGTGGCAGAAGCATAGAGAGCCAGGGGCAATTACCCCCAGGTTCCAAGGCATCTCTACAGAATCCATCCAATCATGCCAGCCACAACTGTTTTCATTAATAATAACATGGGGTGCTGTCTGCATGTAATAAATGGAGGCAAGAGCATGCTGTGGAGAATGTAATGCTGCTGCGAGGGGACAGCCTGCTGCTGTCTCGCACTTTGGAGAGTACGCAGCCTCCAAAGAAGCCTTAACAATTATATTAAAGTAAATTAAATCACCAAAATTGCACAAAATGACAAGGCATGGAGGTTAGGTAAGGGAGGAGAGGGAGATTTAGTTCTGCTGGCGTTAGCATGTCACATGGGGGGAAAATGTAGCTAGGAGACGAGTGTTCCTGGGCTAGAAGATGAGTATCCCTAAATCCCAAGCTCAAAATAAATCCAAAATGCCAATGAATTTTAAATTGGAAATAGATCACTTGTTTGCATATCCCTGCAGCACAGAAGGAAAAAGCAGCATAATCTGGTGGCACTAGCATAAACCCTATGAACTGGCTGGCTTAGGGCTTTATCACACCTACTATTTCCCCCCCCCCCCCCCAGGTTGCTTTTGCGGCTTCCCCCTCTGTTTTGTATTCGAGTCTAGCGTTTTGAATCACACATGGTCGGTATAGCTGCAATATCTCAGCTTGGCCTATTGAACTTTGCCTGTTTCGGACTTTGCCCATTGAGGGATAAATTGAAACAGAAACTACAACTTGCGACCTCAGGGTGAGAGAGCAGCAGGAGGGGGATGATGTCATGCAAATCCAATGCTGAAGAAGTGGAGCAAAGCCGAGGTGGGTGTGCTTAAAACCGCCCATGTGATAACGACCTTCGTCCTCCAGGGGCAGTGTCCGCTCTTAGGGGAAAGCTAGGCAGAAATGAGTCAGCTTGTTCTGTTGGGGACTTGCATGATGGAGAACTGAGTAATAATTATGAGTTCTTATCACTCAACATAAGGGCTAAGAATGTGAAGCTACAGTTTATAAGCTGTCCTTCATGGTTGTCCTGTGGTTTGGAGTTCAAGGGCTTTTTCTACACGAGGCATTTATTGTGCGCTTGTCATTCCCTACTCAAGATTGTTTACAGGTTCTTTAGATGATGTTGTGACCCTCCAGTTTCACTTCTGTGTCTCACCACCAGCACTTTCAGCAAGTTTTATTTTAGAGCAGGGAAAACTGCCCTGTAGTGCATTGCTCCCTTTCTCATAACTCAGAGATGAGCAGGCTTATGGGGATGGGGAGGGGGGTCCATCGGTCTCCGTAGAAACCTTTGGAGACAGCATGAGCAGGTGGGGTTGGTAGTGGGACACACATTCACACACGTCTCCCTACCGACCAGCGAACCTAATCAAGATCACTATCTTGCCTGCATTGGGATCTCAGGGGAGGGGCACCATGAAAGTGGTCATGATCAAGACCACTGTTTAACCTCTGCTATTAGCAATGGGGAAACAGAGTTCTTGAGCAGGACCACTGGGGGGTAGGTTAAAGCTTCTCCCCATGATACTTATCAGGATCACTGGAGGAGACATTAAACTCTCCCCATCACCACCACCAGTGATGACAATGCAGGCAAGATTGCTGTTTCCCCACTGCTATTAGTAGTGGAGAAACAGCGATTGTGATCAGGAATGCCGGCAGGGAGGATTTACGTTTGCCCTTCCCCACAAAGAGCAATGGAGAAACAGTGCTCTGTTCCCCAGCAGCTGAGCAGTAGGAAAAGTGGGCAGAGCTTCCTAGGGCTCCACGGGTGGCACAGGCAGCAGCTGTGGGCTACTCACCAGTACTATAAGCAATCATGCCTCAGTGATCTGTAATAAGTGCATACTTAATATTCACTGCCACAAGTTAAGGCAATGGTCACTTGCTTAGATGGCTTTGCAAGAGGATTAGATGAACCTGGAGGACAAGCTATCAATGGCGGACCCAGAAGGTGGTGCTGGGGTAATTCTGTTTGACTCCATGGCTATTGGCCTGTGGAATCCCTCGGGGTTCTGTTTTGTCCCCCATGCTATTTCACTTATACATGAAACCATTGGGAGAGGTTGTCCAGAGTTTTGGAGTGCGGTGCCATCAGTATGTTGATGACACCCAACTCTACTACTCCTTTCCGTCCAAGTCCAAGGAGCTGTTTCGGTGCTAAACCAGTGTCTATTGGCAGCAATGGACTGGATGAGGGCAAACAAATTGAAGCTTAATCCAGACAAGACAGAGGTGCTCCTGGTCAGTCGAAAGGCAGATCAGGGAATAGGGATTCAGCTTATACTGGATGGGTTACACTCCCCCTGAAGATACAGGTCCGCAGCTTGGGTGTACTTCTGGATTCAGCCCTGAACATGGATGCCCAGGTTTCAGCGGTGGCCAGAAGTGTATTTGCACAGTTACAGCTAGTGCGTCAGCTGCGCCCATTCCTAGAGATGTCGGACCTGGCCATGGTGATATATGCCTTAGTTACATCCCGATTGGATTACTCTAATGCGCTCTATGTGGGGCTGCCTTTAAAGAGTGTTCAGAAACTTCAGCTAGTTCAAAGAGCTGCAGCCAAAGTGCTGACCAGGGCTGTTTACAGGGAGCCTACAACTTCCCAGTTAAAACAGCTGCATTGGCTTCCCGTCCACTTCCAGGTACAATTCAAAGTGCTGGTTATGGGTCCAGGTTATCTGAAAGATTGTATTCTCCCTTACGAGTCTGCCCATGCTTTAAGTTCTTCATGGGAAACCCTTCTCTCAGTCCCACCACCATCACAGGCGTCCCTGGTGGGAATGTGGGAGAGGGCCTTCTCGATGGCTGCTCCAGTGCTCTGGAACTCCCTTCCTAGGGAAGCTAGACTGGCTCCCTCCTTGATGTGCTTTCGGAGGCAGGCAAAAACTTTCTTGTTCTGGTAAATAACCTGGACTTCCGTCTATGCCTAAGACTTTTAAAATTGTAATGTATTTTAAATTTTAAAATGTTTTAATATTGGAATGTATTTAATATATTTTTAACTTTTGTATATTTCTATTTATAGGTTTTAACTGTATATGTTTTAATTTTGTACAGACGCCTTGAGGCCCAGCATTGGGCAAAAGGTGGGATATAAATAAATAAATAAATAACAATAATAATAATGACAACTATGGGGTCCCTCAAATGGGTGATTTTTCGTGCGATCATCAAGGTTTGGTCACCGTTTTCCGTGCACTTTACACGACACCGTTGCCATGCAGTTGTTGTCCCACCTCTTCCCCCCTGCACACTTTTTGCATGTTATTTTGCAACAAGGAAAATGCAGTACTTTTTGGCAGTCATGCAATGAAACCGCCATCATCTCCCTGTGTAATCCTCCAATCACGCTATGTCCTGCTCAAGTGGGTGGGTGTTGGGCAGTGCAATGTTGACGTCAGTACTAACGAGGCTGTTGGGAGTGTCTCCTCCCACCCTCCCCACCCCCGCCCCTGCTCAGCTCCATGTTTCAGGAATGCCGAAGCAGGTGGCCAGCGGGAAGGAGGAGGTGAGCGCATGCAACTCATTTCCATTTGATCCCCTCTCCTAGCGTACACTCGAACAAGAAAAATCACTGATTTTTATTACAGGGACAATACTGACTTGCACGTGGGGGGGAGGTGGGCTTCCGAAGACACAGGCTTCTGAACTTGTGAAGAATCAGCACTTAACAATGAGAAGGAGGTTGTTCTGCTCTGCACATGCTGCCTGGAAAACTTTTAACCCTTTCTATTCACTCTCCATAGGAGAGAAGGCGTGTTCCATTTCACACTGAGAGAGGGGAGGGGCTACACCAGAGGGGTGGGTGTCCGATAACATCCTGCCAGGTTCCACCCACCCATGAAAATGGCATGTAGCGTCATGCATAAAAAACAACCATATAAAGATCCCATTTAAATCCCAAAAAGAATCCAGAACAGGAAGAAGGCAGTAAATCCTGGGAGAAAAGCTCTGTCTGAAAACACCCTGTATGGAATCTCAGCTTTTGGAGACAGAAAGCAGGATGCTGGGCTAGATGGGCCTTTGGTCTGATTTAGGAGGGCTCCTCTTAATGATATTATGGCTAATTGGTTTGGGATAATTCCTCGAACCTATTCTAAAGGACTCTGGTTATTTGGGGCTAACATTGCAATAACACCCTGGGTGCACATGGATTCATGTCTTCAATAGTTATCAAGATCTTTGCAGTCAGCAGTTTCCCACTTAGCTTATGTTCAAGCAAGGAGCACGAAAGGCCAGGTGTTGAATCACCATTGCCTCCAACATCACAGGGCAATGAGTCAGCAGGACACACAAATGGGCACAGCCATGAAGCGGCATGGGTGTCCTGCGTCGGTGGACATAAACTGCTGCGGTCACTCCCATCCTTCTATCTCACAGACCTTAAAAAGAAATCATCATTTTACTCATCCATACACACAAAATATGCTATGTGCATGCCTTATACGCCAGGAATAGGCCAAATGTATGGCCCACACACTTCTGAGATGTTCCCAGATGTTAGATGCCAAGGAAATGTTATCGCCTACACATGGTGATGAAGAAGAAGCAGCCTTGGCCATACCTAAAAAAATCTAGCAGGCTGAGCGACTGTGCCTTCTTTTAAAAAAAGAAAAGAAAAACTAAACAGATGAATCAGTAATTAAATTGAAAATGATTAGCCAACTGCTTTAATTGATACATCTAAAACCATATGTGCATATCAGCTTACAAATGCTAACTCACACTTATGACCATCTGCAGAAAAAAAGCAGGGGAGAAGGAGGAGGAGGAAGAAGAGGAGGAGAAGGAAAAGAAAAAGCCACTATAGATTTCCTTTTCCCTAAATGCAGGAGCAACATTTTAAAAGAGAAAAAAAAACAGATAGTCATGCTGGTCCATGAGAAGAAGAAAACAAAAAGCAAAATCCACAGTATGATAATTTCATACTTTTATTAGGACCAACCAAATTCAACCAAAATGTGCAAGCTTTCAAGTTTTCCAAAACTCTTCATCAGGCTTAGTTCTACACTTCTGGGTTTAAGAAGAGGTAGTTTAAAGAAGTAGTACAAGGCAGCTCTGTGTGATGTTGTTCACCATAGACATATGTTTTTCCATCACTAGCGACAATCTAGACACTATCAACTTCAGTGTCAAATAGCTTTTAAAAACTATTCCTCCTTCAACTGCCTTTTCTCTCATGTGCTGCCCAGTGATGTACATATAAGGACAGCTTTGCTGGATCAAACCAAGATCTAGCTAGGCCAGCAGCCTGTTCAAAAAGCAGCTACTCCATTGCCCTCCTCTCAGCTACTCAACAGACCTGGTTAAAAGTAGGATTTTTAAAAAATGGTTAAAAAATTAATGTCAACTAAAACAGAGAATATGGAGTTGTGATCGGAAGTAAAGCCCCCCTGCATTTAAAGGGATACCTCTTAAAATGGGAAAGCAGTCTTGGCCATCTGGGGTACCCTGGAGGGTGAGATCAGGACTCCAGGAAGGCCAGATTTGGCCCCTGGGCCTGAGGTTCCCCATCCCTGGTCTAGGGGCTTGTGCTGATAGAACGTTTCTACCTAACTAGACATATATTGTACCAAAGAGCTGGCAGACATCATAGTGAGGAAAACAACAATGCCCTTGGGCACATTGTGATTGCTGCAGTTACTATGAGCTAAGTACCAAAGGTAAGATGGGCCAAGTGATGAGGGGAAGAGGGGCGCTTGGGTGTTTGTGTAAAAGAAAGATATTAGGCTTGCTCCATTAATTATGTAGACAATGCCTGCTGAAATGTCATGCCAGAGATGGGGGTAAAATAAAATTACAGTGGCTGCTGTGGTCATAATAAATAATGCAAAATAGGAAAAACCGTACTATTTGCATAATTGATACAGGTCACAGAATTCAGCTTTTCTTGGCATTAAATCTTGATTTTGGAAGGACACGACTTTATCTTAGCACTACACACAGTTGAGGGCTTTCTCTACCAATTGCAAATGCGGCCCTTGTCCTGACCTAGGGTGCCTCTACAAGAGCGATTTAAAGCTCTTTCAAGGCACATTACAGATTTTACCTCTGCAAAAGCGTTGTGCAAATCGGGAGTTGAGGCACTTTTTACGTCCGATTATTCGTATTATCGAATGCGCGTTAAATAGAGACTTAAAATTTACCACAGGAGTTAAAGTGCCTTATGGCCATGTAAACATGCGATTCTCTGCATGTAAATAACTTTAAAGTAGGGATGTGTATCGTATCATTAGAATTTACGATAACGATACGATATGCTCTTTATCGTGCACATTAGTTATGATAACGATATGATAGAAAAACCTACGATAATCATCGGAGATGATAATTTTCGGGAAATTTTATCGTTTTATCGGACTGCCATATAAATATACCTATAACTTCTGTATTTTAAACGTTAGAGGCTTGAAACTTGGTCACAGCGCTTCTGGGGTATGCTTAAGTATGTGTATGAAATTTGAGATCGATCCCTCCAACCCTCGATTTTATATTAATTTTTTTAAGATAGTTTCCGTTCTGACAGGTCTGGCGAGCTGTCATTCTGATCTGTCAGAACGGAAGTGATCTTTAATAAATTCATATAAAATCGGGAGTTGGAAGGGATCGATCTCAAATTTGGCACATATGTGGAGCACATGTTAATAAAAGGAAAAGCTGAAACAAGAGTTACCAAATGGTACTGAGCAAACATTAGGAGGGACTGATCTCTTGAGTCCCACCTCTTATCACACAGCCAAAGAATTGGAAGATATAAGTTCAAATTATTATGTAAAATTAATCATTATGTGAGATTAGCATTGGTTTTCTTTGGCCCTTGTTGCATCATTAGGATTGCCAGGATACAATGCTGCAGTGACAGCAGATACCTCCACTGGTAGGATTCGCATGCTAGGGTCTAGATCGGCTTTCCACAACCTGGTGCCTTCCAAAAGTCTTGAACTACAATGGCCATAAGTCTCAGCAAGGATGGCCAATGATCAGGGATGATAGGAAGTGTAGTCGAAACATCTGGAGGGCACCAGGTTGTGGAAAGCTGGACTAGACTCTGAACCTAGTTATCACTGCCTGTCACCACCTCTTCTTTTGATCAGCCTCCCTAGCATTCTTGTCTCTTTCCCTCCTCTTCCATGGCATAAAAGCTGTGGTGACCTTAATCATAGTATAAAGTTTCTTCAGAGAACACTCTTTGATTATCCCCTTCTTGTATCAGTTACTTATCTCTTCTCCTCTTTTCCTCAAGCCCCCTATTCTTCCTGTATGTTATTTCTCAGTCCATCCCCCTACTACTGTATGTACACTTCTTTCCATTTTCATAGCCAGTCCCATTGTTTCCCTATATCCCAGGACCTCTGTGAGATTTTAACCCCAGGCAAAATAACTTTCCCTTCCCTCACAGGAGGTAGCCTGCGAACTGTTTCATTCTTTCATTATTCACATCAGTTCAGCCAGTCAGTGTCAGAGGTTTCACTGCCACAAGTAAAGCAGAGACAGAGATGTCCAATAGCAGAAGAAAGCTGGGTAGGGATGCCATTTTACGCAAAATATTCTAGAGCTTGTTCCATTGAAACATGTTTGAGAACTTTCCCTAGATTATACACATAGCTGAGAAAGTGTCTCTCCTTTATATCAAAATCTAGTACTAAAGCAACATATTAAGGAGATATTTTGAAGTGAGTGATGCAATAAAGGTCTAAAATTATTCCATTACATTCCCCCCCAATCTCTGATGCATGAATTTATCTCATGCAACGTGGTGCAGCTATGACTATTTACTAATGTATTCAAATTTATGCAATGAAAATGCACTTAGAGTACAATTAATGTGCCATTTCTGTTCATTTAAAATGCCAATGTAATTAAATTGCATAGACAATGTCATCTGTTAACTCTGTATAATTTCCTGTCGCTTTTTGGTGCGGTTTGCCCTCTTGTGTGAAAATCTCAACCACTATTATTACTTATTATTGGTTAATTGTGACATTCATAGTTCATGCAAGGGCTCCTGTGGACCAAATTCTACTCAGGCTGTAAAATTAGTAAGTTTAAAAGTGCTTTGTCACATTGAAGTTCTTGGACTAATAACAAAAACTGACTTTTTAAGAGAAATATACTCCTCAAAGCATTTTATAGAGCTGGGTCATTACTCAAATATTTTTAGTTTTAGGTGACACATGTGATATTTGGAAAAGGATGTACAGCATAGGTTCTAAGATAAGTCACCTCTTTGATTTCCTATGAAGGTAGTTCAAAAAAAAACTGGAACCACACAGTAGCTGATTAAAATGTACATGTTGGCACAGCACATGGGAATGTGATCATTCTAGTAGCTGTCCCCATGCTTAATCCCAGGGCTCCTTGACTCTGTAGCAATTTGGAACTTGTGGAGATTTGTGCTAACTCTCAGTTGGATGCAGGATCTGCCTTGCATGGGAGAAAGGGACCATTTCCAAAAGGAAGGGTTCCACTCATGGAAATTGCCTCTGCTGTATTTTTGGAGAGCACCCTCCACCACACATCCAAGCTCACCCCATTGAGCAGGATCTTCTGACTCTGTGTGGCATTTTCAGGTGGCTGGATAGGCTGTTGTGGGAAGGAAGGGACAGGGCAGCCCTTTTCTACTCAATCCAGGATTCAATCCAGCATTAATCTGGATTGACCCCTAGATAGCCTTGCCTGATGCCGACATTGTGGTCTTTTCAGTGCCAGGTGAACACCTTCATATTGTCCTAGGCATTTTACTCTGGGTACCTCTAGACGGCTTATTTGCACCTCATTGAATGCGCCCTGGCGGCAGTTCTTGGACAAAGTGGGGTGCAAATTGGCCATCCATCTGATTTATAGCCTCTGAAAATGCGCATTTTCAAAGTGTTGATTTACCGCGACTTTACTTTTTTTCTCCACAGTTTGAGCGCATTATCGTCATATAACCATCTACTGATCATTCAGATTAATGCTAATCATGGGCTTTGTTTGGTGGGCAGGGCTGGTGATGTCATGAGTGAATGACTGCCCCAACGTTTCTTCCTTTACCTGGCCACCTCTCCTATTTCTCCCTCCAGGTGTTGAGCTTTTGGACTATTTTTTCCCCTTGATACATCATTGCCCATCATGATGGCTGCTAAAGGAAGGGGAGTTTCTTGGGAAAAGGATGAAATCTTAGATCTTTTGGACATCCTTGGGGAGCAGAAAGTTCAGGCTCAGCTCAGGACTAGCCACAGGGACATCGGTTCCTATGAGCAGATTGCCAAGGAGATGCAGCATAGAGGGCACAACAGATGTGCAACAGAGTGCCTCACCAAGTCCAAGTCCATGAGGCAGGAATATCAGCAGGTCATTAATCATAATTCCCGCTCTGGCAATGATGCCGCCACTTGCCCCTTTTTTCAAGCAGCTCCATAGCATCTTCCACGGGGATGCTACCATTCCGCCAAAATGGGTCAGCAGGAGCCTCAGCATTCATAGGGTCCCTGTTCCTCCTGCTCCCCCTGTTATTTCCCCCTTAGTGCTGCCACTTGCTGAAGGGTCAGAGGATTTTTTTAGCAATGCGTTTTCAACTGTGGATGTGCAGGACTACCTCAGAACAGATGATGCTCTTGGAGGTACGTTTATTCGCATATCCCTTTCCAAACATGCGATCTATGTTCTTTTACATTTAAACATGTGTGTGTTGTTCTACAATTTAAGATATGGAGACACGTGCAGATGGGGGAGCTGTGAAAACAGATGGTTTGTAGCCATTATTCCTATATTTCCGATCGTGGTAATACATAAATGCGCACATCCTGTTTATTTTGGTGGGGAAGAAAGGGATGGGTGGAAATTGCTGTACCGTGGCCAACCTGTGCAGTGATCCTTGTTCTACTCCTGTGTAATACTTTAATGGCGACATGGGGGGGGGGGTCATTTGTCCAAAAATTGTGTGTATGGGAGGGATGTTGGAGAAGCTCCTTTTCCCACGTGTGATTTCCTGGAAAACGGGGAGGAGGGGAGCCATCTTGTCCTGCCTCCCTTTCACAGTTCTGCTTGGCGGGAAAACAGGGTGGAGGGGAGCCATTTTGGGCAACCTCCTCAATTGTGGTTTGGGGTATAACGTGCATCATATTGCTTAAAACAACAAATTCTGCTTTGCATTGCAGGCTCAACCTCTGGCAGCACTACAACTGGAGTTACAAGCACTTCTTCAGTTGATGTGAGGGACAAAAATGTGGAGTCTTCTACAGGACAGAGTAAGTTGAATCCTTAATTACCTTTACAGAGTTCACTGAGTTCACTGAAGGAAGACTTCTGCCAATCTAGTTTGGTTGGTTACAGTTCATGACCAAAGCTTTGCAGTAGATAAAGCACTTAAAGTGGCTCATAGAACATTAGGATCAGAAATAATTGCAATGTATGTATTTCTGTTGTTTTAAATCTGATACTGCATTTTAATTATTTGCACTGCTGATAGGGTTATTTTGGGCTTTACTTTTCCTATTGCTATTATACTATAGTTTTAGACTTTTATATTATGTTTTATTGTGTTGTATTTCATGGTTTTAATTGTCATGTACTGCCCAAAGAGCTTCAGCTAGAAAAGTAATAAACAAACAAGCAAATACATAAATAATAAACCCTCTGAGTTTAACTGAGACTTCCATAGGAGCATGCTGAAGCTGGTTACTAATTCCCAGTTCTTTATTCAGGGCTGCTGGTGCAGCTCTGTTTCGAATAAGGAACTGGGAACCAGTAAACAACTTCATCCTCATCCAACATGGTGGGTTGCAAATGTTCTATCCATTGGACCCCTTTGAGTCTATTCACCACCCCGTGCTTCAGCTAGATTTGCCCCACCTTCTCAGTTTCTCATCACATGCCATTAAATGTCACCTTAGATGACTTCTCTGAGGAAGAAAAAAACAAGTCCCCACATTCTCCTACCTTTTGCCTCTGTGCTTTAACATTGGGAACAGCATGCCTAGGTACCTCTCACAGCTTACCTGACAAAGGTGAGACAGAGAAAAATGATGAAGGTCTTTCATGTGGGCTGCTTGTCGAGTTACAGTGCAATAAACAGCATGACAGGAATAATGGTGAGAGTAAATAGCCTCTAGCAGCACAATCATATTGGAGACATACTTGCTGTGTGGGACAGGGTAGCCCCAAAAGCACATGGAGCTGGTGTACTGATAGGTTTTTATCAGCAGGAGGCCCCAGCCAGCATAATTGGCTCAAGAAGAAATTATACCAGCACAAAGAGGAACCTGGAGTATGGGGCAGGTGAGCTGGAGTATGGGGAGGGGGGGAGGGGGCTTCGAATCTGACGTCCACTTGGTTCTTGGTTCCACCAGGGCTGCCTCCAGGTTTTTGAGGACCTCTGGGCAAAACACCCTCAATGGGGCCTCCCTCAGTGGATCTACCTTTTCACCACTTCACAGGCAGAGAGCCAGGGAGCAAGTAGGCAGTGGCATCAACCACTCCTCCTTTGCACCATCACCATTGTCAGGACCAGAACAAGGGGCAGATGAACACGCAAGCTGCAACCATGAAGAGGAGGAGCAATTCCAGAGGGTTCTTGTCAGTAGGCCCCTGCTGGGGTGGGGGCACTAAGCAGGTGCCTGACTATGCCTACCCTTGATCCGGTCCCTAGGTCCCAACCCTGATTATGGTATCCAATTATGTCTACAAAAGAGGTGGAAGAACTTTAAACACTCACACTAGAATAAACGGAGAGCTTTAGGTGACTGCACCATCATCTAGTTCCCCAGAGCTGCAACAGAAGGTAGAATTCTGATTACCGGTAGCTCTGCAGCCAATCACAGCACACAGCCCAAGAGCTCATAAGACCCAACAAGGAAACTCAAGTCATATATCAAGGTGCGTGGCAAGGGTCTGCATCACTCTGTCAAGGAATGGAAAAAGGGGGGAGCACAGCACCAAGCTGGCAACAAAAAAGGAAAGAGGTGAAACCCCTTTAGGGGCTGGGAAATAATGGGTTTAAAATAAAGACATCATTTTGTGTTGTCAAAGTAAATCAAAGTAAAAACTTTTCTGTCAAAGTAAATCATTTATATCTTGAGAAGTAACTAACACTGCTGCCTTGAGGCTTAGGGGACATATGTTTGAAATGCAGGAGGCGTTGGGATTAATTCATAGATACACATATGCACACACATCTTTTTCAGCCCGTAACAGCTTTTCCTTTCCTTTTCTCTCCTTTTTGGTGTGTGTGTGTGTGTGTGTGTGTGTGTGTGTGTGTGTTCTACATCATTATGCCCTATGCCTTTAGAAACAGGAGCACATGTGAAAACTTTGGTGATGGGACAATTTTCAAAAATAATACCCAACTACCAGGGAGAACATGGTGTGCATGTAGGGCAGAGTGGATTGAGAACATATGACTACTAGTCTTTCCAGACCCTTACCTGCAATTGGGTTTCAGAACCAACATCCATAAAGCTTTTCAACTGTGCTGCAGATGGAGCTGCAATGGCAAAGCATCCCACACATATAAACAGTGGGAAGGTTCACCAGGAGGAGGAGCCAATGCCTCAGAGCAGGACTTCTACACCTCTTCCATCCTTGCTCCCCCACCCACCCCCGAAGAAATTAGATGAGTTTGCAGAACATTTATCAAGGCTACAGGGCTTCTTTAGATGAGTGTTTTATGGCCACTCATGGATATTTCTGGGTCATTTTGATGATGCAGTGATCCTCCTGTGTGTCTCCCACCCTTTGTGCTCTTTTTTGCATCACAAAATGGTACTCCAAAAACTAATTCTTCAGAACTATAATGATATGTGTCGCTATTTCCTGCCATGTGGAGAAGTTGCGCTGTAAATGCCCACTAGAGGGCACTGTCCCACGAAACTGAATGGGCTATGTAGTCACTGCTTTCTTCCCCGTGTGATTCTGTTCTTTCCTATTGCAGAAAAGCATGAAGCAGACCAACGGCAAGGAAACATGATTTTCCCCCAACTGAAAATAGTTACAATCTCTCTCATTCCCCCTTCCCTCAGAATATGGAGAAATGGTGTTCTAATTTAATCAACCGCCCATAGACAATATTCCATGCAAAATGAAGACAACATTTCCATAATTAGCAAATAGTTTCCCTAATATGCAAATTAGGCTATCCAGATTTAGGAAACTAGACTATGGCAACCACCACTTTAGTGTGCTGGGCCTCTCTCTGAGGATCTGAGGTTGCATAGCAGATCTACTGCCTTATAGGAGTCTACTTGTAAATAAAGCAAATATTACAGTGTCATACATCTCCAGTGCTGTCTCATAAAAAGGAAACCAAACCCAGGTAGCACTGCTCATGGAACATTTTTCCATTCAGGGAAGTACAGAGTGCACAACAGCACTGCACATAGTACTCAAGGGGGTTAAACAAACAAATATTGGTAACAACACGCCGTAGTACCAAAGTGGGGCAGATTGTTCTGTGTGTAGGTTTACTGCCGCAAGAATATCATTATAATTTAGCATAACTGACCTGGGACCTCTTGGCTCACGTTGATGACTCACTCACTCTGTTTCTAAGCACCAGGCTTGTGATAGATTGATAACATGCTGATAATGTCTGTCTCCTTGCCAGGATGATCTGGAAAAACTTGAGAGAGGTCATAAAACAAATTTAGGAAACAGGATTACGATCACATCAGAAAGGGGAAAGACCAGATTTTATGGACCACAGAGAAATCCTAGATGGAAACAATTATTTGCTGTCTAAATAATTAATATATTTTCTACTACTGCAGCCATGGACTACAAGATAGTTTTACAGCCCTTTACAATATTAGACCTTTTTATTATCCTATTTCATTGTATTTCAAGTCATGAGCAAAAACCTTATAGACTGACTGAAATGTTTTCCCCAAATACCAATAGGTGCCAGGTGTGTGCATGTTTACATTTTTTAAATTTAATAAGGGAGAATTAAATTTACACTCTGCATCAGGGCACTGAGTCATCTATATTGTCAACTTCCGTTCAGCCTCAGTTGCCTGTGTGCCTTTGATCTTGACAGAAAATCATGGTAAATTTAGATGAAGCCAAGCAGTAGATAGCAGCATTTATTTCTGAGGCAAAGAAAACCTTATCTGCCTCTGAGCATGCAGCCTGACAGGACAGAAAACTTGTTACAAAGAAAACAAAAAAATTAGCCTTTGGGGGATTTATTTCCACTCCACCCCACCCCTCTCAGTTCCTAAAAGTGTTAATCACCTCAGAAAATGAAGTCAAGGGAGCAAATACAGCAGGGAAGAGATATTATTCATGGCTGGAGACATCAAAACACCCTTTCATCAGATAAAATGAACTGCTCTTTGACATCCAACATTGATCTGTACTGAAGCATTCAAATGACTCAGAAAGGTTCATAGCAAGGTTCATGTCCTCCATGGCTGGAGAAATGTGGCCAAGACAGTTTGTGCTTTGGGTGTCGAATGAATAGGTAGTTCATATGCAGGGGGAGGGGGGAAGGACACAACACTAGAAAGAATGAGTGTTCAGCCTTTAGATCTATAAACAAACATCGCTGCAAAAGTACCATAAGATTCCAGTCCTTTCTCCAAGGAAGCTGATCTTGTAAAGGCTGTCCTTGACTTCTCACTACTTAAAGGAGAGCAAGAAACAGTATCATTACTATTGCCTGCCTTCTGGGCCAGGGAACCATTTGCTGCATTCATGTAGCACACCAGCTTATTTCAATAGCCAACTCTATGGCAGCTTAGAAACCATGGTTCGTGAGGGGCTGCCAGATTAGGATAGCAAACCAATGTTTGAAGCTGCTTTGCAAACCGCAGTTTGCCATTACTTCCAAATTCACAATCTATCGACAGAACGCAGAAATGTCCATCTTTCCACTTCTAGAGCTTGCTAGGAGTGAACGTACGAATATACGGAGGTGAATGTGGAGCAGATGGGAAATGAAAGTAGACAAGCAGATCTAAACTGTGGCTTTCCACTTGTATCTTTGAAAAGTAATTAATTTATCTTTCATTAAATTACATCTATTCCCTAACTTATCTCTTATTGTCCCTATCATATTCTTAGCCTTCTCTGACTGCATGGATCTGGCCAGCATCTTTGAATTTCTATTATTATATTCAAAAAAATCTCTCTTTAAATATAACAAATTCTTTTGAACTTGTTCTATATCTTCTTTCTCCAATTCCTTTTTTTTCTTGAATTTGGACATATAACCGCTTATCTTTTGTCACTCTTAATCTCTCCTCTAAACCCTTTATCTCTTCTTCAGCCTTTTTATAATGTACTTCCTGTTGCTTTTTAAGTGTGGACATTTCCCTAATACAAATCCCTCTTATTACCGCTTTCATAGTATCCCATAATAACCCCTGCGATTTAACTTCTTTTTCATTTATCTGCCATATTTCCTGCACTTCCTTTTTTAATTTATCCACTGTATTTTTATTTTTAAAAATTCTTCCATCCAGTCTCCATCTCTTTGCTTGTTTATAATCCTTCTTCATTTTAATATCCATCATCATTAATGCATGGTCAGTGACCTTAATTACTCCAATATCGCAATCTATTAGTTTAGGTACCATATTCTTTGATATAAAAATATAATCAATCCTTGAATAACTCTTAAATCTAGGTGAGTAGAAAGTATATTTTCTTTCTTCCCCTTTTAAAGCTCTCCATACATCCATTAATTCTTTCCGCTCCATTAATTTAGCTAACTCCGTCTTCCCCTCCCCTCTAACATCTCTTATAATGTTATCCCTATCTTTCCCTTTATCGAGTACCATATTAAAATCTCCTGCCATCACAATATTCTTTTTCCCAACATCTCCCACCATATCGAATACTTCTTTAAAAAATTCAATTTGTTTCCCATTTGGAGCATAGACATTGATCAACACAAATTCCTCCTCTTCCATCGTACAGTAGATTATAAAGATCCTTCCATTCTTATCTTTCTTTACACTTTGAATATTAATACCACATTTCTTCGATATTATTATTGCCACACCTCTCGCTTTAGAAGTACCAAATGACTTTTCATACACTCCTACATCCCTCATTCATAACTCATTAGCCCCCTCCTTTATTTGATGAGTTTCCTGCAAAAAAATTATATCTATTTTTTTTCTTTTTAACAGCGTTTCTATTCTTCGCCTTTTAATAAGTGTTCCTAGCCCCTTAACATTTAGAGTTGCCATTCTCAATTTATTTTCCATTTCTTACTTTCACACATATCTTTAAATTGGTCTCGCTCAGTGAAACACATACCCCCCTCCCTTCCCTCCCCCCACATACACCCCCATTTTTACCCCCCTCCTCACCAGACATCTGGGCACTGGTCCCAATTATTTTAGAACTCTTCGGGGGGGGGGGGAGAACCCGGCCCAGCCTCCAGAGTAAAGTCCAATCCTCCCCTCCTTTTTATTTTTTTTTCCTTCTAATCCCTTATCCTTGACTGGATCCTCCAACCGCGCCTTCTTCTTGCTCTATTTCTCCACCATCCTTGGCATCGATTATGCCCAGCTTCTCCAACAGCTCCATTCCTTGTTCCCACGATGTTATTCTTTCTTGCTTCCCTTTCCACATAAATCTCAAAAACACTGGATATCCCCAGCTGTAAGTTATCGATTTCATCCTCAATGATGCTGTACACATTTTGACACTCTTCCTCCACTGCACGGTCTGAGGCGACAAATCCTGGTATATTTGGACTGCTGTTGCTTGAATCATTGGTTGACCTTGTTGTCTAATTGCTTGCATAAGTTTTTCTTTTTTATAATAATTCGCAAATTTGACAATTATGTCCCTTGGAAGCATACCTTTCCGCTTAAATCCAACTCTATGAGCCCTCTCAACATCCGACATCTCCCAAGTCTCGTCTGGAAGCTGAAGTCTTATCCATGTCAAAATTGTATCTCTTAAATCTTTTGGAGTCTCTCCTTCTTGTTCCCCATAATCTCTTATGCGAATGTTTGCACGTCGATCTCGATCCTCAATGGCTATTAAGCGTAAGTCATGTTGAGACAGCTGCTCTTCCTGCTTCTTGCAAACTCCAGTCAAAGCTTTAGTCTCTGTCTGCAGCACCTCAACATCCTTCACCACTTGCTTTAAACCCGCCATTAACTCAGTTTATGTATCATTAATACGTTTTGCTAATCTTTCTTCAAGATCCACCAACTCAAGCCTGAACATTTTTTTAATATCATCCTTTAGTTCATACATTGGGTCTGGCTGACCTCCTCTGGTGATCTTTGGAATTACAGCCGGCTCTGCTAGCTGTGACGCAGCTCCTTTAACAGGCGACGTTTTCTTGCTAGGCAGCTTATCTGGCATGTTTTGGGTCTCCAAACGTGTCAATCCCTGCCAAGTTCTGTCCGATCCACGCTCTTTTGAGGGTCTAACCCAGGCAGGGGTAGATAAAGGGGGCCTCTTCTCCCATCGCCTCTTATTACTCATAAGATATTACCCCCCTCCCCCGTCTGCCTGGTGACTCCCTCTTTGCTCTGACCGCAGCCAGCCAGCACTATACTACGGCTTTTACTGGGGATTAACGTTCTTCCTCTTCACATATATTCACATATATTTTATCTCCGTCTCTCTCCCAGTACGCTATCAGCCAGCCAGCCAGCCTTGTATCTTCAATTATAAGTCCATAAATTACCTCAGTAATGGCCACTCCTCGTCTTCGTCCTCGTCTCCTCCAGTCTCTGTTTGACTGCCAAGAGAAATTCTCCCGCGATTCCACACTCACTCAAATATCCTACTGCTTCCAGTCAATATTTCATGCCTTTCATTAGCTCTCCAACCATTCCAAGATAAGGAATTAGTGCTTAATTCAATGCTTTTTTAAGGAGCTTGGGTGATCTACGACTTCACCCCATTCGTGATCCAGCCACGCCCCCGCTTTCTCTAAATTAGGGTGACCAGATAAAATCCAGGTCAGGGCTCATGTAACTTTAACAGTTGTAGAGAAAAGAGAATTTCAGCCAGTGTCATTTGTATGCAATTAGTTCCTAGTGAAATTCCCTCTTTTCATCACAACAGTTAAAGGTGCAGGCACTCTACTAGAGTGACCATATACAAAAGAAGGCAGGGCCCCTGCAACTTTAACTGTTGTGATGAAGAGGGAATATCAGTAGGAACTGATTGCATACAAATGACACTGGCTGAAATTCCCTTTTCTCTACAACTGTTAAAGTTACATGAGCCCTGACCTGGATTTTATCTGGTCACCCTGCTCTAAATGTTAATGGGGATGACGGTGGTGGAGAGAGAGAATGAGGGTGAGCGACTGACGGGTCCATCTTCTAATCATAGGGCACATTTTAGCAGGGGTCCTCCAATCACTGTGCCTTGAGGGAGAGCAAAGATAGACCGATGAGATGGCCATTCTTCCAATGCTACCAGACTTCACTATGAAAAAAGCATTAAACTAGTTTTCCATCATCATAACTCCCTAGACCCTGCACCTATCCTTCTGAAACTTTGCAGGTTTCTTGCCTGAAGACACCTCGTTAATGTGTGGTCAAACAAATTGCCCCCCAAAAAACACATATTCATCTGAAACTTGGCCAGTTTCGTCCCCTTGAAAGGGGCACCTTTCTGTGCAAATTTTATCCAATTCTGCCAAGAATTAAAAAGGCTATCCATAGTTCCTTTAATATATATAGTTGCATAGCACAAACATCATTGCAATTATTTTTCTGAAATTTGCCAGGCATATCCTCTCCCAAGGAGCTACTATGCTTGCAAGTTTTGTCCACTTCTGACAAACAGAAAAAAGTGATTGCCATTTTTTTCATTTCTCAAGATAGTCAATGGGAAATATGAAGCTTCAGATTTCCAAATCTCAACCCAGGGCTCCATCACACCTAGTTTTTTTCCCGGTTTGCATCTGCGGTTTCCCCCTCCATTTCCTTAGCAAGTTGAACACTGGGCACTTTCACGTCTGTGCATTGTTGCACTATTTCAGCTCATGTATCTTTTCACCTGTCTCACTACTATGCCAGCGAAATCCCCTGCCCCACCCCCTACATTCTTCTTCCCCCTGCAGATTAGATAGATAGATAGATAGATAGATAGATAGATAGATAGATGATAGATAGATAGATAGATTTCTGTGCAAATACAATAGTACGGCAGCCTGAAACTGCACAATTATGATAAAACTACATACTGTGCTTTCCCCTAAGATCATATTAAACAAGATAAGTGAAGAGAAAGTATAGTTTTTGAGACATTTGTGATCAATGTTGATATGGCAAGGGGAAGCCGACATTGTTCTGCTCAGGAAATGTAGACATGCCTACTCAGGAGTAAGAGCCACAGAGTTGAATGGGACTGAGTCCTGGGCACAGGCAGCAGCAGCCTCGCTCGCCTTCTCAGTGGGGTGTTTAGGTGCCCTCTCTCCCTCCACCTTCATGGTTGAGCAATTGAATGGAGAACCACCCCCACCCTCCTCTTTTGTCAGCGAGACTACCCTTTGACATACATGCCCCCAACAAAAAAATGGGATGGTCCAATATAGCGCAAGGACAGCAATAAACAGGAGGGAGGAGCAGCTTTATTGTGCACAGAGGGAATAAAACCAGACTTTCCCTGCTCCAAAATAAGATGGAAAATAGAGGGGAAGAGGCAAGAAGAGTGCAGGATAGGGATGATGTCATGTGAGTACCACACTGCAAAAACACATACCAGGCATGGCGAGAGTGCGATAAATCGCTAGTGTGATGAAGCTCCCAGTTTCCATAACCAAATCAAAATAGATGGCCTTTGAATCAGTCTGAGCAGAATTGGGCTGGTTCTATTCTAGCTGTTCCACAAGCAGATCAGCGATAAACTAAGAATGATAATTAGTGAGTTTCTTTAGTGATCTTGTTATGTATCTTGTTATGTTGTGTATATTGTTCTTTTCTTGTTGCCTTTATTTTTTCACTTTACTTCAAAATAAAATAAAAGTTCATGGGGGGGGGGAGAAGGAATTTTCACAGGTCATCACTGCATCTGATAAAGTTCAAGGCACATCACCCATCTCCTTCCACATCCTTCAAAGGGTTTTCATATAGTCAGATAAAACAAGTTCAAATAGTTGGTATATCTAGAGGAGGAAACCTGTATTTTTTAACATATATGGCTATTGGGGTATGGTTCCTAGGCCAGAAAGATTAACATAATGAAGGCAAACCCCCACAAAATCCAGCAGAAAACAAAATCCAGGATCTAAAATGACCTTGCTGTACCTGTACAGATTAACAGAGAATGTCTGCATATGAGGAAAATAATCAAGCAGAGGCTGGATATTTCTTTCATTTTCTTTGTTGGAATGCCTACTTCACATGCACATTTTAAATGGTAATGCTTCTTTGCAAGATTGTTTGCAGTTCAAATTAAAAAGGGGAAAGGTTGCATTTCTCCTGGCTGAAGTTCTTTCATTAAAGCTCTGTGTGTTTTACAAGATGAACAAATCAGAAGTAACAATTGTGATCAGCCTGATCCTAATAAATTGGCTATTGTGCTATAGATGTGTGGCTGCTCTTTGGGGTGCTGTGATAGGTTCCTGCACTTCAAGGTGGAACATACTCTTGGTCCATCTAGCCCAGTATTGTTGACACAGACTGGCAGCAACTCTTCAGATTTTCAGGCAGGATTTTTTCCAGCCCCACCTGGAGATGCCGGGGATTGAACCTGGGACCTTCTGCATGCAAAGCAGGTGCTCTACTGATAAGCTATGGTCCCTCCTACACTATGGCCCCTCCACTAGGTAAACACTGAAATGAACTCAGCATACGAGTAAACTAGTTATAGTTACATTGATTTATAACAGTAGGTGTGAACATAGGGCCCTAACACTCCTAGCATTGTGTATGATCACTCTTCAGGAGTGAGACCTGGAGCTACAGCATCCATCTTGACATTAATGTGTCAATTTCAGTTGAGCACAAAGCTTGCTCAGCTATTATTAGAGCAATTTTATTACAGCAATTTCTGTGACTTTCACTGTAGGCTCACAGCAATTTCCATGACAGACTAAGAGGATAATACTGAGGTGTGACATAGACCAACGTATTTATTTTCCCTTTGTTTGTAGGAGGCAAGAGCTAAAGACACCAGAGAGCTTTCTCCCCGCCCTCCTGCATCCCACCCCTTGTATTGGAATTTGTACAGAATGGCTTTATGAAGTATTGAATAAGCAAAAATAATCATGTTTTCAAAGATTAAATTATAATAGCAAGAGCAAAGTGCAGTTGATTCTTCGCAGCAAGCTCTGCCTGCAGCGGTTCTGCAAATTTTAGATAAACCCAGCCGACATTTAGAGGGGGGGTAGGGAGGGAAATCGTTTGGAGGTTAATCAAAATCTCCTGCACCATGATAAAATGATTGTGCGGTTGAAACCAGAGAACTGTATTCATATTTACTAACAGCACTAGGTATGTTATACATGAAAAGAAAAATGTAATGGGATTTTCTAAAGAGGCAATTAAAATATCATCATAGAAGGGGGGAATAACAAAATACATCTCATAACCTGCATATTGAAATCTTTGCAATTGTCAGTGTGTATTGATGGTAAAGAAGGGGATTATATAACTTAGCTTTCAAGGCCAGAAAAACTAAATTCTTTATTCTAACATGTAGTATAGCTTCTAAAATGTGAGGCAGAGAAAACAAAGAACAAACATTTTTTTAAAAAACCCACTTGATTAACAGTGCTTTCTGTAAAATAAATGTATGTTTAGAGATTAAGATGTACTGTCCTGTGGCACACAATGTAATGGGTTGGATCTGGCTTCTTTTCCACAGAGGGTATAGCATTCTGTGTGGAGTTCCGATGAGAACGCCCCACCACCACCAATGGAAAGGCAATCTTCACCAATTCCCCCCTCCCTGTGCAGCCCCTGGTTCCACCTCCCTTAGTGTTCCTTCAGGTTCTGCAATCCTCTGGATCAGATTTTGGGCACAGGGCACTGCACGGGGAGGGGGGAAATCAACAGTTTGCCTCCTCTTCCATTTCATCAGCAGGATTCCTCCACTGGATCAGATACTTCTGCAGAGGAGATTCTGGATCCAACATAATGACATTAGATTCCCATTGGTTCAAAAGAGGTCAGTCTAGTCAACTTTATGTATCATTTGCAACTGCTCAGAAAATTACATTCAACATCTACAGTTGAGTTCTTTGTGACTTTGGGGATTTGAAGTGTGAAATCCAATAAGAGAAAGTGATGGTTGCTCTGTCAACAAGTGTCATCTAATTAGGCCTAGGGACTAGGAAGCCATGCAGAATCAGAATAGAGGTTCAATAGAAGACCTGCATGGTTAGGGTGACCAGATAAAATCCAGGTCAGGGCTCATGTAACTTTAACAGTTGTAGAGAAAAGGGAATTTTAGCCAGTGCCATTTGTATGCAGTTAGTTCCTGGTGATATTCCCTCTTCATCACAACAGTTAAAGTTGCAGGGGCCCTGCCTTCTTTTGTATATGGTCACTCTAGTATAGTACCTGCACCTTTAACTGTTGTGATGAAGAGGGAATTTCACTAGGAACTAATTGCATACAAATGACACTGGCTGAAATTCCCTTTTCTCTACAACTGTTAAAGTTACATGAGCCCTGACCTGGATTTTATCTGGTCACCCAACTGGAACACCTCCAGTTCGATGCCAGAGCTAGGTCAGACGGCAGAAGGGCTATGGTGAACTTACTTCAAAGGGAAAAATTGGGGTAAGCCCTTGACTTTTCTAATGTGGAGCTTTGGGGAAAAGCCCCGCGGTGGCTGCGAATCAGCGGCTACGTCTTATAACTGATGCAGTGGTGATTCACAGCGACCATGGACTTTGGAGACATATAGACTGCCTAATTGACAGTGTAGGATTTTATTGTATTTTCTTGATTTTGTATTCCACTTTGGGATTACAGAAATCTGTATCTTGTGACATCAAAATGTTTCACTTCACTTATGCAGTTTTGAATTTTTCAGTTGGTATGATTAGAGGCATTTGAAACTGGGCTAAGATTATCTGGGTATTTATACTAGCACAAGACAGAATTCAAGGGTCTGTTGATTGCTCATTATTATCCTGAACTGTGCAAAATTCACAACATTTACAGCTATAGGTGTGCATATCTTCCTTCCCTTACTTCAAATAGTGCCCTGCAAGTTCACATTTCTCAGGGAAAAAAATCAGAGGAAAAGAGAAGATATGGGAACTAAAGAGTATACCGTCGTACCCCTCAGCAAAGATAACGAAAATGAGATGTCTAATTTCAGAAAGAGAGAGAGGAATTAAGAAAATGGATGCGCTCTGCAGCCAGATGAAAAAGGAGAAGGATAAAAATGATAAATAAATAAATAGGTTTCCTGAAGGAAAGATTGGCCTCAACCAACAAAGCAGCTTTTGCATTGTTATCTATTCCCTGTGAGTTTTAAGTGCAAAGAACATCATCCCCAAGACATTCAGACTATAATATTTGAAATCCAGTCTGATTATTACTGTAGCCTCAGGTCTAACATAGATTTCAAAGCTCTGGGATTTTTGCACGCCAATAAACACAACTTTAAAACATTAGTGGCAAGGGAATCAGCCTGATATACATGGTCATATATTTGGCTTGCTGGAACACAGTGAATGAATGGTCAGAGCCCCTCACAAACGGATGTAAACATTAGGGCCAGCCCTATCATTAGGCAGACTGAGGTAGCAGCAAGGTATTGGAGGAGAAAGTTGTGGCCATGCAGCCTGGAGTTGAGAGTTTCAAGCTGGAATTTGCAGGCAACAGGGGACATAGGCCCTTTCAACACCAGAGGGATGTAGCGGGCGCAGCACAGGCAATCCCGGAAGTAGCCACTTCCAGGATCAGTGCTCTAAAGCTACGTCACAAAGTGTGATGGCTCGAGCTGCTCCCAGGTAGTCGCAAGTCGTGGCTGCCATTTTTTTCCAGCCACGGAGAGCGCACAAGCTCTCTGAAAAAGGTGAGTTCAAAACAAAAACCCGTCGCGTGCACAGGCCCCACCCACTCCCTGCCCTCCTGGGGGTGGCGAAACTGCTGGGCATGGAGCTGCGCAGTGCAGCTCCATGCCTATTTTCCAGCCACGCTTACTCGTGAGTAAGTGCGGCTGCACCCAAGACGGGCAGGCACATCTTCCGCGGTCCCGGGAAGTTCCCGGGACCGCAGAAGAACCAGGATTTTTCTGGTTTCTGGTTTCCCAGAAAAATTCTGTCCCCCCCCCCCGCCCCCGGGAGTCCCTGTGCATCATTTGGACTCACAAGCCTGGTGTGGAAAGGGCCATAGTGTTGGACACATTGCCTTCTGGAGATCTGCTGCCTGTGGAAGGGGTGCCTGTTTGCTTCCACTATGAACAACTCATTCAGTTGAAAATAGAGCAAATCTTCCAAAGGTATCACAACCCCCAGCACTGTTTCATTCAGGGCCGTGTCTTGATGGTGGCACATCACGCATCGAGCCCTCAAACCCCCACATTTGCACTCCTTCAAGTTGTCCCCATGGCAAGGAGTGCAAATGCAGGTTTTAAAACCTCATCGGGAGGAGGAGGAGGAGCCACCACTGCCCCATGCGCCTGTTCCTCCCCTCCCATTTGCCCCCTCTTCCACCTCCCTGGGCAGGTTCTGGGATGGAACAAGTCCAGTAGTCATTGCATTGAGGGGGATATCCCCCCTGCTGCCAAAGAGAAAGCAGTTGCAGAGGTTGGAGCTATGTGGCCACTCTCTCTCTCTCTCTCTCTCTCTCTCTCTTCACTGCAGTGGCGTTGCTACTCTTCAGGCAGAGGGGCGCAGGGCAGCTGCAGTGTTGCTGTTGGTGCCCTTAACTTTTGTGAGGTTTACAGCACAGCTGGCGCAAAGAGTGGACGCCAACAGAGGACGCGTGGAAACGTTCCAGCTCCCTCCTCCCTTTCCAGCGATGGTGACCAATCCAGCCCAAAGCCAGAGGATGGTGGCATATGGCAGATGCGCATCTGCGCCTTGCTTGCATGAAAAAGTCAGGGTAAGTCCTCGACTTTTTAAAACCAGAGCTTCAAGGAAATGCTCTGGGACCGCTCTGCAATGGCTGCTGCCTCATATAAATGATCTAGTGCTACTGCGGATCCATCCCAGGCCTTTCGCCTCATCAAGGAGGGTTAATAATAATAATAATAATAATAATAATAATAAGATAAGCCCCAGGAGAAACTAAACCTGGCAGCGTTGCCCCATAATTTCTCACTGCTTGGAAATAGGGAGAATTTGTGTGGTGCATGTAGATATCTAGCTAGCTAGCTATCTGTTACACATAGATTGCTACTTCACAATGGTGGCTCCAATAGATAAGGCAATCAATAAAATAAGGATTCCATAAGGTTCAATTATATTGAAGGTATTGAAGTGATAGCTCCAATGTCACAAAGGTTTAGGGGAAATTACCATTATTTCCCTTTGCCTGGGGTCTCTGCACCATGTCTCTGAGTCTCACCAGTTTACCTTCTGTGAAATAGATGTTGAAGAGCAAACTGAGAGTTCAAAAAAGTGGTTTAGAACTCAGACCCACCTTAAGCTAGCTCCTCACAGGCCTGTTTTGGAGATAAAAGTAGAGCGCTTCAGCTATGGGGCAGTATACAAATGTAATAAATAAATAAATAAATAAAATATAAATAAATATAAACTACCCTGAGCTCCACAGAGGAAGGGCAGCAGCAATATACAATTGAGACTCAGTGTGGTGTAGTGGTTAGAATGTTGGACTGGACAATGGGTACTTCCAACTCCTCACTTAGCACTATTAAACTTAAACAAAAGATTGGATAGCAAACTCTCTGATAAGGGTTTAATCAGCCATCTATTATTAGCGGATAGATGGCTGGTCGCCAAATACTGGAAAGATGGCAAGGGGCTTCATGTAAAAAACTGGTACCAGAGGGTTTGGCAAATTGCTCTTATGGAAAAATTGACTGAGAAAGTGGGGAAAGTGCGAGGACAACTAAGGGATGAGAATTTTACGGAAATCTTGGGCAAATTTATTGATTTCACAAATAAAGAGGAAGGGGGGAGAAAGCCTCCCTCACAATATATAGATATCTGGATAGTAGGTTGTCAATACTGGATAACTATTTTCCACTCTCTAAATAGAAAATAATAAATTGAAATGTATGATTCTGTTTTGTTTGGGACTGTCACGAAATTTCATATATATATATATATATATATATATATGAAATTGTAATACTTGATGTTGTATCCACAATTTAAAAAAATTAAAAAAGGGGGGGGGAAGAATGTTGGACTAGGATAGATGAGACAAAGTTCAAATCCCCACTCAGCCATGAAGCTCTTTGGAGTGACTTTGGGCCAGCCACCATTTCTCAACCTATCCTACTTCACAGGGTTGTTGTAAAGATAAAATGGCAGGAGGAAGAACCATCTATGCTGCCTTGAGCTCCTTGGAGGAAAGGTGGAATACAAATGTAATAAATAAGTGATGCCTAAAGAATAATAAATAGTCCATTTTGTCCAGTGGGTCAGCTGGCTTGGATAATGAACATCAGCTAGGATAAAAGCGGAAGTCTCTTTTCTTCAGTCAGGGAAATGCATATCGGGTACATCCTTCCCTACACTTGATTACAGCTTTGACCCATGACTGGTGCCAGAGATTAGAGCAAAATCTCTTCTGTGCACTTGCTGAGCAGGTAAACAAGACCTTGGGAGCGCAATGTGTGTGGAGGTGTTTGCAACCTGCCTGCCAGCTGCTTGGGCTGAATTTTTACACTGACACCGTTTGGACTGGGCAATTAATCACAGAACAAAGCGGCTGGTTGTGCAGCTGCTATGGGAAAATGCACTGCTCCATTTACTTTGCCTTGTGACTATTTTTATTTCAAGCTTTGCCCGTTTGAAAACTTCTCCATCTGACCCAGTGGGCATGGGCAACCTTTTGCTGCAGGAAGGTTTTGGAGGGGTTGGCATGTGTGAGTGTTTTGGTTTTTAATGCCAGGTAATAAAGACTTTAATAACATAATTTATACTGCTGGTGTTAATGCAACTGCATTATTTAACACACAAGATTGGTAGGGTGGCCAAGTGTCCTACATTACAAAGGACAGTCCTCTATTTGAACACATCCTCTATTTCAGGTGTGAACAGCATGTGTCCTTCTGCTCCCAGTTAATGAGCTTTTCTACATGAGGCTGTTAATCCCCTGTATCTGGGGGGCACTCTGGTACAGCAGAATAGCATAAATACAGAAGAGGAAATTGGGCTTTCTTTCACCATTTGAAATAATAACCCATTTTCCCTGCTCTAAAAAAATCTCTCAGAAAGTGCTCTTTAAACACAGAAACAAAACTGGAGGGTTACATCATCTAAAGAATCTGTAAACAAGCACACAACAAATGCCTTGTGTAGAAAAGCTCAAAAACTGAAGGGAGCTGAACATTCAGCATTCTGGTGAGAGGACGTGAACCATTTGCTGTCTGGTCATTAAAGGTATGTAAAGTATATAAGGCTTCTTTAGATGAGAAGGCAAGCCCAAGTATAGAATGTAGGGGTTGGGGCAATTGATATTTGATTTCTTCATAGAAGTCTATGAGCAGCTTTCACTTCCATCCTTCGGGACATTTTAAATAGTTTCTCAGTGTAAATGAGAAAATGACTTATCCAGATAAGATAGCTCTATCTACCCTTTTTTAAAATCTCTATGTGCCTCCTCCAATCACTCCATATGATTCCCCCTCCCATCTGAGTTTCACCCTTCCCCGGCCACTCCATTCCATTTCCCCTCCCACACCGTCCACCTCCCCTGCCCCCCACTGCCCTCAGTTGGTTAATATTCTGTACCACTGAGTTATTCTTGGGCTGTTTTAGAGTCCCTTGACCCTTAGAATTCTTTTTCTCCAGATTTTTTGTATCTCTGCAAATCTCTGGGTCAGCCCTGGGTCAGCCCGAGTCTGCTGATACCTTCCTCTTGTGCGTGAGTGGTGCAGTTTTGACTACATTCACATGAACACAGGGCAACTTGAATCTGTTTTAGAAGGAATGATCTAGAATTCCCTTTATATCTCACACCAGTATTCTGAAAATTCAGTACCAAGCCAAAGCACACTTGTTTACTTTGCTCTACTTTCTTAAAAAAAAAAAAAATTAGACCACCCTATTTAAACACACACACACATACACACCACAATTCTTCTTTTCTAGGTCATCCACATGCTCGCTCTTCATTTTTTAGCTTTTCAAGCATGAAGTATTTGTACAAGTGGATGCTACCTCTTCTGCTTCTCCTTTCTGGTATAAATTACAGCTCCATAAAAAGAAGAAGTTTGCTCTCTAGTGGTTGAATTAAAAATGACCCTGGAAAATAATTCATAAAGAGAAAATGATGTATACTTTCTTTTTCTTTTTAAGTTTTTGTTCAGCACAGACCCAGTCCTTTGCTTTTTGTAAACCTCAAAATCACAGTCGGTCCTGGGATTATCTGACATTTTAACATTATTACCTTAAAAAAAGAGTAGCAGTGAAGAAGTCTAGAAGCAAAGAGAACTGCTTTTGATAGAATTCTTTCTTCTAAACTGTACTCAGGGCCAGCCCATTGACTCAACACTTAAGCTACACCTTCTTGAGTTACCTTAACAACATTGAGCCTGTTCAGTGTGTATCCTTTCCACTAAGGCAGTGGTGTTTCTCAAATTATGGCATGGACCCTCTTGCGAGTCATGAGACACCTGATGTTGAGGGGACAGGGAGGTGGCATTCCAAGAAAGGGCAGGATGTTGAACAAGGTGGTACCTTCCTACCACCAACACCTAAATCTTGGGTGGGTCGAATGCCCCTTGGCAGAGATCAGAATCTCATTAATCCACATTGGATTTATGGCTGCAACTGTCCAACATTTATTGGGAAAAAATGGGAGGGAGAGCTGCTGCTTTGTTCTAAGGAAGGGGGGCTGTTATTTAGTTATTACATTTTATATCTCACGCTCCTTCAAAGGAGCTCGGTGCTGGATACATGGTTCTCACTCCATTTTATATCCTCAACAAACCTGTTAGTAGGTTAGGCTGAAAGAGTGACTGGCTAACAGTCACCCTGTGACCTTCATGGCTGAGTGGGTATCTGAACTGAGGCCTCCCTGATCTTAGTCCAGTGCTCTAACCACAACACCACACTGGCTATATTCTCTCTGTGTGTTGTTTTAGGATGTTTTTAGAGATGCACACTTTCTTAGGAATAAGGCCACTTGAACTCAGTAGGGCTTACTTCTGAACAGACATGGGGTTAGACCGTCTAGGCTGACCAGCTGAAAAGGAGGACAGGGCTCATATAACTTTAACAGTTGTAGAGAAAAGGGAATTTCAGCAGGTGTCATTTGTATGCAATTAGTTCCTGGTGAAATTCCCTCTTCATCACAACTGTTAAAGGTGCAGGCACTATACTAGAGTGACCATATACAAAAGAAGGCAGGGCTCTGCAACTTTAACTGTTGTGATGAAGAGGGAATATCACCAGGAACTAATTGCATACAAATGACACTGATTGAAATTCCCTTTTCTCTACAACTGTTAACGGTATATGAGCCCTCCTTTTCAGATGGTCAGCCTAGTTAGACCCAACTAGCAAGTGGAGGTTCACTCATGCAACATGTCCTCCCTCTCTGCAGCCTCCCGCCCTCACCCCAGATCTGCTTCAGAGGGTCACCCAACCCTCTAGACCAGATTTGGGGGTGGGGGCTAGAGAGCAGAAGGGGAACTCTTCCAGCAGTTCCTCTCCACTGATAGAATGACACATTGGATACAAGCCATGTAAAGGATTGCGCTTCTAGGCCCAAATCCACCGGATGGGAATCTGTGCATGGCCATTGCTTTCTACAAGCAGGTTGCTGCAAGAGGTTGTTACTGGAAACATTCAGGTGTCCCTATCTAGGGATCTTCTAACACAAGCTGCCCTTGGAGAGGTCCCACTCTAAAACTTCCCATCATTAGAGAGGGAGAGAGACAAGTGTAGGAAGGAGTGGCTTAATGGAATAGAAGTAATCAGAGGTCAGGAAGAAATCATTTCCAAGCCCAGAGCAGTTTTTGACCGTTTTATGTAGCATATAGGTATGCCATGCCTGTAGAATCTCTTGGGTATGCTTTATTCTTTTGTCCTTCAAAACTCTCTCTCTCTCCCTCTCTCTCTCTCTTTCTCTCTCTCTCTCTCTTTCACACACACACACACACACACACACACCTGCATGGTGCTTCTTTGGGTCTCTTGTGATCTTTGATTGCAGTGTAGCAGAATCTGGGTATTTGGGTATAATCATGATGTATTAGTAGAATTTGGGTACAGAGCATTCTAAGGGCCGAGGACATTGGGTTAGAACAAGCCAATGCGTCTCGCTCAACCAGCCCTATAATTCTAGGAATTGGAGCATTTTAAAACACCAGCATGGAGATGTATTGCAAAGGACCCCTGCCATCAAGAACTGGCCCACTTGGGATTGTATTTGCTTGTTCAATTGTCAAAAACAGAAGAATTAAAATCCTGGAGAGGAGAAAAGGTGTTCCATTATTATTTTCCTGCAGGTTACTTTAAACGAGTTAAACAGAAGATAGTTGCCTTCAGAGACTATACTTTGTAAATGTTCAGAGGCACTGTGTTCTTAAGTCTATTTTTAAAATGAAAGGTTCCTTCCTTTCACAAAGGAAAGAGACTTTGCACATGCTCAGAAACATCTATGCCTGGGGTATTAGTCATTTTTAACACAAAAGTTGGCAAGTCCTGCTGACAAAACAAGACAACAGACACAAAGGAGTTGCATTAGTGCAGCCTTCCTCAACCTGGCACATTCCAGTTGTTTTGTACTGCTGCTCCCAGCATTCCTGACCATTGGCCATGCTGGCTGGGGCTCATGGGCATTGGAGTCCAAAACATCTGAAAGGCACTTGGGCCGGATCTACACGTCATCTTCGATACCCCCTCCCTGCGCCACAAGCCACTTTGGAGCGCTGCACTTCGACTAGTGTGGCTCAAGCCTCGGAGGCTCTGCTCGCACTCTCGCCGCTGCCGCCGCCCTTTCATCCCAGCCAGTCCCAGGGAGGGAGGAGGGAGGGTTGTAAACAAAATCTAGCAATTGGAAATCCCTCTCCCAATCACTGGCTTTTGTTTACAACCCTCCCCCCTCCCTCCTCCCTCCCCGGACCCGCCTGGATGAAAGGGCGGCAGCCGCGGCAGCGCGGACATGGGCAGAGCCTCCGAGGCTTGAGCCACACTAGAGGAAGTGCAGTGCTCCAAAGCGGCTTGTGGCACAGGGAGGGCGCATCGAGGACGACGTGTAGATCCTGCCTTGGTTGGGGAAGTGCAACACCACCATGAAAAAGAAAGTCTGACCTGGTGATCAGAAGAAAGAAAACTACAATGGGCTACTTGTAATGAGGAGGAACTTGTGTTTTAATCGGTTGTCCTTCCAACATTAGAGATGAGGTCAGCTCCAGGCCATCCTTCTACTAGTAGTCGTTTATTGCTTTTGATTACAGTGGGTACTTCAAGATGAGATGAGTTGAAAAACAAGGCAGATGGTGTAATGGGGGTTAGCAGAGGTGCAGCCAAGAGACGGACTTTAATATTAACACTTAGAGAGAGGGGACAACAAGCAAGCCTGACCACACACTCACCCCGTTCCCCCACCCTGTCATTTATTTTTTAAATGGGAAACTTTGCACCATTAAGCAGAAGCAGCACTCCCACTCAACAGAACAAAGCCGTGAGATCGCAAAGGCCTGTTCATTCGTGATGCTTATCCTCCAACACAATTGCCACCCTGAAAAAGCAGGGCTCTGTTTTAATAAAAGAGATGAGTTTCTTTGTCAAGCAGGTTACGGAGTGGGCATGGTGGTAGTGGAGAAGATGGAATCCCAAGAGATGAAGGCATTCCCTCCAACATTTCTCTTGTGAAAAGCAGGGGCACCTGTGTATTTGTCATACTGATGTTCTCACATCACGGAGCTCAGTATCCCTCCCCACTATAAAACTCTGGAGGCTCTTGTCTGCCTGATTGAGTCATTTAGTCCTGTACTGAGCCAATAGGGGGATACTACCTTTGGAGCAAGACACCTTGTACCATCCAGTGACCTCTGGCCATTTTGTGCATCCTGGAGGTCATAACACTATTTTCTCAGTTGCACAAAATGGCCAGAGGTCTAAAGTTCCCTAAATGGAGCCCAAAGAGCTGAAGACAAAAGAACCTGATACCAAAGAACCTTGCTACAGAGGTAGTGGTCCTATTCACATGATCACGGGGGTAGGGAGGTAGGGAATCTTATGCTGCAGGGAGGGGGAAGGGAATCACGACGTGCCTGCCCCTCACATGGCTGCGGAACCATGCAGGTTCCATTACCCACCCCCACAGCATGGTTCCCTTGTTGTATTCCCAGTGGGGCAGCCATGTATGCCAGTGGCCACCGAAGTGGGAGTCAAATTGCGCCAGCTGCTTCATCTGGCACAATGCAACAGTGATGATAGAGTTCAACTGCGTAGGCTGGAGCATCACCAGAAGTTCTGGATGCTCTAGTCGGCTGTCTCTATGGTTGCCAGGATTTTTCCACGGAGTGGCTGGATTTATCTACAGAATGCCCAACAGATTACAGGAAGCACCTTGGGGCTCCTTACCCCCACTGCAGAGAGTGGGCACCCAGGGTGGGTAATGTACCAATCGTCGGTGGGGATACACACTTCACATACACCCTAACCCATCATGGGATGCTTCTGAACTTGACTCACAGTGGGTTAGCATTATCTCTGAACCCAGCCAGTGTCTCCCTGTTGGTGGGGACTGGTGTGTTGTTATTGTTTTAAAGAAATGTTTTTCTTGAGTGAGTCATCCATCAGGAGCAAGACTCTGGGATCCTAACACATTATTCTTAATAACTGGACCATTTGTAGCAGGTCAAGAACTATCTACTCACTGTTGCTCCTCTTGTAATTTTTCTTCAATGACTGTGCTGCTTATTCCTTCTTACAGTGGTAAAAAAAAACCCTTTGGCTTATATATAAAACATTTAATGCAACACCTTTATGTTTTCTTTTTTATTGCAAATACACAGCCTTACTGGAAAATGCAGAAGATGGTTTAGAAACTGTTTCTAGAATACTGTTTCATCACTGCACTGGAAATAAAGGAAGTAACATTGCGATTTCCTCCCAAAACAGCTTTTAGATCCTCTTGTGACCTGAGGAAGTCCAAAAAGTTATAGCATGATTTGGATTCCAGGTTAATGCTTCCATTTCCACCAGCAGATAAAGTAACTTTTGGTGTTGCTGTCAGCCTTACATGTTCATGCTTATTCCATCTTGTTGGAAGTATTATGTCCTGGAACACTTTGAACTTGTGTCTAATGCCCAGGAGAAGAAGCTGTGATGAATGTTCCATAAATAAATAAATAAACAAACAAACAAACAAACATACACACATAACCCCCATATGAACGCACAGATAAGTAAAAATACTTTTCTGAATAACATTGCCAGAAATTATGAGCCCTATCAAATCTTGAATAAGGTAAAAAATACTTTTTTGTATAAAATTGCCAGAAATTATGAGCCCTATAAAATCTTGAACTATCCCTTCTGCTACACCAAGAACACGAGGTTAATCAGTAGCCTAGTTTGGTATTCGTATGTCCTTCCTTCTAATTCCTTCCTGGGAGGAACTTGTACCTGATAGTTCTTAAGTAGGGCTTTCGGCATGCCAAGTTTGAACCAGATCCCTCCATCCATTGGTGGTTTTTTGTTTTGTTTTTTACAATTTTTCAATTTTCCCCCCTCAGACCTTTCATCCACATAAACACGCACACACCCTTCTGATTCTGCGTTAATCCACCCCTGTGCATTTAGGGAGGGAGCTTTTATAGTAATTTAAAGCAATCTTCTAACCTCTTCACATGAATCTATCAAATGTTCCATTATACTAATTTTATGACAGTGACACAGGCCAATTTGGATGAGATCCATATCAGCCCAAATCCCTTGGAGGCAAAGCCCTGACGCTGCTCACAAGACAGACTGGGCAGTTTGATATTTTCTGTAATATTTCTGTTGAGGCTCTGTCCTGGATGAGCTAAGCCAGCCTTCCCTAGATGTGTTGAGCTACAGCTCACATCATCTCTGACCATCATGCTGTGCCCAGGGCTTAATCTTGCCTTCCCTTTTTGCCAGTCAGTCAGAGGCAAAAGAAAGATTTCAAAACCAAATGTATTTGTATGGGGTTGGGTAGCTCCTAGAGATGGAAATTCAAACGGACTAATCAAGAGCCTGGGAAGAGCTGATTATTTTCCATCCTTCAGGTGATTCCTGCAGGTACCTAGTTAATGGCTCAGGTAAAGAGTCTGCCTAGAATGTGTAGCAGATTTTTGCTCTAGCTGCCTGGGCACATCTTTTGTTCAGAGACATTTCTAGAAAGGAGAAGGGAGGGGAGATTGGATTCATCACTGTATCAAAACATATTTTGTATTTTATGCCAATAACAAAACCAAATACCAAATGTGAGCTTATCTTAAGCACAGGATCGTTGCATTCTAAATGCCCTGTGGCTATTCCTATATTGTTTAACAGAAGAATCATTAAGATTCTATCATCGATAACATTAAGCAAATGTCGTTTTATAATTTGTTGCTTCTCACTGTTTGAATAGAAATGAGAACTTCTAAGATTATGAGAGGGGGCAGTTATGTCATTTCGCTCTCTTTTTTTGTTTTTGTTTAGCTGTTGCTGCTTATATATGGCCTTTCTCTTAAAAATTATTATGTTAACACAGCAAAAACACCAAAATTGTGACAACCTATGGGGGATCAGGTTGGGTTAAAGCAGGGGTGGGGGCACCTTGGCCCTCTGGGGTTTCCTAGAAGGCTACACCCCTTTTCCCCACCCACTGATTGTTTGGTGGTTTCCTATCTTTTGTGACTTTTTTCTCTGTTCTAAAAGGTTGAAATGCTTCTCCTTACTGGCAGTAAGAGCTTTAAGTGGAAGTGGTCATGCTGCTGTGCCCACCCGCCTGGCTGGAAGTGGCCCTCCTATCCATGATGCCCGCATGACTAAGATAAGTGTCTTGTGAATGGAGGGGCATCTGCAAGGTACCTCAAGCAAGACTTTCTGCAAGCTTACCTCCAAGTAAGCAGGCAGCTCTGTGTGCGTAATGGTTGGGCGTGGGCACTCAGGACTGGCAATATGCCAGTCCTAGGTGGGAGCTAGTTGTTCAAGCACTCTGATTTATTCTTTATGTTTCCATCTTCTTTTTCAGCCCATGGAACTCAGTGCCACAGTGCCCAGGAGAGACGGGAATCCAGACGGCCCATCTGCCCAAAGACCCGCCTGCCACATCCTGCCTCCTGACTTCACCCTTTGAATGCCTGTCTGCTGCTGCAGTTGCTGCTGCCTTCCAGATCCGACCTGTGAGTAGAGCATGCCGCTCCGCTTGCTTAAGGCAAGGGACTTGGGTTTCTCCCTCAAGGAGAACTCCACAGAGTCCCCTCCATTCCTGACTTCACCCTTTGAATGCCTGTCTGCCGGTGCTGTTGCTGCTGCCTTCCAGATCCGACCTGTGAGTAGAGCCCGTCGCTCTGCTTGCTTAAGCCAAGGGACTTGGATTTCTCCCTCAAGGAGAACTCCACAGAGTTCCCTCCATTCCGTTCCTGACTTCACCCTTTGAATGCCTGTCTGCCACAACTGTTGTTGCTGCTGTCTGCCAGATCTCACCTGTGAGTAGAGCCCGCCGCTCTGCTTGCCTAAGCCAAGGGCTGCTGGTGTTCCCCTCAAGGGAGCATCAGCAGAGTCCCCAAAGTTCCTGACTTCACCCTTTGAATGCCTGTCTGCCAGATCTCACCTGCGAGTAGAGCCCGCTGCTCCACTTGCTTAAGCCAAGGGCTGCTGGTGTTCCCTTCAAGGGAGCATCAGCAGAGTCCCCAAAGTTCAATACAATGCCTGCCATTCAATTTAAACCGTGCCCCTGTGTCTGTGAAATGGGGGCAAATGTGTACACCCCTTCTGTGCGTTCCTCACATTAGTGTGGTGTTTGTGGGGACAGCATCTAATGAGAGAGCACTTTGCAATGGTCTTACAACTTACCAGCACAAGCCACAGTTCCATTTCAGAAATGCCCCTGTGTCTGCAGTTTACATTCAATGGGCAAACCCATTTTTCACAATTCCGTTTCAGTGAAACTGTGCCCCTGTGTCTGCAAAAGGGGGTACAGCTATGTACATACAGCCCTTCAGTGCGCTCCCCAACTGGGGACATGGTCTATGACGTTCTGCCAAAAATAAAAACCCATTTTAAACTTGGCGTGCCCCTGAGACACATGAGTAAATTGAAAAAGGAACAGATGACTGAGAGTGACTTTTTAAGGCTTACTTACAAGTAACGCCTGCACCCCTGTGTCTGCAATTCTGGGTGCATGACTGGCAACATCCCATCTGCACTTGTACTAAGTTTCATTATTCTGTCTTAAAAAATACCAAAGATACAGGCTTTTCCCCCTCCAAAATCAAGTCTAAAGGGGCTAAAAGACATCCGATCCGAAAATCAGATATCCAATTTTCGGATCGGAATTGGATCCGATCTGATCTGGAAAGATCCAATCCGATGCAATGATTCCAATTCTGATCCGATTTTTTTTAATTTGCACATCCCTATAAATTACTGTATGTAGGGACCTGCTCCAAACTTGGCGTGCTTAAAGCCCTCTTTAAAAGCTGCCACTGTTCCAATTTTCATGTGTTTATCCTTAAAACTGAGGGATCTGTGAACATATCTGTTAAAATTCCCATTGATGAGAATGTATCGATTACCTGAAAACAGGACGGGTTTTCACCAAACCATCCAGCAGAGCAGAGAGAGGGACCCACTCCAGAAATCAGGGCAGAGAATCACCTCAACAGAGCTCCACCCTGAATTTTAGGGTGGAGAAGACCCACTCTGCACACAAACTCCACCCACTTTGGGCTCTGGTTCTGCCCAGCTCTGAAGCCAGTTCTGCTCATCAGCCACGGCAGAACCCAACTGATTTTTTTGTGGGTCAATGATCCTTCACCGGAAAAAGCTTTCTCATCCCTGTTTTAAAGAGATAAAGTAATCCGCTCAATGAATTAAAGTGTAAAGAGAAATCAAGATCAATATATGACTACTGAGCAATGTCAGAAATCAATAAAATAAAATTTTAAAGTACTCTGACTCTTTGTATTTAATTGGTTGATGGCTACAAAGCCTTCCATCAGTGCATTGTTTTAGAGTCATTGGGACAGTCCTAGTAGAGAGAAAAAGAGAGAGAAGAAATCCTACACCTCCTGGAAATAAGGTGTCCGTTTTACAAGGAGGAAAAATATGTGCAAGTTCTGGCAGAAAAACTTACAATGCAGAATACAATTCTTGCCCTGCTTTCTCTGTGAAGACAGGGGTCAGTCATGACTAGTGATCGGCAAAATTAACACATCACAATGCTGTTAATTGGCAATTAATCGGCTGTATCAGCTTTCTGTTTCGTTGCAGAATTGAGTTCTGAGCACTACATGAGATGTGTTTCCTTTCCTGCTTTTTATTTATTTATTATTGCATTTATATCCTGCCTTTTTTCCTCCAAGAAACTCAAGGCAGCATATATAATCCTCCTCCTCTCCATTTTATCCTCACAACAACAACCCTGTGAGGTACGTTGGGCTGAGATTCTGTGACTGGCCCAAAGTCACCCAGTGGGTTTCCATGGCTGAATGGGGACTAGAACTTGGATCTCCCAACTCCCAGTCCAACACTCTAGCCACTACACTACACTGGCTATCTTTACCTTAAAATAAATAAACAAACTTTTGAAAAGTATCTGGCTAATGTGGACTATGGCGGTTCTACCTTAGAGCTTAGGCTGGCTTGGGCTCTGTCACACACTGCTTGTTTTTCAGCATTCTGCCCATTCTTAAGAACAGATGAGCAGACCTGCTGGATCAGCCCAAAAGCTTATCTAGTCCCGCATTCTTGGCCGATTAGTGGCCAATCAGATGTTCAAGAGAAGGACGTGAATGCAACAGCAGTAAGGATGAGCAAACAAGTGGTGTTCGACATCAGCAGGATTCACCGCTCTTTTCATGCCTAATTCCAATTTGCATTTGCTGTATCGCTGCTCACTGTGCAAATGGGAAACCTGTGGAAACCAAACCATGATCAAATGGAGAGATTTGCACATTTGTGCAACTTTCCTAATTTGTGCAACTTTCCTCCATAGAGTAAAGTGGAGCTGATTCAGTCCATGCAGGAAATGTGCACAAATCGAATTGGGAATTGGGCAAACATGAGTACGTATCTGACAATTTATGAATATTTTTGGTGGGTACATGCACTCACATCTGGCGCTTCGAACAGGGCGTGCTTTTGTGTGAGCAAAATGAAAATTCTCATACAACCCAAAATAACACCCTCATACTGCCTCTGATACTGGAGCTAATATATAGCCATAACGGCTACTAGGAATTGACAGCATTATATTCAGTACTGTTCTGGTTTTCTGAACAGAGCCTTCTAGTACAGGTAATTAAATTTAACCAACTTTATTTCTTACAAAACAAAGTCTGCTGGCATGCTACATGCTTCTCTATTTTCTAGTCAGCCACACCTAAGAGTCTGTGCTGAAATGAAATGTAGATAAAGTGGATTAACAGCATAGTATAAAAAAGTTCTAGGTTTGAGGGGTCACTTGGCAAAATAGGGGACACCCACCTGTGCAGATAAGGCTTAAATGACAGTGGCAGCCAGCAGTGGTAAAACAGCAGTAATAATAATAATAATAATAATAATAATAATAATAATAAATTTATTTCTTACCCGCCTCTCCATTTGGATCGAGGTGGGGAACAACAGTAAATATAAAATATGATAAAATACATAAAACTGATTAAAAACATGGTGCACATTATTAAAATAGCAATAAAACATCATTTTAAAAATCCTAAAAACATTCTAAAATTCCACTGGATTTTTCCACAGTTTGAACAGTGCTGGTGGGTGAGTTACCATTTTAAATTTCCCATAATGCTCCTGGTGTAGTGTCACTCCAAGGTATTGTGGAAAATTAAAATGGCAGCTTTCAGACTGAGCCACCCAGTGAACAAAATTAATTGGAAGAAGCATGGGAGACTTCAGGAGTGGACCCTGGCAGCTGCCTGAGGAATGCTGCATTTTGACAACGGTCCCATTTTCAGTTCAGCATTTGAGACCCTAGGGTTGCAGCTCCAGGAAAAGGTCAAAAGGGGTATAAAAGGGTGAGAACATTATTGAAATCAGAGTAAGCCTTCCCATGCCTGTCATAGCTGGACAAAATGAAAAATTATCAAGAAGAATGGAAAGTGCTAATGGACAAAAGCAGCTCCTTTGCCCATAAAGGTAGGGTGACCAGATAAAATCCAGGTCAGGGCTCATGTAACTTTAACAGTTGTAGAGAAAAGGGAATTTCAGCCAGTGTCATTTGTATGCAATTAGTTCCTGGTGAAATTCCCTCTTCATCACAACAGTTAAAGGTGCAGGCACTATACTAGAGTGACCATATACAAAAGAAGGCAGGACCCCTGCAACTTTAACTGTTGTGATGAAGAGGGAATTTCACCAGGAACTAATTGCATACAAATGACACTGGCTGAAATTCCCTTTTCTCTACAACTGTTAAAGTTACATGAGCCCTGACTTGGATTTTATCTGGTCACCCTACATAAAGGGAAATCCCAGAACTTTTCCACATTTTAGCAGGGGAATATCATAAAATTTCCTACTGTCCACAAGATATTGCCCACATTATAACAGGATATAATACATATTAGTCCCTCCCCACATCAAAGTGCCTTTCAGACCGATCCAGTCATGCAATAACAATCTGGAAGTATCAGAAATAAATTTGTCAACTGAGATGCCATGGAAAGATAGTCTTGAACTTACTTAAAAAGAAAACAATCACCATGGTTACATGCATGATAAAGAACTGAAAGCACTGAAGTGTTTATTCTGTGTAGGAATTTCACTCAGGAAGGTTTTGTCAGTATTGACTTTTCATCCTCTCTTTCACCACACTGTTGCAACACAGAGCATTTAAAAAAATCCTAATGAGAATACAGTACAAGCCTCAAGCAATCTTGTCAGAACTATTTACAATTATAATACTTAGGATGTCCAAATGAAATAGATGGAATTTTAGATTAACTGGAAGTACAAGTGAGCTGGAAGGAAAACGTGTTATCAGATTTTAAACTCATTTAAACTCATCACTGTGAGTGAACAGGATCACTGCGGGTAACACTACCAACCCCAAAAGTAATTTAGTACTGGGGACATGCTATCTGTCACGACCACTCCCTTTGGGACTTCTTTTTACCTATTTCTTTATAAAGGATCCCAACTATGAACGCAGTTGGTATACAGATGCTCACTCTGTGGATTATTTTTTCCTTTTGGTTCCCACCTCTGGGCACTACCTTTTTACTCTCTCACTGGTTCTGTGATTCTGTGACCCTTCTTGATCCCACAGAAACCAGCTTGGCACTCTGTGCCCCGTTTTATTCACCATTCTTTTACCACTGCCACCATTTTCCTCAGTACCTTTCCTCTGGTACTCAAAGAATCCAATCTAGTGTAACAAAATAACTTTTATTTAACAAGAAGTAAGTTCATGAATTTTTAAGCATGTGGTTTCAATTGTTTCATTACTTGGTTGTTACAATACATATGACATGTATCCCTGCCTACTCTACCCTCTAAATTTACATCTAACTCCTCCTTCCCCCTCTTATTCCCAAAATAATAAAACACAGACCCTACACTTCTCTATCCTCTTCAGCAGACAAACCCCAACTCTCTCACTCTCAACTGCTGACTGCTTAACTAACTGATTTCTAACTATCATTCCCCTCACACGCACGAATCCAACAGCCAATCAGTATTCACTCCAACATTCCATTCACTCACTCTCCCCTCCCAACAGAATTAACCACTTACCAACTTTACCATATGAAATCCAAACAGCAATTACATAACAATTAAATGGCATTAAACAGTGAAACATCATACTATGATCCCCTAGACCAAAATATTCAGAGTGACCTTGAGATGGAGACAGAAATCAGGGAAATGTCCAAAGAACAAAGTGTTGAAGTAATGGGTGACTTCAATTACTTTCACATAAACTGGTTACATTCATGTTTTGGTCATGACAAAGAAGTAAAATATCTCACTACCCTAAATGACAGGGCTCCTGTATCTTTAACAGTTACACAGAAAAGCGAATTTCAGCCAGTGTCATTTGTATGCAATTAGTTCCTGGTGAAACTCCCTCTTCATCACAACAGTTAAAGCTGCAGGAGCTATATTAGCACGACCAGATACAAAACAGGTCAGGGCTCCAGTTAGGATGACCAGATAAAATCCAGGTCAGGGCTCATGTAACTTTAACAGTTGTAGAGAAAAGGGAATTTTAGCCAATGTCATTTGTATGCAATTAGTTCCTGGTGAAATTCCCTCTTCATCACAACTGTTAAAGTTGCAGGGGCCCTGCCTTCTTTTGTATATGGTCACTCTAGTAGAGTGCCTGCACCTTTAACTGTTGTGATGAAGAGGGAATTTCACCAGGAACTAATTGCATACAAATGACACTGGCTGAAATTCCCTTTTCTCTACAACTGTTAAAGTTACATGAGCCCTGACCTGGATTTTATCTGGTCATCCTAACTGGAGCCCTGACCTGTTTTGTATCTGGTCGTGCTAATATAGCTCCTGCAGCTTTAACTGTTGTGATGAAGAGGGAGTTTCACCAGGAACTAATTGCATACAAATGACACTGGCTGAAATTCGCTTTTCTGTGTAACTGTTAAAGATACAGGAGCCCTGTCATTTAGGGTAGTGAGATATTTTACTTCTTTGTCATGACCAAAACATGAATGTAACCAGTTTATGTGAAAGTAATTGAAGTCACCCATTACTTCAACACTTTGTTCTTTGGACATTTCCCTGATTTCTGTCTCCATCTCAAGGTCACTCTGAATATTTTGGTCTAGGGGATCATAGTATGATGTTGTCAACTGAGATGCCATGGAAAGATAGTCTTGAACTTACTTAAAAAGAAAACAATCACCATGGTTACATGCATGATAAAGAACTGAAAGCACTGAAGTGTTTATTCTGTGTAGGAATTTCACTCAGGAAGGTTTTGTCAGTATTGACTTTTCATCCTCTCTTTCACCACACTGTTGCAACACAGAGCATTTAAAAAAATCCTAATGAGAATACAGTACAAGCCTCAAGCAATCTTGTCAGAACTATTTACAATTATAATACTTAGGATGTCCAAATGAAATAGATGGAATTTTAGATTAACTGGAAGTACAAGTGAGCTGGTTGCCCCGGTTCGGCCTAGGTTTCCAGGTTAGGACCGGGAAACCCCGGGCCATCTGGACACCCTATTCTACATGTAAAGTTCAAGTTTACAAGCTTATTGTAAACTTGGGCTACACCCCCTTCACACCAAGCTGATCACAAAACGTCTCAGGACAAATGAATGCAGAGTCATTAGCTTCCTTTGCACATTAAAAAAGCTACACCTTCTAAAAATGCCAATTAGATTTATTTATTTATTTGTTTGTTTGTTTGTTTGTTTGTTTATTTATTTATTTATTTATTTATTACATTTGTATACCGCCCCATAGCCAAAGCTCTCTGGGCGGTTTACATAGGATTAAAAACAATTAAAAACAATATACAAACATTAAAACAGCAACAACATACAACATACACACAATCTGTACATTTAAAAACCACTACAACACTTCAAAAAGCTACAAAAACAAAACAAAACAAAACAAACCCAGGCTCCTCAGATATTGCCAAATATTGCCAGGAAGAAATCCAGATTCAGTTCTAATCTACTAAGTTTTCAATGAAACCTTTCAGTGAGGCTGTGAGGTAACACCATGTGTTATGGGGTGCTTTGCCCAATGATGTTAAGGTCAAACAGGATGTGTGCCTTATACAAAAAGAACCAGCTAGAATGGAAATTTGGAGCTAAAGTCACTGATCTGGTGTTGCATTTTGTGTTCTGGGAGTGCTGGTCCCCCTGCTAGCCCAGGGAGATTGGCAAAGTTCCCATATGGACTGCAGATGCCAGACCCACTAATTCAATCAGTCGATCAGGGGCAAACAAGCAGGACACAGTGCAACAGCATCCTCCCACCCATGTTCCCCAGCAACTGGTATATAGAGGCTTACAGCCTCTGATACTGGAGATTGCACATAGCCATCAGGGCTCGTGGCCATTGATAGCCTTCTCCAACCTCTTTTTAAATCCATCCAAATTGGTGGTCATCACTACATCTTGTGGTAACGAATTACATAGTTTAACTATGGAATGTATGAAGAAGTGCTTCCTTTTATCTGCCCTGAATCTCCCACCAATCAGCTTCATGAGATGACTCCGGGTTCTAGTATTATGAAGGAGAAAAATATCTCCCTATCCACATTCTCCACACTATGCATAATTTTGTACACCTCTATCATGTCTCCCCTTAGCCTTCTTTTTTCTAAGCTAAACAATCCCAGCTGTTGTAACCTTCCCTCAAAGGGGAGGTGCTCCAGCCCTTTAATCATTTTAGTTGCTCTTTGCTGCCCTTTTCCCAGAAGTAATACACCTGGCCATCCAAAGCACCCTCCATAAGATAATTAAGTCCAGAGTCTAAAACTACATAGCTGCACCACTGCTTTAACTCCCCCCTTCCTCCCTCCCTCCCTTTCTGTCTCTCTCTTGATTTGTTAAATCAAGCAAATTCATTTGTCTCGGCTTCAGTCCCTTTCTCAGAACAAGCATCATGAACTGAAAGGAAAGCGGAAAAAATAATAATTAATATAAAACCACCTTCCCCAATGTATGCTCTCCAGATGTTTTGGACTTCAACTCTCATCAGCCCCAGCCAGCAAGGCCCATGGTCAGTGATAATGGGAGTAGTAGTCCAAAACATAGAGGATACCACATTGGGGAAGGCTGGTGTAAGATAACGGGTTAAATCCAACATCACATTAGTCTAGGAAGTCCACTAGCCCAATGGAACCTTTTCTCTCCTTCCCACCTACCCCACTCTGTACCTTGCACTCTGCAGTCCTCTGGACTGTCATATTTCCCAGCCCTCTCGTTGCCTTGCAAGACAATAAAGAGGTCTGCCAAGTAATCCTCAAAGCTTTATTTAGCGAATAAACATCTCTTCGCAGCTGACTGGAGCTTAGACATTGGGAACTTTCCTCTAGGATAAATTTGGCTAAGAGAGACAATTTTCCTTTCAACAGCAGGGAAGGTCATTTTCCTGAGTCCCTTTCACTTCAAGGTGGATTCCTTCGAAGAAGCCTTTGAGGAGACGCTAGCCTAGCTGACCGCCTCTCGCCTACTTTTAGCTCCGCCCATTTGAACTTGCAGCAGACTCTGGGATTGGCCAGCACTGAGGTTCCCTCCCTCTCTGAAGATTCCTGAGTTCCCACAGGCTATGAGTTGTTAATGTTTTCACTGATAAGGTCCGATGAAAATTCATCCTTGGCGGGTGAAGAGCCTGGGAAAATCACCTCCCCCACTTCCTGTGTAAGCTCGGAGGTTTCAAGTCCTGTTTCTTCAGCTTCAGAATCTGGATCTGCTTGATAGCCTGAAACTCCTTCCCCCACACCAAGGAGAACAGGCCTGAACATGACATGTGCCACCCGAAAATCTGCTTTGGAGGGTTACCCATCCCTCTGGAGCAGATTTTGAAGGCACATGCAATCTGCAGGAGGAGAGGGAATCGTACCCCCTCCCAGTTTCACTGAGGGAAACAATTCTGTTGCATCAGCGAAATACAACATTGGATCCAACCCAGAACTTTAGTAAATAGACCCTACCTGATATTCCTTGATGCAGACATTTTAACCTATATATACTTATATTCAATCAGTTGCTGTTACTGGACTTGCTGGACCCACAGAATTAGCTAGATTCAGGTTAATATAATCTCAGCTTAGCCTACCCCACACAAGATAATATGGAGAAGAGCTATTCCACCTTGTATTACTTGGAAGAAGGGCAGGATTAAAATGTAGTATAGATAACATAAATATTCTATAGTATGTTGGCTACTAGGAAGTTATTTGTTACTCTGAGATCCAAACTACACATGACACATGACACACACTTGTTTTCTTTTGTTTGTTTTTAACTCAAAAGATGCTACCATATTTTCTCCTGGAGATACAATAGCACCCTGAGGGACAATTTTGAGCAGACAACTGGCAAGAATGGGAATAGATTAGGCAGGCTGCCCCTACCATTCTTCTGCACCCGGTGGCAGTCTCTGAGGCAATTTTTCAGTAATGAATCAATCAGCTCAAGAGACAGAAATATACAAGTGTGTGTAACATGTAGTTTGGCTATGAGAAATACAGCTCTCTTTTTTTAAATAGCTGAACAGGTATCTTGGCCATGCTGGCTGGGGGATGAAGAGAGCTGTAGTCTCTGGACATCTGGACAGCACCAGGTTGATTTACATGGTGCCTTATGACTACTACAAACTTTTGGGTAAATCTTTAGGCCAACGTGAACTAGTGAGGCTACTGTGACATGAGATTAATTTTTATTCACTCTTTTTCACAACTTCATAGCTGCTTAGGTTGATGTGAATTTAATTTATATCCAGAGAATTAAACTTCATGTGGAACATCAACTTTGGCCTCAAAGGCTGAAGCTGGAAACAGCTGCGTTATTTGATCTCTACAGGCTGGAAACATTAATGAAAAAGAAGCCCAGCAGGTCTGTATTAATTATCTTCCCACCTCTCTTCATGCTGCCCTCGTTGGAGACAAGGGTCACTGCAAGTTAGAATGACCTCGCCAGAAAGCTCCTGATTCTCTCCGTTGTCAAATTACCCAATTTTTCACACTGAAGAAAAATCTGATCCTTGCATTCACATCGCGTAAAGCCCAAATCCCAGCCGCCATCTTATGGTTGCCACTCACAAGCCAACGTGAAAACACTTCTTTGTACAGCTACCATCCATTCCATCTCCTGTCTAGCAGTATTTCAACATTAAAGTTTCCCCATAGTAGGAAAAATCATTCAAGAATGAATGCATAAAGGACAAGGTTACAGCTAGGAAAACATCTTTTTAATGAAGCATAGAACAAATATGCTCTGCTCCATTGCTCTATAGGTCAGTTAGAAAGTGTCCAATTTGATAACAAGAGATCTGACAAGCTAAACTACCTTGTCCCATGAAAATGTATATCAACATGTATAGAGAAGGCGTTAGAACAAAGGTGGGCAACTTACGGCTCTCCAGATGCTGTGGCCAACAACTCCATCAGCTCTAGCCAGCATAACCACTGGTGAGGGCTAATAGGAGTTGTAGGCCAAAACTACTGCAGGGCCAGAAGTGACCCATAGACAATGGTTGAGGACGCTGCAAGGGTATTACACCAAACATGAGCCTACCTGGACCAACAGCATTTTGGTCGGGGATTTTCTGGGGAAAACCAGGGGGGGGAAACCTTCTGACACATGCTGAGGGCCTCCCATATGTGTATCTGGATTATAGCCTACAATGGCAACACTGGTACCACCCATGATGACAAAAAAGCACCTGCTAGTTAATTTGACAACAGGCTGTCAAGAGGAAAGAATGTTGACAAAGTCATAGTATTTTCATATATAGTTACATTGTTACTGTTGCAAACGCAATAGCCTATTGAGATATGATGGGCAGTTTGGGGGGGAAATGAAATCGTAGTGGCCTCAGAATTGTTAATTTTTCCTGCCGTAACTGATTTAGTTCTGTTTGGAAGCCCTGTTAGATTAAAGGAAAGGATGATGATTACTACAAGGCATGTCAATAATGCAAGATCACTCAGATTTCTCTCTGCAAATGGAAACTTGCCAGTGTTGTACCTACCACACCCAGCTTACCTTAAATGGAGGAAATTTCAATAACCATCGTCACTGTCTTAAATAAAGGGTGTAGTCCACAGAGACAACAGGCTGCAGCGTGCAATTCTGAATATCTGAAACTGGAATGAAATCACTTCATTTTTATGGCCTACTTTATTTAGCAAACCAGGACTGGAACAGCTACCCATGAAAATGCACCATAGCCTATCTCTATGTGGAAACCTTTTGTTTCTAGACCAGGGAGGGGAAACCGCTATCCTGCAGGCCAATTTGGACAAGGGGGCCTCAGGCGGGGTCCCTCTCCCTCCTGAAGCCCTACCTACTGAAGGCTACTGGGGACAGGACTCCCCACTGTTATCTCCAATCATTCAGAGATAACAAGGGGGATTCCCCTGTGAGCCATTGGAGGAGAAGACCCCTCATTGAGTTCTCCTATATTGGGATGTTCATATTTTGCTGTTCTCTGTCCCTGTCCCCACTTCCGATGTCTGGCTATCCTGATTTGAAGATGTATACTGATGAGCTAAACTATTTTTCCACTACAATAAGCCTTGGAGAAATTGAGAGAATCAAGTTTGACAAGACGAGAGGAGCTGAACCCATAGTGTGACATGTTCGGCAATCTTCCTGCCAGGCATTTCAGTGAAACAGAAAAGGTATTATTATAGCTGGTTCAAAAATTATGTTTTTCCATTTAGTGTTTCTTATTTTGCAAGTACCTTGCTCTGTGTGAGGGTTATTGCAAGAAACAGATGAGCTATCAGTGACAGAATCAGCTGGATGCCAGGCACGTTTTTTGATACCACCTTCATTTCATTAAAAAAAAAAACCATCATTACTTGGTACAGAGTTAGAGACATCCAATCTATTCCAGTTTGATTCATTGCTGGAATGACAAAACTTGGGGTGGGGGAGTTTTTCAGATTGATTAATGCAAGTAGAGAAGATTTCTAGAATTCCCATAATGAGATGCAGGAATGCTGTGATGAAAGTGTATGCTTTCCTTTATTTTATTTTCACTCCACAAAGTTTGACCATAACTCCACTTCCTGTCTACTTTCACCATTGGAGATTCTATATTCCTGGTCTAGAACACCAACATGTTGGGGGACAACAACAGGAAACCGTGCAATCTGCTGTGGAGACCACATAATTTGTTCTGAGCTCCATGTTTTGTTCTGTTGCATGGAAGAAAATCTGAGCTAAGAAAAAGAAAAGAAATGGTTTCTCATGGACAAATGGAGAATGCAATCCATGAAGTATCCTCTCCATTTTCAGATTCACGAAGACCCGTTTATCCTTCTATAACGGCAGATTGGAAAGGTCTGGAATAAACAAGAGATATTTTAAAGTGGCATAATTTAGTAGTTTAAGGATTGCCTTCACATTTATTGTGTTTTGTACAAAATTGCATTTTATTATATGTTTGTAATTTTAGAGTCATAGCCACACTGTACTCTGTAAGGACAGGATATAAATTAAATAAATAAATAAATAAATAAAATTTAGGTTCTGCCTTCCAGACAGGATGTTACACTGCTGCTTCTATTGTTTCTCTCTCACACAGAAATACTTTCTTAAGCTTCTTCCCTCAATCCTGGGATTGGGGGGGATTGGTTTATATTCTAGAATCTGATGGCTTCCTCTGTCCAGGAAACCGTATTTAAAACAATGAGCTCCCATAAAGAAACATTTGCTGACCATTAAGGAACATCAAAGAGCTATTCACCTTCCTTGCTTGACAAAAAGCCAAAACAGACATTTCTTTGAATCTGTATCTAGCAGCTATGTCTTTGTTTTCATTTTTACTCTAGAGTAGGTGAAGGTGGCCTAATCTGGATCAGGACCCTATCATAGAGGTAGGGCAGCTTTTGAGATTTGAAACAGGCCCTGTTCTCTAGAGTAAACATTTAAAAAAGAGGTAGCCGCTAGACACAGATTTAAAATAATGTCTGCTTTGGCCCAAAGCATTCAGCCATGCCATTGTTCGTAACAATATGATGTGGAAGTAAGTTCCACTGGTTCCAATGGAGCTTATGCAGAAGCATGTATTTCTTGGAGTTGGGGTGTTGTAATCACAGTCGTTCCGGAATTCTTCAGCAGTGCTGCAATAAGAATGATCACAATCTACAAAAGAGGACAAAATGTTCCACTTTCCCCCTTGCTTGCAAGGATAATTGTCCATGATGTTACAATATGAACATGCCACATTGCATTTAGAACACTCCTCCACCACTACCTCTGACCTCATCAGGTACTGCTTGTGCCGTTGATAAAATGCTGATCTGCTCTTTTCGGTCCCATTAAACAACTTTGCCTAGCCAGGAAAAGTCTGGTGCAGTATATTTTATCCTAACAGCCCTATCACTAAAAGCAAAGATACCAGCAGTGTATATGACATTATCTGCATTGTCCAGATTGTCGTCTCCCCATCTCCAGAGTCCCCGGCTTGCTCAGTTACATGGAAACAATGCATGAACAGCCTTTTGCAACATGAACTATTGCCTTTGCTGCTTGTAAGGAACTTGTTACTTTAATTACTGCCGTCAATCCCCCCAACACAATTCACTTGGTTCTTGCTTTTCTCCATGGGCGGTATATTGATGGGGAAGTGAAAGTGGTGATGTTTGGAGTTTCACTTCATTGCTTTGGGCATTGTGCCTGAAATTGCACAAAAGGAAAATGGATAGAGTAGTTGAAGCAGTCATTTTCAAACCCAGAGTAGGCCTTGAAAGACACATTACACAACCCACTAAATACAGAATAATGTCTGCCTGTCATCAAATAAATGCATGAAAAGTTATCATGTTCATATTGGTTTCATATTCATCTTGCCTCTTGCATCCTACTCTACACTACCCACAATCCAGAAGCCTACTTTAGGTGTGCCAAGGTCTTGCATATACCCAAAGAGGCCTTGACGTGTGCCTGATGGCATGAGCTCACCCGCCAGTGCCTTTGACTTTTATTCTTCCTTCAAATGTCTGGCCCCTTCTGACACACCACAATCTGCTTTTGAAACTTTCCCAAGGTTTTGCCATATGGCAGGGAATTGGAAGACTGCTATTCAAGAAACATAAGCTCAGGGACTGGCTAGGGCAATTAGCTCTCTGAATTGTGAGTAAGACTCATTGGTTTCCATGAAACTTGTTCCCATGTAGTGTGTAGTGCAGGCTTCTCGACCCTGGTGCCTTCTAGATGTGCCGGAGTTGCAACTCCCATAATTCCCAGACAGCATGGGCATTGGCTGGTAATTATGGGGGTTGCAATCCCAGCGCATCTGGAAGGTGCCATGTTTGGGAAGATTGGTGTAGTGTGCCCAGTGCACACTGACTTCTAGCCTTCTCCTCAGTTCTGCCTCAGCCCAAAGGCTCCAGTCTCTGACCTGCTCCTCAGTTCTGACTCCTGCTTGTTCCCTGGCTCTCCATCCCTAGCTGAATGACTCCTGCTTTCTGGCTCCTGGTTCTGGCTCCCTAGACAGCTGCTGCAGGGCCAGCCCTACCATTAGGCATAGTGTGCCATATGCCTCAGCCAGCAGATTTGGGGTGTTCTAAAAGGACAGTACATTTTTAGTTATTCAATTTATTATTGTTGTCTTTTTACTGCCAGGGACAGGAAGAAGTGATCGTGCAGTTTTCTCCCTCGTGTGCCAAAATAGGAGCGTAAGAAGAGCCTTGCTAAATGAGACCAAGGGTTCATCTAGTCCAGCATTCTGTTCACACAGTGGCCAACCAGCTACCTGTGGGAAATCTATGAGCAGGACAGGAGTCCCGGCTTGGCTGACTTTGGATATTGTGCATCTTGATTGTTGGGTGGGAGGGCATTGGGAGTGTCTTGGTCCAGCCCTGGACAGCTGCCAATAGCCCAGCCCTCATTCGATGGGAGGAGGAATAGGGGTCTGCCATTTTACCTCCCCTTAGCCTCAGAATATCCCTTAAAGAGCTAACTAACCATGTACAACTCTGCATGTTTAGACAGAAAAAAGGCCAAAACATGGATAAGATTGTGCCCTAAGAAACATAAGTTTTTGTGGTATAAAAAGACATAACTAACATCAACCCTTTGTTTCCTTCTAGAATCCACCAGGGAGCTTGTTTTTCCCTTTTCTTCCTCGGTTTCTTCCATATAGCCTCTTTAAAGCATAAGTAGTGCTACATGAGGCAAATGCACTCCTGCCAACGAAGAATGTACAAGTCTTACAGTTGCAGTTGCAGAATTAGAAAAATGAGTTTTATGCATCCCCACCCCCACCCCCACCCCCACCAATACTCCGTTGTGAGGAAATAAAACAGAGTTTGCCTTCTGAGCATCTTTTGCCCTCACATCTTTCTCTTCCTAATGCAGGCACTGTGCTGCTTTGCAACTGACAGAAAGAAATAAGAGATATGTCCACTGCCTCTCACGTCATGTATTTGTTTAAATGCCACAGTAAATTACTAACAAAAAGGAGGCAGTGGTTGACAATACTATACACGAACACAGATGAATGCACGCAACCACCTGAATAAAACAATAGGACCAGCAATACTAAATTTAACAATATTTATATTTGTGTATTAGTGCAGTTTACACCACCTTCAAATATTTCAAGCTTACTATATTATGATTTTTTTTTCACAATTCGTACTTCAGAATGCCACACAAAATTGACTAACTCCACAATTCAAACACCATATACTAGTCACAAATACAGTACACAAATAATATTTCAATGATTCAGATTCATTGAAATATCATTGAAATATTTGAAGTTGGTATAAACTGCACTAATACACAAATATAAATATTGTTAAACTTAGTATTGCTGGTCCTATTGTTTATTCAGGTGGTTGCGTGCAGTCACCTGTGTTCTTGTATAAATGCCTGGTGCCCTCCAGATGTTTGGACTACAATTCCCATCATTCCCAAGCAGCATGGTTAGCTTGGGGTGATGGGAGTTGTTATCTCACACACTTGGAGGGCACCAGGTTGAGGTTGGCTGTAGTAGAGAAAGGGAAGCTTCTCAATAGAAATATTACGCAATTTCACTTCCCACTTGCAAAAAAAAAGACACCTGGAAAAAGATCATATGTAATCCATACCTTGCATATTCATCTCTTACCATCCAGCATGACGTAAATAGTGTCTGTGAGGCAACTGTGCTTTCACACCCTTTTCTACTTGATGACATTCTTCCATGTCAACAAAATAATTATTAACAATACTTAAAAAAAAAACCACAGTATCATAAGCAGTTGCATTTACACATATGCAAGTAGGAAACTGTTAAAGCTGAAAGTTGAAATTTTAAATTGAATTTCAAAGAAATGAATTTGACATATATGTAAAATATGAACCACAGACATCTGCTTTAACTATCATCATTTCTCCCAAAGAATCCTGGGAAGTGGAAACTGTAGCTTAGTGGGAGAGCTGAGAATACACTGTTAGAGCTCTTCCCCCGCCCCCGCCCCCGCCCCGAACTAATGATAGTTTCCAAAGTTTAAATCTGTGATGTCAATATGCCCACATGTGGCTTCTTTCCTTCAGCAAAACTGCTTGGCATTGGAATAGAAATGCTTTTGAAAGCAGGTGTTCCTCAAACACACAGGCAATGTAATTGTCTAATTCACATCCTTTCCAGCCAGATTGCCTTGGGGCTTTCTGCATGCTGGAGTCCTATAAACAGCGATGATTCATGGCAAATCAGCCAGGAAGTACTTTTTTTTTAGTCTGACAAGGTGTTTCTGATCTCTTAAGAGCAAATATCTTGTTGTCAGTGGAACACAATCCCACAAGTCTCCTTTCATTTCTTTGCTTCATCTCATTAAAATTGGGGGAGAATACTACCTTGGAGGTGTCACAGTTGCCAACTGGGAAAGGTGGAACCTCCAAGAAATTGTATGTTGCATTCTTACCTGTCAGTCTTTGCTGGGGTCATTTTAAGTAATTCAGTTTGCAATCTGTTTCTTTCACTCCTTGAAAACACAGTTCTGAAACCCAATGGGGTAAGGGAAGAAAATTCACTTGGGGGCAATATGGAGCAGTGAAATGGTAAAGAACAGCTTCCCTAAAGCACCTCTCTGATCACCAGTCCCTAGGCTGACCATCTGAAAAGAAGGGCTCATGTAACTTTAACAGTTGTGGAGAAAAGGGAATTTCAGCCAGTGCTATTTGCATGCAATTAGTTCCTGGTGAAATTCCCTCTTCATCACAACAGTTAAAGTTGCAGGCACTATACTAGAGTGACCATATACAAAAGAAGGCAGGGAATTTCACCAGGAACTAATTGCATACAAATGGCACTGGCTTAAATTCCCTTTTCTCCACAACTGTTAAAGTTACATGAGCCCTGTCCTCCTTTTCAGATGGTCAGCTTAGTCCTGGACCAGTCCCCAAACATGCTATTCTTCCCCCTCCTTTTTTTCCTTTTTAAATGGCATCTGTCTTCATATACATATTTCTGTGTTGCATGATGGGAAGGATCCAATGGTGTGCTACCGCTATTGCGGTTGCACTAACTGAAACCAATGCGTGCAAAACATCAATAGTGTGATGAGTTTTCTGGGAAACCTGTTGCACTAACAAGCACTCTTGACATTGTGCAAGTATTGGTTTCCACTAGTGAAATGGAAATAACCCTAACAGTGCTGCACCACAATATCCTTCCACAGTTAAACTAATAACTGTTCTGTTTTATTATAACTAGTATCTTAAATAAGTTTGCAGGAACTGAGATCTCCATGGACCTTACTTTCTAGGAAGTAAGCACATATTGGTACCATTTACAAGAGGAGATCCTTCTTCTTGCTCCTCTGCCTGCATGGAATATGTACCAGGTATCAAAGAAATAATGCCCTTTTGAGTTTTTCTACAAGAGGCTGTTAATCACCTGTATCTACTTTCAGTTTCATCACAGAATTGAGACCCAAGCACTTCACAAGTAGTGTTTTCTTTCCTACTTTTCTGCTACATAACCTCTAGGTGGCACCGTGCTATAGTGGAATAGAGCAAATGCACAAGAGGAAATAGCTTTCTTTCATTTCACAATTAAATGCCACATTTTCCCTGCTTTAAAAAAATCTCACCAAAATACCAGTTAGACACAGAAGTGAAACTAGAGGGTCACAACATCATTTTAAGAATCTGTAAACAATAGTGAGTAGGGAATGATGGCTGCATGATAAATACCTTGGGTAGAAAAAGCTCTTATGCAAGAGTAATGTGGGATGGAGAAAAGGTATGCAAATATATCTCTTGCAGTGACACTGGTTGCATCTACTGTGGTAGTTATCATGATAGCCTCTGCCTTCAATACAACAAATGAGGCATATGGGAGTGGTGCTGGTTGGGGCACCCTAGAACACATCTGATCACATCTGAATTTGCATTTTTACAAACTTGACCCAAATATGCTTAGAGTTGTGTCCATTTCAGTTTTTCTTACATTAGAACTAGAGATTCCAATCTTTATACATATTTCCCCAAACTTTCTGGCCTGCAAGCTGCTTTAGGAGCCACCTGCTCTTCCTGTATCTCATGGCAATCGCTACACAACCTCTTCATGGTGACACCACTCTGCCCAGCACAGATGGTTGAGCCACATGATGGAGAGGCAATCTCAGCCACTGATTCCCAGCTGTGGAACTCTCTTTCCATACCAATTCACTTCTTGTGCCTATTTGCAGGTAGCTTAGGACCAAATTAGATGTGACAACTTGTATCACGCCTCTTTAACCCAGCATGTTTAAATGAATCATGCCCTTGCAAGATTCCCAACATGAGTGGAAGAGTGAGGAAAGGGAAATGGCTGCTTAACTCTTTATATAGGGAATTTCTTTCTATAACTATCAATGAGACATAGCCCTTGTTCAGATGACATGCTAAGCCACAGTGGTTAAGCATTTTGAGCTAAACGTTATGGCTTAACATGTCGTGTGAGACATTCCTAACCATGGTAGCTACACAACCACAACTTAAACATGCTCACTAGCCATTTGCTGCAAAGGGGTTAGCATCCTAAGCATGGCTTAGCGTGTTGTCTGAACAGGCCCATTTTTTTTTTAATGCAGATGTAAGCAGGTATCAGCAAGGTGTTGGAGGAGAGAGAGCTATGGGTCACCTGGCCAGCCGTGTGCCTACTAAGCTAGCTTGCTGCCTTCAGTTGTGGTGGAGGATGCTCTCCCATTGTCAGTGTTGAAAACTGATTCATCTGCTACTCCAGTCAACTTTTGTTCCTCAAATGGGAGGGGGTGCCATCTTTTCCTTCTCCTCGAGCAGCAAAATGTCTTGGGCAAGCCCTGCTCCAGTGCACTGGAAACATAGATCCTTTATCCAAAGCAACAAGCATTTGTGAATGTTTTCCTAAAGGTAAGATGGACAGCTAGATCCCCTCCACCATTCCAACTTTGAAATCTATTCCTTGGACCTGACAATTTTTTTCCTAACCAGAATAGGTAAACAATATTTAACCTGAAATAACCAAGTGATGCACACTTTTATTCCTCCCTGTTGTCTGCAGTCTCTTGCTACATCAAAACCTACCATATTGCTATACGAAACCCTGATGACTGGTTATTTTACTGTCACTGTATGATTTGGGTCACTTGTTCCCTTCAAAGCCCAAGCTTCATGAAGTAAATGGATGGTATGAGGGAAAACTCTTTGGGGATTTAAAACTTTGGCTCTTATGAGGCTGATGGTGCCACTCTACATCCTTCTAGTCGTATGATTTACTGCCAAAATAGATGAGGCATTGATTCCTTTTAGCCCAATCATTTCTTTGAATGAAAAGCAGCATTCAAAGGAAAAGTTGGTGGGGGAGGAGCTGCTTAACCCCTTTCCTGCCTTTTGTCTGTTCATCATCCCACTGAGGGTGAGAAAGCAGTTTGTGGGTGATCTTGCCTGCAACATTGCCAGAGGGTTAAGCAGCTCTTCCCTCCACTACACGCCTCCTCCCAACTGCAGCTGCTTTCCATTTTTATAGCAAAAACACCACTGCAGAAAAGAAACATGGAACTCTGTGTCAAGTCTACTTTAACCTTAGTGGGCTGCATCCAAAAGATATTATTCATGGAAGAAGCCCTTCCAGTCAGAGAAGGGACTTGGATCCATGAATGTAAGTGAACTGGGAGGCAATTTCCACTGATTTCCCTCTTCCTGCTGCTGCCCCCCCCCCCACACACACACACACTATGCCACCTTCCATGCTATTCTGGAGGTGTCCTACAACTCGCTGGAGCAGATTTTCTGCAGTGCAGGGAGCTCCAAGGAGTAGGGGAAGCCAAGATACGAAAGTGTCCATTCCATGAATGGAACTCCCTCATGGAATTCAGGATCCAATCCATTTTCCCCAGCCAGTATACTTGATGTGTCCTGAGTCATGCTTGAAGGGAGGGGCATATGGATTACTGACTTTATTAGATTTACATACTTCCCAACTGATAAATGTCCCTGGAATGGTTTACAATCATCCTAAAACAATTATATTTGGTCTTAAAGCACTGGGTTCTTTTGATAGTCCATAGAATTGGTTGATTTGATTTGTGACCCACCATAGGTGTGCGCAAGGGGTGTGCCAGGTGTGCCCAGGCACACCCTAATGTCTCAGGCAATAAGTGCTGAATTGAGGGGGCCACTGAGTAGGGATCCAGAGGGGGATCCAGATACAGCAGAAACGGCCCTCCAGCTGCTCTGCTGCCGCCGCCCCTAACAGCACACCATTATTCCCAGAAGCAGGAGCAAAAAGGAATTGTTCTGCTGGGAGTCACATTTCAAAGTGGACAGGAGGTGGGCCCTTGAAGGCTAATATCACCTCATGAGACTCTCCTCCGACCAGTCTGATGACAAAGCCCCACCAATGTTGGGGCTTGAGGAGTGTCTCCTCATTCCCCCCATCCCCTGCAATGGCCTCCCATGGTCAGGCAAGCTGAATGTGGAGCAGGGCATCAGTCTTTACAGTACTAAATAAATAAATGTATACGAATAATATCCTTTATGATTGGAATTCAATAAATGTTCACTTTCAAAAATAAATAAATAAATAAATAAAATTCCCTGGGTGCACACCCTAATGAAATATGCTGCGCATGCCTATGTGCCCCACCTTGCTATCAAGAAAATGGCACTCAAAGCAGCTCACAATCATAAATAAAACTTGATTAATACAATAACACAACTAATGTATCAAAAAACAATAAAACACAGCAATAACAGAACAAAAACAGCATCCACTCCAACAGACTCCATTGAATAAAGAAGGCTTTGCCAGCCGGCAGAAGGACAGCAGCAACGGAGCCAACCTAGCCTCCCTTGGTATGGAGTTCCACAACCTGGGAGCAGTCACCAAGAAGGCCCTCCCTGCATCTCCACCAAATGCACCTGAAAAGGCTTGGTAGTCAAAGAAGTGCCTCTCTTGACAACCTTAAGACTCAAGCAGGCTCATATGTAGGCTGACCATATGAAAAGGAGGACAGGGCTCCTGTAACTTTAACAGTTGTAGAGAAAAGGGAATTTCAGCCAGTGTCATTTGTATGCAATTAGTTCCTGGTGATATTCCCTCTTCATCACAACAGTTAAAGGTGCAGGCACTATACTAGAGTGACCATATACAAAAGAAGGCAGGGCCTCTGCAACTTTAACTGCTATGATGAAGAGGGAATTTCACCAGGAACTAATTGCATACAAATGACACTGGCTGAAATTCCCTTTTCTCTACAACTGTTAAAGTTACAGGAGCCCTGACCTGGCTAGGAATGGTTCACATGATATGATAAGTCATGGTTCACACAGTGTCATTGTTAAAGTTGCAGGGGCCCTGCCTTCTTTTGTATATGGTCACTCTAGTATAGTGTCTGCAACTTTAACTGTTGTGATGAAGAGCGAATATCACCAAGAACTAACTGCATACAAATGATGCCAGCTGAAATTGCCTTTTCTCTACAACTGTTAAAGTTACAGGAGCCCTGTCCTCCTTTTCATATGGTCAGCCTACTCATATGGGAAAAGGCAGTTTTTCGGATAACCTGGTATAGGTCATAACCACCACTTTAAACTCTGCTCAGAAATAGTAACAAGGGAGTCATGTGCTCCCTGTATCTGGCCCTGGTCAACAGCCTGGACACAGCATTCTGGACAAGGTGAAGTTTCTGAACAGTTTTTTTGAAGGCAGCCCCATGTAGACTGCTTTACAGTGATTCAAACAAGATGTAACTAAGGCCTGCATGACCATGGCCAGATCAGATGTTTCTAGGAACAGGCACAATTGATGTACTAACTTCAGCTGCCCAAATGCAGAAGTGGATTTAAGGTACCAGTGTCAAAGCTCTGCAAGCCTTGAGTGTTCATGTGTTAGTCCTTGCCTCTGGCTACAGCATATAAATGCAGTGCTCAGTGTTTTTGGAAACCTTCCTCTTGAAGCAAAATGCACAGTGGAGGCTGGTGACTCTGATGTCAGTGGGGTGGTGAATCAACTTTGGGTTTCAGTCAGATCTCTAAAGGAGCTAACCAAGGTGATAGCTTCTTAAGCGTTCTGACTGGTTCTGACATTGGAGACACCAGCCTCCACTGAAAATTCACCTTCCAAGTTTTTCCCACTGGAAAAAAAAAACATGGTGAACAGTTAGAGGTTAGTTTGAACCTTTTATATGTAGAGAAATATTTCCCAGTTGAATGCAGGATGTGCATGGTTATCTCTAGCAAACAAACAAAGCAACCAAAGGTTGTAAGTCACTCATGAATAAGTGACCTACAGAGGAAATTTATTCTGCGGCTTTCCTGAGCTAACATTCTTGGCATTGAGAATGTGCCTCCTTTGCCTTTAACATTTACACAAAATAGTGCATAGGGGAGAAAGTTGTATAGGGAATGTTTAGTATACATACTGCGGCAGCCCATAAGCTTCATCGTTCAGGTAAACAGATTTAAACAAATAATGGGTGGCTACAGTGGCTTGTGCCTTCTGCTTTTTCACTCTGACACTCTCTCTCTCACACACACACACAGGCTCAATTCGGACGACACAATAAACAACTGGTGTGGGGGAAACAATCGCCAGTTGTTTTGACTGTTGTGTCATCCAAATGCTGCCATAGTCAACTCAGCGCTGATCCTAATCCACACCACAGTTGATTATTTATTACCATGTTGTGTGGGGAATACTCCCTAGTTGAACAACTGTAAAGTTGATTATTACCCCACCATTGACTATCGTGTCATCCGAATTGAGCCACACACTCACAAGGCTAGCTTAAAAGTCCTGCCAAGTGTTTTGGGTGGAGAAGAGAGGGATGGAGAATTCCACTCTTTTCCCTGACCATGTATCCAACTCCTCCTCTTCCTCCATTCCCTACACATCAACCATCTTGGTGGCAATTGGCTCTGCCCAAGCACAAGGGAGGCCTGCTTTTCTATACCCATATGAAGCTGACAGACTTTGTCCTACCTAGTTCAAGTCCTACTTCAGACATCAACACAATAAACAGTGGTTTGGTACAGGGGTGTTGAACCTCAGGTTCAGAGACGAAATTTGGCCTTCCAGGATTTGCAAGATGGACGTGTGATGTTCTACTGTTTGTGGTTGTAAATATATTGCAAAGTTTATTGTTTGTGATATGCATTTGTTTATATCTTTAAAAAGAGTTAAGAATAATAACAGGTAGGGTAAATAACTAGGCCAAAATGTACTTACTGTTTGTGGTTGTGGGTCTTGGTAAGTATAGAGTGAGAGCCTATCTACACTACTGCTTTAAAACGGTTTATAACAGTTTTAAACCGGTCAATAACGGTTATTAACCAGTTTAAAACTGTTATAAACTGTTTTAAAGCAGTAGTGTAGATAGGCTCTGATTGGCTGGTTGTGGGGGAGTGCCTGGATTGGCTGGCTGTGTAGGAGTGGGAGGAGCTGGAGAGCGAGTAGAGTGTATATGTGTGTCTGACAGACAGAGCTGACAGGGTTGATTGGGGGGGATTTGAGAGTATTGAGAGAGAGAGAGAGAGAGAGAGAGAGAGAGAGAGAGAGAGAGAGAGAGTGTCTGAAGCAGGATTATTAGATGAGAAGAGTGTTTGATTGAGAGATTGAGATAAGATTTTAGAGCATAGATTAAATAAGGAACAGTCTGTTAAAGTGTAAGAGTTCTGACAGAAACCACTAAGTATTGAAACCTTGTAACCGATAAGCAATTGAACTGAAGTAACCATTAAGCTTGTTGACACACAATTTCTTGTTAATAAATTCTTGTTAATTCCATCTGTGGGTGTACCTGTGACGGTACTGGTGGCAGCAGAACAAATAAGTTATCTGGAAGCCAGGTTGCTAGGCTGTGGTGCTGTGGTGCTTAAATAGTAAAGGCGAGACAGGGGCAGCAGCAGCAAGTGGTCGAGGATAGCATCACAAGCCTCACTGGCTTCCGCTACCCCAACTTTTTTGGCTCTCAGGCTGAAAAGAGGTTCTGCACCCTGGTTTGGCATGGCAGGGATAAGCGTGGGTGAACCTCAGCCTTGCACACTCCTCCCTCCCCTCCTCTTTTGAGAATGAAAGGATGACCTTGAAAACTACTGGTTGTAGTTTTAGAACAAACTGCCGTGTTAACGATTGAATGTAGGAAACTGGTTTGTTATCTCAGTTGCTTAACAATCCAAGATCTGAAAACACAGTTTGATTCTGGTTTCTCTGAGCTAACTGTGGTTAGAACAAACCACACAGTTTCCTGTATTTAGACGTAATAGGAAAGTGTCCTTTATTTAAAACCACAACCGGAAGCTTCTTCCTCTCATGTGTGAAGGAGGAGAGGATGCAGGTGCACCCAAGGCTTGCAGCTGCTTGCCCATGTAATGTCAAATTATGGTTTAGTATTATTATTAAACTGGTCCAGAATAAGATGCCAAGGTTGGGAGCCATTTCATATCTCCTTGTACACATTAGAGCTGGATGGAACTGTCTTAGAGAAACAAGTGTGATCTGCAACAATATGTTGGAGAGGGGAATGCTTCTGTTCGGGTTCTCTGTTCCATCCCCCACTCCCAGTTTTCCATGCCCCTGGCACAATAGTCATTCAGCATTCCATGACCATGGAGCATGCTCAATTCCCACTGGGCTGTTTTCAGTTCCCCCATCCCTTATATTATTTAGATAGATAATGCTCTTGAAAATCAAAAATTGAGGGATTTTCCTCAAACCTGAAGATACTTTCCACTTATGGGTGGGAAGTGCAGTTTTAATTAAATAAAGGCTGGCATTCAGAGAATTCAGACTGCTATTAGCAGATATAATAAATAGACTTGATGCTTTACTTTTATCTATCTATCTATCTATCTATCTATCTATCTATCTATCTATTGCATTTCTATACCGCCCTATGACGAAGATCTCTGGGCGGTTTACAAAAAATGAAGTGGTAGTTTAAATTTCCATTGACTTTAATGATTAAGGGCGCAATCCTATGCATGTTTAGACAGAAAAAAGTCCTTCACTTCCCAGCAAGGCTGGGTAGGGAATGCTGGGAGTTGTTGGATTTTTCTCTCTGTCTAAACAGGCATAAGTTTTTGTCCTGACGCTGTTTTAAGAATACCAACAAAAGAATCTTCAGCAATATTTTATTTTTTTCTTGAAGGAATGACTTACTCAGCTAGCTCCAAACATAGCTACAAAGGAGTTTTTGCTAAAGCTGACCACATACTCTTATCCTCCCTTTGTTGTTTTACCTGACATTGTATATTAAAACTCTGCTGACTTTCACAATTGTTCACAGAAAGATTTTCAGACAGCAGCATCAAACTCTCATAGCAAGACTTCCTTTGGCACTGCTAGGTACTTAAAAGATTCGGGACCCAGGCTCATAGAACACAAATCTCCATAAAATCTGTATATGCTAATTTATATTTATATATGCAAACTTAGAAATTATTAGGATTTATTTACATTTCACAGAAGGCAAAGCCAGCCAATTACTTTCTCATCCAAATAATCTCAAATACATTCTAGAATTAATTTCCACCTATCTCAGTTCAACCCAAATAAGTAGTTCCTCCTCAGTTACAAGACCGATTCTGGCCCGCTTGCATTGGCTGCCTGTATGCTTCCAAGCCTGATTCAAGGTGCTGGTTTTAACCTATAAAGCCTTACACAGTTTGGGACCACAATACCTGATGGAACATCTTTCCTGACATGAACCTACCCGTACACTATGCTCAACATCAAAGGTCCTCCTCCGGGTGCCTACTCCGAGGGAAGCTCAGAGGACGGCAACAAGGGAGAGGGCCTTCTCTGTGGTGGCCCCTCAATTATGGAATGATCTCCCCGATGAGGCCCGCCTGGTGCCAACACTGTTATCTTTTCGGCACCAGGTCAAAACTTTTCTTTTCTCCCAGGCATTTTAACAGCTCAAGTTGAGGTTTGGATTGACATTGTGGCCAGACTTAATAGTTAAAATATTTTAAAGTGTTTTAATGACAGCTGTTTTATGTTTATGGTTTTAAATTTTGTATATTGTCTTTTTAATGTTCAATCTTTTTAATTTTAGTAAACTGCCCAGAGAGCTTTGGCTATGGGGTGGTATATAAGTGTAATTAATAATAATAATAATAATAATAATAATAATAAATTTGCAATAGTGTGAAAAAATAGGATGCATAGAATTGCAATAAGTGGAAAATCATCCCTTTCCTGGCCATGAAGCTAGGGGAAAAAAACCTTTCTGTTCACACCAATGGATACTTGGGTCTCTGGGAAATAGGTTCAGGGCAGGAGGCCAGCCATAGCACTGCCCCTGTTGAGCAGTATGATAGGCTGACCAGATGAAATCCAGGTCAGGGCTCCTGTAACTTTAACTGTTGTAGAGAAAAGGGAATTTCATCCAGTGTGGTTTGTATGCAATTAGTTCCTGGTGAAATTCCCTCTTCATCACAACTGTTAAAGTTGCAGGGGCCCTGCCTTCTTTTGTATATGGTCACTCTAGTATAGTGCCTGCACCTTTAACTGTTGTGATGAAGAGGGAATATCACCAGGAACTAATTGCATACAAATGACACTGGCTGAAATTCCCTTTTCTCTACAACTGTTAAAGTTACATGAGCCCTGACCTGGATTTTATCTGGTCCCCCTACAGTACGAAGCTTACTCAGAAACCAGCCTGGACTGTTTACTCTTACCATCTCTCTGTATGATAAACTGTCTCAAGTAGGGAGGCACCATATCTCCAGGAATAATGACTCATCAATGGTTGAAATGCAAGCCAGATCAACCTGTGATTGAGATCTACTGAAAGAAAATAAAAGAGGCTGGCAACACTGTGTCCTTATGAGGGATATGTCATGGGAGAAAAAATAAAGTTGAGTAAAATGGGCCATGGGAAGAGGTAAGAAATAGGTGTAACAAAGACATAAGCATGTCATGGAAGGAATAATTGAGGTCAGTCCATGAAGCTCTATACCGAGAGGCAGGATGAGGAAGTAACAGCACAGACGACCACAGAAATTCAGAATTTATGATGCAGGATCTAGCTAGAGAAGGGGTAGGCAATCCTGTGCCTTTCAGATGTGTTGGACAACTCTCAAAAACCCTGACCCTTGGCCATGCCAGCTAGGGCTGATGGGAGTTGTAGTCCAAAACATCTGGAGGGCACCTGGTTGCCTAACCCTGAGCTAGGTCCGCTCTACAAGATTTTGCTTTGACGCCCGGTTGCCCGATTATGCACATATACGGATAAGCGCATTTACTCCTAATACCTATTCACGCGAGGCGCTGAAGCGCATTATGGGCTGTATGAAACGTGCTTTAAAGTTGTTGACATGCAGAGAATCACATGTTTACATGGCCATAAAGTGCTTTAACTCCCGCGGTAAATTTTAAGGCGCTATTTAACTTGCATTCGATAATGCAAATAATTGGAGTTAAAAAGTGCCTCAATCCCCGATTTGCGCTCTGCTCTTGTAGAGGTAAAATCTGTAATGTGCCTTGAAAGAGCTTTAAATCGCTCTTGTAGAGGCATCCCTAGAGCGCATGAATCCATGGCAAAGGCAAATGTTTCATGCCCTGTGAAGAGAGCACCTTGAAAGAATTGATGCTTACTATTTTTAGCATGCAAATCAAATGTTCATCCTGATTTAATAGCTGTTCCGGTTTCTTGGTTTCTCTTCAGATTAGGAGGCAGGCTTCCTGAAAGAATGGGAGACATCTCCAGCCTGCCCCTTATGCTGATATAACTGGGGGGGGGGGGGCACACATTATGCATACACAGGGAGATATAGTTTCAAAGCAATGCTTATAAACACCGTTAAAGCAAAAATGAAGAGTCCGTCACACTTTTTATCTGCCATAATTAACAATAACAATGGGGAAATGGATAGAATGGCCTCTAATTTTTCACTCTGTGCTTTGTATAACACAGTGTTAAAGTAATTTTTCAATGTCTTTTCCAAAGAGCACCTGTGTGAACAAAGGCCAATAACTCTCTGTTCTATCCTTGCCACTGTTATATTCTAAAATGCTGAGTTACAGTAAAAGTTGCCTGTTCTAGTCTAGAGACCAGACAAGAGCTGATTAATGTATATTAACTGAGAGGGTCACAACTTCTTACATATAAAGCCATAGGCTGAGGCTCATCCTTTTTTCCCTCTTGCAGTGCAACCCTAGACATGTTTACGCAGAAGCAAGTCCTACTGAATTCAATGGGTTTTACTCTCAAAAATGTGCATTGGGTTGCTGTGCCTATTCTTTATACTTCCCAAATGCTTAATTTGTGTATGAAAAGTTTGTGATGGCTGTTAAAATTATTTTCAGTCTTTTCAACTTTGTCAAGGAATAAAGATGACTCACAGGCTCTATTCTAGTATGCTTTTCTAAGTTTTACTACTAGGTTTTTGCAGATCAGGAGAGAACTTCATTGATTGCATTTTAGTTGCAGCCCTATAGCATCCTATGCATTACACAGAAAATTAATGAATTTTATTATTAATTTGAATTTCAGTCATCCCCAGAGCCCCATCTGATCGAAGCTTTTAGTTCTTGATACTATGCAAACATATTACAATTAGCAAATTATATGAAAACAAAGACTGAGATTGCTGTTCTGTGGTTAACTATATCTGATAGTCATTGACTTTCATATGGTTTTGCTCCTACAAGGATTGGGACCCCAAATAGATCTAAAGTTAAGTATATCTTTGAGGACACATCTGCGCTACAAACCTGAAATAGTTAAAACTATCATGTCCCTAGGATTTGCATATTTTTTTGTTTTTATAAATGTTGTATTGTAAGTGTTATCAAAACAAAACAAACAAAAATCACAAGCGCAACTACATGCTTTAAAGGCCTCAGTTTTAAATATTACAACATTTGTAAAAAAGGAATAAATTACACATAAACTTCAGTAAAAGCAGACCAGATATCCAAATATAAGTCCATTCGTGAGTGGTACCTATATACTACTCTTTCAAATGTTGCTAGTGTTGTTAGATCTTCGCCCATTGCATTATAGGCGGTGAACTTTTATCCTTCCAATATTGTAATATCAGCCTTTTAGCAGTCAAGAGGGTGTAAAAAATCTATTTACGCTGACCATGTTACATTCCAAGAAACAGGTAAATAGTTTAAGAGAACATGTATATCAGTAAAGATGAAATAGTTTTCCATAATGAAGTTTATCCATATGATAGGGTGACCAGATAAAATCCAGGTCAGGGCTCATGTAACTTTAACAGTTGTAGAGAAAAGGGAATTTCAGCCAGTGTCATTTGTATGCAATTAGTTCCTGGTGATATTCCCTCTTCATCACAACTGTTAAAGTTGCAGGGGCCCTGCCTTCTTTTGTATATGGTCACTCTAGTATAGTGCCTGCACCTTTAACTGGGAACTAATGTACCCAGGATTCTGCTGTAGAAAGTGTTTGCTGTCAAACTAGTTTACATTTGTAGGGTAGAGGGTAGACATAACTGTAAGCTGTTTTCATCAAACAAACATAAACTTGTCAAGATTCAACAGTAGTCTCCTGCAGGTCTGTGGGTTCTGTTTCCTATCTGATCTGGACTAACTTGTCACATATCAGCAGATGCCTCTGAGAAAATCAGAAACAAGTTTGTGGATTCAGTTGTAGCATGACACAGTGAACACCATGATATAGACTTCTACACTGATTTTAAATGCAGTGTTAGATTTTGACTGATTTTGTCATTGTCCACTCTCCAGATTTTTCTTTAATGACTGTAGTTGTTATATTAATTTGTAACTGCATCTCTCTCTCTCTCTCTCTCTCTCTCTCTCTCTCTCTCATACTGTTGACTTTGTATCCCTGCATTATTTTGTAATTACTTTCAATTCTAACAAAATAACAGCAAAAAAACATACTCCCAAATAGAAAGTAGTCTATCTAGTGTCACTATGAAACTGCATTTCCTGTCCTTGCATGGTCAAATTTTGGCTTTCGTTCAGAACCTGAAACCTGATATATGATGCTAGAACTTGTCTTAACAGTTCATTTGATTTAAATCCAAACCCATGTAAACAATACCTGTAACTCATCACTTACAGCCTAACCTTCTGTTGCTAACACAGGGTTGCCTTAAGCCAGTTGAGGCATTGTGTACAACCATTACTCATCAGGCAGGCTTGTGTTTGTGTATCTTCTATCCGTATGGAGTTACTATGCCTCTTTGTGTAGAATCTTAGCCAGCACACTGGCAGGCAAAGGCTCATGTATGTAATAGTTTGGCCTGGCCTTCCACCTCCCCTGGGATTTCTGTGGTAGTGAGGGAAACTTCACAGGTGCAGAAGAGAGTAGACCTTCGCACCTACTTCTCCCCCCTATTTGCATCCGCAGTTTCCCCCTCTGTTTCCTTAGCGAGTCGAGCACTGGGCACTTTCATGTCTGTGTGTTGTTGTGCTATTTCAGCGCATGTATCTTTTCACCTGTATTGCTATTGTGCCAACGAAATCTCCTGCCCCACCCCCTGTGTTCTCTTTCCCTGTGTAGTTAATTTTTTATATATTTTAAATATTTCATTTCTGCGCAAATACAATAGTATGGCAGCCTGAAACTGCGCAATTACAGTAAAACAACACACTATGTTTTCCCCTAAGAACATATTAAACAAGATAAGTGAAGAGAAAGTATCACAATTCGTTTTTGGAGAAGTTTGTGGTCAATGTTGACATAGCAAGGAGAAGCCGACATTGTTCTGGTCAGGAAACCTAGACATGCCTACTCAGGAGTAAGAACCATAGAGTTGAATGGGACCAAGCCCCAGGCATGCCTTCTCTGCAGGGTGTTGGGCACCCTCTCTCCCTCCCCCTTCACAGCTGAGCAGTTAAGCAGAGAACCTCTTCTTTTGTCAGCAAGACCACCCTTTGACACGCACACACCCAACAAAAAATGAGATGGTCCGATATAGCGCAAGGACAGCAATACACAGAAGGGAGGAGTGGCTTTATTGCACATGGAGTTACAGTCCAAAATATCTGGCACCTAGGTTGGCTACATCTGGTTTATACACTGCTTACTTTGTTGTTATTGCTGTTCTGCTGCTCCTCCCATGATTTTGCTTGATGGCATTTAATGCAAAAGATTCTGGGTTTATATCCTAGAAATGGAACATGGATTCTAGGAATCTGAGAGGGCTGGACTGGAACCCCAGATAGGTCAGATTTGGCTTGTAAGCCTGAAGTTCAATAACTCTGGTTTAGACAATATTGGACAAAATGAATCAATTATCTGACTATTAAGCAGCTTCCTATGTTAATGAACTTCAGAGATTTATTTTTTTTTACAAATGATCTGCTATTTTAGAACTTTCATTGAGTTGGATTTTATTTGTGATGAAATGGTTTTTGACTGTTCTATATTGTATTATTTTGTCATTGTTTAAAAGCCACCCTAAAGATTATCTAGTCAAACAGTGGGAGATACAATTTTGAAATAAAATAATGACAGGAGTGTAGGTAAGTGTTGGAATACAAGATAGTGAGGGAGCAACTCCTTCTAGCATTTATTCCGACTGCTAATCTTTAATATTTAGGGGATGCTCAAAAACACTGTAATTTACAGGTACAGAGAAATCTGAATCTTTAAATGAATACATAATATGAAAAAGAATTATGACCTATTTAAGGGCATGGTACCATCTTCCAGAATATTTGGAGGTACATTCTCAGAGTCCCAACAGAAAGTAAGACATGCTGCTGTTTTTGTATTAGTGTCCCCAGATAAACCTAATTGAAAGACAAGTAAACGTCCATGTGGTAGGGACCCCCATGTTGAACTGAGATGTTATAGTCTATATTCCTATCTTTAAATAAAGGATGAAAGTTAGGGGCATCTCAGATTGATTCCAGGAGAGGACCCTTGTTCAGTAGTATAACCATACAAATACATTAATATAGGATACATTCATAGTTTTGATAGCTGAACCCTGATACTGAACTATTTAGAGGCCTCAATCCTGAGAAACCACAACACATAATTAAACCCTGTCTACATGCGTACTTATGATTGACTGGATCACAAGACTTGCTGCACTAGAAAACAAGTGGCTAAGACTGAGGATCTAATCACAGCAGTAGTACTATATTATCAAGTATGACATTTCATTGGCACAATTGTTCAGTGACAACTCATTGTGATTTCATGACCAACTCCAAAAAAGTGTATTTTGTTTTTCAAACAGCCTATAGTGGTGAGGCTTTAATTTACTTGGATCTAGTTTTCTTTCAAGTACATTGTAAAACACACATGCCGCTTGCTTTGACATGGTTAAGAAGTGGCTCTTCCTATGTTTTCCCACAAAAAATGTAGCGCTTCAATTGTACAAAATGGTGGCCAAAGTCACCATGTCAGGCTTGAGTTCACTAGGTAGCCACCCTCAGCAACACTCCTCATATGCAATATGGGGGAATAACTCTGGGTTACCTTACAGAGCTCCTGTAAGGATTTCTGAGAGAAAGGGTAGCACACAATAGAAAGGCAATCATGCTTTCCAGAATAGAAGACTGCATGATGCATAATCACACAGCAATCCTGTGCATGTCTACTCAGAAGTAACTCCCAATGAATGCAATAGGACTTACTCCAAGAAGAATAGGACTGCAGCTTTACTGAACCCAAAAACAGAATGAAGTTTTCAGGAGCAAATGTTATAAATCTGCTGCTCTTGGTCTTCTTTCTTTTTTTCTAAAAAACCCCAAATCATTTAAAGAAACAGATTTACAGCCAGGGCAGGGTTTTCCATGTGCCCATGCCCTAACATTTATTTACATATATCCCAACTTTTAACATTTTCAGTTAACATTTAAAGACCAGCATTTAAACTGCTTTCTTGTATTTTGTTTTTAATAGAAAGTATTATCTTTAACAGAATGTAGAAGGGTAAAGCCCACTCAGATATTCCCAAGCCTGTATATAAACACGCAACTCTTCATTCCGAAGCTTTTTTCTTTATCTTTCATAATTTATCTTCCTCCATAATACCTCTTATGTGCTTCAGAGATAGCTAAATGGAGACGCCCTTCCTTCTTCTCCAAGTGTTATGGTGGTATTATTAAAAGCCATTGGGCATTTATAATTTCCGCAAACTAAGCTCTTTCTCTCCTGCCTGGATCCCTTGCTGCTACTCCCTACATCCAAATGACCACTTCCATTCCTTCATCCCGTTTCGCTTGCATTCCTGAGATAGAAGCTCCTCTGTAGGGATTTAAATTCTACCCCGGAAGTCAAGTCTTTAGCGCGATGCACGGCGGGAAACGTAGTTCTTCTTCCCACAAGCGCCTTTATATCAAGCGTCCGGAGATAGTCAAGGACAAACCGCAACTCCCCTGATCCTTTACGGCAGCCACCACCCCCGTACTGCGCAGGCGCATTAGCGAGGGCTGGTTTTTGAATCAGCGGCGTTGTTATTGACGCCATATTGCTGGTGTGGAAGAGTCACAGAGAGACGTACGACAGCTACTGCCGCGGCCATCGCTAGTCATCGGCGGCCCCAGGCCGGGTAGCCTCCCGTTGAGCCGCTCCCATCGGCCTAGACACCCTCCCGTATACGGCCCGCGGAGGATTTCTCGCGGGCGGAGGCTACAAGTCCAGCCAAGCTGGGCCAAGAGTTCCGGGCCGCTCCCTGGGGACGCAGGCGGAGCCGGCGGCCGGCGAGAGCAAGGCAGGGCAACGCGGAGCGGTGGCGACCCTAATTTTGACGCGGTGCGGCTGCGAGTGAAGCTCTCCCCCCGCTGCCTGGGAGCCTTTCTGGCCACTCTCTCTGCAGGGAAGGCCCGGCCGGCTCAGCTGCTACTGCCCCCTTCCTCCTCCTTCCCCTTCTCCTCTTCCTCCGCCCCCCGCCTGGCTCGGCCATGGCCTGCGGCGCCACCTTAAAACGGACTCTGGATTTCGACCCGCTGCTGAGCCCGGCCTCGCCGAAGCGGCGGCGTTGCGCCCCATTGTCCGCTTCGGCGGCCGCCGCCTCCTCTTCTTCCTCGGCGGCCTCCTTCGCCTCGTCCCCGCAGAAATACCTGCGTATGGAGCCTTCGCCCTTCGGGGAAGTGTCCACCCGCCTCACCACAGGTAAGAGACTGAAGGGGCGCTTGGGTGGGGCCGGAGAGGGGGGGGGACGAGGAGAAAGTCGGGGGTGCCGGAGGTTGGCTGGGGTCCCGGGCAAGCGCTGGGCCCGCCGTAATGCCTCATTTCTCCGGTTGGTTTAGTGATTCCGGGACAGGTTCGCTTCCTCCCCCCTCCTTTCTCTCTCCCCCCTCCCCCAGCCGCCTCCCTTCTCTCTCTCCGCCCCCCTCCCCCCGCTTTGGCTTGCCTTTCGCCGCGGAGTCGGCACAATGGAAATGGCCGCTCTCCCCGCAGTGGTGGCGAGGAAGTGGCAGATACGGGAGAGGCCGCAGAAGGGGGTTGATAATGGGGCTGTGCTGGTATATGTGTGAAGAGGGGGGCGGGGAGAGCCTGTTTCTGCTACGGCTGGCTGTCTGTCTTTCGCCGCACCTTTCTCCCCCTTGGGAGAGGGCTGGCTTGTAATGGCTTAAGAGGTAATTGTGTGTGTGTGTGGCGAGAAAGAGGAACTGGGAAATTATCGCGAGGGAGGCGGGTTCTTGGCCGGGAAAGATCTCTCTGCTCCTCCGCCCCCTCTCCCTCCTCGGTCGCTTTGCCCTTCTTTCTCTCCTCCCGGTATAGGCGATCGATTTGTTGCAGCCATTAACTCTGGGCGTGAATGCGAGCCGAGACGGCAGTGCCGCCGCCTCCTCCAGTTCAAACCCCGGGGGAGGGGAGAGGAACGGAGCGGGGTCTGTCATCAATCAGCCATAGTAGGCCGCTTGGATAATAGCAGGGACCGATTCAACGACAAAAGAATTTCATTTCCCCCCTTTTCTCTGCTCCCTCCCCTTTCAGAATTATCCACGACTGCCCATGTTTCCTAGAGAGATTAAACCAATAAAGGCAATTTTCTAAGGGCGTGTAATTTATAAGGCACTAGAAAGTCGAAACATCTTTTCCTAAAGATGAGAATGCATTTTGTGCTATTGCAACAAGCAAGATTAAAGTGATAGACACCTAACGAATTCATGGCAGGATCAAGGTTGACTGCATTGCCAACTCTGACAGTATCTCCATGTTTAGCCCGAAGTGTAGCTTCCAGTAACAGGCCCATCTGAAATCTTATTGTCCGATAGCATTCATAGCTTGTTTATTGTTTTAAGGTACCTATTTCCTCAAGTTGTTTATTACAGTTCTCAATACATAAATGGTATTGAGGTCATATTGTCTCCAGGTGAACTTGCATGTATACATGTTCTTAGGAATGTTGTCTTTGGGGTCAGTTGATAAGATTGTCTGAGATGGCAGGCAATTTGCATATTAAGCTTGCTTTTCTCAAGAGATAATGCTGTAATAGGTTTTCTATACAACTACAGTATTCTGGAATGGTTGCAGTTGTCACATGATTCTTTTCAATTGATCTTGTGCCTTTGCAACTGTCTTTGGGTGTTGAATGCTTTTTTAAAAGTTGCTTTAGATCATTAAATGGTCAGTGTATAGATATTGTCAATGTAAAAATATTAACATTTTCCGGAGAGACTAGGCTACATTTGGAAATAATTAGTACGGTGGCCTATAAAATACTGGACAATGATTCAGTGTCCTTTTAAATTATGTTACTGCCAATGATTTTAATAAGATTATAGAAATGTAGTTGAATTACTCCCTCTTTAAACACCTTTCTCATGAGTAATTTTTGTTGGGAGTTAGTGGAGCATATTGTAGGGCTTCAGGGTTGCAGCTTTGTGTGAATCATAAAGCAACTAAACATTGTTAGAAGTGGAAGTTGAGTTATTTAATGCTAATACTTAAAATGGGTGACTTCACTAGGAAGTAGAAGTATCCATGTTATGACTATTAATTGTAAATATGGGTTTAAAATTGATTCACTGATGTTGGCAGCTGAGCATGTTAAGTAACTATACAATCTGCAGATATATGGTGTTTAGGAGCATAATGTCTTGGAAAAATCCATAAACTGTAGAACAGCACAAAGGTATAAAGGGATGGTGAGCATGCCATGTCTTCCAATCAAGCCATTATTGTTCAAGGAAAAATAGAGAGCTAATTGTGTGTATTTAAATATTTATTAGAGTTGACTTTTAAAATGCTAATTAGGGTAGGAGTCAGATAGGAGTCAGTCTCAAAATCATAGATAGGTGGCATTTAAGGGTATTAATACTTGCCTTTGAAGTACTCACAATATGGGACTTCAGGGTAAATTCTCATGATACAGTTTGAGTTGTCTGATAACTCATTTATAAAATCTAAATTCCCCTACAAAGAATGTGGGAGAACTGCCACATGGAAGCTCTTCAGTTATTTGACACTTAGGCTTCTGATCTCTAACTAGGCATATGCTTAATCTAGCTATGGTCAGTAAATTAAAGAATAGTGGTTGAAGCCTAAGGTTTCTCTATATTATATACAGTAGAATTCTAGTGAAACTGTCCAGTGATTAATTGGATCTAATTTAGCAAAAAAAAAATTTAAGGACGGCATATCAAATGTGCCTTTATGTACATTGCTAAGTGATCAAAAATATTGCATTGTTTCACTGTGTGCAATACACTTCCTTCCATAGCTGTGATGTAAGGTTGCAATGCTATCATGGAATGATTTTCATTGATTTTAATATTAATTGATTGGAATTCAATGACTTTGCAAAAATTTGTAGAGGCTCTGGGGACATCCTGAATATGCCGTTAAATGTTCAGCATAATTAGTTGTTGCTGGCCCTGATGGGAAAGTTCATGGATCATAGTCATTCTACATAGAACACAGGTGCCATCGGTGCATTGCCATCCATGGGATGTGTGCTGTTCTGAAACATTTTCTGCTGCACTGTCCTAAATCTGTTGAATCTTACTAAGTATGTTAATTTAACTTATTTTATTTTAAAAACATATTTTTGAAAATTTCTACTAAATCTTTTGGAGGACCCCAAGACAGTTTCCAGATTGAAATAAAAAATACAAAATACAATATATCAACTAAATAATTGAAACAATACAAAGAGGCATAAAACTGGGTTGGTTTGAAAATGCATTGCCACAACAAGAAGTTTTAACAGTTTAAAAGCACTGCAAATCAGTTGGCCCTCCTAAGACTCAGAAAGGGGGCTACTGATCTCTTTTGTGTGAGCGTTCCATAATCTGTGTGTTGATACTAAATGTACCTCGAAAAGTGCAAGGAAGATGGCAGAACATGTGGCAGGATTTCAATGTTGAATGCCCTGGCAAGTTCATGCTGGTGAAAATGGTCCTTCAGATAACCTGGTCTCAAATTGTTTAAGGCTTTATAGGTAATATCTAGTAAGCAAAATTGAAAAAAGTATTCCATGTATAAATTTCTCCAAAGCATTTCCAATAGCCAAAAATAGTTGAACTGAAATACTTCATCATGGAAAATGATTCAATAAAGTGTACTTAGTAGCAATCCTATGTACATCACCTGGCCATAAGTCCCATTGAACACAATGGAGTTTACTTCTGAGAAAAAAGGTTTAGGATTGTTCTGTTAGTGTTGTTTAAGTGATACATCCAAACAAATTCAAAGCTTTGTTTGGAAATTATTTTTATTGAAATACTTGTAACTATTTTAAGACATGGCAGCTAAATATAATAACCACTTTCATTGTATATTTTATTGGTATTGCAGCCATTCCAGTTGCCCAGTTTGACTTCCATTCATTCATTATGTTACTAAATTAATTTTATGAATCAACGCATTTCTGAAAAGAAAAATTTCCAGGGAAAACTATAACAGTAGAAAGTTTCCAGTTTTGGACATTTTCCCATCTTTTATCATTGCAGTTGGACAGGTATCTGGTTTTAGTGTTGGCACAGTGGGGCAAATTATGTCCTCATATCAATTCTAGGATCTCTTGCTCATTCCTGGCAAATCATTGTGTTGGTGCACTAACTCGTAAATCAGGCCATAGGCTAATTAATGGAATCGCTCATAGAAATTAGCTTGTTTGAAGCACTTCAATGTAGAGTATCAAAAGCTTTGGATTTCCATGAACTTAATAATGTAAAAAATGGTTTGGGTCAGTCACTCATAATTGGGAAAGAGACTGGATTTAGTAAATAATTGGACCTTTTAGCTTTAGTGAGGCCAAGTTCCTTGCCATGAAACACAATCTAGCTTTGGAGTTGGTGGGTGTGTCACTAAAATGAGGTTCCAGCTGTGTTGAGTATAAAGTGACTGTAGGTAAATAAACACTGTACTTTGGGGAGGTTAGAGAGGAAATGTTCAGAGTAAATATTACATTTGATAGTTTTAAGCATTGTTTGGACAGCTGCTGCATTGTTAATACCGAACTGGCTTTCTTCTCCCTACTTCCTATTGATTTTCTACTTTGTATTTATTCATATCTGAAGGAAATTACCAACGTTAATACTTGTAAGACAGAAATTTAATGTCGTGCAGTACGTTTACATGGTGCACAGGTGAAGTAAAAACTTTTTTATCCCTGTTAGGGAAATGCAGACCTTTTTGCCTATTGGGAAATCCTAGCTAAGTTTTGGCCAGATAGTCTATTTATAAATCTAGGTTTAATGCCAGGGCAGACTACTGCAGCATGCCTATTCATTGACCTTAAAATAAAATCCACTTAATTAAAAAAGGATGAGATCAGCTGTCATTGTAGTTTCTTAATATTAGACTTCTGTTAAGTTTGTATGCAGACTGAGCTATGCTACTGGATACTACTGGTGAAGGTTCACATGACTGAAGCTGCAGTCCTGTACACATCTACTTGGGATTAAGTGTCATTGGATTGTATCCAATGCTAGTCTAACTTAAGTCCGTTTCATTTCAGTGGGTCTACTCTTAAGTAGGACTAACATCGGAGATAACTTAGCTGACCCAGTGGGATGAGTTCTGAGTCAGGATGAGTCAAATTGCAGTATGTTCCTGCATGCAAAAAATTGCTACACATAGAAAACTAGCATGTCTAGGAGGACATGCCTACCACTCTTTGACACATTAACTGGAATGGAAATCATTCAGTCATCTGAGTTCCTATATGCAGTCTGAGGTTGTTACAGAACAGACACGGGCTTATCTCTTCAATGAAAAGTTATCTCTGAATGGATGCTTAAAAGAAGGCAATTAGATTTTCTCCCCTTTACAGTCAGGTGATCAGATATATGGTTTTGAGTTAGCTTATTGACAATACTGCTACTCCCTTAAGTTGGTTCACATGTCTGTTCATCACTTAATGACCTGTTTTTATGAATGAGTCATCATACATCGCAAGGTGCACATAGAACTTCTATCACCCGTTCACCCCCAACACACAGTTTTCAGTATTCACTCATTCAGGTTCCAGTCATTCAGGTTCCTGCCAACTTTGCCAGGAAGACTTTAAAATAATAATAATAATAATGGACAAATAAAGTACCTTGCCCTCACATGGTACAGTCAATGTGTAGCAAAAAAAAGGAAGCAGTCTGAACATGGAAAATTACAAGATGTCATGTTAGTAAACGATCTCAGCAGTTTTACATAAAACTGAACATTTTAAATAACCTCCTTTATGTCTGTATTTCTGTATGAATAATCTACCAGAAGTTTTAACTCCATTGAGCAACATCAGATCTATATTAAAGTTTGGTATATATTTGCCTTTCTCTGGTTTTCCCTTTCTCTTTGCTATATATCTAGTCAGTACTCACTGGAGCTTTTCAATGAAGAATGGAAGGCGGCTCTTTAATCTCAACTATTGCTGATAATGCTGATGGAGGCTAAATTTAGAGACAACAAAGTAATTGACATAATTTGATATGAAAGTGGTGTTGCCCTTGTTAAAATGGGAATAACAGTTATTGCATCATCTTTTATTGTTTGAAGTCTTGTACCGAGCCACTGTGGAAACCGGAATATAATCAAAATTACGCCTGTGGGAGCTCATGATTTGCTGTTTAGCAGAATTGTGATTTAGTGATTAAAGCGATTTATATTTAGATGAAAAACTCCCAACTACCAAGTCTCCTTTAAGCATAAATCTAGTCACCTCACACGAACAAGTTTTAATTTGTGTGCTAAGTTTTCTCTGAGTTATCTTACGGAATGCATTGCCCCACTGGGTGTGGGTGTGAGAACCCCACCCATTGCATCCAAGAGTTGCTATTGTACATACAGTCCATATGCCAAGACAGGTATTTCAGTGCAACACACACTGTCCACCTGTTGCTGCATTTGTAGCTTTCTTTCTGTATTCAGGATGAACTCACTGGAGGCACTACCTCCTGCTGAGCATCTGTTTAGTGGCAGTTGGGATGTATATGTGCCTGGATCAAGGCTGTTGACGTGAATACAGTACTTTGTTTAAAGTGGCTAGCTATTAAAGTTCAGTTTTGTCAAACCCAGCAGTGGCAATAAATCTCAACAAAAGTGGATAAGTCAGGCTTGTTTTCAACATTTCAATGTAAATATTTTCACATTCCTTGGCACTCAAACCCAACCAGAGATTTTTTTTCCAATCCTGGCTGTTTGTTTTAGTTTCTACTTCTATTTCCAGAAAAGCCCTCAATCAATTATTGCAGTTGGCAGCTTTATATCTGGTTAGGCAAAAGTGGTATAATGCAGATGGACAGAGTCTGGACAGGTACTTTTGATAGGCTTTCACACTTGTATAGTACTTTCAAGTGTTCAGTACACTTTATGTACATTAGCTGTAATGTCAAGGATTATAAGAGAACAGCTTGATTGGAATTGCTTGGAAGGTTATTAAGCAATTGTTCACTCTCCTCTCAAAGTAATATAAGATGTCTTTTTATAAAATATGAACTGAAGAGCAACTGAAAATGCTTAATGATAAATGAAGGATTTAGAGATGTAAATAAAAAGTAGTAATTGTGTTCAAGGAAAGGTACACAAACACGGGCAGGTACACATTAAATTCTGTGCAATTAATGAAAACCAACTGGCAAGATGGGCTGAATGATATCTGAAGAAAGAGTAATGGATGATTGTTAGAAGTCAACAATGTGAGCCATAATTCATGGGACAGTAGATAATATTAATTATGAGGTAATCTCTACACAAAAGGGTATAAGTATGCTCTGATTTTGGAATGAGGTAGCTTCTTGCCATATAGAAGCTTATCAGGTCTGTATATTTGCCAGCTGAACAGCCTGCTCAGATCTGTGTTGGATACTTGATATTTTGATATAAGCTTTCTTTTTAAGATTAAGACTTGGAAGTCTTTGATAACAAGAAATGTTTATGCAATACTATTTCCTGTTAACCTGTTAAGATCTTAAAATGTTTAGCAGTACTCCTTTAGATAAAAACGTTTTTAAAAAAATTCCACTCTGCCAATTAAATTAAAAATTAAAATTCGAGCCCACCTGTAAACAATTGTGTGTGTATGCTTTATTTGAAGTGTGTTGATCAGCTATAGATAAGTACCAGCTAAAGGATTACTAAGTATTGAAATTGACAGTTCCTTCCTGCCAACAAATGGATTCACCAGCTGGTTCAGCAAGAGACAAAGCTACAAATCAGGAAGTCCCTGGTTCGAATCTCAGCTGTGCCACGAACTCACTAGGTAATCTTAGCCAAGCCACACTCTCACCCTCATCCCCACCTCTACAATAAGGAGGACAGTAATACTGACTTCTCTAATAGGAGTTCCTGTTAACTATTACAGTTATTAGTTTTAGACTTTGTCTAGCATTGTCACAGGGCAATTAAGGAGCAGGGAGGAATTCCAGTTCTTTAAGAAACAGTGGAGACAGGACAACTCAGCCCATGGTTGCTGATGATATTAGTCGGCCTGGCACGAAGCTGGCTTAGATGCCCCTGGCTCTGCCACGGCCACCATTGGTTCCTTGAAAGATTGGCTCAATTTGGACGACACGATAGTCAGTGGTGGGGTAATAATCAACTTTACAGTTGTCCAACTAGGGAGTACTCCCCACACAACATGGTAATCAATAATCAACTGTGGTGTGGATTAGGATCAGCGCTGAGTTGACTATGGCAGCATTCGGATGACACAGTAGTCAAAACAACAGGCGATTGTTTCCCCCACACCAGTTGTTTATTGTGTCGTCCGACTTGAGCCATTATGTTGGCCCAGAAAACGTTTGCAGCAGCAAAGAAGTATAACATGTAGTTTTACACTTACTAGGTTAAATGAGTGGAAGGCTGTTTATGCAAGGATCTTTCCCATCTCCTCTCCCCCTGCAGCAATGTTTTTCTTGGAAAAGCTTCTCTAGAGAGTTGGGCAGGTTTCTTGAATAGCCCCCATGAACTGTGTCACCGGTGGGGGATGGATGGGCAGGAGTAATAGGCCAAAATCAGGTAGAGGAATTTTAGCCTTTCCTTTGTGCAACTTTTGTATCTAGTGCATTGACATGTTTTGTAAAAATGCTCAAAACAGTAATTGTGAGGTAACTTATTTTGGGCCTACTGCTATGAATCCTGGCATGTTATTGGATTGAAACTATGCCTGCAAAATGACAGATCATTCCAAGTAAACAGTCAAATCTTGGTAGTGTGACAGGCAAAGATGAATAAAAGTGATGTTTTATTGAGAGAGAGATCAATTTCTGGTTTTAAATGACTTAAGTATTTTTAAACAATATCTTTAAAATGACTTTTGAAAGCAGACCATTTAAAAATTCTTTAAGCAAATTAGCTTAAATAAAGCTTTGAAATGTTTCTTATATGTGTCTGCTATAATAGTTTTGTGATTGTATGCTTTCCTGTACAAAGAATGAGAAGTTATTCTGAGGACATAAATATGTACCATTAATTATTGTAGATGTCTGGAGTAAAGCTGCAATCACATACACACACTTACCTGGGAATAAGTTTAATTGAAGTCAACAGGCATGTATAGGATTGTACTGTAACTCTACCTTAGCTTGAGCACACAAATTTAGACTGCTTGTTAACTGTCCTTTAGACAAACTCTTGATATTTTCTGTGCACTGTCTGTACAGTGAAGGTGCACAATTACAGGGTTCACTTTCTCTAGAGGCAGCTACTGTCTGTCATTGTAGGCATGGTATGGATTATTAAAAATGGGAATGGACGTTGAGTGTAGAGGTGAAGCTCAGTTATGTGAGTGGACGTATCCTGACATAATGTTGAATCCAGCCCAAAGACTTTGATGTGAAGCGTACAAGAATAGGAGACACTTTCCGAACATGGATAAGTGTTCCATCCCTAGGCATTAGTTATAGATTTTCTTGTCCATGGCTAGTATGATCCTTATAGTACAACCCCCCTCCATTTGCTCTAGATACTAGAAATGAATTTCTTTGGACAGAAAGCGAAATTGGTTGGACAAAATGAGTTCAGCTAGCTTTGACAATAGTGGTGAGAATACTAAGCAATTTTACTGATTTGGGGGGATATTGAAGATGAATTGATTAAGCTGCTCTTTCAGTGTTAATCTTCAGGAAGTGCTATGTCACATTTTGCATGACCCTTCATAGCTGATTAGATTTAGAAAGTTAACTATTATGGCATGATATTTGGGATGGAAACTCCCCCCCCCCTTCTAAAATGCTAATATCAACTTGGGAGTGTTTCTGAGATTATAGATAGGCGCTAAACTGGATAGATGGGATGAAAGAAACCATGCTATCTCCTGGTGGAGAAGATAATGCGGTTCATCTCCTTAAGCAGGGGATCCAAGCACTCTAGGTGGCCAGTGGGAACACAGCAAAAGAGAACTCCACAGCAGGATGAGTTCTTTAGTAAGAGGTGATAGAACTAAAGGAGGTGTGTGCATAACAACGTTCTTGGTTACCATCTCTGAATCCTGAATTCTTGCCTTGTCAGACTACAGATATGAAATTGGAGGGTTTGGGTGGAGCGATGGGGACATGGTCTGAATTCAGGCAGATGGCCTCCTTGCCATAGCATTGTTGGGTTTCATAACTTACAGGCAGGGTTGGAATGGATTGCTGAGTTTTCTGTGGAAATCCTGGGTTACTGCAGGTGCATAATAGTCTTTCAAAAGGATAGTCATCTGGTTACTTGTGGCAAGTAAGTCTGTTCTCCAGGAGAGTGCCGACCTCTATTATGTACCCTTTGCTCTCTGCATGGGATAGGAAGAGGGAAAGGCACAATCAGCCTCACTATATTCTCCCAGTGGGGAAAATGCTGTACAATTCCTTTCTGGTAGGGTGGGGGAAATGCAAGTCTAAAGGAAGCCACCAGGGTGAATTTGATTTAAATCATGGTTTAAATCACTACTCAGAAAGACTCGATTTAATCATGTGACTTCCCCCCAAAAGTGTACTCTTCCTCACTATAAGCTTAATACATAATTTACATATTTTTCTCAACTCAAGAATTACCAAAGACTCATTCTGCTCAAAAGGTTTCACTTTCATTTTTACTGCTTGCCCCTCCCTCCTCACACTTAGTTCCTTACACTTAGCAGAGCTATTCCACTCCCAACAATCTATTCATTTAATTTTTTGATACTTAGCACTTAAGAGGCAAGGGGTTGATTCTGTGTACATAGATTTGCAAAGGAACAACGGGAAATTCACAGTTTTGAAAACTGTAAAACCAAGCATCTGTGATAATATCTTCTAGATAGAAAAATTGCCCAATAATCTTACAGAAACCTCTGGAAGAGCATGACATTGTGAATGGATTAATAGAATTCATTCACCCAAAAAATTAAACATTGCATGAATATACAGCCTCATGCTACATAATTAAAATCTAATCCTTATTTCATGATAAATAACCTTTGGACTATAACGTATCTTAAAGAGAAAACTTTTTTTGATAAGATTTTTCCTCAAAAAACATTTTATTTTTAAAAAATCTGATTTAAATTTTTAAAATCTGATTTTTTTATTTTTATTTTTAAAAATCATTGATTTTTATCCACCCTGGAAGCCACAGATGTTTGCTATTGCAGATAAGTATCCCAACACACCGCAACCTGATGTATCCCAACACACCGCAACTGTGGGGAGGAGAAGCGGTGACTGGAAGAGCCAGATGATGTGCAATTCAGACAGTAAGATTTATTTAATCTGAAGAGAAACCATAGTATTAAGGCAGTAATAGTGCATGTAACGTGCAGCAATGTTTCACAATTGAATTATGCTGCATGCAATAATGCAATGTATGTTGTGGATCAGTGACACACAATGTAATGTTTGTGACCTGTTAGTTCCCTTGCTATTTCTTAGGAGAGGGCAGAGGACATGGGTAGTGATCACTCATGATGTCATCTCCGCATAGCTCCCTATCTCTTTTAGGAATATGAGTGGGGAATAATATGAGTGCTGGGAATTGTAATACAAAATTTGTGGTGTTGATGATGGAACTGCTTTAATGTCAATGATGTGGTCTATATGCTCCTAATGTCTTGAAAAGCAATTGTCAATATACTTGATTTACCATAGTGTTTGTCTTACTATTTAATTATTTATTTGCTTTATTAAAATATTTGTATCCTGCTCTATATCATTGGGATCTGAAGGCAGCGTACAGATAAAATCAATTTAAACAGTATAAAACAATAAATAATGTGCACAGCTATAAACATATTAAACTATTAACAAGGTAAAAACCGTTGAAAATTTAAAAGCAATTAAAACTATGTCAGCTTTCAGGCAAATTTATCCCTCAAAGGCTTTGATAAAAAGCCACATTTTAAATTGGTGCCAAAATGAGGCCAAGTCTTCACCACTTGGGCATTTCACAACTGGGGTACCACAACAGAAAAAGCCTTCTCCCATGTCCCACCATAATGTATGTTTCGTGTTGGTGGGATGCAGAGGAAGACTCCTCCAACAGATCTCAAATCTTGGGCAGGCATATATAGGGAGAGACATTCCCTCAAGTATTGTGGGTCCCCGGTCGACAGCTGGTTGGCTACTGTATGAGCAGAATGCTGGACTAGATGTACCATTGGTCTGATCAAGCATGGATCTTGTGTTCTTAAGCCATTTAGGGCTTTAAATGTCATTGCCAACACCTTGAATTGTGACCAGAAGCATGTAGGCAGCCATTGCAATTCCTTTAAGACTGGTATTATATGGTCTTTACTACCGTGCATAGTTAATACTTGGGATTTGAAATGGGGACCAGGCTATAGTGCAGAAACATAGTTAATCTGTTTTTCTTTTTCTAGAGCAAATTCTGTACAACATAAAACAGGAGTACAAACGCATGCAGAAGAGGAGACACTTAGAAAACTTTCAGCAAACAGATCCCTGTTGTTCTACTGATGCACAGTCACAAGCATTTCTCCTTACTGGATCAACTTTGCCAGGTGAGTTCATGTTTTAGAACGAACTTTCAGAACGTTTGCTACATCTGGGTTCCAGATGAATGAGAATGAGCCAGTTTAGTGTTTTGTCAATAGAGAAGGCTCTATTGAAGAAATGGACCCTGTTCAGGCAACTTGCTAAGCCATGGTGGATAAGCATTTTGAACTAAACATTATGGATTAGTGTGTGGTGTGAACCATGACTTAGCGTGTCGTGTGAACCATCCATGGTGGCTACATAACCATGATTTGAACACACTAACCATTTGCTGCAAAAGGGTTAGCAGTCTAACCATGGCTTGGCACGTTGTATGAACTGTCCAATGGTGTCATTACAGTTGGGGGAAAGAATTACTCTACACTAATTCTAACAGTAGAAAGAAATTGTGAGTAAAATTCAGCAGTCCGTCTGCCAGTAAAACAGACACTGTTGGTGGAAAGGATTCTTCCTCCCTCTGCAGTCCCTCCCCCACACCCTCAAAATCTGCTCAGCAACGTACGTGAGGATGCAGGGGGAAAGAGAGGAGGGAAGCTCTGTTGAGCAAGCAAAAGTGCGTATATGACACTTAACATTGTCCAGACTTATCCAGAAGAGGTTTTCCATATGATCTCTTCCAATAAGCCATTGAGATAATACACTTTTAAAAATGGACTATTAAATATGTGCTGTGGTGACAAACCTTTTTGAAAGCTTAATGGGAAATTAAGAGACTGCCACTATATGTCATTTCTTTAAAGCATCTCTATACTGCTTTTTTTGCCCTATAAAGGGCCTTAAGTCAGTTCACAAAACAAAATACCACAACAGAATTATAACAGAGTATTTAAATTAAGAACAGCAGAGCTAAAACCTTGGGTCTCAATTTATAAACCATTAAATGCCAGATGGGAATAAAAACGCTTTTATTGCCCATGTAACAGTCATCAGAGGTGGGGCCAGTCTAGTCGTCTTTGGGAGGGAGTTTTATAACTGGAGTATTGCCACAGAAAAGGTTGTGTCTTCCATTACCACCTCTCAATGATGGAATATATACAGCAGGGTCTAAGAAGATGCTCGCGACCTGTGGGCAGGTTTATATGGGATGAAACAGCCTTTCAGAAAGCTGTTTAGGGCGTTAGAAATAAGCATAAGCACCTTGAATTGGACCCAGCATGAATACTGAAAACATTCTTTAGAGGATAAAGTTCGTGGGATGGGAGTTGGTGAGCTCTCCTTAATTCTTTTAGTTTGGGAAGGCTCTTTTATTCTTGTCCACCAATGTGAATTTGCCATCTTACATTGTGTTTGATTGGCTGATCTTTTGTTGTATTTTAATATGCGGCTCACTGCTTTGGTGCCTTTATATAAATCATAATTTATACAGAGCCGGAGGTTGGGGATGCTGCAGAGTTGGCCTCTGCTACAACCAGGCCCGTGCTCCTCACCTCCTTTCTACGGGTTCGTGCCACTGGTAATACCAAATTTTAGCTGGCCTTTGTGGCCTAGCTGAAAATTGTAGTCACCAACTTCCCATCATTCCTAAGTAAGCCTTCCGTCCACTGGCCATTTTCCAGCAGAAAGATGGCAAGGCCTAAGATGGGTGATGCTGATTGGAGCTGCCCCAAATGCCTGCAGCCTGTGTCATTCCACACACCCTCCTGTGCTGGCCTTTCCCGAGTGGATTTATTAAAGCATGTGTGGCACCATGCTGCAGTCTCTCACCTTACACAAAGCAAAGCTTACAGCAAATAGACTCTGAACAGGCTCTATATTACATGTTTGCAGACAGATTGGGTTGCATCCAGATATGCCCTTCTGCAAGCGGAGGAGCTCCTCCTGTTTGTGGAATGGACTGTGATACAGTGGATGCTTCTGATGGGGAAAGGAGAGAAAGCATTTTTGTGCTTCCTCCTGAGGTTTACTTCCTGAAAACCTGCTCCAGAGAGTCAGGACTCCCCTCTGGCACGGTGTGGGACATGACATTGGGGGTTGCAGGGGGGAAATTGCTTTCCCACCTCCTCCAGCGGATTGTTCCATGAACTGTACTCATAGGAATTCTGGATTGTACAGACTTGTGAATATTCTGAGCCATTGGAAATACGCATTGTTGTGAATGGTTTCTGGCAGTTTATAGTCTCTGCTTCCTCTTTTAACTACTGAATTTAATAAATCGCAATGCACCTAATTTAGAGGCTTGTGTTTGAATACCTTCATGCAGAGAAAGCGACACACTTAGGTCTCTTGAAAGCAGCTTTCTTTGGGTTGGGGTTAAGGTTGTTCACACTAGTCTAAAGTCTGATTCTCAAAACATTAGCAAGTGTATCATATACAATGATTCGCAATCTGGAAAATCTCTACTGAAAATACTGAATTAACTATGGAAATATTTATTTAAAGGTACTTCATCTGCAGCATCATCACCACTGAAAAAAGAACAGCCCCTCTTTACTCTCAGACAAGTTGGAATGATCTGTGAACGCTTGCTTAAAGAACGTGAAGAGAAAATACGTGAAGAGTATGAAGAAATCTTGACCACAAAACTTGCAGGTATGATAAAAATAATCAAAAAGTATGAAACTGCAATAATGATGTCCTGGTTAGCAGTGAATCCTTATGAATAAAGGTTTATCTCCTGGGTAGTGATTGCAACTCCTGAGTTTCCATAAATTGGTTCCTTTTGGAGGAGGAAAGGCAGATTCTTGTCCTTTCTCAGTTTGCTATCAGAAATATATACTGTGGTATGACAAGTCGCAAAATGAGTGTTAAGCAAGTTTTATTCCTTCACCTTGATTGTGAACTGTTTGTTGTGTAAAAGGCTGACTTCTAAACATGATGCTTATGTTCCTGGTTTTTAATGGTGATACCACGTAGCCTGATAACTTACCACTTTACAAGCAGATTGTATGGGAAAGGAGAGGGGTATAATGTACTAGAGTCTAGTTAGCATCATCTCTCTGCCCACACAAATTGTCAAATTCACTAGGCCTTGAATAGCTCCCTGACTTACTTTTAATCACATTCAGTCATCATATGGATGCAGTGGGCAGTTTTATAGTAATCTATCTTAGAATTGTGTTTTATTGATATCAGCAAATCTGACTTTCCATTCATCCAATTTGGCATAATTAAAGGAAAATACTGAAGATGGAACCTGAGCTTTTCTGTGAAAGCATATGCTCTACTGAGATAAATAGAAATGTGAATTTGCAGTATGTGAACATTTAATGGATATATACTTAATGCAAATTCCCTACATAATTAAGGTTCTCATGATGGGCACTCAGTATAACCTAATTGAGGAAATTATGAATGGCAACCAAAAATTGTACATTCAAATACTGCAGCATAGGGAAAGGGAAGAAAGCGGTAAAGGGATTTGAAGTCATTAAAAGCTTACACACAATATTTGGGGGAGCGAGTATAGGTACACACACACACACACACACACACACACACACATATATATGGTAGTGTGCTTAATGTGTAAAGTATTTCTTTTTTCCTATACTGATATTGTTCAAATGATTCTTATGTATGGTTACTCACTTGGAATATTCCTTGATCACAGAACAGTATGACGCATTTGTGAAGTTCACGCATGACCAGATCATGCGACGATATGGAGAACAGCCTGCAAGTTGTAAGTATTTTGAGCCACCTACCACACTGATCTCCAGAGGGTCTGACAAGCTTCCGGAGCTGCTTTGGGGAGCAAGGGGTGCAGGGGGCTGCTGTGGGAATTGATGAAAATTGTCTTCTATGTTCAGCCAGTACAAGCATCCCGTGGTGGAATTAGATTCATGGGAATGTTGGATTCAAGTTATTGGCTTTCTGTGTGGTTGTCAAATCCTTAAATTACGTTTTCAGCTGTTATTCCTGACTTGATTCTTTTTTCTCTTTTCAGATGTTTCATGAATCATGTTTTCTGCATATGTGGGCAGCCCTGAAACCCTATTCTATTGTTGCAAGCTGTCCTTTAAAGACTTGCAACAATGCCATATTCCCCTCCCCCCCTCCCCCCTCTGTATACACTGGTTATTTCAAGCTTCTGTCAGTGGCAACCACTCTTATGCAGCAACTGGTTTTGGAGTGCTCCTGATGTCAGTACCACCTGGATGTGGACCTTTGCTACCTGTTAATACCAGTGGTCTCATTTGCTGTATCATTACAATTTGGCTTATGTTAATAAGTTTGAAAAGTAAAAGGATTAAAGCTGGTGTACTAGAACTCTGCCCCTTCACTGGTTGTGTAAATAAAAGTGTAGAATGACATTTCTGACTGAAGTTAGTGTGGTTTTCATAACTGTGCACTGCAAAGCTGTATTCACAGTTAAATTAGAATGTAATTCCTGGACAACTTTAAGCAAATAGCCCACAGTACTGCCTGTGAAATAGTGAAGGAGGGCATTTCTGTATTCCATGACTTTTTGGGGGGTTAAGAAAGGGTTTATATAATTTCTCATTTTTGTAGGTTTTATTTATTCTATCAATCTTTAACAAATGTTTATTGCTGCAATTTTTCAGTGTATCATTGTTTTACTGCCCTTGTAGTACTGGAATTTAGTTGAAAGAATAAAACATTTACTTCTAACTTGTGTGTTTATACATATATGTAGGGAGAGGACTCTTTGCCAATATTTAAGTAAGTTAGAGGTAGGTGTATTAATGGAAACTTCTGCCCTGTTTAAACTGTTAGCTTAGGAAGAAAAGATGGAGAAATTAAAAGTTTTAGAAAGCTTCCTTTTTTTAGTTGGCTGGTGTGCTTGCAGTTGTGGAGGCATGTTTCATGTGTAATTGGCGAGAAGCTGATGACTTAACATTTTAACTCTGAAATGTGAGATATGCCAGGGTGCTTTCCTATAAATTGAGGATTCAGATGAAAAGCTGCTTTCACATATTTTTCAAAGCTTTCTCCATCCCAAAGTCTTATCTGCAGCATCATTGCATTGAAAGTTCCAAGATGAACATGTAGTGATATGCCCCTTCTGTAAGATCTATTGTTCTGTTTCTTTCAATGCTCTTATCAACATCTACATCTTACTTTTCAAGTCAAAACAAATGTCCTCCATATCCACTGCTCACAACTTTTATTTTAAAAAATGTTTTTGTTGAGTATGGTCTAAGTCCTTCTATGTTTTTTAAAATCTTTTGAGGGGAAGTGTGTGTGTCTGTGTTGGACCCTGAAGCTCCTGGGGCAGGAGTCCCTACTGCAGATGCCATAGCACCTTGAAACTCTCCACTTCCTGCCTTAAAGTTTAATTTTAAAAAATGTTGAAAAATGTTGTGGTGCTAGAATTTTCTTTCTGTTCCTGAACTTGGCACTGATCAGCTGTTCAGTGGGTGGAAAGAGAAAGTTGCGTCCGGCCCCAGTCGTTTTATTTGGGCCACACAAACCTTTCCCCTTTGCATTCTGCCTTTCCACTCCCAGCCTTCCTAGCTTTCTCTGAACAACCCTTTTCCTCACTATTTCTCTTTGTTCCCTGCCACTAGCTTTCTTTGTCTCCCTAGCCTTGGAATTTTACTTCAACTTAACTCTGTATCTTGCATCTAGCCTCATTGTGTAACTAGCCATGTCCTCCATGGGAGCCCACAGCAGTTTCTAAAATATCCAAATGTGGCAATGGATCTAAAAATATTTTGAAAGGTCTTAACTTTTGTTTTAAGGTGAAAAAGACACATTAGCTCATTTGGTTTACATCTCACTCATAAAGAGATCTGTTGACCTCATTGACTCTTTACCACTAGTGTTGATGCTACTGAATGTGAAAGCTTTCCTTCAGACATTCATGTTCTCTCTGGGAACTCCTCTGCTGGCACCTTGCATTTGGAGCCCCACCTGCCAAACCCCCCCCCCCCCTTGCTTTGAAGTACATTCTTAATTCTGAGCTAGAATTTTGTTCATGTTCTTTCCTTGTGTTGTATTTGCATCTATGTAGTTTCAGGAGGATTGGAGTTCCTCCCTCTGCTTCTCAAAGTATGGGGTACAAATACTTCTGAAAAATGTTCCATTTAGGCTGTTAGCTTTGATACCTTGAAAAGCGCCTTTAGCTGATCCGAGCGATTGCATCTAGTCTACTTAGAGAAGTTAATGCAATGGATGCAGGATTTAACGATGTATGACTCGCACACAAGGCAAAGGGAATGCCTGTCTGCTGGAGGCAATTTACTGCCACATTTAACACATTTTCTCAATGGGGCCTTCAATGACATACACCCCAATAGAGAAGGAAAAAAAGATTAATTTTATTTTAGAAGGAAAAAGGTAGATTATCAAAGAGAAGGAAAAGGAAATTCTAGAATAACATCCTAAAGAGTTAGCACAGACCAAATTGGACGGAGAAAAGTTCCCTCAATGTGTCCAGGAAGGCGTTCGAAGAGAAACTGAGCAGATGGGCAGGAACCAGTCAGACAGTAGAGGGAAGGTTCCCGCCCAAAAAAGCTTCCCTCGGCTTTGAAGTTTGCCAAAACGCAGCTCCACAAAGGTGTAGAGCCCATGAAGAACTGTGTACACACTGAAATGCCACATTTGTTCTTTTCCCAAGGCAATCTTTACAAGTAGAAGATAATTTCTTAAGTGTCGGTTCTTGGCATAGCTGTGTTGCATGCCAGTCCATCGCTGTACTATAGCAATGAGATATATAACTTCCTTTCAACAGTAGGAATAGATTTGGGTCAGTATATTTTTTAAACAGGAAGTTGGCCTCAATTCCCAAAACAATTTACAGGCTGTGGATCACTTCAAAGTTTGTATTTGCTTCTACAAAATTGGAGCAATACTGGATATCTGTCTTCAGAGTTGGAGTAATAGCAGGAATCTAGTTTTAGACCCACACTTCTGGAAGGAATCAAACACCTACACGACAGGACCCAGTGCCAATCTGTTCCACAGCAGATTTTGAAGGAATGCAGGGATCTGCCTCCCTCCCGCTTTGGCTGACAGAAACTTTTGCCCTTGTTTACAATAAAGCAAAAAGTGCCATAATGCAACTTCAAAGAAAAATCTAGAATGAAATATAAGACGACAACATCAGGAGAGAAAATTACATACCCAAAGCCCTCAACTGTCTGAACATACAGGAGTAGGTAGTCTTTGCTATCCTGATCATGTATTGTATTTTCAAAGATCAACTCACCTTTGCAACTCTCCTTTGAAACCTATATCTAAAACTGCCACCTACTCTGCCTGCCAGTCAAAGTAGTTGAGTTATATACTCTGAAAAAACAATCCCATTTAACCTAATGGCTGTATTCTGTTCAGTTACAATTTAAGCAATTTTAAAGGCAGCTCTGTGTAGACCATGCAACAGTAAGTAGCTGTACAACAGTGTATACTTAGTTTTTAAACATTTGTTGTGGTCTAATGCCATGAAAACGATGGCTAACTGATTATAATTTTTTATTCTAAATTTAGTTTCAAGGTATTTGATCTTTTAACCACAAAAAAAATCAAAAATTTGCAGCTGTTTGAGAGTCTTGCTAAGAGAAAGGTGAAGATAAGAGAATGGTCAAAGACTAGCTGAAGAAAAGGAGGCATAAATATTGTTGCCTAAACCTTTGAATATTCAATATGTCAGAGGTTAAATACAAGCCTATAAAGGTTTCAAGCTCTTCGTGGTCTTTTAGAAACAAAGCCTTAGATACAGCTCAAGGTAGCAACAGGCCAGTATTGATCTGCCTTTCTTTGATGGAAATCAGCTTGCTTTATACCGAGAGAGTAGGCATTGAAATCAATACTCATGGACAACTTTAAATCTGCCCGCTTTTAAATATGCTGTTGTTGATTTTGTATATATGTAGTGAGGGCTACATCTGATTCTAGGACTAGGCTTAAATCCCCTCCCTAAATCTTACTTCACAGTGAAAACCTCTGTAACACTAACAATAGTCAAGAAATATCAATGAGGAGTCCCACACCCCCAAAATTAACCATCTTGCAGTCTGTGCTGTATATAATCCACTTAAAAGTGCTTGGGTCAGAAAAAATAACTTTTTCTTTGTAGTCAGGACAATGGTCTATGCCAAATCAAACCAAAAACTCATAAGACTACCTGAATATCTTAAATACAAATCTGTCAATTGCACTATTCCCTCAGAATTTCCCCTTCTTAATACAAACACAAAATCCAGAAAGTAATTTGCATGTCCTTTATTGCTGTCAGCATTACTGGCAAAAAAGTGTTCTCCTATAATGAAAGCCAACTGATAGCACTGTTGTTTAAACCATACAAAGTTTTGTTTAAAAGATTTCCTTCCCATCAGTAGAATGCATATTAGCAACTGCCCCATGTCAACCTTGCCACGTGATCAGTCTTCTGCTTGGTAGGCTTTATAAACCCCAAGAGTTCCAATTCTGAAACCGCTCTAATGAAACGAGCACTTGGGGAGTGCCAGTCAAGGAAAACCACATTTCCCCTCACCAGTGGAATGGACTAAACATACAGAAAATATGTTTTTCTAATAGGGAATGAATTCTGGGTAATTCACTGAAGTGCTATTTAACACATTTTAGATCATGTGCATTGCATACACACTAGGAGCAACTATAAAAGTCTACCCCCATGTACACTCAAGCTTGTTAACCAAGACGTGGCTCCCTCCAAGATTGGGATAAATAAATCCCACGGTACAGCTTCTTGTTTGGTGGAAGACTTATGGGATGGGTCCAGAATTTGCTTGCGGTGGCTGTAGTAGCCCAAGCAGAGTTCCACTCAGAATGCTCTTACTGTGGAAGATGATTTTTGCCATCCCCCGCAGGACCATTGCCCACACTGGGTAGTATCCAACAGGGGCAGTGTGCTCACAGCCAACCCCTGGGCCCCTAGGCATCACGCAGACACAATATATTGCTTCCAGGGACAAGCCCCAGCACATGAGAAAGCTTTTTTTTGGAAGGAACAGATCACCATGCCTTCCAGAAACCAGCTTTTTCACATGCTGCATGTGGACTTGGGCTGGAAATGCACACGCTGGCCATATTGGATAGTACCCACTGTTGTAAAATGTCGCCCATCTTCCAGCACAGATTTTGGGGGGAAATGGACAAAAAAAAAATCACATCTTCTGTTCTGCCGGTGGAATTCCAACACCAGATAAATCCTTCCATGGACAGGAGAGCCCTTCCATTCTCAAATGATTTAAGCAAAGGCAATGGGTAGGACGACAAAACGGAAGTACATTTCAGATTCTAGTACAAAATCTTTTGCCTAGTAAAACAGTTGGCTTTCTCATCTGAAGTCTACTCCAAACTGCACAGTGCTGTAATAGGTGTTGCTCCAAACTGAAGCTGCTAACAAATTTAATTGAAGCCTTTATTCTCTAGAACAGAATGAAGAGAGAATAATATAGCATCAACCTGTGTACACCGTGGGCAATTTGAAAGAGAGCCTTAGATTTTGTGGAACAAAATTCTGGACATGTAACAATGTAGATAATGCGTACAGGGATCTTCCCATTCTAAATTATGATTTTACAAGCTGATTTTTCCTATATAAAATCAGCCCAGTTTTATGTAGTTGGAAGATCCTGTGACATATTTGGTAGATCTTTCTTGATCTGTACAAAGGTATTTGTGACAAGGAAATATTTTGTTTAAGTTAGAAAAGGATACTGGATAACATCATCTATGTGGTCCTTGACTGCTGAATTTGGGTTTTCAGCTGCTGTTACAACTGTTGAAAATGCCTAAAAGAAAACACCATGGTGAATACTACATAATTTACATAAAATTCACAGCTTTATGAAAGGACTTTATTGTGCCATCACTAGACAGTACATCAACATGTTAAGCATGGAAGGAGAAAAAGACCCCTGTAAATTGAGGTATGGATGGAATTTTTATGTTTGTTAGGGCTTTACTCATTTTAACTTGATTAATGAAGACATTTTTAACATGTTACCTATTTAATGGTTTTGGGGTATATTTCACAGTCAAACGAAACACCTTGATCTTTATTCTGGTTAAGATATGCACCATAGGATTTAACACGAGATTGGTACCCATGCTGGAAAAAAGTCCTAAGCGCTGGTCAATAAATTTCGGCATGGCTTACTAGCCACATCCATTACTTGTATCATGACTACCCTGTCTTGGGTCATGGGCTGAGAAAGGAGAAGTGCTTGGCCTTCTACCAGACCTTTGCAGAAGGTTCAAGCAGCACTTTGCTGCTCTTGCCTCCAGCAAAATTCCAACAGGAAGAGATTTTCTTCATTCTCCTATATCGGGCAGGATATCTATATTTTCATTCCTCACCATTTTCATTCCTCACCACTGGCTATACCGGCTAAGGTTGTAGGCCAAAGCATCTGGAGAGCTGCAAGTTTCCTTCCTCTGCTTTACATAGAGGGACTGGAGGTGGTTCCTCTCTACAAGTTGGGCTTTACAAAAGCCTACATGAAGGAAAAGAAATCCTTGCCCAGAAATTCCCCAGAGGCAAAAGGGCTTATTTCTTTCCCATTGCAACTTTGTAGGAGAAGGCAGCAACACAACACTGCAAAAGCCCAACTAGCAGGACAGAATGTGGATGAAAGAAGAGATTTTGGTCCCATGAGTTGGGCTTTTGAAGGAAGAGCCAGCCATGCTTTGCTTCAGCTTCTTGCAAACACTTGACAAAAAGGGAGAGGAAAGGAAAGGGTCCTCCCCACCCTTTATTTTTCAGGTTTTACAAGGAGGAGCAGTTGAGGTATGGCTGGGCTTAATGCAAAAGTTCAAATGGGAGCAAAGTCACATGTCCGTTTTGCGACAAAGAAAGGGGAAGAAAGGAAAGGGGGCTTCTGTCCTGCAAATTGGGCTTTGACGAAAGCACCAGCCATGCCTCACTACTCCTTCCTGCAAAAGTTGTACATGAAGAGAGGGAAATTCTTTCTCCCTCGTTGGTTTCAAAAAAAGTTCGAGACATGGCTGGAGCATTCTTCAAAAGCCCAACTTGCAGGGTTTCTGCAAAGCAGAAGCAAAGGAAATAGCCTAGCACTTCTTTCCTCCATAGTGAACAAGGGGTGGGGCATGGCTTCTTTCTCAACAGTTTTTTCAGGAATAAGCAGAGACAGTTTAATACAAGTGTGGCTCCACAGTAGTGGTCACCCGCCAGGGGAAGGAACCTTGCCACTGGGACGTGAGTTTACTGAACCATGATCCAAGCGCAAGCTGAGAAGGTCAAATGGATTGAGAATTGTGGATCCTGAAAGAACAAGTAGGACACTGCTTTGTTATACAAGAAATTAGTGGTCAGAACAAACAAGGCTTAAAGAAAAAGAAAGCATGACAAGCAGTTAAGCATTCAGTAAAGTACAGAAGTAGCTGTCAAATCGATTCATGCTCACATACCTCTAACCAGTCAACAAGGTTAATTAATCTGCCACACTCCAAATGCAGTTTATATGCTATACAAATATCAGGAGCAGTATTAGAAATGGATCCAGCATCACTTTTCAAGGATTCATTCTGAAAAACAAAATTCATATTAACATGCCCATTCATTTGTATGCTACTGATTTCATCCTAGCTCTCTTCCCTCTCCACTGCCCCCCCCCATTTAACTTACAGCACTTGCCAACCTCCTGACATCACAATCATACATACTATTTCAGAAAGCTATAACTTTAGTGAACTTAGAAAAATTAATCTGCAATCAAATTCCTTACTCTGCTCTTATACTAACCCAGCAGTAGCTCATGGAGTATGCACCACTCATGGTCTCCTCAAGTCAATTTCAAATGTTGCCAGTGGCAAGCAATGCTTTCTTCCAGGAGAGTAAACCCTGAAGCGTATACGAGAGCAACCCCTGCCCATTTGAGCAGCACGAGCCACATCTGTCAAGCAGTGTTGCCTCTACATCACGCAGGACCAATCCCATCCCATGCCCACACTGCAATCAGACAGGCAGCCAGTCTGGGAAAAGAAATGTTATGGAGAATACAGTGGGCTCCAACGTATTCAGCCAAGCTCAAAAAGGAGTTGCTTGTTGCAGCCTTGGGGTGCAGTTTTGGGTGACCAAGCAGGAATCCAATAATAATAATAATAATAATAATAATAATAATTATTATTATTATTAGCCTGCCTCTCCCTCCAGATCGAGGAGGAACAACAACAAATATAAAACACAAAAATCACAAAATAGTTGAAATATTAAAAACAAATAAAAACCAAAACATCATTAAAAACATCTTAAAATTCAATTGGATAGGCCTGCCGGAAGAGAGCAGTCTTCATGACTCTCTTAAATTCATGAAGACTGCTAATTTGTCTAATCTCCTCCGGCAGACCATTCCACAGTCTGGGAGCGGTAGAAGAGAAGGTTCTCTGGGTAACACTCGTCAGCCTAGTTCTGGCTGATTTGAGTAAGTTCTTCCCAGAGGACCTGAGTGTGCGGGGTGGATTATACGGGAGAAGGCGATCCCGCAGGTAACCTGGACCCAAACCATGTAGGGCTTTAAAGGTAATAACCAACACTTTATACTTCGCCTGGAAACTGATTGGCAGCCAATGAAGCGATTTTAAAACTTCCCCTCCTCAGTCACCAGTGCAATAAGCTTTCCTGTGACATGCACGCCACCCCACCCCCACAGCTGAATATGGAGTCTTGAGATGTATCCTGACAAAAGACTAGAGAAACACCCAGGATGGGTGGGGGAGAAGGGCTGTGTATGACAACAGGTCTGTGGATGTGGACTGGGGTAGATGTAGGCAGTGGAACTGGATGATTTGGGTGATTTGGGTGAAGGGGCGATATTCCACCTCTAGAGCTGACGCAGTGGGAAGCTTTGCTTCCTATCGCTGTGCCTCTTGCGGTATTAATACAATGATGCAATGCAGACTGAGAGAACACAAGATACTTCTATCACTTTGGGGGCATGTTCACGCATCACACTGCTGAATCACTCCCACTCTTAAGTGGGTGTGCCTAACAAACCATGGACCTTCTCTGCAAACTGGGAGCTCTCCCAACAAGCCTGCCATAAGCCAACAACAAACTATGCGGTTGGGCATGAGCACTCATAAACGCTGGCTTCCTTATGCCTGAACCGGTCATTGTGTTCCTTATTTCTTTTGTTGTAAAAAGTTCTAAAGTCATCTGCAAACATCAATTTCTTATTCGTGTGTGATTAGCAACTATGGGAAATGTGCATGCTCTTGGTGGTGGATGAAGCCAAGGGGTACTTCACATGCTACACTACTTCAGCTACACATGCGGAAAGGTGGTGGGATGAGAATGGGCAAGCTCGTAATATTCATTTTTAGTATTTATCTGTGAGGCTGCTGTTGCTAATAGATGAATTACATTTTCAGGAGAACCAGTATCCATACCATTAGTCATGTGCTGTTTTTTTTGCTGCCTGCATCTCTTCATTGTTATAGATAGAAATTTATCATGAGAACTTTTGTGCTAATTTTATAATTCATGAAAGAACAGACTGTGAACTTGTACTTTGAAAAACTATTTATTACCTCGAAAACAGAATTAAATACCAGTAGTGTACTGGAACTAGTAAGAGATTGCTGCTCACAGATACTCAAAACATTTGCCCAAAGCACATAAGAAATTCATCAGATATGCCAAGCCTAGGATTTGGCTTTTTATCAACTATATTGGAAACTGAATTAAGCTTACTTTTCTAATCTGCGTTCTTACTCTGTTTAAAACCAGATAAATGTGTAAGAAGATCAAATAAATAAGCATACACACACACATTTTATATTGTTTTTCAAACCCAGTTCTTGTTGATTCATGTTCTGCTACTCAATTCAATGCAGTAAATAAAATTAGAATGCTTGTTTTATATATATATATATATATATATATATATATCATACACACACACACGTACTATCCTTCTGCTAAGGCCACATAGAGATCGCTTAATTTAGATGTTCATCAAAGTGCCTTACTGGAAGGTCTTTTGCAAGGGAATGCAGTGCCAGCAAACAATAGGGATGGACATTTGGGCAGTTAGCTTAAGCACCTCATATAGTTTTACTGTTTTCAACATCTCAGGAGACAAGAGTAATATCTCTGCTGACAAATTAGTTGGCAGAGCTTACACAACCTAGGATTTTTTAAAAAAATAAAAGGCATGGAGTGATCATGGAACTGGATTACTCTGATCAAAAAGTCACATAAATATTTAACTGGTTAGCACCTGTTTAAGAACAGGCCACCTTGTTTGCATGATCCAAATACACCACATCACCACCCCTATCGTTTTTACGTGGTTACATATCAAACACACCATACTCATGACTGCCCTGCACTGAGAGTCAAACTCCCACTTAGCAACATTTCAAACCATGAGGTGCTGTGGGGCCCATCCTTTTGAACCCAATGAGAGAAGCCAGTGAAGGGCAACTCTGAGCATGGAACACTCCAGAGATACAGGGAACTTGATACATGTAGGCCGTAAGCATCGCTGCCTAGCTCCTTATTTCTCACCTTCATATAGAAGTATGGATTGTTGAGAGCAGTGTGAAGAGCAACCCGTGGAGCAGCGTTCAAATGTTCACGGAGGGTATTTGCTGCACTGAAATACATCACCTCATGCAATGTCTGCATCTCAGCAGGAGCAAGGTAATTTCTTGAAAAGCACCATGGAATAAAAGGTGAAAGAGACTGGTATTAACTTGGACAGATCTCAGCTCCTCCTACAATTGTAAACTTGACCAAACAGCAAGTGTGTACATTTCATACAGTGCTCTGCTATCGGTTACATGCCCCAAATGCAAAAGGTGTTTTTTTGAAACTAATTGTATCAATAGTCAATTCTTCCCCCTTTTTCAAAAGTCTGAAGCAAAAGACTCTCCACACACCACTTGCAACCTCATCTTATGAAAATGGTCAGCAATTAGAAGACTGATAAAATCATCCAGTCTAGTTAACAATATTTGCCAAATCTATCCCATTTTCATATCTCTTGAAGATGTGTTGTCTTCAGATTTTCCTCTTCTACATATTTGGAGCACATGTTAAATGTATCTCATTAGGTGTTTTTTTAATGACTTTGTTCCAATACCAGATTGTGTTTTTTCTCCAAATATAGGAGGGTGAATGTCCTACCCTGCACTATATTAACTCTTGCCATCTTCTCTGCTTATTTTCCTTGTGTTCTGTCTTTTCTATCTTTCCTTCTGTGAAAACTACGTAACACATCCATTAAAATAATTTTCTTCTTAAAGCCGTATTACTATCCTCGTAGACCGTTCATGAGCCAAAGACAACAATCTAATAAAACCCTGTTTCAAATGTTATCCAGACCACTGCCCAATTATTGGGGAACGCTCCCTTTCGCTCACACCACAGCCTACCCCAGGGTTCACCAACTCTCTGTGTAGCTTCTTTGGGGTATAGGTGGGCCTTGGAGGGCCTACTGTGAGGAAAAGGGGGCAGGAAAGTCTACTTCTACCCACCCAGTTGCACATAGCTAAATCTGGATCTAAACTATAATTTTCTATTTAGCTGAATATGTAGGCTTGGTTCAGATGTAACAGTTTGTTAAACTGGGAATGAGCCATGTGAGTACAGCCTCCTTCCCTCCGTTTGGTTGCCTTAATTCAATACTACCAGGTTTTGTTAAATGACATCTTCCAGTAATGTCTGAACTGGGAAACTGGGCTTTAAGTAATCCTTACAAACCAGAATATCAAATCAGAATGAAACTGTGCTTGGACATTATGGGTAGATGTGATTTTAACAAACCCCAGAAGTACTAAATTAAGATGCATGAGAGAAGGGAGGAGGGAGTTTACACACACATGGCTTGATCCCAGCCCAACCAACTACGATCACAGCTGAACTGAATCCTTGTTTACTTTTGCACTGACAAAAAATCACTGTACAAAGTTATGCAACAATGTTCAAAATAGTACTGCCTTAAGCACTATTTTGTAGCGGAAAGGAATACTATAAATTTAATAAATAAACAAATAAAAAGAAAACAATGCTTACTTCACAAGGCCATCTATAAAGTCAGCAACTTCAAAACGGAGCATTTCAAACTGTGTCAGTTTCTTAAGCCTTCTTGATTCCTTCATCTCCAACAGAGTCTAAAGCAAAGCACAACAAAACAAAACAAAACGGCATTTCTAAGTTACTATGTGCAGCAAATAACTTGGTAATGTTCATCAGGTAACTGGATTTTTTTTAGATGAAAAACACATGCTTTGTACAATGATTATCAATGATAGCTAATGAAGATTAGCTATGATGAACAAATAGTACTGTACTCTTTAACTGATACAAATGCTCTTTTGCAACAATAATCCAAATAGGTGGATACTTTTTAATCAAGCTACAACCATTGTAACTCCTGAAATCGCTTGACACAGAAATGCCAGGTGACTCTTTTCTGGTTTTTAAAATGCATCAATTTGTTACACGATTGTATTACAACAAAAGCAAGTAAACCCTATGGGTTAAATCCAACGTCAGACGAGTGGACTTCCCATTGACTTCCTCCCCACTGTGCACCTTGCAAATGTGCTCCAGAGTGTCCCACAACCCTCAGCAGCAAATTTGGGAAGAGGTGCAGGAGGCTGCCATGGGGAAAGGAAACCCATTGCTCTGGTGGATGAACAGTATTGGATACGACCCTGTTTGTTTTTATTTGCTTTACAGTACAACCCTGATTTGCAACTCCATTGGCTGGTGGATGATCTACAGCTGAGACAAAGGGCCACTGGCAAAGCCCAAATTTCTGAGGAATTTGGATAGCTGCCATTGTTCCTGCTTATGTGATTGCTCTATCTTTGCAGCAGATATAGGTTTAGCTATAAAATCAGGGGAAGGACAGTGCATAACATGTACAGGTATAATCCCACCAATTTTCTCCCTCTCCCTTCTACAAATAAGCTTAATGAATGCTATCGGTATGAAGTGGTAGCAGATGCCTGAATAAAGAGGATTGCTTATGTTGTGGGCCAGCTGGGAACCTTTCTCAACCTAGATATTTCTTTTTAATTATGCCTTTCATCCAAGGATCTCTGTGTGATGTACATGTCTCCCCATCATTGTATTGTTACAATACACCTGTGAAGTAGGGTGGGCTGCAAAATATTGACTGGTCAAAGGTCATCCATGAAGAACGGGCCACAAGTTCATACTCTTACTTGTATGACTTTGGACAATTTACTTAATCTTGTGGCCAGCTGAAGTAGACAGTACATGCATTTTAATGAGGGTGGCAGCATTTTGCATTGGAGAAAAGGGGTGGGGGTGGGAGAAAAAGTGCCAAGCAAAACCCAAACTGTGCTTTCAGAATTAATCACACAATTATCCACTTCTGCATGAGCTGTAAAGCCTGGGTATTCAGGGAATACACAATATTCTGTCATGGTAAAGAACAAATAAGGAAGACAAACATCATTCTGTCCCCTGCCTACACTGGGCCATCTTTGGATAGTAAGGCTACATTGTGTCCCTGCTGGGATTTTTCTCTTTGACTGGTTTTGTTTTGTTTTAAATTTCAGATCCGTTTATTACATTTGTCCTTTTATTTGGCCAGTCAATTGACAAATACTTGCTTCACAAGTCAATGGTCCACTCTTAGGTAGTCTAACCTTTTGAAGATGATAGAGGTCTGTCTTCTTCTGAAGTTCTTTTAGCGAGGATATAGACGTCTCTTGATCATCAGTGGCTTCGGCTGTCAGAATAAGAACAGGGCTCAGATTCAGACACAAAAACCTGCAGTTAGCTGCCACTGTTTATCTACAGAGGGAAGGAGAAGGTACATGCCATACATGGAAGATGCTAACACTGCGTTCAATCAAGACTTGTGCTCAGCGGAGTTCAACCGACACTGGAGGATGGGGACAAGGCAGAGATTCTGTCTAGTTTTCCCCTGCAGCTGATAGCACCTCCTCCCATGCTGTTCTGGTGGGCTAGGGGACTGAAACTGTGGAAGATGATGCTGGGTGCTGCGGGGGAAATCAGAGAAAATCACTGCCCTGCCCTCCTCCTCCAGGCGGATGCCTCTTCTGGATTCTCTTTCCCTCCACAAATGGAAGGGGCCATTCTGTTCACAGAGGGGCAAGGCTGGGTCCGATCCAATATGTTTTTAGGAAGTTTCAAGCCCCTTCCATCCCTCTCCGAACCTTATCAGCTTCCTGCATTCAAACAAGACAAGAATAAGAACTTTCTTGAAGAAGAAAAAGAAGAGATAAGATGCAGGAAGACTGTGAAATCCATCTGCATCACTTAATCCCATATTAAGTCTTACTGGGCACATTCTCAGAACTAAACAGCTCAGCTCCATTGTCTTTTAAAAACACATGGACACTTCTTGTTCATTGTCCTTCCTCCCCCACTGCCCATATGCAAAATCTTCAGATAGCAAAGAGGCGTATTTCTTATTGCCTCGAGCCAGTAGAGATTTACTGAATTAAAAGTACACAAATAAAAATAAACCAGAGCTCAACTACAGCTTCTTGATCCATTTTTGTCTGATTTCTACCTATTCCTCTTGATGGCATGAATAATATGGTTTCCCTCAAATTCTTCACATATCTCCATACTTGTAATTCTATTCTCACATCTCTGAGCCCTCAACTATGAGGTTTCAGCGTTAAGCTCTTTAATATATTTAAAACTCATGTTTGCTGATTGCCTAATTCATGTAATCTTCCCACATAACTAAGATGTCTTATAACTCAAAGTAATCCTGTCCTCTGGTTTGCGCATCACTCTTTGATGAGTTATAGGCAGAGACGAGCCACTGGGGATCAACAAATCCACTACTTGAGGCTGTTTTTCACCTAGCCAGGCTTAATTCTCATCTCTGAGCTGGCTGAGTTTAAAATGGGGGAGGTTTGTGAAAGGAGAACTGGCAAGCAAGGGAAGGGGAGCGATGTTCGCATTCTGAATAGCTGATTTACCCCCACACATCAGCATAACAAGGCAAACATGAGTTTGGGAGCTGCATGCTTGCCTTGTAAGGTTTAGTTAGAGCCTCACAAAATTCCCTTAGATATGCCAGAAAGTGTCTCATGCACTCAGAATAACATCACTTCAATTCATTTTCTGATCTGGCATTCATATTTCAGTCTTGTACACAGTTCAAGCTTTTATATTGAACTGACCAGCATTAGCAAAACAGAAAAGAAAAAAACTTAACTATTTAGGCAAAGGCCATTATACAACTTTAAAAATGCCAATTAAAAATGCAGCACATTAAAAAAAACAACACCCTATAGTTAAAAACTGCAAATAACGCTTCCAAGGATGCAGGAAGTAAATTTGGCAGACTGCTAAATAACTTAAATAGTTTTTGATATACATAAAACTTGTGACACACATGTTGGACAAAATAATCAAACTAATTATCTGTGCATATTCTGCAGTTCACTATAAAGGAGCATTAACAGCTTGCTTTACTGGATATATCTGAGTTTTTCCACAGCTGCTGACTGGTGTGTGCGTGTGTTTGTCACAATAACTGTTCACATACTTTCATCATCAGTGAACTGGAACACTGGCACTGTTAGCTCCGGACCTCTGGGCAGAAATCTGAGGATCTGCAGCCCAGAGAACCTCCTCAAAACCCGCAAGAAACAGGGGGCAGCATCCCCCTTTGGAGAAAACAACAACAACAGTTTGGCAACGGCAGATTGTGCTGCTGAGTGAAGGCCTGCTGAGCCAGCTGCAGCCACACCTGCCACTACTTTCGTTTCCCAGAGTGCCTCTGAGCCACGGAGGGAGTCTGGGAAAATAAGGGGGTGATGGGTACACTTGGCTACAGCCAGCTTGCAGGCTATTCGGTGGGTCTGCTACCATTGAGTTTGAGGGAAGTGGGGGAGGTGGTTAAAAGAAAAAAGAAGAAGAAAACCATTTCCCCTTCCAAATGCTGCCTGGGAAGTGGGAACTGGAGAGGGAAAAGAACAAAGTGACCAGGGTACTCCCAATATTCACCCTACCACTTATTCCCTCCAGGCAGTGCTGAGATGAGAAAGTCACCATGCAACTTTTTCTTCTTAAAAACAACAACAGCCATGTGGTGGGAGATAAGCTGTTCAGCCGGGGGAGCTTGCTCCAGCACTTCGTTGGGCAGCACATCTACCATCGCACAAATGTGTTTTTTAAAAGGAGGAGAAAAAAAAGAGCACCTTCCCTTCCCAATGCCCACCTGGTAAGCAGCTGGGGGACACGAGTGAGTGATCAGAGCTCGATTAGGGCAGCCCAGCACTTGCCCTCTCCCACACCCTTATCAAGCGGTGTCGGGAAAAGGATTCCTTTCCTCATTTTAAAACATAGTCACAGAGGGGCAGGTGTGCCCATTGTTTGGTTGAGGAGAGCATGCGGCTGCCGCCATGCAACTGACTTTTAGAAATAAAAGAAGAAAAAGGAATCTCCCTCCTGACATCTCTTGGTAAGCTGGAGGAGGAGGAGAGTGACCAGAGTGGTGGGAGAGGGGGAGAACTTTGGGCCAGGGGTGGGCGAGTGGGTACAAGCTGGGTAGGGTAATGCTGTGCAAGCCGCCCCCCACCCTCTGCCAGAGAGCACTTTGCCCAGGCCCCCCTCAAACCTAGCAATGACCAGATAGCTGGTAGTAGCTTTTTTTTTTTTAAAGGGTTATAAAACACTTTTGAGATTGCCTATACTACAGGCTTAAATTGATTCATCAAGCAGCTGAACTGTAGTGTTGAAACTGAAGAATCAGTAGAGGCACCACTGCAATTACAGGATGTAAAAGAAAGAGGAGGTCTGGGATTACCAGACGTGAAGACGGATTTCTCTGCATGTTGTTTAGTGTGGATGAAGGAATGGATGTTGTTAAAGAATAGAAGATCGTTGGAATTAGAAGGTCATGATTTAAGATTTGGTTGGCATGGTTATTTGTGGTACGATGAAGCCAAGGTGAATGTAGAATTTAACAACCATTATGTGAGACGAGCGATTTTAAGAATATGGAACAAATATAAACCGAGGCTTTGTCAGAAAACACCATTGTGGATTCCTTCCCAGGAGGCGTACCACAGAAGAGAATTGGCAAGCATGCATGAATGGTTAACGTATAAGGATATCCTAGAAATGACAGAAGGAGATGTAAAATTAAAATCAAGAGAGGGATTAAGGAATGAAGGTCATATATGTCAATGGTTTCTGTATTTACAATTGATGGAAAGGTTTAAGATAGATTTTTTAAAAAATCGGGGCTTTGAATGTATAAAATCAGAATTTGAAAGGGTTTTATGTATAAATGATGATCATGTTATTTCAAAGACATATAAACTCTTGTTAAAGTATGAGACTGAGGATGAACAGGTAAAAAATTGTATGATAAAATGGCCCCAAAATTTTGGATATAATATTACAATGGAGCAATGGGAGAATATGCGGTTGAGAGGTTTGAAATTTACATTATGTGCCAGACTTAAAGAGAATTTTTATAAGATGATACATAGATGGTATATGTCTCCATCAAAATCGGCTAAAATGTATAAAAGGGCATCTGGGAACTGTTGGAAATGTGAAGAGCAAGAAGGAACTTTTTATCACTTTTGGTGGACTTGTAAAAAAGCAAAATCCTTTTGGATACAAATGCATAATCTAATCCAAAAATTATTAAAGATTAAGATACAACTGAGACCGGAATACTTTTTGTTGGGACGAATAGATGAACAGTTGAGCCAAAAATATGGAGCTTTGTTTTTATATATGACAACGGCAGCAAGGTTAATATATGCGCAGAAGTAGAAAAGTGCAGATACACCAGCGGAGGAATGGTTGATGAAGATGCTTGAGCTCACGGACATGGCAAAATTTACCGCAGTAATAAAAGAAAAATCAACAACTACGTTTATAGCTGAATGGAAACCTTTGATAGACTATCTACAAGACAGGGAAATTAACGATGTATTTGTTTGTGGATTCAGCAAATAATTTTTTTTTTAATCTCCTTTAAGTGTTAAGGCTGGGGAACTCACTCCCCTTTGTTTATGCTTTTTCTTTTCTTTTGTAAGCGTAAAAGAAACTATATAACTTTGTGGTGGAGAAATTCGGAAGTCCATTTTAATGTTGTATGTTGTATTGTTTGTGTTTTATTTCTGTATTGAAACAATAAAATTTTAAAACATGAAAATAATTTGTGAGCAATTATGGAGTAGATGGCCAGCTACACAGCCAGTGTAAGCCTGAAAATGAACATTGGCCATGTTTAAGCTGTGTGAACAGTAGGGGTGGATCTGACTGGAATAATGCATGGCAAATGATTGTCTTATCTTAATTAGCAGTGCCATTTACAAGCCATGGATCATCAAAGGCTGTCTGCCTGGAGATAGTATGTAGGGCAGTCACTTTTTTATGCTACACCTATGAAGAAAGGGACAGTGACAATTACAGAAGTTGTCACGTTGCTGCGTCTGCATGCTCACCACAACCCATCTTTTTAGTTTCAAAACCCTCACAGCCAATCTTTTATTTATACATTGTATTAGCTCCTACTCAGGAATTAATCTCTATAATTAAATAGTCCTGCTGATAGCATATTCCAGAAATCTGGTAAACCGGCAGATTGTATCCAGTTACGTCCCTCCACTAACAGAGAACTATTTGATTCAGAGGAAGCTTCTATGAGCAGAAAAGGAGGTGATTTTCACAAAATTTTCCTTTCTTCTGTAGCTTCCCACATCACTTTCCACACTGTTCCAAAGGGCAATATGCACAGGGGGCTGCAGAGGCAACGGGATATCAGCAACAAATAATCTTGCTGCCTTTCAGTCATGGAAACCTCCACTGGATCAAAAAGCCTTCTGTGAGCACAGAGGGACACAATGGATCCAATCTGCGGTCTTTATCACCACCTACCATTCCCTCTCACCAGTCTATTGTCTAAGAAACCTTAAGCAACCAACTACGACAAAAAGTCCAAAAATCCCAGTCTGCCAATCATTTCTTCTCAAAAAGCCACTTTTTACAAGAGTGCTCTATATATTGGGGATACTTTCCAAGCTCAAGAATCTCTTTTGTAAGAATGGTGATTGTGGGTAATGGTGAGATATAAATTTCTAACACAAGCTGCCAGGTGAAGGAAATACCTTCAGGATTTCGAAGGCGGCCCAAGAACTCCTCCATTTTTTCTGAAGGGTTTCCAAGATGTTTTGCAGGAAAGGATGCAAGAATCGCCACACATTTTTCAAGAATGGCCACCAACTCATCCTTGGCCAACATTCTGAAAGAAAACCATCCAACAACATCAACAGCTTATTACAGATATAGAAAAAAACCCTACAAGAGCACTTAGCAAGATAAGTTTTATATTGTGCATTTGTCTACCCTTTTGCAAAGGCAGAGAAATGTTCAGGGAAATCATTTTCAATGTACCAGTTGTTGTTTTAGTCACCTAAGACTACTTATTTAGAACATTTTTATGGCTGCGAACCTATACACACTTACCTGAGAATTACTCCCATTGAACTCAGTTGGATTTATTTCTGAGTAGACATGCATTGGATTGCACTATAAACCATTTTAAGTATATAACTATATAACTCACGATACTATTTCCCAGACAGTTGAGGTTACAAAATAGTGGACCATTTCTGATGGAATTCTGCAATAATCCTTAATAATTATAATGAAACTGTTACTTGGAAAATCAGTCACTGATGTACTTCTTTTCAAGCTGCAAAATGAATATTGAAACTTGTTCACAAACATATTTGGCAACTCTAGCCATAGCATAATATTTCAACATGCAGACATCACTTGATTTCTTAGTTCCAAATGTCAGTCAACTAAGTCAATGATATCAACCAAGCCCAAAAAGTTGCACATAAAAAATATTTCTGTGCATTCAAAAGGAAGGAGGGGTTGATATATTATCTCTTCTAGCATGTCTCATAGAATGCCACTCCAGAGGGCCATCTAATTGTTGGGGGTCACGTTTTCAGGGGGCACAGTAGTGCTGCCTTTAGGATCGGATGCTGAAAACTAATATGCATGCGTAGCCCTTTGAGTCCTGGCCATCATCCTGAACTAGTAGCATTTTAATACTGATGTGGATTTGGATTTAAATTCCGCATAAAGATCATAGCCATTCATGAACAAAACTATACGAATTGCATAAAAAAGATGTGTATACTACAGCAGCATGATCTATAATTTGCTCTTACTTAAAGTGCAAGAAAATACACCACTTGAAAAACAGATATGTCACATCTAGGATGAAAAATGATTTGGTGCCGTGAAGGTTTGAGGCCTACACAGGCTTTTTGGTTTAGGCCTGGAAAGCCTCTGTTGGGAGGAGGGCATTCCTAAATTGCATTTGCCCCTAAAGGAGTTAAATTTCATTTCCCCAGTTTTAGGCTACCAGATTAGTAGTTTTAGTTTCTGGATTAGGGTATATAAAGGGGTGGAGTTGACTGCAGGGTGTGGTTGTTGGGAAATAGAGAGAGAGCTGGAGAGAGCCCCTGGAAGAAGGACAAGGCCCGAAAAGAAGGCTGAAAGAGACTTTAGACCCAACTACAGGTAGTAGTGTAGCTAGGCTAGAGGAAACTGCGGTTTTACTTTTTATTTTAATTGTAAATGCCTTTTGAAGTAACAGCTCTATTTGTGTAAATACCTTATGTGTTATTATTAATAATAATAATAATAATAATAATAATAATAATAATATTTATTTGTAGCCCGCCTCTCCCTCCGGATCGAGGCGGGGAACAACAACAATATAAAACATAAAAATCACAACAGTTAAAAAAAATTAAAAACAAGAGAAAAATACAACATTAAAAACATCTTAAAATTCATCTGGATAGGCCTGTCGGAAGAGGACAGTCTTCATGACTCTCTTAAATTCATGAAGACTGTCAATTTGTCTAACCTCCTCCGACAGACCATTCCATAGTCTGGGAGCGATGGAAGAGAAGGTCCTCTGGGTAACACCCGCCAGCCTAGTTCTGACTGGCTTGAGTAAGTTCTTCCCAGAGGACCTAAGTGTGCGGGGCGGATTGTACGGGAGAAGGCGATCCCGTAGGTACCCTGGACCCAAACCATGTAGGGCTTTAAAGGTAATAACCAACACTTTATACTTCGCCCGGAAACTGATTGGCAGCCAGTGAAGCGATTTTAAAACTGGTGTAATGTGATCACCCCTAGGTGTACCGGTGACCAACCTGGCTGCCATATTTTGAACAAGCTGAAGTTTCCGGACTAGGCACAAAGGTAGCCCTATGTACAGCGCATTGCAGAAGTCGAGCCTCGAAGTTACCAGTGCGTGCACTACCGTCTTTAGGTCTTCCAACTCTAGGAAGGGGCGCAGCTGGCGTATCAGCCGAAGCTGATAGTAGGCACTCCTGGCCGTCGCATCAATCTGAGCTGTCATCTGGAGCGACGGATCCAGGAGTACCCCCAAGCTGCGAACACAATCTTTCAGGGGGGGTGTAACCCCATCCAGAACTGGTTGACACACCTCCAGACCCAGGTTGGGGCCTTTGACAGCAAGCACCTCCGTCTTGTCTGGATTCAGCTTCAGTTTGTTTTTCCTCATCCAGCCCATTACCGCCTCCAAGCATTCATTCAGAGGAGACACACTATCCTTAGCTGACGATGTTGTCGAAGGCATAGAGAAATATATTTGGGTGTCATCAGCGTATTGATAGCACCCTGCCCCATGCCTCCGGATGATCTCTCCCAGCGGTTTCATGTAAATGTTAAACAGCACTGGGGAAAGGATGGCACCTTGTGGTACACCACATAGCAGCTCCTTTTTTGAAGAGCAGCTATCCCCAAGCATCACCATCTGGAGCCTGCCCGAGAGATAGGATCGGAACCACTGAAGCACAGTGCCCCCGATTCCCAATTCCCCCAGGCGCTCCAGAAGGATACCATGGTCGATGGTATCGAAAGCCGCTGAGAGGTCCAAGAGTACCAGCAGGGACACACTCCCCCTGTCGATACTAAGGCGTAGATCATCTACTAAGGCGACCAAAGCGGTCTCAACTCCGTATCCTGCTCTGAAGCCGGTTTGAAATGGGTCTAGAAAATCAGTGTCATCCAAGACTGCCTGGAGTTGAAAAGCAACTGCCCTCTCGATCACCTTGCCCAAAAATGGAAGATTTGATACTGGCCTGTAGTTATTATTGCTTTACTACATATAAAATAGTAAATAATTGTTGTTAAAACCTTGTTGTTCGGAGTGTCATTATCACCACGCCTAAGGCCTAAACCCCACGTTATTGAGAGGGGAAGGTAAAAGGTAAAAACTGGATATCTGATGAAAAGAAGGGCTCTTAAAGAGGCAAAATATCTTTAAGGAGTTGATCAAGGGGTCCAGGTAAAGGTGGAACCTTGACAGATGTAAAATGGAAGGAATGTACAAAGTCAGTGCCACTTTGGCTTTAATTGTCATTTATCATTTCCAAAACACTTAATAGTCCAATTCTGGATCTGCTCTGTTACTAAAAATCCATTTATTCAAATTCAGGTATTTGTCAATGAAGCACATTAGAGACTACTAAGGGAATTGTGAAGCTGGCCACAAGTAGCTTAATCTGATTTTTCCTTCATAAAAAATATTTTTTTAAAAGCATATATTGGCAATTCTAGAAGTATTGGTTTGGATTCCACTTGCACAATGTGTTTTTCACAACTCTTCTCCCACTACAGCTCTCTATGCCCACCCTCAAAACTCTCTCCAGAGAGTCAAGGGATCTTCTGAAACAGCATGTGATGGGACACAGAGGGCTGCAAAAGGGCAGCAAAATTGGAAGTGATACCCTGTAAACGCCTTTCAACTTGTGCAGAACATCCCTGGATCCAAGCCACAATTTCTAAAACCTACTTGTTTACATTAGAATAAAATCTTTATTCAATTACAAACTGATAAAAATATGTTAAGAAATATGCCATAACAGAATCCTGTTTTCTAATGTTTATTCCTTATTTCATAAGACACGGGCGCTTGTGGAACACATGACTTATTCACCACACGCTGAATCTGTGCTGGTACCTATCTTCTTCTTGGTTCATTTCAGAACCCATGATTTCTTGTTGCATTGTGAACTGTGGGCTGTTCATTGGGTATCATGGCTGGGTTCAGACAACACAGCAACCCACATCCAACAACAACCCACAGTTCAACAACAACCCACACTCATCCTTGGTGTAGCAAATAGGATGTCAGATTTGGGACCAGGGAGACCCAGGTTCAAATCCCTAGTTTTTACTGCAATCACTCTTTTTCAACCTAACGTACTTCACAGGGTTGTTCACAACATAAAATCGGGGAGGGAACCATGATTGTTGCCTTGAGCTCCTTGGAGAATGTGGGGGTGGGGGATAAAAATGGAATAAGGCATAATGAACAGATTCAAGAGCTGAATGGTTTCCTCAAAGGTCTACTTAGCATGAATGAAAAATTAGAGTCTGTCTCTGTGTTCTGGCTGGCAACCCCACTACAAAGGATAGAAATGTAAATTAAAAACATCAATTTTATTTACAAGAAACAATGTGGGCAATTACAAAAAAGCTTCCTGTTTGGCAACATTTTTAAGGGCCCCAAGTTCCTGAATAGCAGATGGAGGCATTTTACATATCTAAAAGACAAGAAAGAAATAGAAAGGAAGCTACCTCACCAGCTGAATGGCTGACTCATATTCTTCAGTTTCCCACACTCTCTTCTCCAAACATGCACAGTATAACTCTCTGATCTATAAAAGGGTAAAGAATATTTTTCAAACACAAAATTGACTAAAATTTGCATTTCTTGGTTTACAATAGAAAGGGCTAAGTTATTGCAGGACAGTTTTCCAGAAGAGCTCAACTGGCCTGTTCACACATCACGACAAGCTACCATGGGTTAATTAACCCTTGGGGCTTTGTGACACACATCTGCCACCATTTTCAATACACAATGCAATACCCCTCTATGGCTTGCATATTCAAAATGGCAGCTGGTGTACAGTCACAAAGCCCCAGGTATTAATTAATCCATGGTGGCTTAGCATAATGTGTGAACTAGGTTAATGAGTTCTCATAAATTGCGAGGCGGGGGAGGTTGATCCTGAAAGAGGAGAGAACTGTGGGTTTACAGAAATGAATTTGTGTTTTAGGGCTCGGTCCTCATCTGTGCCATGTTTGTAGGTTCTTGGGTAAGTCACTTGTCTTTTAGCCTCAGCTTTCCTTCTGTGAAATGGGTTTCTGTTGGTACAGAAAATTGTACGCTCAAAAAACTGGTTTTGTATTCTGAGGCTCAGACCCACCTCTGCCTTGTATTCAGGTTCTTGGAAAGTTACTTGCCTTTTAGTTTCAATAGTTTGCTTTCCTGTGCAATGGGTGTTTTCTGAATGGCCACACTCACCATGGCAGCCATTTTGTGAATGCTCCCCCCATGGCAGTCAATTTATGATGGTGCCCATGACACTTTCTCAAAATACCAAAAGTTCCTACTAGCCCAAAAGGCTGAAGACCCCTGTCTTAGGAAATGAAGCTTTTATGACTCCTACCCCATCAACCAAAGTGGAATTTCCAAGTTTCATGACTAGGATGCAGCTGGAACAATTACATTGTTCCAATCTTAATTTCAAAGTCAAGATGGCCATTAAAATGGACATATATGTATATATGACGTATAGAATATATTGGGTACTATTAATGGCAAAAGAGAAAAAGAAACAGAGAAAAAGCCTGAAACGGTGGTTCTTTGAGTGGTCATCTGTGCATTCAAAAAAAAGGAGAGAGAAGCAGTTCTCGGAATGCTGAAATGCTTTATTATTATACACCCAACGTGTTTCGGCCTTTAAGGTTTTATTTAGAAGGCCTTCATCAGGGGGTTTGTTAAAATAGGTCTGCAGAAGTTCCTTAACAAAGTGATAGTCTCTGGTCATGTTCAGTCACCAGTGAACATCACCAGAGTCTATCATTTTGTTAAGGAACTTCTGCAGACCTATTTTTTCAAACCCCCTGATGAAGGCCTTCTAAATAAAACCTTACAGGCTGAAACGCGTTGGGCGTATAATAATGAAGCATTTCAGCATTCCGTGAAACGCTTCTCTCCCCTTTTTTTTTTTTACTTTAGTGGATGCTCTCCTCCCTTTGGTTTTTCATCTGTGCATTCACACATATGGGCTCTGTGCATGCGTGGAGTCTTGCTGCAGAAATCTTCTATAGCCGAGAATGTTTTTGGTGGGAACTCTCCCCCACCGTCCCACTGGGCATGTCCGTGCAGGTTCCCGCTTATTCCCTCAGTTCCATAGAGACCTCATTGTGCCTTGAGAAGGGTGTGTGGGCTGTGCGAAGGCACAGATGAGCCACTTGGAGAACCAGAGTTCCAGGTAAGCAACCTGCTCTTCTCCTTCATAGTCTCTGTGCATCACACATACGGGCAATTAGTTAGATGACTACATAGTGGTGGGTTGGTGTTCTAACCTAAGACCAAAAACAAGACAACCCTCCTGAAGGAGCAGTCTTTCAGAATCAGACGTCTTATTGATAATGTCAAAGAAAGGGTGTCTGTCTCAACCACATTGCCGCCTGGCATAGATTTGGAATGGGGATGCCTCTTTCAAACACTACCAATGTCGCCAGTGGGATGGACAACAATGCTCAGTCCTGACAATTAAACCAGCCAGTTTATAAGAAAGGATGATTGTCTGTACTACCCACGCAGACAGGTGTAGAGAAGATATGGGTAGTCCCTTATTCTGTCCTCCATAACAGAGGAAGAGACATGGATAAGCCTTAAGTTCAGGACTTATAAATGCTAGAGCCCTACAGATGTCTAATGTGTGTAAGCACGACTCCAAGCCCAAAGACAGAGATGGGAAGAAGGCTGGCAGAATGAAATCCTGGTTGACATGAAAATCAGAGACCACTTTTTGGAGAAATTAATTATCAGGTCTAAGCATGACCTTATCCTATTGAAACAACAGGTAAGAACAGTCTATATGGAGGGCAGACAATTTACTAGCTCTTCTTGCTGATGTGACGCATCCTTCTTTTTCTTCTGCAACTCAACAGATTTCAGAGTGCGCACGTTCTTAGCCAATTCTTTTGCTGCCGAAACGGCCAGAGACCTCTCTGGAGTAAGCGGGACGTCTGCCCAATCCATGGTTAGGGCTGGCACAATAGTTGATGGGCAAGGTTCCATAACTGGTGGAATTGATTCTTCGCTGATTCTTTAGTTGGGTGCAGCCTGAGCCATTGAAACTTTAGTGACTCCACGCCCCCTTCCATAACTTTACTCAGAATCAATCAATGTGATTTCCACGAGCTTGCTTGGAGAAAGCTTGACAATGTTGGCAACTTTCTACTACATACCCCTTGCCCAAACGAAACAAGCAAAATGAATGTCTGTCTGAAAGTGGAATTTTGCTGCCATAACAGATACATTTTCTGAAGGAAGCCATAAGGGCCATTCCCTCTCAGGCAGGAAAAATGTGATTAAGAAGATCGCACAAAATAAAAATAATAACTTTTGAAAGATAGAAAGAACAACAGAAAAGTAAAGATAGAATAAAAATTCAGAAATAATTCACAAAAAAATTAGAACATTCTGATAAGGCTGCCACAATGGTGGTCGAAGAAGAACTGAGAGAATAGATGGGAACCTGCACGGACATGCGCAGTGGGGGAGGGTTCCCAACAAAAACATGTCCAGTTACAGAAAATTCTGGAAGTGAGGCTTCACGCAGAGCCCATATGTGTGATGCACTGAGACCACAAAGAAGAACTTAACGGTTCTTGGCCCTTTTGAAGACAGAGTGAAGCAGCAGAACTACAAGAATTTAAGCTGTTAACAGAATAAACAGAAATATATGTACACACTTACCGAATATAAAGATGTATTATATTGCTAACCAATTAAGGTATGTTATAAGTAGCATAGTAGGGGATGAGGATTTAGAATGGTTAGAACCGCAGACAAAGAAACTAGAGTTTAAGTTACAGAATGTTTTCTTTAGTAATATAAAAAAGATTCGGCTGAAAGAAATAATTAATCCCATCTTAAGAAATATTAGAGATATTTGGGGAAAATATAAGAAGAAATTAATGCCGGGAATTTCCCCTCTGTCCCCAGTGGTTATAATCGATAACTTCCCAGGTAATTTGAGAGGAGAATTGGAGGGGTTATTAAGGGGGAAAAAATTATTAAATTGAAAGATTGGGTAATGAAAATGACCAATAAAAAACAAATAGAAGAAATATTAATGGGTCAGGAAAATTTATGGTTTAAGAGTATGCAATTGGAACAGTGGACAGTTAAATGGAAGAAGCAAAATAAGGAGTGTAGAAAGGAAACAAGCTTTGAAAAGTTAATTGAGGTTAGACAGAAGATGGGAGGAAATAAAATGGATAGTAGAAGTAAAAAAGGTTTAATGAGCGAGATTTATAAGATATTAGTGGATGAGGATAAGGGGTATGAAAGCTTGAAAATTATCTGGGAAGAGGATTTGAAAATTCAGATCAATGGGGACAGCTGGAGAAAGATCTGGGAATCAAGAAATTTAAAGTTACTTTCTATAAGGATAAAAGAAAATCAGTATAAAATTATTTGGAGATGGTATCTCACTCCGGTAAGATTACATCAGATAGATAAGAAGGCATCAAGTTATTGTTGGAGGGGTTGTCAGGAACTGGGGACATATTACCATATGTGGTGGACTTGTGAACATGTTAAAAAATATTGGGAGAGAGTTTTTAAGGAGATAAATGAGATAGTGGACAAAAAGGTAGAGGCAAGTCCAAAGATAGCTTTATTGGGTTTATTTGATAAAGAATATGGTAATAATAATAATAAAGAATTAATAAATAATCTCCTGACACAGGCAAGACTTATGATAGCCAAAAATTGGAAAACGCAAGGGGATTATTGTATGGAAGAGTGGTATAAAGGAGTGTGGGATATTGCTATTAATGACAGATTAACTTGTGCAATGAAAGTAAAGATAGGATTAACTAAAAAGAATGATTTTGGAAGGATTTGGGCTATGTTTCTAGAATATGTTTTAGAAAAGGGGAGAGGATATACACCGTCTAAAGAATCAATGCAGTTTTGGGGAATTTATAAGCAATAGGGTTAGAAGGTCTCGGGGGGAAGGGAGCACGGGGGGTTGTTGAGGCTTTTGTATTGTGTATTGTTATGTTATATGTAGAAATCAATAAAATTATTTTTTTTAAAAAAGAAATATATGTACACACTTGTTTGCCTAATGGATATTTTGGAAGAGAAGATGTAACAGCATGAAGACACTGCAGAATCGGGAAATAATTTTCATGGTAAGTATGCAGATCTTGCAGCAATCCCTGCGCTGCTTCCTAAAAAAATATAGAAAAATTCCTGATTAGTCTATTACTCACTACATCAGTCAATACAGAACCACAGTACTATTGTACAGCTACAGTGCAATTCTATACATATCTAGTCAGAAGTAAATTCCACTGAGTTCAATGGGATTTACTTCCAGGCAAGTGTATATAGAATAGCAGCCTTTGGCGACATGCTGAAATGCCAAGAAACTCCTTTAAAAATAAATTCCTTGTCCTCAAGAGAATAACCTTGAAAATGTACTAGTAGTGACAAAAGCAAAAAGAGAAATAGAAATAAATCCCAAAGATATTATGAATTCATAATTATGTTTCCTTGGAAACTTTCCAGACTTTGGCTTTTAGTGCTATCAATGGAAGCATCTCGTTTTTTCCAATCTGATATTTTAATGTACTAGAGCTTCGTTGAACATAGCTAAGGTGTACTGAAGTACATTTTGTGAATGACTGATAAATCAAACAGGTAGCAAATTTGCTTTACTTAATTGTTATGTAAGTAATGTCAGGGCTTGTATCCAAGCTTGCACAAGTGGATGTCCACTTGTGTAAACTGCCCTTACTGGTTTGGGGGTATTCCCACTTCTGCTGCAGCCCCTTACATCACATCTCAGGCATTTCTTGAGTGTCTCTGACTCTCAGGAGAGACTGTGTGTCTGTGTGCTATGCATGGGTGCACAAAGAATTTCACTGGCATGGAAGGGGTAGGAAAGTCCCACTGTGTGAGCAAATTTCCATTTGCATTAGTCTGGGCTTGCATGGCTTGAATCCAAAGATCCCTTCTGTAAGTGGAAGGCACTTCTTTTAGCAAACTGGGGCTTTCCTATCCTCTTGTCTCACTGCAACCCTTCCCACAACCTGAACGTTAGGAGCCATCAGATAAAATTCTCTGCCTGTCCCTGACAGCAATGTGGGCATAGATGAGCTTGCACACAGAGATCCAACTATTGATTAAAGAAATAGTAAAAGGACTGGAAGCTGTCTCTTACGGGGTAAAACACCAAGCACTTGTATATTTTATGCCTGGCCTACCTTTGCTGCTGCACTGAACTACTAAAGTAGGATCCAGTTCTTTCCTTAGGCTGGTAAGGAAAGACTGTCATCTATATTTAATCATAGAATTGATTTAGCACTTTCAGCCTACTTAACAACAGAGCTTTAACATGTGATTCATGTCTTTTAATTTTGATGGGGGTTCAAAGAGATTTTTTTTTTTTTACATTCCAAAATGTGGGCTCTGGAGGTAAGGGCTGAAGACAGGAGGAGGGGAAGATTGTTAGCAGAATACACAGGAAGGCCAGATAAAATAAGATCTCCTTGGGATGGAAATATCTAAAACGGAGATTGGGAATGAATGTTTGGAGAAACAAAGTTGTCGAGTCAGTGAAAAGTTACTTTAGAATAGATCACCAACACAAGTGAAGAACTAAATATTTTGTGAATTCATTTCCAAATTAATTCAAAACAATAATGATATATATAGTGACAAATCCAGCATGGAAGGCTTCTTACCTATGAGAAAGATACACGCAAAATAAAGAACGATTGTTTATATTCTGCCATTATTACAAAGCACACAACATGCTCCACTGATATGCAATAGAAACCTTACAATGAATAAATGTCAGCCCTGGCCACGATGACAAATGCCTTAGTTACATCCCATTTGGATTACTGTAACGTGCTCTACATGGGGCTGCCTTTGAAGAGTGCTCAGAAACTTCAACTGGTTCAAAGAGCTGTGGCCAGATTGTTGACCGGGGCTGGTTACAGGGAGCATACAACTCCCCTGTTAAACAGCTCCACTAGCTTCCGGTTTATTTCCGGGTACAATTCGAAGTGCTGGTTATCACCTATAAAGCCCTATACGGCTCAGGTCCATGTTATCTGAAAGACCGTATTCTCCCGTATGAGCTTGCCCGTGCTCTAAGATTTTCTGGGGAGGTCCTTCTCTCAGTCCCACCAACATCCCAGGCACGCCTGATGGGTACACGAGAGAGGGCCTTCTCTGTGGCTGCTCCAAGGCTCTGGAACTCCATTCCTACGGAAGCCAGACTGGCTCCCTCTGTGCTGCACTTCTGGAGGCAGGCAAAACCTTTTTTATTCCAGCAAGCTTTTTGAAATATTCTGGACCTATGTTAATGTATGGTTTTGTTTTTCAAAATTGTTACTGCTTTAAATTTTTTTAAATGTTTTTAATTTTACTGTAGGTTTAATTCTATTTTAACTTTTGTAAACTTATATTTATATGTTTTAATTGTACATGTTTTAACTTTATGAACTGCCTTGAGTCCCAGCCCTGGGAAAAAGGCAGGATATAATAATAGTAATAATAATAATAATAATAATAATAATAACAACAACAACAATAAAAGATCAGGCCTAGGATTTAAACATCTAAAATACAAAATTCCAAATGTTTTGCCACAAAACATGTAAAGAGGGTTCGTGGTGAATAATTCCCCAGATTGTTTGGGCTAGATTGAATGGCAAATAAATCCCAAATTACTTCTGCTTGACTGTATTCCTAGTATTTCTATTTAAATAATTTAAACAGATTAACAACATCCTGTAGTAACTTAGTTTTCAACTCAAGCTGTGCCCTGTGTGTAGCTAACAGATCTGAAGTTAAACCTGATCTCCTGGTAGCTGACAGATCAGAAGCTGAACATTTTCTCCTGTCCAGAACAGACCTCACTGTTCTTTCTATAAAGATTAACAAATGAAAAGTATGCACACAGATAGTTAAGCCCTTAAAGCCTTACCATGTATAGGGAATAACAAACTACATAAATCTTTGGCAGAGGCAGAAGACTTAGTACCATAACAAAACAAGCTGGCAAAAAATACTTGTAATTCATAGATGAAGAGGCTGGTGTTCTGAGGAGACAGTACATTGTTTTATTCTAGCAGAATTATCTAATCATCTATCATCCCATCACACAAATTTCACTTTGGAGAACTTCACCCCACCACCATCACCTGCAAATTTAAGAAGGAAATCCATTTGTGTGTCAGTTCCCCTAAATTTAGTCGATACATTTGACACATAATTTTGTGCTATGGTCTTGTATTTGATGGTGCTGGGCTCTTTCTGACAGGTTTTTCTATTAAGTTCAATGGTTGTTATAACTCTGAAATAAAATGTGACAATTCCCAAAGAAGGAAGATTTAATTCAGCTTTATGAAACCCTTATCTAAGTTAGAAAAATGCAGCACTGAATCATTGGTATTTTTACTGCTATGTTTTGCTACTCTGTCTTTCTGCAGCTGACATTTTTAGCAGATCAAGATGAACTCAAGTCTCCATAGACTTAGGAGGAGAATCCTTCAAAAACTAATCCTTTACTTCTAAGACAGCAGAGCAGCATTTGAAAGTGCATGAGATTTAAGTATTTTTGAAGATTCTGCTTTAGTTGGGGTGGGTTTTTTCCCCCTTCCGCTTGATTTATAATTTTTTGTTTGATAGAGGAAAGGTGAAAAACCTGGAAAATGTCACATCAGAAATTGACATGCTAGTAAGACCAAGCTCCGAGTAGCCAGTAATTCATGTATCCCTCAATATTCAGTTTACTTTGCTAGGGTTGGACCCGGGAAATGCCCTCCACAAGAGAAAGGGACCTAAACTGAGAGCAAGGGCTCTGCTCACGCAAGGTCCCTCTGCGTTTTTTTCCACAAACAAGCCATCATGAGAACCCATGGCTTATAGTAGGGTTGTTTATGGTGGCCTGTTATGACATCTGAACCAGGTAGGGAGCTCCTCATGACCTCACTAGTGTCATTGCCATTCTCCCTCATCTGTTCTTAGGGCCCTCCTCCTCAGGATGGTTTTGTATTTTTTTTTAAAAAAAACTGTTTCAATCCTGCGCAAGTGCACAGGACTGAGTGTCTGCTGCTAGGAATTTTATGTAAGTTTCCCCTCTGTTTTACTGCTCTGCCTTGAAATTTGTGCAATTTCCCCCTTAGTTTTTCTGTTATGGGTTTCGAAGTCACGCTAAGCTACCCTGCAACCATCCACGGTAACAACCCACCATGGCTTAGTATGACATGCTGTGTTTATGTACATTCTGACTCTGGATGTTTCTTATCTTTTTGTATCTAGGACCACCTTTTTATTCACTAATTTCTTTCCCTGCCTATTATTGAAATACCAAGCATGGACCTTACTATGGCACAATGTGCACTTCTTCACTTAAGCCATGTGTCAGAATCTTATGTCACAGCTGGTAGAAAACAGTTACTGGACTATGGGCAGTATCCAACACTCCCTGTCCTCAAGTGGGGCCCACTGCTGCTTCCATTCTTTGAGCAGCCTACCTTGCTAATTGCATTGCATAAACGGCACCTACCGCTTGCAGAACAGAGATTTAGTGTTTCTTGGAGCAAGCCCTGAAATGAGCAGAAATGCTCATTGCTGGAACAGGGCAGGTTGGTGGAGCTCCCTTATGTGAGCTCTGCCAGCCTGCCCCGTTCCAGAAATGAACATTTTCACTCATTTCAGGCTGCCTCTGAAAGTACTAAATCTTTGTTCCACAAGTGGTGGGTGGGGCTTGCAGAAGGGAATTGGAGGGGCTGGCTGCTTGCGGGCTGTCACCATTGGATACTGCTCATATATCTCTTTGAACAAATTGCCCCACGGTTTTTAGCTTTCAGGTGCACAGATTGTAAAATGTTACTTCTTTTGTAGTTCACAATAAAAGAGAGAAAACAGAGCGAGAAGTTCAATTACTATAACAGTACCTAATTTTACATAACACTGTCACACATTCCCTCTAATTCTCAAAACTGTTCCACCTTTTCAGTCTATATATCAAAATGAATTCTGACCATCTCTCTTTGTACACGTATTTGGGATATATGTTTCCAGATTGCATGGCCAGAATTCAATGCAGTATCTACATCCTTTAAAAATAACTATAAAGCAGTTTCATTTTCTCATATATTTTTAAAGCAAATCTGCACTTATTTATTTCAGACCACATATATTATTTTCAGTCCTCTCAGTGACTGACTGACTGACTGACTACCATTAGTTAAATCCCCAGTGACAGATATAAATAGTTTAGAGTTAGCACTGAGGTATACATACTACTAATAGAAATCATATTTGTCTCCCACTCTTCCCCATGGGAACACAGAGTGGCCTACCAGATTATTCCATTTTTATTCTCATAATAAAACTTTGAAGTAATTTTGGCTCAGTGACAGTGCCTAATCTAAGATCACTACATGAGCTCTGAGGTCTCCACAGTTCACGTCCAGCACTCTAACTACTATACTGCACTCCATCAAGTATGTAGTCCACGAGGGGCCCCTCACACGCCAATGTTCACTAGGACACAAATGTCTACAAACTTTAGTATGTAGCTTCTTCGCATGATTACTAGTTAATTACTCTCAGTTCCTGGCAATTAGAAAAGTTCTAACCAACAAGCAAACCACATGCCAAAAAATTGTTGGCTCAGTTCAGAAACACAACAGTACATTTATCAACATGCTAATTAGAAGTAAATCCTAAAGGGAAACTCTGCTTTTTGACAAAAGTTCTCCTACAGAAGGTTCCAAAGCCTTAATCCATGCAGTTAGGATCAGGAGTGGGGCTTAGTGAATCCATTTTCTTCCCATCCTTCCCCCTTACTACAAATAAAAGGTAACACCTAAAATCAGGAGACCCTATGTACAATGAGAGAAAGGGGGTGAAAACCACCCCTGATTTCATTGTGATTTTCAAACATACTCCCAAAGTGCAGATAATTAGTGGAATCTTTGTTCAGAGAAATTTCTACCATGCAGCTATTATATCTGCTGATGGAACTGCTTCAGGGTTTGTTATATTCTTTTACTGCAGAGACTGTGAAACACTTAAAAGTTTTACAGTTGAACCTTGCTTGAAATCCCAGTGACAAGTGTCCAATTATGAGAAATGGTTTATAAGGTTATTTTTGCCATTTATTCTAGTAAATATTCCAACACAGAATTTTGCTTGTACACAATATTCATATTAATCATTTAGCTTGAAAACTTTGCGGTGAGAAAGACACACAACACTTTTCTAGGCAAGTATATTGAAATGCAAATGATTTTAATCACATGTACAGCGTTGTACATGGCAAGGTATTAGCAAAACCAGAGCTAGAATTTAATTTCTTGGGCTTAAGAAAAGTATAAGTAGTTTGTTTTTAGGCTATTACGGTTTTAATTTTTGTATATTGTTTTTTAAATGTTCAATGTTTTTAATTTTTGTAAACAGCCCAGAGAGCTTCAGCTATGGAGCGGTATATAAATGTAACTAAATAACTAAATAAATATAAAATAGAATACAAATGCCTTAAAATAAGATGGACAAGACAGACACAATTTGAATTTCTGGTTTAGGTTCACATTATTGAATGAGCGATATAAAAGACTAAAACAGAATGTAATTCTTCTGTAACATATTTCTTTACATAGAAATATTGGAGGACTTCGTATCACAGATTTTTAAAATCTTAATCTTTACCTTTAAACATTCATCATCTGTCAGCAGTACAGTCTGCTTGTTTGATACTTGACTTTCCACAAACCTGAAGACAGGGGGAGAAAAAACTAGTTTCAAAAAATGTTAGTGTACAGTGTTGTTTTAAAAAGTGCTTTCTTCAGGAAATCACTCTATTGTGGTATTCTGGAACTTCAGGAATCTTCCAGTTTTTCATTAGGTGAGTGGCTTCTCAAAATGATTACTTGTTGAGAGTGTAACTTTGTAATTATTTCCTTAATTTATATTTACTAGATTTTCTTAAATTTTGCACAACCCAAAATGATTTGACAAAGGCCAGGATTGTTCTCAACTCCGAGCTTCTTCTCATTGCTATTATTATCAAAGGGGAAAAAAGAGGACAAGTTACGTTGCTATATGGAAGGCACATAAAGACCCAACCTTGGACCAGTGAAAATCCTGTCAAAGGCACTCCTCCATTTCATGCTATTCTGAAGGCAAATTGATTTTCAGTTTGAAATGCAGCTAGCCTCTTCAGCAAATATGTTAATGTGCACATGCACAATCAGTCCCTCAGGCATGGGTAGATCCAGTGGAATACAGCCATTTTCTGGAAACAAGATTCCATGCCAAGTTCCAGAGTCCACTCTGCACAGTACACATGCAGCCTCACAACCTTACATGAAATCATACACAACTACAATATTTACATATTCAGTACGCAAGACAGAACTTCAAAAGAATTTCAGCTAAAGATAGGCTTATGTACAATAGCTAATTTTAGATTTTTACCTTCTAAAAGATGACAATCTTCGAATATTTTCACACTGACTGTGTGATAAAAAATTTACTCTCTTCTTAGCTTCTTCCAGCTCACAGCACAGCACACTGAGTGGGTGGGAATAAAAATGCTCCAAAAGAGACAGCTGTAGAAACAAGGTTTTTAAAATGTATGACTCTGAGATTTTAAAGGGGTTTGTTGTTCAAAACAAACAAAATTTCATCAGCTCTTAGAAAAATAAATTGATGATCTGTATTAGTATTACGAAACTGAAACCATACGTATTATATTTCATTATGGCTGTAAATTAGGTCACAGAATTAGGTAGCATTTGCCTCTTCCCCCATTTTTCCAGTGGAAAATGTCCACTGGATCAAAAGACTCCCAATTAGGGAAAAAGCTCTATTGTCCACATGTGGCTTATGCTGGATCCAAACTTCTAGTGACTGCATAAATTTTCAATATGCAACAAGTTGGAATATTATTAAACCAGCCCTTTAAAGTGTATACAATTGATTACAAAATGGATCACAAGTCTGTAGAATATTCACTGAAACTGCTATACTACAGAAAAAAGCACACATCACCCTTACTCCGTGTAATTTTGTTGAAAGATTGCTTTATCGATCCATTCTTTTAACAGTTTGCAAAATTTATCATTCCACAAAAATCTTTCCTACTATTCCCTATCACTTTCTTCTGCCTGAGATTAATTAGACAAACCACTGTTGTTGCATTTCAATCCTATGAGACTCATGCACAGTCCCCAGTTCAACTAGAAATTGTATCCTAACAACCTGTCCTAGGTGCAAAAGCTTCATTATCCACTTGGAGCTTTGTTGCCTGTAGCACCTTCCCATTTGTTTAATTGTAGGAAGCAGAGCCAAACAGCCACATGCACATTCACTTGAAAGTGCAGACCTGCTGCCTCCATTTAAATAAGTGGGGCTCCCTTTGCGGACAAGAGACAAAATCAGAGTTACTTGCTTTGTTTTTGTTTTCTACTTTGTATTTTATTATTTTACTAGTGAACAGTTCTGGATTTGCACAGATTGGAACAGCCCTTCGTTTTATACAGTGAAGCTTCAAGTAAAGTTCTGCAGCTGCCAGAGTTGGACACAATTGTGCTTGCTCCATCTGAATGAGGCCACAGCCACTGGCACCTCCAGGAATGGCCCCTGCCATGATGCATCCCCATAGCCTCCCGGGAACGTGGTCTGCTCACTCCATTCCTCTGGGAGGGAAGGTGTCCGACAGCAGTTGGGATGGGGCAGCTATATAACTCTATCCTTTAGACTACGCCCTCCTGGCATCAAACTATATCAAAAGCAAAACTATGAGCTGGTTAGGGAAATCTTGAAGATGGTACTGCATAGGCTGACCATATGAAAAGGAGGACAGGGCTCCTGTATCTTTAACAGTTTCATAGAAAAGGGAATTTCAGCAGGTGTCATTTGTATATATGCAGAACCTGGTGAAATTCCCTCTTCATCACAAAGTTAAAGCTGCAGAAGCCCTGCCCTCTTTTGTACATGGTCAAGAGACAGGGCTCCTGCAGCTTTAACTGTTGTGATGAAGAGGGAATTTCACCAGGTTATGTATGCATACAAACAACACCTGCTGAAATTCCCTGTCCTTTGCAACTGTTAAAGATACAGGAGCCCTGTCCTCCGTTTCATATGGTCACCCTAGTACTGCAGGCTTCAAACATGTTTGAGTTTTAAAATCCAAATAACCCTGAGGTGCACGCTCCTAGGTGCCCTTAGCATGCATGCCAAGTTTCAAATTTATAGGTTTCACTATCTTGGAGCTATGGGGCTGAAAGTCAGATAGACACATTCTTCTTCTTCTTCTTCTTCTTCTTCTTATTATTATTATTATTATTATTATAGAAGACTGCATTTGGGTGAAATGCAACAAATGGCCTTCTATTGACAGAATTGCTTTTGTCAGCAAAACAGGGAGGGCAGCAATTCCTCCTCCCCACTGCACCCCCATGCTCCTCAAAATCTGCTCTGGAGGGCTGGGAAACCATTTGGAGTAGATTTGGAGGGTATGGGAACTGCAAGGGGGGGGAAAGAGGAAAGGAACATTTCTGTTGCATGAGTGGAAGTCTGCTCGCCCAACTTTAGATGCAAACTTCTGATTATATTTTATTGTATTTGTATTGTTGTTAGCCTCATTGAGCACCATTTGGTGGAAAGGCAGGATACAAACTGAACAAATAATGTTCTGCATGAGCACTGGTGTCCATGCAGGGCTCTGGAGTGGTTAAGTGGTAAGTGTGCAGGAATGGACGGCCTTGAGGTTAACGCTATCATAAAAAGATACTTCAGTTTGATGTGGGCACACCAAATAGGGACTTTTGGGTTGTGGCACTACAAGTTCTCATCCCTGCTTACCTGAAATCCCTTGATGAAGTTCTGAACCGAGAAATCGTGGTATAAAAATAGGTTTATTAGCACTTGCAGAACTTTCTCGCTAAGTTTAAAGGGAAATTGGTTTGTCAGAAGTAGCTGAAGTAGAGAAAAGCAAAGATTAACACATTCTTTCTTTTTGCAATATGTTTACATATATTATGACAATTATTTTCAGTCTGTTTTCTGTTTTCCATGGAATCCTAGAATTCCCCTGAAGTTTATGGGAATTTTTCAATGAATTCAGTAATGGCAGATGCGCTTTTCTGAATTCTTTCACTATCTCCTTTCATTCTACACAGTTAGGGATCCCCCCCTTAAAGTATACTCTGCATTTATATGGAGAAAATGGAGGCCAAATAAGCCTCGCCATAGTTTTATGTAAACGAAGTGTGTCCCCCCTAGAATATGGCCCAGAAACAGGGCAGGGATGTGGAACCTCCAGCCCAAGAGCATCTCCCACAGACCCCACCCCTTCCCCCTCCAGCCCTGATAGAAAACACACTTATCTCCAATCATTGATCAGAGTTAAGAGCATGGATTTCTCGGCTGAGTAATGAAAAATAGCCTTTTTTCAGCACTGTGCAGGGAAACCTCTTATCTCCAATCAGTAAATGGAGATAAGAGGGCACTTGAAGGCATTTAAACTTTAAATACCCTACTCTTTAAAGACATTTAGAATGTAAAGGTATTTAAAGAGCACGGTATTTAAAGCAGTCCTGTAAGGTGGTGTGGGATCCTGAAGTTTGTTTCAAAAGTCTGTTTCTGTGGCTTATTTCTGAGAAGATCTGAATAGAACTGAGCTGTGCTTTGTATGCCTGAAACATGTTGTACTTGCACTTACTCTTGAGTAGACATTCATAGAATTGAACTATGCTTTGCAGGCTTGGTGGGAAAATTACCAAAACGGTATAAATTTATCTGGCCCTAGCCACTTTGCTTTGTCTTCACCTCTGCTGGAACGTGGTCCCCAAGACCCTTCCCAAATTGGAATTTGGCCCCTGGACTGAAATTTGTCTGCCACTGAATTCCTGGGGTTCAATGACGGACACATCAATGGAGAAAGTATTCCCTTGAAGTAGAAAGTTTGGAAAACTTATCAAAAGGAATATATAGAGAAAATAATTATATAGTTTTATTGACAAAAAACACCTATATCTAAAATTGTATACTTTATTTAAATATCTAGCTTGCTCCATCCCAAGGTCTCAGGAGGGACAACTACTGCTGTAATTTAGTTAAAATTGGGGATTTTTAATTTTGAAGGGACAGGACTTAGGCAAGTACTGAATTCTCCCACCAAACCAATGCACTCTGTTAAACTGCCCTTTTAAAAATGAAACAATACATTTATTAACATCCCCCATGAACTTTTCTAGTTAATAAAGGCAGTTACCTTGTCAATTACTTTAGTCAAGTGCTCTTTGGAAGAAAGAGTCTGGAAGAGTTCTATACATAACAAAGAGGAAACCGAGTGAGGAAGTAACTTGTGGATAATCATTGGAGAGGTGGCAATTCCAAAAATGAGCACCAGTGGGAATTCATGTATACAATGACTAAGGCACATGGGAGAGAAAAAAAACAGGGGGGGGAGTGAGATTTCTATGTAACAATCAAGGGGCAATACATTTCAACCCTATGCATGCTAGCTTGCAAACAAGATAGATTTTATCTTTTCGGTGCTCTGTAGTCCTCCAGACACCATTTTGTTTTGTAAAGTAAAAAAAAAAGTTAATTTCTTCATTTGCTTTTCATTTGTCTGGCACACTGTGGCCTGTGGGAGTTCTGGGAGGTGAAAATAGCACCCGGACTTCCCAAAACTGTCTAGCCCTGCTACAGTGCCTAGCCTATAATTTACGCTTCACAGGCGAAACAGAGTAACCCCAGCTTGCATTTGAACTTATTACAAAAGGGTTTTTAAAAAGCCAATATGAGTAAAAATTATCAATGAATTTCCTTTAGAGATTGGACTGGGATATTTGTACTCTCCTGTCATATTACCTGCTGATAATTATGAAGTCTTGCAGAACTTTGGTTGTGAAACTTTCCATGTCCTTGAAAATAACAACAACTGGAGGAGTCTCCCAATGTCTGGATGAGAATGTTCTTTTTTTGCATGAAGTTTCAGTATCAATTTTCTTCAAAACCTAGTGCGTATGTTGAAAAATAAGTTGGAGGGGGGAAGAAGAATTAGCATATTGCCCCAGGGCATGGTGTGAGCCTTACTGAATCTAATCAGGAATGGAAGACTGCCTTGAGTTCCATCACAGAAGGAAGTTTGGATATAAAGGTAATCACTCAATTAAAAGGAAAACTGCAAAGCAACAAACAAAACCCCTTTCAGAAAAAGACTGCATCTTCTGTTAAGGTTGGTACTGTATTTTTATTCCAGCAAGACTATCCGCAGCAACAAAAAATGGTTTGGTCTTGCGGAGGAAGGAAGACCATTCCCTCTATTTCTAAAGTGTGATGTCCATGTTTTGACATTCCAGGATCCTAAAGGGGAGTGGGAGAAGGATAAGGTAATAGAGGGACACTCTCTAGCAACAGTAGAGTCTCCTTACCCTGTAGAAAAAATGTGTTTGTGTGAAAGTGCATATGTGGAAATGTCTCCTCCCCCTGCCTCCCCCCAAAGGGTTACAACTGTGTACTTCCCCAGCAGAACAAGACAGCATGCAAGCATTAGACCAGAGTCTAGAGGGGCAAAGAGAATCTGGGATGGCTGAGTAGGAAGTGAATGCAGCTAGCTTGCCACTTAACTAATACAAGGAGCTGCCCAATTCCACTCCTGCCTCCAATCGCTTCAAAACTGAAGGCTCAGCCTTCTTTTCCTACAGAGCTCATCATGGGTCATTTAACCCACAATGAGCTGTGGTGCTGCAGGCGGAACTTTACATATCCAATCCCCGCTTGGGAGTTGTAGTATTGTGTGGACCCGGTGAGTGTGGGTTAAACAACCTTCACATAACTCATGGTCTGTTCTAGTGACTGGATACACAAATGGCAGCCACACAGCTGCAGACTCACTGTGGGTTAAGTAATACACAGTGGGCTGCCATGTTGTGCAAACCTGCTCAATGTGCCCCTGACATTGCTCAGAGGAAAGTTCCTGAAGTCACTGGGATCAGAGGAAAGTTCTTTCTGACCCTAACCCCTCATTCTACGACAACTGATTTGTCACAAGTGGAAAGGCTGGGCATAGAGTATTCTAGTTCCCTTGCCTTTCCTGTTATAATTCCTTGAGGGTCCCTACTTGTACAATGAATCTTTCTTTTTAACTACAAGATGTCACAGTTCCTTGGTTTTGGTTTTTTTAATCAAAGCAGCAGCTGCAATTTACACATTACTAGATTAATTGATAGCAATATCATTTTGCTTTAATTTAAAAATTCAGTTTTATTTTTCCTCCCTAAAAATCCAAAGCACACATTGCCACAGAAGAAAAAAATATTTTTGCTGCCTAATAAAATATAAAAATAAAAATACGGTGGTCCCTACTGCTCACAGAATTCAGTTAAAAATAAATAAAAACATGCTCGGGAAAAATGGCATCTGTAGTAGCTACAGAGCTTTGAAAGGGTCAAAATTAGTTTGATAGCAAGCCAACTATAATCCTTTTAGTGCTCCACAGCAGCTATAGATGCCGTTTATATTTTTTAAAAATATTTTTCAGTGCTTGCAGATGGGGGTTGGTTCAGCCACCAGATCTCTTGCAATTGCTTACCCCTGCTCTAAAGGAATGTCTACATATCTATTCAACACAATCGACAGGTTTGCACTTCACCCTGCAAGTCACTCTGCAAATATGCCACAGTTGTTTGTTTGTTTGCTGAACAACCCAAAGTATGCCCATTAAATGACTGCACTTGCTGTGGCTTGTTCTCCCCCTTCTTCCCTCTCAGTCCTACAGCCTGCTCCGGCATGTATCCCAGCCACCATCGCGGCAGAACCTGTCTTGGGTCTTCGCACCTGCACCGCCATGCTCTGATTGCTACCCTTTTCATTCCCCATCTGATTTTTTAAAAAAACGTTGGTGCTTCAGCAGTATGCAAATGTATCCATAATGTATCCAGAGCACACTTTCATTCATTGGATATGTGTAACCTCGCCATGTCAATTTCCTTGTATGTTTCAGTGGTCAAAGGGAGCAAAAGTAGAGCAGGTAATATACAAGGAAATTGACAAGGTAAGACTTCATATCGGCTAAGTTGCACACAGTTGCAAAGGACCAGGGTAGAAAGAATAGTAAGAGAAAGGAGGGACCCAGTAGCACAATTCAGAAACACTAAAAAAGGGTGGGTGGGAATGCAAATGGAGTAAGTGCACTAAAAGGGGAGGGGGGGACAACAATATTTCCCCCTTGGCAATGTAATCCTCTCACTTTTTAGTGTTGAACTGACACTTTTCAGCATCCTCCTCCCATTCAACACTTCCCTAAATCTCCAGTTAGTCCACCCCTCACATAAATAATAATAATAAAAAATTACAAACATATTTGCGTACACCTGAAGCACCAAACAAAATTTAAAATTAAAAAGCTGGCAAATGAGTGATGGAGGGGCAATCTCTGGAAACAAAGGCTGGAGGTGGCACTGACAAGATCACAAAGAGCGGCACAGGCTTTTTACCCACTCTTGCCAAATGGCTCTTTAGCCGATCCTGGCAACCCGGGATAAAATCGCTCTCCTGATTCAGATGATACAACAACCCACCATGGGTATGAACCCTACAACAAGCCATGGGTTCTCACAGTGGCTTGTTCATGAAAATTTAGCCACATGGTGGAGAATGCACCAGGTTCAGATGACATGACAACCTACCATGGTGAGTTGCTGTATTGTGAGAACCTAGTCAATATTCTTACTATCCATGCCTCAAAGAAAGCTATTTGGCCACTTAGGGCAAAGGAAGGAGAATTCTGGAGTGGGTATTAAAACTGGAAAATAGTTCTGCTATATAAATTGGCAATTCTGAAGCTTACCTTGGTTGTGTTCCTATACCACTCAGTAAGAGAAGCCACAGAGCAGCGAATCCTATTTGGGGAGATCTTGGAAGATTCTTCCTCTTCAGATGAGTCCACATCAACATGGCAGTCCATCAGCTGAATCATCATCTTCTGCAGAAGGTGTTTTATGCCTTCACAACACAAATATACCCACACAGATATTTAAAGAGATAGCCAGAATGCCAGAGTTGTGTGCATTATTTTGAAAGAAAAAAGGGAACTGTATATTTCTCAGTATTATCTGATTTTATAGCATCACATTAACTTTTACATATGGATTCCCCAAATTAAACAAACAATCCTGAATCAAGGCAATCCAAAGTCTACACCAAAGGAAAAACAAATTCTTCAACAGGAATTGTTTGAAATGAAGTACAATTGACTTATAATGCACAATTTAAAACATCATAACTCAGGGTAGAATCTGTGTGTTGCATGTAAAAGGTTCAAGTGGCGGCACAGGTAGTTAAAGATCTCAAGCAGCAAAGCTGGGGAAAGCAGAGGTGCTTAATATATAACTAGTGCACCTGCCAGTCTAGAAAAAACAAAAGGAGTCGTACAGAAAGTCCAGGGAATTTCAGAATATTATCTGAAGTGCTGCCAACCCTGGTACATGATTATAAAGAATCCATAAGGTATAGAAAAGTACTGTGTCTCTCATATGCCCTTTTCTTCTCCATGCCCTCTTCCTTGCAAATGAAAATGGGCTGGATCCAGCATTTCCTTCCATTGGAAGTAGCATCTGGGGGGAGTGGCCTAGCAGGACATGGAGTAGAATCGAAACTTTCTTGCTCTCATAAGAAGCAATGAAATATTTACAAAATCCCTAATTTGGAGACGATGGATTTTTGATTAATGACTTGATTTCGGGTCCGGAAGCCTTACTGCATCTGCGGTGTGAAAAGCAGTTGGATTACTGCTATAACGGCAGAGGAGGAAACGAAACTATCTTGGAGGAGGGAACGGGAGCTTGACAGAGTGCCAACTGACGGTAATTAACGGACTTAATTGGAAGCTGCAAGGTTAAGATAACTTTAGAGAGAGAGGTGGAACTGATTTATGTGGGAAAAGTGACTTTTAACCTCCAGTTGAAGGAGCTAGAAGCCGAAGCGCAATTGTTGATTTGAGCCCAGACGAGGGAGGTGAATTTATGTGTTAAGCTTTATGAAAAGAAAGCAAAAAGGTCTTAAATCCAGTGCCCCCGCCTGGAGCAGAGGATTGAAGGATCACCCCTCCGATAGAAACTGGCAGCGTCTTGTGAAGGCTGCTGGAACTACGCCAGACAATATGTCAGACAAGCAGCAGCAATTGGACAAGACAGGGAAACTCCCTGTCCACTCCGGAAATACTAAATATGGCACAGCTCCTAAAGCTGCAGGTGCAGTACCAAAACCGGCCAAAGAGAGTCAAGCAGAGTCCTCAGATGATTTAATGAGTAAAATTCAGAATGTGATGGAGACTGCTTTATTAAAGCAGGAGGAAAGACTAATGCAAAGAATTAAGGACTCACAGCAGGAATTTATGGTGGACCTTCAAACTGTGGTGGATAATATGGAGAGAATGGAGACGAATACGAAGAAGCTGCAGGAAGACAGCAAGAAACAGGGGGACCATTTGAAAGAGGTGGACTGCGCTTAATTGCTTTGGAAGATCGGGACAGGAGAGTTACCATTCGAATTAGATCTTTTGGAGAGAGAGAGGGAGAGAGTCCTAAGGATTTAAGAGATATAATTTTGGCATGGATTAAGGAAATTGAACCTCAAGAAATCTGGGAGATGGCGGATATCGAGAGGATTCATAGAGTGGGTTATAAGAAGAAGGGGATGCTCCCAAGAGATATAATTGTCAAATTTGCTAATTATTACAAGAAAGAAAAGTTGATGCAAGCAATTAGACGTCAAGCCCAGCTGATGCTACAAGCAACATCAATTGAGGTTTATCAAGATCTATGCCCTCAAACGGTGCAGTGGCGGAAGAGTGTTAGACTGTGTACAGTGGCTTTGCGGAAGAGATCGATAACATATAGTTGGGGATACCCAGTCTTTCTGAGATTTATGTGGAAAGGGAAGCAACATAGAATAATATCGTGCGAGCAAGGGATGGAGCTTTTGGAAAAGCTGGGCTTAGTGGATCCCACGGTTGCTGGAGAAACAAACCAGGATGAAGGTGTTGGAGGGGAAGGCGGTCCTGATTGTCCACAGGAGGAAGGTGCCGTGGGTGGAAGCCGTCAATGAAGAAATATTATTGCAAAAGGGATAAGAAAAGATTATATGAGAGGGGAGGGTCACTTCTGCTCCGGGAATGCTGGGTTGCTTCTCCCCCCCCCCCCCGAAGAGTTCTAAGAATAATTGGGGCCATTGCCCAGGAAGGCCTGGTGAGGAGGGGGGTGAAGATGGGGGTAAATGTGGGTGGGTGGGTGAGGGAGGGGGGGTATGTGTATCACAAAGGGAGACCAATATAGAGATGTGGGTGAAAGAGAGAGATGGATAATAAATTAAGGGTTGCAACTCTAAATGTTAAAAGGGCTAGGAACTGTTATAAAAAGGAAGAGAATAGAAATGTTATTAAAAAAAGAGAAAGCTGATGTAATTTTTTTGCAGGAAACTCATCAAACAAAGGAGGGTGTAAATGAGCTTCGGATGAGGGAAGTGGGCGTTTATGAAAAGTCTTTTGGTACTTCTAAAGCGAGAGGTGTAGCGATTATAATTTCAAAAAAATGTGGTATAACTATACAAAGGGTGAAGAAGGATGAAGCGGGAAGGTTTCTGATAATTTCTTGCATGGTAGGGGAGGAGGAATATGTATTGATTAATGTATATGCTCCAAATGGAAAACAGATGGAATTTTTCGATGAAGTTTTCAATGCAGTAGGTGAAGTGGGTAAAAAGAATATTGTGATGGCAGGTGACTTCAATATGGTATTAGACAAAGGTAAAGACAGGGATAATATATTAAGAGATCTTAAGAGTGGTGGGAGGACGGGACCAAGCAAATGAATGGAGAGAAAAGAATTGATGTTTGGAGAGTATTAAAAGGGGAAGAAGGGAAATGTGCTTTCTACTCACCAAGGTTTAAGAGTTATTCCAAGATTGATTATATTTTTGTGTCAAAGAATATGATGTCTAAACTTCTAGACTGTGCTATAGGGGTAATTAAAGTCACAGACCATGCATTAATGACACTGGATATTAAAATGAAGAAGGATTACAAACAAGTTAAGAGCTGGAGAATCAATACAAGGCTATTAAATAATAAAAATATAGTGGAGAATATTAAAAAAGAAATGCAGGAAATATGGGAAATTAACGAAAAGGACTTAAACTCGCAGGGTTTAATATGGGACACTATGAAGGCTGTAGTAAGAGGGATTTGCATCAGGGAAATGTGTACCCTAAGAAAACAGCAAGAAGCACAAAATAAAAAGATTGAAAAGGAGGTAAGGGACTTAGAGGAGAAGCTAAGAGAGACAAAAGATAAACGCCTATTTGCCCAAATCCAAGCTAAGAAAAAATAATTAGAGAGAGAAGAGTTAGAACAAGTCCAGAGGGATTTGCTATATTTAAAGAGGGACTTTTTTGAATATAGTAATAAAAATTCGAAGATGCTGGCTAGGTCCACTCAGTCAAAAAAGGCTAAGAGCATGATAGGGACAATTAGAGATAAGACAGGGAGAAATTGTAATTTAATGAAGGATAAATTAAATATATTTCAGGAGTTTTATAGAGAATTATATACATCAGATATGGGATCACAGGTTAAGGTATTGGAATATGTAGAGAGGAACTGGAAAATAAGATTACAGGGTCAAGATAGGGATTATATGGAAGGCTTAGTTACTGAGAAAGAAATAGAAGGAATTATTGCTAAATTAAAAGGAGGGAAATCTCCGGGATTGGATGGTTTGGGGCCGGAATATTATAAAGTTTTTAGAGGAATTTTAATACCAAGATTTAAAAAATTATTTAATAGTATAATAGAAGGGGGAAAGACACCCCCCCCCATCGTGGGATCATTCCTTGATCATATTAATCCCGAAACCAGGAAAGGATCTGACTGATCCAGCATCTTATAGACCAATATCCTTAATAAATCAAGATTCAAAAATATTTACAGCAATAATGGCAAAAAGGATGAGTACGTTTATACATAAGTATATTAGAAAGGATCAATGTGGATTTATCCCAGGAAGGCAAATGCCTAATTTAATTGGAAGAGTTTTAAATATAATTAATACTATTAAAAAAGGAATTTAAAAGCAGGTTTATTAGCATTGGATATATTCAAAGCCTTTGATTGCGTGGAATGGCCAGCACTGAAAACAATTTTGAAAACATTTGGGCTTGGAGTTAAATTTATGGGAGTGATGGATCAAGTGTATAAAAATAATAAAGCAGAAATAATGGTTAATGATGAGTTAACGCAGCAGATTATAGTAGCCCGAGGAACAAGACAAGGTTGCCCACTTTCACCGATCTTATTTGCGATAGTGATAGAAATTTTGGCAAATGTTATAAGGGAGGATTCAAGATTGAAGGGGATAGGAGGGAAGGAGAAGATTAAAATAAATATGTTTGTGCATGACACATTACTGACATTAGAAGATCCCCTGAAGGTTGGGGAGCTGATTAAAGAGCATTTGAGAGAATTTGGGGAGATTACTGGTTTACAAGTTAATTGGGGGAAGTCAGAAATGATGTTATTTAATTATAGCAAAGAGGAGATGGAGGAAGGTAAAGTAAAGTTAGGTCTTAGGCTTAAAAAAGTAGTACGTTATTTAGGAGTTAATATTGCAAAAGATTTAGATAGGTTAGAGGAAATTAATTTTGCAAGTTTGAAAAAACAGGTAGGGGAAAGGTTAGAGGTATTGAATCAATTAAATCTTCAAATCTTGTATTATTTCTACACTTCTTATTTATCTTTTTCCATTCCTGTGTCCATTACCTAAGATTAATTTTTTGTTTAGAATGCTACCGATTAAAATATTAGATGTAGAGTTAAAGAGCTGGCAAAATATGATTAATGCTTATTGCAATGGAGATAAGAGAGCTAGGATTAATAAAGGGCTATGGTATAAGACACAAAAGAAAGGAGGTTTGGGACTTCCAAATATAAAGAATTATTATAGTGCTAATCAGTTAAGATATGTTATAAATAGTATATTAGGGGAGGAAGATTTAGAATGGTTAGAAATGCAAACAGGGGAACTAGATTTTAAATTGCAAAATATTTTTTTTAATAATAAAATTCAAAAGAAAGATTTGAGGGGACTGGACAATCCGTTGCTGAAAAACATTGTAGAGATCTGGGAGAAAGTTAAAGGGAAGTTAATACCAGGAGACTCTCCACTCGCCCCAGTGGTAGTTGTGGGAAATTTCCCAAGGAATTTAAAAGTAGAATTGGAAGGAAGTTTGAAGGGTCAGGAAATTATTAAGCTAAGGAATTGGATGGAAAGAATGACAGATAAGGTGCAAATTAGAGAGTTGGTAAAAGGACAAATGATAGCTTGGTTCAAATGCTTACAATTGGAAAAATGGACACAGGAATGGAAAAAGATAAATAAGAAGTGTAGAAATAATACAAGATTTGAAGATTTAATTGAATCAAGAGGAAAGAAGGAAGTAATTAAAACTAGAAAAGGTCTGACTAGCAAAATATATAAAACCCTGACAGAGGAGGCTGAATATCGAGATTTGCTTAAAATGATTTGGGAAGATGATTTAAAGGAACAAATTAATGAACATGACTGGGGGAGGATGTGGGATGCAAGAATGTTAAAGCTTTTGTCGATTAGAATTAAGGAGAATTATTATAAAATAGTATGGAGATGGTATTTAACGCCGGTAAGATTTCATCAGATAGATAAAAAAGTGTCCAAGAATTGTTGGAGGGGATGTCAGGAGGTTGGAACTTATTTCCATATGTGGTGGAGCTGTAAACATGTACAAAAATTTTGGGAAAGGGTGTTTAAAGAAATAAGTGAAATAATTGGAAGTAAATTGGAATTAATCCCAAAGCTGGCTCTACTAGCAATATGGGATAAAGGCAATGAGAATATAAATAAGAGAGAATTAATAAACAACCTCCTGGCTCCCGTCAGAATAATGATTGCTAAAAACTGGAAAGGGCAAGGGATATATACTATAGAAGAATGGTATAAAGAAATATGGGATATGGCACTTAATGATAAGCTAACGTGTAAAATGAAAATAAAGAGGGGAATGTCCAGTAAGGATGATTTTGGAGATACATGGAGTCTATTTTTGGAATATGTATTAAGAACGGGGAAGGGGCAAATACCTTCAAAAGAGTCTTTACACTTTTGGAAAGAAGAATAATGTATAATTGAAGGTCTCCTGGGGGGAGGAGAGCACGTGGGGTATGCGGTATGTATTGTATTTTATGTTGTTTTATGTTTATGTTGTATTATGTTGGGAAAAAAAAAAAGGAAGTAGCATCTGAAGTGGTGTTCCACTCAGAATGCTTCTGCCAGTGGAAAATGGGAAAGGTAATGACTTTCACCGACTTCCCCCTCCTCCTGCAGTCCCCAGCAGCAGCAGCAGCACTGTTCTGGAGGGTCCCCCAACCCTCCAAAGCAGACTATGGGAAGGAACATAGGGGGCTGGCAAGGGGGGGGGGGGAATATACCAACATTTACTCATCCCCCATTTTGCCAGAATTCCTCACTGGATCAGAAGCCTTCCACAGAAGGATAGAGCCCTCTCTCCTGCAGGAAGCAAATTCTGGATCCATCCCATTGTCCTTCGTGCTCAAGCTACACCAACAGAGGAGTGTTCTGTATTGCTAGAGCAGCATTGTTGCCAACTTCTCTAAAACTAGATTGAGATTATTCCTAGAAATTAACTTCAAATTAGGCATATGAGTGGATCCAGCATTAGTAACCTGCATAATGGGGCAAATATCGAGGTTTGCTGGCCCTCCCTTTTACTTTACTTTCTTTCTTTAAAATAGGGCAGCAGACTAATGCTACACAAAAGCAAAGCACTTAGTGAGGCTGCAGTTGCCCACCATCTTCATTCCCCCAGAATGCCTCTGCCCACTCTACTTTAAACAAGAAAAGAAAAAAGGAAGAGATAAAAGAAAAGAAGTAAAAAAGGAACAGGCATCTCCAATGTTGTTTGTTAAGCTTGAGAGGGGTGGTCAGGGTGTGTGATGGGGTAGGCAAGCCCCCTCAAACCTGCCTACAAGATAGCATAATTTATTCCCAACAATATTTGGTGAATGAAATTGATTTTTTCCTTGCCTGCCTTATTTAAAGCATAGCAGATGAGTGATAAGTAGAAGTAGATACTTGAAATTTTGAAGAATGTAAGCAATTTCATTTGTGCAAAATGACTAAGGTACTGGGCTGTCAATTCCTGACACTTGGAAGTGGGATGGGGTAGGGGGGAGACCATGACACCATTTTCAAGTCATGATGTTTTATTTTAAAGAGCTGCCATTCTATCCACTAGAATGCTTCAAAATTCTCTGTGTAGTACAAAGATTTAAGAATTGACAGGTCAAAAGCAATTGTTGAGAAGATACATATAAACAATAGTTGTTGTTGTTTTTCAAATTTAAACAGCCTAACAGCAAAGAGCCTTATTAGGAGACTTGCTGGCTTTTCCACACCCATATTCCACTAATTAAGTTAGACCATTAAATACACATTGATGAAAACAATCCTTGGTTGTCAGGGCAAATGATGAAACGCTCTAAATATGCCATTTTCTAGTGGTATGTCCTACATTGTTGATACCACTTCCCAACTGAAAAAGCCAAGTTATAATATTTACCTGGGCATTCTTTGGACCTCAGTGACACTACAAAAGGAGTAACATCATCTTGAAGAACTTCTGAGAGACGTTTAAATGTCTGGTCATGGTCTGTCACATTCACACCTAGGAGGAAGAGATCTCGATTTAAAGATGAATCAGAGAATGTATCTGAATATAGGCACTGTCTTTAAATGCCATACATACTTAAGGGGCAGTCCACAGACTGGCTGAATTCGGACGACACAATAAGCAACTGGGAGGGGAGAAAACAATCGTCAGTTGTATTGACTATCGTGTCATCCGAAAGCTGTCATAGTCAACTCAGCACTGATCCTATTCCACATCACAGTTGATTATTTATTACCATGTTGTGTGGGGAGTACCCCCTAGATGAACAACTGTAAAGTTGATTATTACCCCACCATTGACTATCGTGTTGTCCGAATTCAGCCACTGAGTTCAGATAGTTTGGCATTATTTGAATACAACTGGCTGGACTCAAGCTTTCCTCTATGACAATTTCCCTCCTTCCTTTCCTGGTTTGAAGCAAACTGTACTTTGCTGTTTTGTTGAAATGCCGAACTATGTTTTGCTTCAAATTAGCAAAGGAGAGAAGGAACTGTCACATGTGAAGGAATGAAGGAGTACACAAGCTCAGGCAAGTAATCTGAAACACCCTATGCTGTTGTTCATGCAAAAACTGCAGCTTTCACTTGTCAAAAAAATCATATGAAAGTGCTATCACCAGTAATATCATAATCAACACAGATCAATGTCCCCTAGCCAGTCAGACAAAGATCAATGTCCCCTAGCCAGTCAGACAATTGTGCAACAATGAACCAAGCCAGGAGGTGATAACGCCATATCATTGCACATGATGAAAGAAGTATTGCATGAGAAAGCTGAAGATGCTGTCAATCATCTGTTCTTTAAGATGGCATCCTCCTGCTTTTGTAGTGAGCAACACCACTTCTGGAATGTATCATATGTGGGCTATCATTTAAAACAGAAAATGCAAACGTAGCTTCATCTGGCTTGTTGTACTGACAAAAGAAGTCATGTGATCTCTCTCCAAGGAAAAAGAAGCCATGTGAAATCTTTTTTAAAAATTTATTACTATGTAGTTCCTCTTAATGCTTAATAGCAAGCGTTAATTAGTATTAAGTCTGCAATCCTATACAGACTTACCTAGGAACAAGTCCCACTGAACGCAATAGGACTTACTTCTGAGTACACAAGCATAGATTGCACTGTAAAATTGACAGGAAAACATAATATATTTGAATTTGTAAGTGAGACTGCAATAATATTACACTGAGCAATTAGTTATGTTGAATCCACAATTCTATAATGCTTACCAGCTTTATTTTATTGTGTTATATAATAAGGCCTTCAAGTTTAAACTGTGTTGTATGCCCACACACATATTTTGCTATCTTGTGTGATTTGCAGCAATTCACTAAGTTCCCCATTTAGTAGAGTATAATACAACAAAATTCTTGCTGTATCTCATCCTCTTATAGTATATTTGCTGATAAGCATAAAGAATGCATATCTCTAGCATTTTTAACATAACATGCTTTAACTGAAGAGATTTTAGCTTAATATGCCTGTAAGATTACAAAGCACCAATAATCAGTAATGCCATGCAACAGACAGGCTTGCTTCTCCCATCATCCCAAAGGCCGTAGAACAGAATTTCTCAAATGTAGCCACACTGAAATTTCCTAAATTCAAGACCCTGAACTTCCTTAGGAACTGCTAAGGCAACATCAGGCAGGACAGTGCTTGCTTCTTTCTATCACCAATGGAGGGGAAGGGAAGGCAGCATTTGGGAGAACAGAATGGAGGCTCTGGATCAATCAAGCATGGGTTGCAAATCAGAACTATGCACACAAGAGTGGGTACAGCATGATGCTTCAGGGAATCAAGTGTTTGACTGGAGATGCAAGATGCACTGAGACTAGTAAAGAGGATCAGAAAAAACAGCTTTGCCTCTCTACCAACTGTCATCCAGCAGCCATTACTTCAGACTGTAGAAAAGGGAGACATAAGAAGCAGGGCACTCCAGCAAGTTTTGGCTCCTCCTCTGAATTATTTTCATTTCAGCTGATCATGATAAAACCAACAACAACACCCGACAACATCACAACACTATATGTGGTCAATGTACGACTCTTATAACATTAAGAATCGGTGCCTAAGTTTTTTATTTTCCTTTTCCCTCCCCATCCCTTACTCCTTTTGTGTCAGGTCTTTTTAGACTGTAAGCTGGAGTGCACTGTCTTGTTTTCAACAATCTGTAAGCTACTCTGAGGGCCTTTCCAGCTGAAGAGTAGGTATAAACGCGTTGACTAAGTAAATAAATACATGCTTCTCAATAAAAAGAATATTCCATTGCTTGAAGGAGAAGGCCAAAAATAAAGGCCTAAAGTATTACGCACTTGTCTTTGTAGTTGGCCAAGAGATTAGGACAGTGACATTATCAGATTATGTGATGAAAGCTGTAGAGTCGTTCTGATTGGATTTAACACCAGTGTGGTCTGGTTTTCCCATCTATTGTGACTTGACTTCTTATATGTAAAGTATTTTGAGCAGGGTTGGGCAACACGTGGCCCACAGGCTGCAGTCAGCCCTCACTTGCTACTTTTGAATCCCAACTGCCACTGCCGCCGCCACATTTGCCATGGCGGCAGCAAAAACACACACCACAATTTTCCAACAAAACAAGGCATGCAGTGAGAATGTGCCTTGTTTAGAAGCCAAATCATGCTCCTGGAAACATCCTGAATGCGTAATTCTACTTCTAAACATGGTGTTTACTTCTTTTGTGCAAAATCTGGGGGCAGGATGTCTTGCCACTCCTGCGGCAATTCTGATGGTGGCAGGGCTTGGTGTGACCCTAGGATGCGCTGGTTAACACATATGTGGAGCGCAATCCATTGCATGTTTACCCAGAAGTAAATCCCACCATTTTTAATAGGGCTTACTTTCAGGAAAGTGTGAATAGGAATGCAGTGTGGAGCAAATAAAGTGATCTGAAAAAGATACAAATTTTCTTAACTTAAAAAGACAGGCTCTGGAAGAAACCCAGAAACAACCCATTTTTCTTCCTTGTATATAATCACTTGCTTGTTTTTTAAACAGTCAATATATTTCCTTCATTCCTTTTAGTAACAGAAAGGAAAGGAAAATTTACAAGTACATCAGAAGTTGAAGGAAGGCTAAACAAACTGTGAGCTGACTAATCAATACAGAACCATCTTTCATCAGGAGATGCAATCTTAACTGCTCAATGCCTATTTTGTCTCCATGTCCTCTGAAGAGATTAACTGTGGCCAAGTAATCAGCAAAGTCAACATTAATATGTGAAGGGCAGAAGTCTGGATAAAAAACAGAGCTACTTAAATAGTATTTCACTACCTTTAATTAAACAAAGCCAGCAGGTGCTTTGTTTCTGGAAATGAAGAAACTGGTTGCAGACATTTGAGACATGGACTGCAATATATCTGAGAAATATTATAAGACAAAAGAGGTTCCAACAAGATCAGAGACACAGACATACTGCTTATCCTCAAAAAGGAGAAAGAAAACCAGAAACAGGCCTGTTTGCTTAAAGCAGACATGGGGAACTTCTGGGGGTCAGAATTGCCTCCCTCCGGAATCCACTGGGGGAGGGGGGCATACCCTACCCCTACTGCTGAAATTGCTGCTGCTGACTTTGCTACTGCAATGGCAGTAAAAATTGCTGTGATTTCAGCGGCGTGTGTGTATGTGTGTGTGCATGTGGCTCAGAGGCAGTGTGTTGCCCGCTCCTGGCTTAAAGTTTACTCCTATGGGGTTATTAGTGAGGGAAAAATAAAGGAGCTCATTTTAAACATCTAGAACCCCACAAGGAACCAACATTGATCTGCTAGCAACGTTATAATGTATTTTATTTCAATCCAGATTTTAATAGTACCATGTAGATAAGGGGCTTCTGACACTCATGATGACTCATTAAGAGGTTTACGTGGGAACTGGCTCTTAGACAAAAGGAATGGAGGGCATGCTCTTAAATCCACAGATAAATGCAAAATAAGAAAGAGCTGTTTCAGGACTGACAGCAGTGTAAACAAGCCAGAGATTAACCATGGTTCTGATTTCAGACTTCACAAAAAGTGCTGGTTTAAATAAGCCAGACTCTGTAAACCGGCAACAACCAGGGCTTCCGTGGGCTTTTTCAGGTAACATGCTAAGCTATGGTTAGGCCACGAAGTCTTTTGCAGCAACTGGTTAGTGAGTGTGTTTAAACCGCAGTTATGTAGCCACCATGGCTAGAAATGGTTTACATGACACACTAAGACCCTGTTCAGATCACCCACTAAATCACAGTGGTTAAGCATTTTGAGCTAAACATTATGGTTTAGCATATCTTGTGAACCATGACTTAGAGTGTCATGTGAAACATTCCTAACCATGATGGCTACATAACCACTGTTTAAACATGCTCACTAACCACTTGCTACAAAAGGGTTAGTGGCCTAGCCATGTCTTAGCGTGTTGTCTGAACAGGTCCAACGTCATGGTTCACATGACATGCTAAACCATAATGCTTAACCATCGTGGCTTACTGTGTCATCTGAACAGGGTCTATTTATGGCTTGCAGCTGGTTTTGTTTGTGGGGATGGGTTCGGACACAACAAGCCAAATTTCAACAAACCACACTCTAGCCTGGTTCACATGTAACACTAAGCCATGGTGCGGTTTGTTGAAATCCAGCTTGTGATTTGGCTACAAAGGTCAGCCAAAATCTGTGGACCCTTCGTAAACCATTGTATTTGGACAACAATCTCAAAACTTGGATGACCGGGATGGGTGGGTTATGTTATTCTGTCCTTCAGTTTTCAAGAAATATAATTCTTTTTGTCACCTATGCTATTAGAAAATTACTACGACATCTCTGCTGAGAAAGATTTAAGGATTATAGGATCAGGAAATAAAGATGATTTAGTGATGCACTGCTATGGAAAAAGTTAGCCTCTTAGATGTAATCATTATCTCTTGCTACAGGAAGGATGATAGTTATATTAAATTCCAGCCCTACAAATCTTCTTAAATTGGAAAATAATGTTGATTCCTATTCTGATAGGGTAGTAATGCCACTTAATGCTTATGGCAGATATTTAAGAAGTTCTCATCATGTACTGTAACACATGCTGAAGAAATAGCAGAATAGCTAAACCAAGCAGAATGACTGATTAACTCTCTATCAGGGCCAAACTAGATGAGACAGTAGCAGTGCTGCGACCCAATCACATTGGAAGGGGTGTGCATTTTCAATTTTAACAGCAAAGAGGATGATGCAGGTGAGAAGTGCAGAGCACTCCTTCCCCCCCCCCCCACTTTGTTCACCTTCCCCACAGCCCCTCTCCCCAAACATTCTTTTCCAAACTAAGCTGGTATTAAAGCTCAGTTGAGAAAACACAATAGCTATAGTAAGGTTTCCAGCTTCTTTTTATCTTAATATTAGAACTCAGACCCAAATTATGGCAGTTGCTATCAAATAAATTAAAATACCAAACAAAGCATTACCTAGAACAATAGCTGCAGTAGGAATTTCACTAGACTTCATCCGACAAGGCCATTCTGTTTTCTTCTCTTTGAAGTCTGAGTGAGATTGTCTCAAAAATCTTATGAGGTTATCAAATAGTTTTTTATTGAGGTCCTCTTGTAGTTGCTGTTAAAAAGAAAATTGACATAGAACTTTCAGACACCAGAATGAAAACACATGTTGGTCCTTCAGTGTATTTTTTTTAAAAAAAAACAGCCCCAAAAGATTAATTGAGGTGTAATTTGATGCAATTACTTAGCTTGCCTGACAACTGTTTTGAGAGATAAGAATTTATTAGGTGATTCAAATAAATGCTTAGCCGTGGTCTCCCGAGATGTTCGGATCAAATATCAAGAATTCATGGTTGCCATTTAAGTTTGACAGGTAGAGTACAGGGGGTTCAAAAAACATTCAGAGAAAGAGAGGGGGAGGGGGAGGAATCAGTTGCGGAAAAAAGGCAACTGACTTAATTAGGGCGATACATCCCTTAAAAAAAACACCAAGAATTAATCTCTTTAGAAGATTCGAAGAGGGAGAAATTCTTCTTTTTCATAACAAGGTTGTCCATTAAAATGCCCCTCAGCACAAAGGGAAGATATTAAGTAGCAGGTGACATGGTAGGGTATCTTGTAGCATTAGCACAAGATGCACAAACTGAATCCATCTTGATTCTGTGAACCATATGCCAGAGATAGAGCAAAATGTATGCCAGTAACTTTAAACAACCAGGGACAAGAATTCACTCCATGGTAAGATGCCCTGACCCTCACCATGTACGACCAGGCAATTATCCATCTCTTTTCAGAACAGTCTTAAGCCTCTGAGCACAGATGAATCCTTATAATCTTAGATAACCAACAAGATGCATTAACTTGAAATGATAGCTATGTGTGTAGGATAATATAAAACATATACTTTGCCATTTTTGGAATCTTCTGTCAAGATGAATACAAAGGAGCAGCTACTAGATGTGTCAACTTTTCCAATGCATCTGTATGGATTATTTACCCAGACCAGGAGGAGCAGTCACTCAAAAACATTAGTCATTACTCAGTTTTGGTAACTGTATGGAATGCTCAGCTTGCTAATATTAGAAGTAAGAGAACTGATTAATGTCTTCACTATTTGTTTATGTAGTTACGTCAATGAATAGTTAAACTTCTGATTTCTTTGACTAGATTCTGACTGGTATTCCAAGCCTCAAACAACAAAAGTTTTGGACTAAGTATTAAATAAGGGATTGGACACTCACTGCCATGACTGGCAACAGATTTTTGTGGAACAATAGTGATAGGACGTGTGTGGGGAACTTACACACCTGCCAAATTTCCCCCCTGCTTTGGAGATCTCAAAAGAACAGAAGTCCTATCACTTTTGGAATAGTGTCACCCTCTTTTTAGGTAAAGAAAAGGCTGTGTTTAGCTTCTGTAAGAATGCTCAAACATAATCTGTCAGCTCTTTATACATCTTGTCACTAAGGTGCAAGGGAACCTATAAAATATTTACAGCGAGTATTCCAAATATGTCTCCTGACACTGGAAGAAGTCAGTGATTTTCTCTGATTTTTCCTTTCCCCTGAAGCCCACAGTATCACTCCAGAACAGCATGGGAGGTGATGCTGGGGGTGGAAGGGGGAATTGGAGTAAATTGCCATCTTGTACCCCTTTTCTCCAGCAGGAAACCTTCACTGGATCCTGGTTCTCTCTGTGAACAGAAGAACCACTTATGTTCAGAGGGGCAAGCCTGGATCTAACTCTTTAATCATAGCTAGATATCTACAACAAGTACATTCATGCAAAAAACACTGAAAGTGGGTAGTTTTTCCACAACTGCTATAAAACATTGCTCAAAGACTTGCTGCTTCACCTACCGCGTTCCAAGTAAAATTTTAAAAACCTGATTGTTTCATTATTTCTTTACTCAGAAGATTTCCAAGGTTCCTCACTTCCCACAAACACACACCTAGACAGAACTGACTTAAATCATAGTTAACATTAAAAGCAGCAGCACTCACCTCTGTTTCACATTTAATCTGTTTCCATAACATCTGACAGGTATCAAATCGTAGTCCACAATCCTCTGAGTCATTATTACCTTTACTGAAGTAATCAGCTAGAAAAACAAAAATAAAAAAGATGACAATCACACTCAATATTTATAAAACAGAACTTCTCTCAAGGAACAAACTTGCAGTGCAACAGATCGGGGGGGGGGGGAGGGGGAACTGGGTTAATTTATTTCCACTGGAGAAATATAAATTAAAACTGAGTGTTACACTTGCTACCAGGAGAAAGCTCAAGAGGAAATAAAACACCCACTAACACCAGTCCAAGAATATAAGATGTAAGCAACATCCTTTTCATATCTGTATGAACTAACAGCTACCCTTCCCCCCTTCTTAGATCATTTGAATCCCTTACTTGTCCATCATAATCTTGTCTAAGTAGTCACTCATTCCTCTAAGAATTCCTTCATTTATCCACAGGAAATTGATTCTAAGAAGACGTCACCTAGCCCTGGAAAAAACAATTCTCTAGTTCTTCCAACATCACACAAGCTTACACCATTTTAGATTTTCTATACCACTCTGAGCTTCATGTAGAAGAGACAGAAGATCCAAATATTCAGCCCTGCTCCACAAAGATGTTGAGGAAATTAGTAGGGGTGTGCACGGACCCCCCAGATCGGATCGGGACCCGGATCGGGACCTCCAATTTTGTCACGGATCGGTTCGGACAAAATCGGAGGCCCCCCGGACCGGATCGAGTACGATCCCAATCCAAAAATCGGAAATTTTTGGATCGGCCGCCATTTTTTTCCCCATAGACTTGCATTGCAATGCAAGTCTATGGGGAAAAAATGGCGGCGGGTGGGTGAGGGGGGGCCTAATTCCCCCCCCCGGGGCCGTCCGCTGTAGACGGCCCCGGCAGGTAAGCCCCCTCCCCCGCGCTCCCTACCCCCCCTGGGGCCGTCCGCTTCCATCCGCTGGCGCCCGCGGGCGCCAGCGGATAGAAGCGGACGGCTCCGGGGGGGGGTAAGCCCCCTTCCCCGCCACTGCTTACCTTTTAGGGCCATTTGCTCCCGTCCGGCGCCGGCGGCTACCGCCAGCCGGCTTTGCGGCTTGCTCTCGAGTAGCGCGCCGGGTGATCACCCGGCGCGCCACCCTGGAGCAGGCCGCGGAGCCCGCTGGTAGTAGCCGCCGGCGCCAGACGGGAGCGGACGGGCCGGAAAGGTAAGGGCCCCCCTCCCCCCTTCCGCGCGCCCCCTCCTCCCTTCCACGCACCCCCTGCTTACCTTCCCGGCCTGTCCGCTCCCGTCCGGCACCGGCGGCTACTACCAGCGGGCTCCGCGGCCTGCTCTCGAGTAGCGCGCCGGGTGATGACATCACCCGGCGCGCCACCCTGGAGCAGGCCGCAGAGCCCGCTGGTAGTAGCCACCGGCGCCGGACAGGAGCGGACGGGCCGGGAAGGTAAGGGGGCCCCCTCCTCCCCTCCTCCCCTCCGCGCGCCCCCTGCTTACCTTCCCGGCCCGTCCGCTCCCGTCTGGCGCCGGCGGCTACTACCAGCGGGCTCCGCGGCCTGCTCTAGATTAGCGCGCCGGGTGATGACATCACCCGGCGCGCCACCCTGGAGCAGGCCGCGGAGCCCGCTGGTAGTAGCCGCCGGCGCCGGACGGGAGCGGACGAGCCGGAAAGGTAAGGGCCCACCTCCTCCCGCCCCCTCCTCCCCCCCCCCCCCGCTGTCCACTTTCATCGGCGGGCGCCCGCCGATCCGCCAAACCGGTTCGGAGCCTTTTCGGACCGGTTCGGATTGGATCGGCCGATCCAGCTGTCGGATCGGAAATCGGATAATTTATCCGATTTCCCACTGGACCGGACTCGGATCGTGGATCGGGTCCGATCCAGTGCACATCCCTAGAAATTAGGTCACCTTTACTTGTATTTTAAAAGCTTTCTATTGAAGACAACAGTTCTTCTAAATTCAAGGTAACTTTTGGCAGTAACTTCTTGGTAAGGACCAACATGGAATCAGAGTGTTATTAATGGCCAACATGCATTTGGCTGCTCTGTATCCAGCAAGCCCTATTTTTTTCATTTTTTTAAGGCAAGCAGTGAATAGCACAACAAACATGGAATGTATGTGCAAGGCTAATTTCTATGTACATCTTAGGAAACCACTCGCAACTTCTGATGCATTACTTTTGACTTCCTGAAATGTTACATTGTTTCCAATTATGTATTTAAAATCCACCATCTCCCTGACTCCCCTAAGCCCTGCTGAACTCATACTGGCCAAGGCGGAGGGGGAGGGGGTACTCTTCTTTTCCCCTCCCCTTTTCACTGGTGCTTTTTTCTTTCCTTTTCCTTTCCACTGGCTTTAATGGGAGAGAAAAATAACACCAGTTTCAAAACCTTCCCCTGAACCACCCCTGAAATGCTCCCTTTTTCTCCCATGGAGGAGGAGATCCAGAGCATCCTATGGTCTCAGACCAAAGCAGTACACCCTCAATTCTGTTTAATACTTTGTTTTCGTGAGGGTAAGGATAATTCAAGATAAAGCAGAAAAGAGCAACAGTGCAGAGAAGAGAAGCTGCTGGTTGTAAGAAAAACCCTATGTGGGAAAGACCCTATAGAAATTGCCTTTATAGAGGAAGAAGGAATGCATATAAAATATATAATATGACAAAGACAGGCAAGGCTGGTTGTAAGACTGAAGAAAGAACACTGTAAATCAGCCTTCCCCAACCTTGTGCTTCTAGATGTTTAGAACTTCAACTTCCATTAGCCCCAGCCAACATGGCCAATACTGAGGAATGCTGGGGTTGTAGTCCAAAAATCTGGAGGGCACCAGGCTGGGGAAGGCTGGTGTAATTAATGCACTATTTAGTTGTAAATGAGCATGGTTTAGTGGACAGATTTGCACCTTTGTTTAGGAAATATAAAAATATCATAGATAGAAATATGAAAAAGTATCAACAGGAAACTTGATTGATTTTTTTCTTGCTGACAAATCATTTATTTAAATCGACTTGCTTTAAATCAATCTACCCTGCATAGGAGTCAAGCATTCACAGGGGGAAGTTAGAGAGTGACAGTTTTTCAATGTTATGCTAATGCTGGAAATAATGTCAATGTTAAGTAAATATTTTAGATCTTAAGCTTAAAGTATGACCTGATTCTTTTAAAAGAACATCAAAGACCACACCAGATACCTTGGAAGATATTATATTTTCTGCAACACAAGGATATCCAGAAATGAGGAGCAAATAAAAATGGAATTATTATATAAGCAGTCTGAATTTATAGATGGGTACTTTCCAATTATGAGGACTGATTGCATCTATTGCATACTAACCTGCTGAAGATTTCTTCTTCTTCTTAGAATTTGGCTTGAACACAAAGCAGCCCTAAAACATAGCAAACGAATGGGAAAAGGGAATATTGACACTATGGAACATTATATCATCGTTCTAGACAATGGAGTCAATGATTCAACATTAGTAAACCAACATTTTTATTAATATTGTACTGGCTTGATGATCATCATAATTTACTGATTCTGAGTGGGGAATGCTAATTTAGTAATTACTGATTCTTTTTCATGCTTCACTTCTTTTGCAATCTAGAAGTGTATACAGTAAAAGTCAGTTGGCATTCCTTCAAGCAAAGCACCGTTCTTTACTCTGTTAAAGGTGTGTCAACTTTGCACTGCTTTTGTTAAATAATGTAGCAATGTATGTGCTATTATAAAGAACAGGAATTCCAATCTGTATGAAAATGGAACAAATGGAATCAATCCATTGTTAAACAAGCGCATGATCGCCACATGAACTTTCTAGGACTAGCATCAAAGAAAGATAATTATATTTAATTGTGCATATAATCCCCAACCTTTGACAGAGACTAATCAGTGTTGTATTCAAAAATGTTCATGGGAGTTATTAAATGGAGTGAGAACAGCAAAGAGGTTGGGGCAAATTGTGGTCTTTCAGATGTTTTGGCCTATAACTTCTATCAGCCCTAGCCAGCATAGCGAATAGTAAGGGGAGTTGTAGGACTAAACATTGGAAGGCCGCAAATTGCCCACCTCTGGGTTACACCCACTTCCATAGGGTATGACAACTTGCCTTATAAAGGGATTTAAAAAATATTTGCTTCAAAATATTCATCTCCCTTCCACCAAGAAACTGTTCACATCAGCATTCTTAAATCTATCTTCATATATCATTAACTGGCGATACTTCCAATCACGGCACCCCCACCTATCACAGTGAAATGGGGTGCAATGAAATATCAACTCATCAGCTCTTGCTATTAGCATTGGTCTCGAGCAGTTTACGTTACCACAACTTGATAGCCAGATGTCCATGAACTCTCTCGGGGATGGGGGGGGGGGGGACTTAGGCTGGCAAGGGTGGGAAATTTGTGCCCCTCGTATCATCCCTGACCACTGGACATGGCGGCTAGGGCTGATCAATGTTGACTCCAACTCCAATCAGCCCCAGCCACCATAACCAATGTCAGGGATGCTATAGGAGTTGCGATATAGCAGCACCTGGGGGCCCACAGCTCCTCTCCACCTCTGCCATATGAGAAAAGGCTTGTCCCATTCGAACATTTTGCCTGTTAAATACAGGAGCAGGGGAGTTTGGCTGGGCAAAACTTTACATTTCCTTTTATAACGGTCACATTATAAAAGGAAGAAGCAATTCTTTTCAGGCTCATTCTCTTTTTTTCATCCGGAGCATAGAGGAGGAAGGAGCCACTTGCTAATGTTGCCCTAACAGCCTCCTGGGCACTATTTTCCGTTCCCTCATAACAGAGAGGGAAGGGAACGGGAAAGGGGATGTGACCAACTGCCGCCACACAACATATTTAAATAGGTGGCGGACACGAGGAAATTGCTTCAATGGTCTAATATGCGCATACCTGACTAGGAACTGCCCCGCGCGACCACCGCTACTGGACAGACAGGTGTGCGCGTGGACGCCTCGGGGGCGGAGACAGGACTCCATCGCCTCCCCTTTTCGACTCACCTTAGAGACTGAACACGTGGTCATGGCGGCGGCGGCGACGCCTCAAGCGCACTCACATTTCACGCTAACCGACCAAACTTCGTGAGAGGACACGAAAGCCGCTTTCTCCCCTTAATCACCAAGCGCAGACACACTTCCGGGATCCGATTGTGTGCATTAGTGCTTTGCCTTTCGTCGTCCCGCCACAAACTCCCCCTCTGCAAATGGTACGCTCGAGTCTAGTTTGCTCCTCCCAGTCATGTGACCCTGCCCCTACCATGGGCTTGTCCAGTCACGTACAACCCAACTGGCAGTGGAAACTGGGCGGGTCCACGACAAATGGCGGGGGGGATGTTCTGAGAAGAGAGAAAAAGTGTCGGGAGTGGTGCTCTTAACAAGAACCATGGCGGTATGCCGTTTTCGGAGGAGCATTGCTGCTCAGGTATTTATATCTCCTATTCAGTGATGTATTTCTCCGCTGGGAGAGATAACGGATCCCTCCCTCTCCTCCTAGTGCAGTTGGATTCGCCTACATGCTTGATTTGCGCAGCGTTTCTTGTGCATCTCTGCTGCTCCGATGCGGGTGGAGAAAAGGGGGGGGGGGGCAATGTGAGAGATTGAAGTTACCCGCGCTTGGTTCAGCCGCAGTGCGAAGTGCATGTCATTAAGGGCGCGATCCTATTCATAGTTAAACAGGGGAGAAACTCCTACTCCTCCCAGCATTCCCCAGCCAGTATGGCTGGCCGAAGAATGCTGGAAGTTGTAGGATTTTATAGCATCGCGCCCGAAATTGCACTTGTTATAGTTAAATTTGCAAATGTTATGGGGAAGATGATCAATTGTGCGATGGGAGAAATGGCTGCGCATAGAAGTCATGCGCGTCTGCTTCTAATTCCCTTGTTCCATATATTAGGATTGTAATGCTAGGCCACCTTAAATTGGGAATACGCTCCTTTAAACACAATATGGGTTTTCTAAGCCTTATTCATTTCGATGGGCCTAGTCTGAGTGGAACTCACATTGCATTGGGAAGGATTTCCTTCCCGTGAATGACTCGATAAGAGGCTCCTGGATAGCTTAACTCTTTCTGGATGTTTGAAGGATTAAACGTATTTGAGATGATTTTAACTATTTGTATCCCAGCTATTTATAAAGAAGGGTGGCAGGTAACAGTTTTGAAAACAGTAAAAATAGTCTAAATATATGTAGTCATTGACGAATTTAGTATTAAACAACAGTCTAAACTGGACTGTGTTTAAATAGCTTGGGGAAGCATCCCTAGTATAGTTTCATGTGTCCCATCCATAACTGGGAAGCAGCCCAACATGTTCTGCTATAGCTGCAACCTTCCATGTATCAAGTACAGGACTCCCATCTAATCTACAGTATGTTAGACAGGTTTACTGGTTACAAGGGGCAGTATCCAGTGGGACGCTGCAGCTAACATATTATGTTGCACTAGGATAAACGACCTCTAGCGCAATGCCAGTAGCACTTGCTGGCATGTTGGGTTTCCCTAGGAAACTCGTTGCGCCAGAAAGCACTATTGGCATTGTGCTTGAGGTAATTTATCCTAGGCTACCTCCACAAGGGCGCTTTAATGCTCTTTGAAGGCTCATTATAAATTTTACCTTCACACCAGCGGAGCGCAAAACGGGCGCAGAGGCGCATTATCTCCCGGATTATGCGCATTATCGAATGCGCGTTAAATAGCGACTTTTATTTTGCTCCGGCCGTTAAAGCGCATTTTCGCCGTGTGAACAAGCGATTATGCGCATTAACTACATGTAAAGCGCTTTTTGGACATCAATTAATGCGCTTCGCCGCCTCTCGCCGCCTCCCGTGCAGAGGCATTAGGAGTAAATGCGCCTCCGCGATAATGCGCATAATCCCCGAACCGGGCGCAAAAGCGCATCCTTGTGGAGGGGGCCATAGTGCAATATAATCTATGTTAGCAGTAGTGTTGCATTAAATATTGCTTAGTCATAAATCACGATGTTTAGGTTTCGATTTTCCTACCAGGTGGATTAGGATGCACTCCTATATACACTTGAGAATATGTCCTATTGAACTCAGTGGGGCTTACTTCTGAGTACACATGCTTAGAACTGTACAGTTTCACAGTCTGAACTAACTAATGTACATCCACAAACAACTTACAATGAACCCTATAATGGATTCAAAGTGGGCCAAAAAGCCTCTTCTGCAGAAAATGTGTGTGTAATTCAGCTATCTTTAAATCTCTACAGTTCCCTAAGTGTCAATTGTAGCTGCAAATTCACTCATTAGCTAAAAACATGGAAAGTCAAGTGCAAGCTCCTTTCTCACAAAAGGAATGCGTAGAATAGTTTCTGCACTGCCTTTTATCTTTGGTTCTACAAGGGCTAGAGGGATACTTGAATATTAAATTTTTAATTTCATTTATAGCCAAAAATTCAATATAATAACATAACATCAAACCATTTGAATACAAACAGATTGAACAAGGTTTGCACGATCAACAATAAAATCCCAGGTCCCCTTAAAAATCTTAGCATATGCTGCCAAATGCCTGCAAGTAGATGACAATGTTGATCTCACTGGGGAGAGTGTTCCAGATTTGGGAGGCTACCACCAAGAAGGCCCTTCCCTTGCTGCCATCCTCCGAACCTTGCTTAGAGGAGGCACTTGGAGGAGGGCCTCAGATTAAAATTGTAGTATATGGGTAGATTTATAGTGGGAGAGGTGCCCTGCCGCTTTGGAAACAGTATAGAACTTATTTTTAAAAAAACCTATAGCTTCCAGATCCAGTGTTGTGTGTATTCCAATGCACATTCAAGATTCTTGTGTCCCTGGGCTTCATAGTTCATGTTCACTGGAAAGGCTAACTCCATGTGCAAAACAGAATGTGTGTGGAGTAGTCTCTTCCAATAAGTAACACGGAGCTCTTGTGGAGCTGGGAGGGAAGGGGTACATTGCAGCATCAACATGAATTTGAATAAATCCTTTTTTGAATTGTAATCTTAAGGTCTAATGTATTCTTACTATTTGTGTATATACAACATAACATGTCAAAATAATATTGTTGACTTACATATGTTGACTTCCTGCTATCTAATTTTGATCATTTTGTTTTAAATCTAGCTGTCCCGTATTCTAGAGTTGCCACCAGAAAACTTGGTAAAGTCCATCTGTGCTGTTCCAGTGACAAAAAAAGGGTAAAGCATGTATAATTTATATTTTGATTTCTTCACCCTTCTCCCCAAAGCCATGAAGTCACTCTCGATACGATGGAGATCATGCCTTTCAGTATCATTTGTGCCCACATGAATGAGTAGAAAAGGTCTGTGATCAGCAGGTCCAACAAGCCTTGCTAGTCTTTCCAGCACATCTTGGATTTGGGCACCTGGGAGACAGCATACGTGTTGAGATGAAATATCTGGTCGACAAATGGATGTTTCTGTACCTCTCAAGAGGGAGTTGCCTACAATCACAATCTTCCTTTTCTTCTTGGTGGTCGATGACAGATGACCTCCACTTGTATCAGGTGACAGCTTTTCAACTGTGGGGGTCTCCTGTAGGTCACTCCTGTTCATGGATCCTTCCTCGGAGGCTAGAGGTTGGAATCGGTTGCTAAGTTCTAGGGGAAGGGTCTGCTTTGTGGCTATTTTGCTTCTGATGGTAACGTGTAGCCAGTTGCCTTCATTCTCCTCCTGTGGTGAAGTTGTAAGTTTCACATGGCTCTCCTGCTTGTGGTGAGTAATGGCATCCAAAATACTATTCAAGAAACCTTCATCTTGCCAACTGAGATGTAGCCATGATACTCTGGCCTCCAATCCACCAATCTTTGCTTTCAGAACCTCCAGAAGCTCACACTTTACACAAACAAAGTCCACTTCCTCTTCTGGGAGAAAGCTAAACATGGCACATCTGCTGCAGGTGACTGCCAGAACCCCATGTTTGTCCATGATTTCTACTATATGCTGTAGAGCTGGCCAGGTGAAGTCCAACTTCTCTGATGCTTGCGGTGACTGCTGCTCACTTCTCAGAATGCACCAGGAGTATGCAAATTATCCCCGACGCAGTGCAGTTGCTGTTGGTTTTATTGGTTGAAGGTGGGAGCGACCAAGCATAATCCATGTATTGCCAGCCAGGCTCAGTGGTCACACAAGGCGAACTGCTATTTCAGAAGCTTCTTGGGATGAGGTTGGCCCAACCATGTTCAATGGACTCCAGGCAAAGAAACTGAAAAGATTCTGAACCTTTTCACTTACTGCTTTTTTCTTTTCTTTTTTTCTAGGCAGGCTGCTGATTTCCAATTCGTTATGAATTCTGTGATAGATGACTCAAGGCCAGATATTCAGCTTCAAACCCAGAGGCTGGCAAAGGAGGTATGCAGCAAGCTGCTTACATTGACGCATTCATGTGCTTTTTCGATTAAAAGTGCACGGAAGAAGGAGTAACCTAGGACTCAGCCTTAAGGCTGTGCTATCTTATTTTTACAGTGTATGGTGGGAAGAGGTAGGAAAATGGATCCAGGCACTCTCCTTTGCAGGCTGCAAGTAGCCAGCTGCAGAAACCTGCAGTCACACTTTTCAAAGGATGTCCACAAGTCATGCAAGTTGTTTCTGGTCTACTCTCCACAAATATTTTACAACCATCAATAAGGAAGTGTAATTTGGTTAGCAGTCACATGACTAACACACCACTCTTGAACATGCCTGCACTGCTTTCCATGGGTTAAATCCAAATTCAGGTGAATACAACTGGACTACCCTGTCTCTCCCCTCATGGCAGGACCTCCAGCCCTTTGGCTACACAGAGGGACAAGGGACCCTGATGGATGGGATAGGCGATGGTACAGGGAGAAGGGGAATGCGGCACTGCTTACACAAGGTGCTTCCATCCAGTTTTCAGAGATTTCCCCTGTTGCATACCGGGGGTCAACACTGTAGGCCCCCTCAGCTGTTCTTTTAAATCACCATGGAAACAGCACTCTCAGGGACTCAAGGTTTACTTAGAAGGAGACATGTTTATTAAGGCAAACTCACAGCACATAGGTGTTGCCCCCATAAACGGTGGACTCAAATGACGAAAGCCCCTGCATGAAACTGTTGACCCGTCTGGACCCCCGCTTGGGGGTGGAAGCAATGGTTATACTGTTCTGAACTTGGCAGAGGTGCAAGTATTTCAATAACAAAAGCGCGCGTTCCCACCATGGAATACTATGGTGAGCTGGCTGATAGATGGGGAAGCTTTGGCCTTGCTTCTTGACATCACAGCCTTGGAATGTAAGCCCAGTATACTCTGTCCGGCTTGTTAGGCCGGACAGATAAGGTGCAGGTGTCTCTTTGCATGAGATGTCCTTGATCCATTTTCTCAGCAATTAGCAAGATGCAATACAGCAAACTAGCAGGCTGTGCTGTGGGAAGCAGAGGCAGCCACTTCCCAGAAGCCTCTGGGCAACCATTGCTCACAGGATTCCTGGCCTAGACACCCCCCACCCCAAACCTATTCAGCAGGGTCCCCCAACCCTTTGGGTAGCCTTGGGGGAGGCTGTATGGTCTGTTGTGGGGAGAAGAGGGCAGGGCAGTCAGCTTCCACCAGCTCAATTGTTCAAGTCTCCATCTGGATCCATCCCTATGTGTGTATATAGAGATGTGATGAAAATGAGACCCTAAATTACTGATTGTAATGCATGGGAGCTGAAAAGCGATACCGTTCTCCAGTAGTGTTGATGTTAATCGTGTAAAGGACCTGCCATTCTCATCTTTTAGAAATAGTGAAATGCACCATAAAGTCTTTCTGAACCCTCTCAAAACCTCCTTGTATGGGAGAAACAGCTATTCTCAGTGCAGTTTAAGAATATTTGCTTTTACAAGCATGAATAGTGGACTCACAGTACTGGTAACTACACAGTGGCTCAATTCGGACGACACAATAGTCAATGGTGGGTTGACTAACCCTAACCCTAGGGGATACTCCCCACACAACATGGTAATAAATAATCAACTGTGGTGTGGATGAGGATCAGCGCTGAGTTGACTATGGCAGCATTCGGATGACACCATAGTCAAAACAACGGACGATTGTTTCCCCCAAACCTGTTGTTTATTGTGTCGTCCGAATTGAGCCATTGTGTAGGTTACGTTGCTACCCATTTATGGCATCGTCCACTGTTGACTATGTGCTTTATTTTTATTTTAGCTAAAATGTGATGCAGTTGTGAGCGAAATCAACACAGTTGAAGGAACAGTGAATTTCACAATAAATCGAGAATTATTAGCAAAGGTAAGAGCTATTTTTTCATGCATATTAAAACAATGAAAATGTCACTATTGGATGTATAAAAACAACTTATTAAATCTGACTTTACAGCGTTTTATTGATTGATTTGACTTACTTAGAATATAGCTGGCTGGGGAATACTGGAAGTTGTAGGACTCTTTCTGTCTAAACGTGCATAGGATTGCACCCTTACTTTTTAAATTTATATTACACACAGTCAATATAAATATATATTCCTAGGGCACTAGCAATGTAGTAAGATACAACAGAAGTACAATAACAAAATAAAAAGTAATAAAATGAAGCCTACACAGGAACACAACAGACTTAAACAGCAGTCAGCTCAAAGAGATGTGACATTAAAACTACTTTTAGGTTCAAAACGTTAACATTAGCAGTTCATAAAAGGCTGGGGAAACATTACTGTAGTTGTACGGATATGAATGAAATGTCTAATGCACAGAGCAAGCGGATATGCAGAAAAGCAGTAGGTTTCACAGTTCACCAAGAAAGATCACATGAACTCAGAAAAGGACAGAATGTGAAGTAAGTGCAGGCTGACTGTCAATTTGCAAACACTCTGCAGCTGTTTGTTAACCTGCTGTGATGTCAAAGAATCCTTTTTGTGAAGGGTCAACTGCATGAGCTTTTAAACAGTACTGAAAGATATTGACCTGTTTTTAAGTTGCTTTGTTATTAATTAATACATCTCTGTCTCTGTTTATTCATATATGTTGCTTCCTAAGACAGTGTTGCAGCAAGTGTTTGAGGATGGCTCCCGGTATGGAATAAAAAGTGAACTTTTCTCAGGATTGCCAAAAAGAAAAATTCTAATTGAGTTTAGGTGAGTACGTAGGCTTAAATACTTTGAAGCATATTACTAAAAGGCCTTGGAACTCACAGGAGCTTCCCAGCTACTTATCCAGATATCTTTAACCAAAAACTGATAGAGATTTGTTGGACTGAATGTGTCTTTGTGTTGTGACTAAGCCTGTTCCCCCTGGGCTTGGAGAAGGATTTTCAGGTGATCAATCAGAGTCAGATTCTGATGCAGAAGAGATGGTGCCAGAAACATACCAGCCTGTGCTGGGAGTGGGGAAGGTGTCTCTCACAGGCTGTTCACCAGCTGGGAATGAACTTTCGCTAGCCCTTATCTTTGAGGATGTAAACAACCCACAAGCTGGGAATCAGTGTTCTTCTGAGGGGAAGGGCACTGAAAGCCTAGCTGATCCGAGAATCCGCCACAGACTAAAGCGGGCGGAGTGAAAGGAAGTGGAGAGAAGGTCGGCCCAGCTAGCTTCTCACCAAAGGCTTCTTCAGAACCAGCCTCCCTGAAGTTCTATTGTACTGGAAAAGGACTTTCCCTTTTTCTTGAAAGGACAGTTGTCTCACTTAGTTTGTATAATCTTGCCTAGAGAAAGGTTCCTAGAACTATAGAGTCCCTTCAGATGGGAGATGTTTTTTGCCTGAATAAAGCTTTGTTGATTACATGGCAGACCTCTTTATTGTCTGCCAATAAACTGAGGAGTGTTGGGAAATACGACACTTTGTTTCTTCCTCTGTGGTGTGTGGCTTGACTCATTTTTATTGAACATTTTAAAAAATACTTATTTGTACATATGAAACGTTCTCACTCATCCTCCCCTGGAGCATGCAGGCTGCATTCTCCCTTTCTTCCACTTCAGTTCTGATGCAAACCATATTGCCCAATTCAATACACTATAGGAAAGTACCCAGGTCTAAGAAGAGTATTTGAATTCTTATACCTCATCTTGAGTGAGCATTGGGCTAGCATAGAAGTCTCTAAAGGGTATGCTTTTACCCAAAATTTTGCCCAAAAGTGTGCTTAGTACTGGAGTGATTTATTTGTAAAAGGAATTATTGGTCCTTTGATTTGAGAATGGTGGTTCCCTCCCAGGATCCTAATCCATGGCTTGATTTTATTTTCATGGGTTGGCATGCCAGTCATGTTTTCCTTTTCATTCATTTCATTACATGAGTTAAACATAGAAACTCTTTTGTTTGGAGACTGTGTGTGTGTGTGCCTTTTATTGGATGGAGGGAACCCCTAAAATGGCAACTAACTTCTTTGTTTATTGCAGTTCACCCAACATTGCAAAGAAGTTTCATGTAGGCCATTTGCGTTCTACTATAATAGGTAAGATATAATTGAATTACAGTCTAATAAAAATTAATCCCAATTAATGCCAATGCTCTAAGGCAGGAGTGGGGAACCAAAGGCCCTGGGGCCAAATCCGCCCCTCCTGGGGTCCCAATCCTACCATTTGGCGTTCCCAGATAGCCTTGCCCCCTTCCTTTAGCCCCTTCCACAAATCATTTGGTGTTTTCCTGGCTTTTGTGTAGGTCCGTCCACTCCCATTCTAGTGGGTTGAAATGCCTCTCCTACGGCTTAGTTATTGGCAGTAAGAGCTTTAAGCTACAATATAATGGTATTCCTTTGTATTTTGGCCCCACCCTCTTTGCCTTTAGTCCCGTCTGCAGCCCCCGAGAGCTTCTCTGAAACTGGATTCACCCCTCGGGCTGCAAGAGGTTCCCTACCCCAACTCAGAGAGATAGTGCATGTGCTCACCTTGCTTCTAGTGGGGGCTTTCCTATGTGGCCAGTGTTTTGCCTTGGGCATCACCATAGCCTCTGAGACGGCTCTGAAGCCACTGCTACAACTAAACAGGGCTGTCTTTGCAAGCTGCTGAGATGGGAGACAACCTGGAAACCAGCCGTCAACTGGCGTGAGCTCATTGGAGGAAGAGCAGGGTATCCTAAAACAGAATCTTAAACCTGGCTGCACACTGTGACCAATAGAAAAAAGAGTAGTCTGCTAGTATTAATTCGAAGGCTCAGTGTTGGAGCAGTGGTGTGGAAATGTTTTCAACTTAAGGAGCTCCAGCAGAGGGACTGTAGTTCTGGGGTAGAGCACATACTTTCCACTTATACATACTGTATTTGTATACAGCCCAATACCTGAAGCTATCTGGGTAGTTCACAAAGTGAAATACAACAGCATAGTAAAATGCAATAGTATAATTTAATAAAACATAAATAAAAACATTCTAAATCGAATAAAACTAGAGTTTAAAAAAAGGTAAAAGCCAGTAGCGGAGCAATGAACTTTTTAAAACAAAAAGACTAAGGGTGTAATCCTGTGTATGTTTAGACAGAAAAAAGGCCAACAACTCCCAGCATGCACCAGCTGGGGAATTGTAGGACTTTTTTCTGTCTAAACATGCAAGGGATTGTGGTCCAAAAAGCCCTGTGGAGTGGCGGGGAGGAAGTCTTCTCCTGGCACTGAAGAAACAATGCCACAGTAGCCCAACAGTTTGATCTAGTCTAAGGCACCTTCCCATGACAGCTCCAAGGCCCACTGTTTCTGCTGCTCAAGGCTGCCCTCTGGAAACGGTTCTGGATTTTGGCACGGTGCTCTCTCCCTCCTGTGCGCTCCCATTCCACATAGACTTCCGCGTGCTCACAAGATTCAGGGCAAGCGGATCCTTTGAACTCAAATGCAGGCACCAGTAACTGATCGGTGAGCCCCTGTGAAATAGCCAAAACACATGTTGTCGAAGGGAAACCATAGCAACAGTCGACCCAGGTGGGCTCGCGACTCGCACTCTTATGTCATTTTAGACACCATGCCAATCAGAAGCACTCTGGAGAGAGGACGGTGTCATGTCTAGGCAGCATAGTAGCATAATGAGGGCAAAGTGTCTGCAAGTTGTAGCCCACTTAGGATGTGCCAATAACGCTTCTTTTCCCCCGCATGTCCCTGCGACGTTGTAAAGTCTCTATTCTATTTATATTATACATGGGGAATAGACTGAGACACAATTCCTTCTCCTAACCTTGATTTCCCATATGTAATATCGATGGGAGAAGTGGGATTGGATCTAATAGTGTCCGAACCAGGAGAATGACAATTCCCCCTCACCCTCTGTGCACCCTCAAAATCTGCTCTGGAGGGCTGCTAAACCCTACAGAGCCCATTTGGGGGGGGGGGGGTGTAGAGATCTGCAGCAGGAAGGAGAGAGGGAGAAAGTCCTCTAGTATGATATTGGATCTAACCCAGTGACTCTAGTTCCCAGAGAATGCAATAACAGTGATGTTGCCCATTCTCACAGGGTTCATTACAGCTTTGAGGTTCATATCCTCGTTTTGTCCACAGCTGAAGAGGAATTTTAAAGCTAGCTTGAAATCCAGCTGGACAACACTGAAATGGCATGTTTAGGGAAATACTGTGTCTGTACCTGGGTTTTGGTTGGACCAATATCCTCACAGCCTGCATGGTTTCTTGTGGCTGTTTACCCATTTGTAATATGGGAATAATAAAAATTACAAAGATTACTGCATTTTTCCGATGGATCACAATGAAAATGGAGAGTTGTTTTCTTATTGTGAATGAACACAGAGGATGTATTTGTTTTTACCAGTTGCAAAAAAAGTCAGGAGATAATATTTCTTGAAAAGCACGTTCAGACCAGCTCTTTAGTGATCTAGCAGGAAACACTCTTTATGGAGCCATTATATTTGTTGAATGCAATGGAGGAAAATTCAGGTTACAGAAAAATGGGCATGTGGGGCAATAAGCATACAGCTGGGATCAATAATTACTGTGGTTTATTTTCAGGAAATTTCATAGCAAATCTCTCAGAAGCAATTGGACATAATGTTACGAGAATGAATTATCTTGGAGATTGGGGCATGCAGTTTGGTAAGTATTTTTTTAAAAAAAATTCTGTCCTGCGGTTGGAATATTCTTATCTAGGTCTGGGCTTTTTCAAACTTGTTCATGGCAAGCCTCCTTAAGAATTTTTTTAAAAGTGTGTTCTGGATGTCGGTGACTTGATCTCTGATGGGCGTAAAGTGCATAAATATGTCCTCCGTCTGTATTGCTTATCTGAGGCTTCTCCAACCTGATGCTCTGCAGATGTGTTGGACTACAACTCCCAGCATCCCCCAGCTAGCCAGCATCCCTAAGCCTGACATATTCCGGTCATTATGGGAAATGGTGTTTGACAGAACCCAAAAAGAACTGCGGTTGCTTTCTCAAACTTGGTGGCCTTTCTTGAACAGCAGCTTCCCGGGTTGCATTATAAACCATTTTTGAAACTGAGGGGACTTTTAAAAGAAGTTTGTGATACAGTACATAGATCTGCTGTCCCAGGAAGAGAAAAGGCTTTCCCTGCTGCATTTTCCCAGCCATTATGCCTTTACCTGAATCCTATGAGTGCTTGATTACATGGAGAAAATGGCTTAGTCTTTGCATGAAACTTCATTTTTTCTTCTCTAGTCACAACTTCCAGAGCCATGTTCATTTCTTTTGACCACAACAGATGAAGGGGATCAGGGGCAGTGGCTTTCCATGTCTCTTCTTGGAACCGCAGTTTCTCTTTGTAGCGAGACCTGAACAGGTTCCTAAGCAATGGGCTGAGGAATATAAAATTGGGTGAATATTAAACTTTAGTTCATGCTAAGAAAATAACATTTATCCCCAAGTGAGAAAATGCCTGACATTTGCTTCAGCCTCATTTGATTTAGTTGAACAGCAGGTTTTGTAAAAATGCAAGCATGATTCAAAACATCAGAACTCCATTTTGTTTTTAATAGCAATTCTTCCCAGATGCATTGCTGCAACTAATGATCTGTCAGGATTTCCATTAAAACAGCCTTAGGATGAATGGCTTTAAATTGTATCCTTCTGAAAGCTGGCAGGCAGGCAACCTCTTGGCCACAAAGCAATTATTTTCCTACAGGCATTAATCTGAATGGAATTGAGCCCTATTTTTATTTTTATTCCATCGATGTCAGCTTGTTTCCTCATTGGTTGTGTTCAAATCCACATTGATTGTGTTCATACCTCAGTTTAATAAGCTGAGAGCTAGCTGATAAGACTGAGCAAGTGGACGAGGCCAAAAGGCTTATTACTGCCTGAGGTAAACAACGGCCTTTCTTGCCTTCCATCCCACTGGGCGACCATAGAGTTAGCCAGTTTTCCACAACCTGGATGTTTTGGACTGCAACTCCCATAATCCTTGACCATTGGCCATGCTGGCTGGGGCTCATGGGAGTTGAAGTCCAAAACATCTGGAGGGCACCAGGTTGGGAAAGGGTTGAGTAAGCCAATGGATGTCAAAAGAATGACATTCAAGACATAGGTTCTATTCAACAGCTGCCTTGTGAGGCCCCTTCACATGTTGTTTATGTGAAGGGTGTTCCATGCATTGAAGGGCCACTGGGTCCAGGCCCTAACATTGTGCAGGTCTCTGGCCCTGTGCCTCCACATCCATGTGTCAAGTAGGGACACCTACAAAATTGCACAGGGTAGACTGGTGTGGAAGCCTACATGCATAGACATCTATATATGTAGTCCACAGGTGGCCGAAGGTAGATATCCAGATGTTTTGGACTTCAGCTCCCAGAAGGAATGCTGAAAGTTGAAGTCCAAAACACCTGAAGATCTACTTCCTCCCTGCCCCTGGTATAGGCTTTCCCAATGCACACATCCACACTAACATGTGGATGTTGGAAGGCCACAATTTTGGGAACGTAGCCAGCAATAAAGTATACATGCTACTGAGGCTTGGATCCAGATTTAAGCTGGCTCAACAGTGCTGGCGAAAATGGACTTCCCCAGCCCTTCCATTCCCCTGAAAATGCTACACGAGACCCTGCTGAATGGTGTGCATTGTGCTAAGGACGGGAGATCCCCAAAAATCAGGCAGAGGGTCTTCCGTGATCAGATCTCTTCCTCTCATGGAAGGCAGATCCTGGATCCACTGCTGGACTTTTATGGACTGTGGCTGTCTCTTAATGAGATTTTATTGCCAAACCCCCCAAAAGGACTGTCTTGCCAACTGGCAATAATGCACTAGTCTACCTTGTAACAACATTTTTATTAGTTATTAAATAGTTATTTATTCTAGGTCTGTTGGGAGCTGGTTTCCAGCGGTTTGGCTCTGAAGAAAAACTAAAATCTAATCCTTTACAGCATCTTTTTGAGGTATGTTAATACACACATGCAAAATTTCACTGCAGTTAAATCAGTGTGAATTATTCTACTGCGAGTGGTCATGAGCCTTAAAACCATCGAGCCTTAAAACTCTTGCTTTTTATTTTTATTTTTATTTTTGTATAGTATTTATTTATTTGTTTTGTATCACCAGCCCTCTGGCCCAAAGTGACACTATCTTAAGCGTCACGAAAGAATGGAATAGCTAGAATGAGGGGGGAGCCGTAGCTCAGTGGTGGAGCTATGGTAGACCTTCTGCTTTGCATGCAGAAGGTTCCGGATTCAATCCCTGGCATCTTCTGTTAAAAAGGAGTAGGGAGAAGGGAAAGGCCTCTGTCCAGGAGCTGGTGGTAGTCAGAGCAGACAGTACTGGGCTAGATACAAGTCCCATATTCCTAGGACAACTGCTGTTGTATATTTACAGAATAGGTTTCCCCAAATTATTTGTACCGTGCATTAATAATACCATCTCTGTCAAGGAAAGGGATCATTAACTGAGAGGTGGGTAACTTGTAGGCCAAAACATCTGGAGGGCTACAAGTTGCCCACCCCTGCTTTAACTGCACAGCCACCACAAGCACAGCTAAGATACCAAGTTCAGGTTCTTTATTTTACACAGCTTGGGAAAATAGGTTAAAGGAGAGCTATATGAAGGGGTTTTCCTTCCATTAAATGAAGATAAGCGTTTTTACAAATACCCAATTTCAACCAAATGCATCACATCCAAGCTGTGTTTGTTATAACGTCTGTGCTGAGCCAAAGAGTTACCAGGAATTGAACCGGGGAAATCCTGGAAGCAAAGCATGTGTGCCACCATAATCTATGGCCCTTTCTTTTGTTTTGATGGGGGGAGTTGTTTGAGTTACACTGACCTGGACTTTTTATTGGTCTTGTGCAGGTCTATGTACAAGTCAACAAAGCATCAGAAGAGGAGGAAAATATTAAAAAGCTGGCACAAGATTTCTTTAGAAAATTGGAGGCACACGAAGAACAAGCAATGTCATTGTGGCAACATTTCAGGGATGTCAGCATTGAAGAATATATCCGGACATACAAGGTGCTGGCTTGAACCCCTTCCTTCAGTGCTCATAAGCTATCTTTTAGATTCAGAGGACAGAGACCCTCTCCAGAAAAATATTAATTATTTGTATTGTGTCTACTGGATTCTCTGGGTGGTATTCAATGAATCCCTCCTGCTGGTAGAACAACTTCCATCAGCAGAATTGGAGGGGTGATTTCATTGCTTCTCCCTCCCCCTCCCCCTCCCCCCCCCCGGTGTGTCCTCAAAATCTGCCCTGGAGAGTTGTATGACCCTTTGGAGCAGATTTTCTTTCGTGGGGGGGGGGGGGCTGCAGAGGAGAGGAGGGGGAAATCCCATTGCATGAGTGGAGGTCTACTCGTGCAGTTCAGAGGATTTCACTCTCTGAACCTCTCATTCCAGTAGTCTTTCACAGTAACATTTTGGTGGGGGGAATCTTTTCAAATATAAAAGTAGGATCCAGAGTTGCAGAAGGGACTGCAATCCAGCAGAAGCCCCTGCTGCAGGGAGAGCAGATTTTCACTCATTCCTCATATGGCACCCTCCACCCCCCCCCCACCCCAGATCACCCCCATGCTGTTCGGGAGGGTCCTCCAACCTCTCCGGAACAGATTGTTCAAGAGTTGCAGAGGCAAATGGAAATCAGCAAAAATTGCTTACACACGCGGGCCTTTCTGTGGCGGAAGCCTCTTGTGAATGGAGTTCTGCTCATGGCAATTCTGAAACCAAGCCAATAAGGCCAGCTTTTCTGTTCTGAAGATTGCCAAAGCTTTAGTTAATGTGACAAAACAGAAAGAATCTGGGCTTGATCAAGTCTTACAAAAGTCCGTTGTGCAACATTTGGAATTAAATATATTGGTATATTCTGAGATTTGCTAGACTAAGATCAAGCGTAGTATAATAACAAGTACCAAAGCAGATCTGTATCCATGCATTAGTGTTTTATCCAAGGCTTCTGGAATCCTGGTCTGAGGGCCACACGGTGCAACCGTATTGCAGGTTTGGGTCTGGTTTGTGCCTGCACCACTTGGGAACCCCACCTACATTTGCCGTCTTGAGTTTGATGCTAAAAGAAAAGTTCCAAAATGCCATGTCACCATAATACCAATTCAAAGGTCACAAAATATTGTACAAGCTTTCATGTTCTCCAAAACTCTTCATCAGGCAAGATGGTAAACAAAGCAAAATGGTGGAGGAAAGAAAATGGTTCATGTTCAAGCCATGGAGTCTGTATTTGGTTACCATCTTCAATACAGTGTTGAGAGAAATCCATACTCTGATACACATTGTGGTGCATTGTTTTCTCTATTTATTTTGCACAAGAATTTGCACATCTACCCTCCTCTCCTGCCCCAGTTATTTTGGTGGAAGGTAAATAGGATAGAATTAGACATAAGGAAAGTTTTGGAAAATTATCTACATCAGGGCAACAATGATATCCACATTGGAAATTGAACCTGACAGATAACCACAACATTCCTACATGGCATATTAAAAGTACTCCATAATGACACAGATTAAATGTGCGGAACATCTTCCAGTATCCCTGCTCAGCCTGCCTCGCCTCCCACATTTGTCAAGAGACACTTACAGAAGTAGAGGTAGTTGTTGGCTCACAGTAACCCTGACTTACTTTTATCTTGGTGGGACCATTCAGCGTCTGGGAGTCTGCTTTGATGAATATTCTGGAGAATCATTCTATCAAGAGAAAAGCCAGGAAGTTTTAAAGATGTTGGACAGGAGAGGACTCCTTAAGAAAACAAAGTAGGAACAGGTTTTGTTTACAACTTTTGAACCATAGTCTTATCATCTCTTCTACAATACAGATTTTATGTTTCTGAGACCCTACTTATTCTAATGTACTTTTGTAGGGTCAGACCAATGTCATTTTGATATTAAGCATTCCTGTTTATCTGAACTTTGAGGGATTTTTAATTATTTAAATGTTTGTCTTGCTGCGCTGGCATGGATGATAATAGTGGTTGTGCGGTGGTATTCTGACATGTACATAAATAGTATCTCAGGTTTACAAGTCCTAGAGGTATGAAATCAACAGTAAACACTCAGCCTTTCATAGTTTTATTTGCTGTCTTTGATACAGTCTGGCCAGCCTGCAAAGAAGGGAAGGAAACTTGGCAGTCATCTTTGGGCATCCACTTCGTGGCCTGGTTCACACATAATGCTAAACCATGATTTAGCAGTGTGTGCTCAAACTTGTGTGAACCCGAGGGAGGCCTTGGGCTTGAGCACTCCTCCTCTCCTCACCTTATCCTGAGTGGCCAGGAGGAGGAATAGACCATGATTTGATTTCACTTTCCCTGATTCTTGGCTTTTTACATATGAAACAGGAATCATGGTTTAAAATAAATTCTAGTTAATTGGTAAACAAGCCTACTTCAAACCATTAGTTATGAAAATGGCTTGTTTTAAATACTAGAATTTATTTTAAACCACAATTCCCAGTTCATATGTAATGGACAAACCAGGAATTGGGAAAGCAAAACTAAAGCATAGTTTATTCCTCCTCCCAGCTACACAGAAGGACAAAAGGGGAGGGGAGTACTCATTTCGGGCACGTATAATGCTAAATCATGGCTTGATGTTATGTGCAAACCGGAGAAAAGACCAAGCAGGTATTGAGTGTCTTCATGAAGTGAAGATTGCTCTGAGTTCATAATCTTGGCAGTCTAAAGGTAGCTGGGTCTGGTTGTTCAGAATGGGAACTGTGAATGTCTTTGAAATATAATGATTTCATCTAATGGCCTTGGGATATAGGGAGTTAGATATCTGAGTGAATTGGGGATACAGTGGGGGTACAATGAGATGGTTGCAGAAAGTAAGCGGTTACCTCATATTTGTCAAGGTTGTTTTTCACAGTTGTAAATCTTAATTTCTGAGGATTTTGGAACTCAAAGGATTTAATCTATAGTTTAAGAAATTAGTGTGGCTGTTAAAATGGATACCAACAGTGTAACCCGATATACATCTACTCCGAAGTAAGACCCATTGAGTTGAATGGGACTTATTCCAATGTAAGTGAGTATAGGATTGCAACCTATGAAAATGTTACTTAGTTGCTTCAGTCTTTTTTTCATGATTTTTAGGGAAGGAACAGGAATAGTTTATCTTTCTGAAAAAGAAAGCCAGTCGGCAGTGATGCGTAGTGATGGAACATCGCTCTACCTAACAAGGCAGGTATTTTTGTCTGATTGTTTAACAGTAACTCTTAATTTGATTTGATTTATAAATAAATATATATATTAGAAAATATGCCCCACTTTTCTTTATATAATAATTTCAAAGCAACTTGCAAAGTCCATTTAAAAAATCCAATAAATTACAGTAGAAACAGTTCAAATTACTAAGGGCAATGTGGTGTATTAAACTCAAGACCAGGATAAAACAGTTCAGCACAAAAGCAAAGAGACAGAACTTTAACTCACACCAAAAGCTTGCTGAAATAAAAAAGTAGCTTGCCTGAAGCTTTAAAAGACAAGGACCCAAGCAAACCTCTCTAACGAGGGAGTTGCACAACCTTGGTGCCACAACAAAAAAGACCCTGGGTTTTAACACTATTAGGATACAATCCCTATGCATGTTTAGACAGAAAAAAAAATGCTGGCTGGGAAATGCTGGGAATTGTAGGACTTTTTTTCTGTGTAAACATACATAGGATTGTGCTCTTAGCCTCATTTAGTACAGCATGACAAAATGTCAACAGATGGGTAATCATAATTGCAAATGGATTTACAACAGCTATTCTGAATGGTAAAAGTACATTTCATTTTGGATTTTTTTTTAATTTGTTCTTTTTCATGTTTCTTTTCCAGAGATCTTGCAGCTGCTATTGACCGAATGGATAAATGCAATCCTGACACCATGATATATGTGGTAAGTAATTCTGGATCTCCTGCAGGCTGCTTTGTTTAGAACAGGGGTGGGCAACTGGTGGCCCTCCAGATGTTTTGGCCCACAACTTCCTTCATCCCTCACCATTGGCTAGGCTGGCTTGAGCTGATGGGAGCTGTAAAGCCAAAACATCTGGAGCCTCACCAGTTGCCCACCCCTGGTTCAGAGGATGAAGATACTAACATTTCCTTATTCCCTAACATGCTACTGCAGGCATCAGAAGAGCTCCCAAGAGCTTTTCCTAGACCTGAGTTAGACATTATGGGAGATGTGTGGTTATATGTAAACCGCTTAGGGGTTTTATTAGGGTAACCAGATTTTAGAAAGCAAAATCCTGGTCCAAAATGGCCACCCCACCAAAGCAGACCCCCCCCCCCATAAAATAAAAAAATTAAAAAGGCCGCCCGCCATGCGGCCAACAAGCAGACACCTCCGCCACCCCCCACCCGAAACAAACCCCCCCCCACCAAGCCACCCACCCCCCAAGAAACCCAGCCCGGGCCTACTGGGTCCTCCGCCGCCACTGCTGAGTGACCCCCTGCAGCCCCCTCAACCTTCTTGTCCAGCTCCTGGGCTCCTTGGAGGTGCCTGAGGAACAGCAACAGCAGCAGCAGCAAGAGGGCTTTAAAATGCCCGTGCTGCTCCCCATTTACAAGCCTCAGCAGGAAACAAGTGCTCAGCATTAGGAGCGTCAACAAATTCCTTGTCGGGTGGCTAAAGCAGTTAGCCACCCGACAAGGAATTCGTTGACGCTCTCTAACGCTGAGCACTTGTTTCCTGCTGAAGCCTGTAAATGGAGAACAGCACGGGCATTTTAGGGCAGGAGGAGAGCTGATCCTTTCCCCGGTTTGCCCCCGCCGCCTCCCTGTCGGCCCGGATCGCCCCAGTTTTCCCGGTTAGGACCAGGAAACCCAGGGCGATCTGGTCACCCTGGTTTTATTATATTTAGGGGTATATAAATATAACAAATAAATGTGTGTACCGTCAAAATAGCAGCCCTGTCTCTTCTGAATCCTGTTCCCTCCCCCAGTAATGTCCAGTAAACAAAACATGTGTGATGTGGCATCATATGCATTGTCCATTTCCCTGCCACTTAATTGGTTGCTACTAGTACTCTGGGGAAAATGGCAGCCCAGTGATACCACAACACTGCTTTTCTAAAAGTTCCAAACGTGTCTGCTTTTGACTTCTGTCCTCTCTCAGCTTCATAAATTCATACATGCCTCCACAACTAGAACAATGGTTTTACTACCTGAGTTCCAGGTATATATACAGATAAGGTTAGATCTGGATTTATGCTGGAACAACTGCGCTGATGGAAGTGGACTTCCTTATCCCCTTCTTCCCACGGCAGCTCCTCCAGCACCCTGAAAATGCCACACAGAGTCAGGAGACCTTTCTGAATGGGGTGGTGTGGTTTGGTGGGGAGGTGTGGATCCCCCAAAATCGGGAGCAGGGACATTTTGTGAGTGGAGCCCTTCCTCTCGTAGAGGGCAGATCTGATCCATGGTTGAGGTGAGGGTACTTCTCTCATTGTAAGCCATGAGAGAAATGAAATGCAAAAGGTAGGATCAGTGATAATTACATAATTAATAGTAACCCTTCACAGAAACAGTAGTTGGTGATAACAAAGACATCCTGGCACTGGTAAACTGACACAGGTAGTGTGATTACAGTTCCTCACCACCAGTGTGTGTGTGTGTGTGTGTGTGTATATATATATATATAACCCAGGACATTCATGCATCTGATGAAGTGAACTGCAGTCCACAACAGCTTGTGCCCCTAATACACCTGTGCGCCTTAAAGGAGCCACAAGACCCTTTATTATCTTACACCTTGAGCATTTTGAGCAAGATGTGTAGCAAATTATTTGTATACAATTTGATTTGAATAACATAATCCCTGGTATCCTTTTGTTGTGACCTACAGGGTCTGAACAAATAAAAAGTTAACTAGCCATCAAAGTTCTGAAACTAAAGTTTTTCTGAGGCATTTCCAGAAATAGATTTTCTGGAGATGCCTGAGAATGATCATTCAAGGTTGGATTTTTCTTTTGAGGCAGATCTTGCCTATCAGAGAATGCTTTTCCAAAGGCTGTTTTAGAAGATCACTCTCTCGGATATGGGAGATAAGTCCAGTTTACATGGCATTATTCCTCCCACCCTTCCCCACCCTGATATGAACTGTGCTGGTGGACTTGTGTGCCTGTCTGACTGTTGTATGCTTAATGACCTTTTTCCCCTCCTCCAAGACAGATAAAAGCCAGGTCTCCCATTTTCAACAAGTTTTCCAAATTCTGAAGTTATTGGGTTATGAATGGACAGAAAGGTAAATGCGAGCTTGTTAAGATTTATATTTTCTTTTCTTTGCTTTTTAAAGAACAGATAATTATATTTTTAACATGGAAGGGGGAAACAAATCTGTGACAAGCTTCAATGTCCGAAAAGCAGGGACGGGGAATTTTATTCATGGTGAATGGCCACATTGGAAATATATCATGAGCTGAAGGGCTACAAGTAATTTTCGTATAGATATCATCTGTTTACACACAGTTGCAGCATTTGCAATACATTTGAATGTGCCTTCTTGCTACGCTAAAAATGTGGGGATGCCCGGTGTTCCTATTTCTGGTACGGTCTATAAATGGCTGCTCTTAGGATGTTCTAGGGGAAATCTGTTCGTTAAGATCCACATTCAATATTTAAAGACCAAACTACACATGATACAGGAGATCTATGATTAGATTCCGGCTGGACATCAGGAAAAACTTCCTGACTGTTAGAGCAGTATGACAATGGAACCAATTACCTGGGGAGGTGGTGGGCTCTCCCTCATTAGAGGCATTCAAGAGGCAGCTGGACAACCATCTGTCAGGTATGCTTTAAGGTGGATTCCTGCATTGAGCAGGGGGCTGGACTCAATGGCCTTATAGGCCCCTTCCAACTCTACTATTCTATGATTCTATGACCTCCCAGTGTTTTCATACTGACTTAAAAGGAGTCACAAGGGACTTTAAATTGGATCAAAGCAGCAGCAATGGGGGGCTGGGTGAGTTAAGTCTTCCTGATCTAAAATGGGGGGAGAGAATTGGTAGACAAGCAAGCATATGAGCCTGCCCTCAGTTAGCTAGGATGCTTTAGTAACTATTATAACTGGTCTATTGTACACCTTGTGTTCCAGTGTTAATAACTGCAAAATAGCTTCTTTCTGAGCACAGGTTTAATTCCAAAAGCACGCTAACATCGTTCCTGTTCAAAGAGAATGTTTCTAGGGTGCCTCTACAAGAGCTATTTAAAGCTGTTTCAAGGCGCGTTACAGATTTTACCTCTACAAGAGCGGAGCGCAAATCAGGGGTTGAGGCGCTTTTTTATCTCCGCTTATGTGCATTATCGAATGCATGTTAAATAGTAACTTAAAATTTACCATGGGAGTTAAAGTGCCTTATGGCCATGTAAACATGCGATTCTCCACGTGTAAACAACTTTAAAGCACGTTTTATACAGCCCGTAATGTGCTTCACCGCCTCTTGTTAATAGGTATTAGGAATAAATGCGCTTATCCGTAAATGCACATAATCGGGCAACCGGGCGTCAAAGCGAAACCTTGTAGAGGGGACCCTAGTTTCTGCAGCTCAGAAAATGCCACTCTCATCTGTAAGGTGAATCAGGGTCCAGATTATCATTTAATTTGTTTTAGATATTTGTTGTTGTGTGTGCTATCTGTTTCATGCCCATATGGGAATGGTTTTATGCTTTATAGAATATATTTTAATTGGTTTTTAATTTTTGTGAAAAGCCTCTCTCCCCCCACAACCTTTGGCTATGGGGCGGTATTGAAATGTAATAAATGAAATGAAAACATTGGGCTACTGGAGGAGAAGGCTGTCAATGGCTTCTAGTCCTGATAGCGATATGCTACCTCTAGTATCAGAGGCAGATCCCTATGTTCACCAGTTACTGGGAATCATGGGCAGGTGGGTGCTGTTGCACTTGTGTCCTGTTTGAGGGTTTCCCATAGGCAGCTGGTTGGCCACTCTGTGATCAGATTGCTGGACTAGATGGACCCTTGGTCCAATCCAGCATAGCTCCTCTTGTGTTCTTATGGTTGTCAGATTTTGAGGGGATGAGGGGCAGAGAAATACGACAACTGAAGTTTCTGGTCCCCTGTGTTTTGATGTAGGTGTCAGCATGTGCCATTTGGGAGAGTTCAAGGGATGAAGACCCGAAAAGGAGAGGTGATTTTCCTGGAAGATGTCCTGGATGAAGCTTGTTCCATGGTCCTAGAAAAAAGTGCTTCTGCAAAAAGTTAGCTCATCATGTTAACTTCACGCTTGTATGAATGGCAATGCTAGGCCTTAGCATTTTTCTTCTGGAGCCAGATGATATACTCTAATCCAGACCTCCCCAACCTGAGGCTTTCCAGCTGTTTTGGACTACAACTCAGCATTCCTAGCCATTGCTATGCTAGCTGAAGCTGATGGGAGTTGAGGTCAAAACATCTGGTGGGGAACCAAATTGGCGAAGGCTGCTCCTATCTGGGTTTCCCACCTCCAGTGGGGGGCAATTAAAGCCAGGTTCTTTCTGCTCCTTTGGTTTGTCAGATATGGATCTGCAAACCCATACATCTCAATTCTTTTTTTAAAATGTAATAGAGGAAGCCTTTCAAGTTATTGAGGAAAGCATTCCTCTCAACCAAATGCAGACACAATTTACAGGTTTGTCTGTCTGTCTGTCTCTAATAATAATAATAATAATAATAATAATAATAATAAACAATAATAATAATAATTGATAACCCATCTCTCCCTGTCTGTCTGTCTTTCTGTCTATCTGTCTTCATTCATTCCAAGGCAGTGAAAGGCAAATCAGTCAATCCATCAATGGAATTATTTCCTTGTCCAAAGGGGGCACTTTTATTATGGTTTGGATGTAACTCTTTTTCTCCTTTTTGTCTCTGCTGCCTTCTGCTTTTATTGATGTTTTTATTATCATTTATCAGACCGGATGTTTATGTTCATGTCATCAGGCAACTCTTTTGACTTTATTTTAATAACCCCTATCTTAGAAGTGAAACATCTTTTTTGTTTCGTTAAAAGCAGTTCAAAACATGGGGCTAACAGTTCAATTCTGTGCACGGCTGCTCAGAAGTAAGCCCCATCAAGTGCCACGGGGTTTACTCCCAGGTAACCATGTATAGGAGTGAAGCCCTGCTGGTGACCCCACGTGCACCATCCACAGTCTTTCCATTGCCCACTATTTGGGAATTCAATACCTTCTTTAAATAGTATTTAAGTCATTGTATTTTGGTATTTCTGAAGGCTGGTGCAGATGTATTGTTTCCTGATTTCTAAAACATGGTTAAGAGATGAGGGATATAATGGGCCTGTTCAGAAGGCACCTTAATCTCTGCTGGTTAAGGCTTTTGGTTAAGCAGCAGGGTTTAAGGTGGGCTCGTTCAGAAGACACCTTAAACCATGGCTTTAACCATGCTGGTTAAGCCAGAACGCTGGGACGTGTTCAGAAGACACCTTAAATCACGGTTTTAACCATGGTGAATGAAGCAAAAAGCCTTATTCACCGTGGTTTAAGCTGCAGTTTAGGGTGTGTTCTGAACACAGCCTGGTTTTCTGGCTGAACCATCATGGTTAAAGCCATGGTTTAAGGTGTCTTCTGAACGCAGCCTGGTTTTCTGCTTAACCACCATGGTTAAAGTCATGGTTTAAGGTGTTTTCTGAATAGGGCCACCATCTTGTGTGATGTGTTTTTCTAAACCCTGCTCACTCACTAACCACAGTCAGACCGTCTGCAGCAGGGTTAGCGGCTCTAACCGTGGCTTAAAAGTGTTGTGTACGACAGCACAGTTTGTGGTTAGTGCTAACCCCAGAGGATCACAGTTTTGCTAACCGCAGAGCCTGAAGTGTCATCTGAACAGGCCCAATGCCTGTCCCAGCTCTGCGAATTTGATGACACCATTTTAGGACCAAGGGTTTAGCGCTCGCTTCGGCTGGTAGCATCTGTTTTGTTGCGAGTCACTTGCTTTCCTTTTAAGCAGAGATAATGTTTTTTCCCTCCTGTAATCTTCTAAGCAACCAAAAAGAGTGACGACCCTCTCGAGACTGCTGAAAGGATTGGGCTCGCGGCACTTATTATTCAGGTCTGCTATCGTCCTTTGATTCTCTTCCCCGCCCCTTTTAAGTAATGCCAGCGAAAGGTCTACTCTGCATGGTGCTTAACTAACTTACTGTTCCAGGACTTCAAGGGTCTCTTATCGTCTGATTATCAGTTTAGCTGGGATCGTGTGCTCCAAAGCCGAGGTGACACTGGCGTCTTCCTACAATACACGCATGCCAGGCTGCACAGGTGAGAGGTGCAACTGAGAGCATTTTTTTTCTGAATTTATCTCAAATTGGGTTCATTGCGAATGATGTTCACGAAGAGAATTTGTCTGCATAGGGCCTGTTCAAATAAGCCTTTTGAATGTAGAGCAGATGCACTCAAATTAAGGAAAATGCACAAGATCAGGAAAATGGGCATATTTTGCTTAGGGTTCCATCCAACGTTGCCCAAGTGGACTTGCACGCAATGGGACCCTTCCCTTTATCTCCCCCATTACACACACCCTGTACCTCCCAAATCTCCTTCAGATGGTCCACCGACCCCCTGGAGCAGATTCGGAGGCAAGGGGCAGGTGGAGGGCTGGACCATTTCTGCCAGCAGTGTTGATTCTGTTGGCAGCCGGTCACAGTTGGATGCAAACCTGAGTTTATAGCAGCTGCAGAATTCAACACATAATCTGGTCTATCTGCTAGGAAAACGTTGAGCCTCTTTTTTTAAAAACGTGTAGAACAAATAATAGATATAGCCTTTGTTTAATTCTCTTTTCCATAAGCAGGGTTGGACAGGTGCAAGGTGCGGACTTGGGAATATGTCCCCCTGTCCTTACCAATCTTCCCGGTCCTTCATATCTGGGGGTACCAGCAGCCCAGTGGGGCAGAGGGATTCCTATTAACTGCTACAAAAAGAGTCAGGTACAATCTTAATAATAATAATAATAATATATTTATTTATTTATTACCCGCCTCTCCCAACGGATCGAGGCGGGGAACAGCACTAAACATAAAATACTAAACTGATTAAAAGCACATAAAACCATACATCATTAAAATACCAATAAAACACCAATAAAACACTTTAAAATTCATCTGGGTAGGCCTGCCGGAAGAGATCAGTCTTTATAGATCTTTTAAATTCCTGAAGACAAGTAAGTTGGCGAATCTCTCCCGGCAGGTCATTCCACAATCTGGGAGCGGCAGAAGAGAAGGTCCTCTGGGTAAAGGTTGTCAGTCTAGTTCTTGTTGACTGTAGTAAATTCTTTCCAGAGGACCTGAGCGTGCGGGGCGGATTGTATGGGAGAAGGCGATCCCGTAGGTAACCTGGACCCAAACCATGTAGAGCTTTAAAGGTAATAACCAACACTTTGTACTTCGCCCGGAAACTGATTGGGAAATCAGTTATCCCATTCATGGAGGTCAAGGCTCAGGATAGAATGAGGTTGTCAGATTTAGAGGCCAGCAGTTTTGCTTCTATCTACTAATGTCTTGCTAGATATAGTTTGTGAAGCCTCGTATTTTTCACATAAATAAAGAATACCTTGATCAGTTGCTGATGAGTTGTTAGGGCCTTTTTTTCTTTTTCAAAGCAATTGCTTTCTGACTCTAGGGGAACGGGTTTGTAGTTGGCTCTGTGTTGATGCCTCAAAGTGACCTTCAACAGAGACCAGATGTCATAATGGATGATTTTGCACAGGCGTTGGCATGCAGCTGAACTTATAGTTGACCAAACTAGCCATTTTCTCAAATCCAGATACTTTTAACTGTTTGTCTTTCACGTTATATTTTAAGAGCTTCATGTCCACTTAGCATCTGTTTTAAAACTGTGGCCTAAATATCCATTGTCATTCTTTGGGACTATCAAAAATGTAATAAATTGTATGTCAAGTTCCAAAACTTTGGGCAGGATTCAATGAACTGTCCAAGTAGTCTGTACGCCAAAGACTAACAAATCTTTAGGAGCTCTCTGTGTTCGTCTTTCTTCTTTCCCGTGCCACATTGCAAGCCATTTTTGAAACCTAGGAGAGTTTTGTCAAACGCTCCCATGGCATGGGGATCTGCCATTCAAAGAAAACACAGTTTTTTTAAAAAAAAATCTCCGTGGGCTAATCCAAAATCTTGGCCTTGGGCACACCTAAACTAGCTCTTTGCATCCCAGCCACTCTTTACAAATCTTTGGATTAGGATTCCCTCAGTTAAGCGCTTTTTGTTCAGTTTTAGCAACAACAAAAAAAATGTTCTGTTGAACGAGGTGAAAGTGTTCATTCTGTGTGGCCCTTCTTTATTATCTATGCAGCTTTACTTGTAGGTGTCTTGATTCTTAATGTTTTTGTCCCCACTTTCTCTACCCTCACAGTTTAGAAGAGATGTGTGGAAGGATCAATCAAGTGTCTCATATTAACCCTGCGTGTTTACAAGACCCTCAGGCTATTTCCTTAATTCAACATCTTCTCAGGTATTTGAAGTTTATAGCACAGACCTTTGCTTGCTTGTCTGCACTGAACACACTGGGACTTGCTCTCTGATGCATGTGCATAGAATTGAGCTGTTGGTAATTTTGCTGTACAAAAATTCCTGAACAGTTGATGGCTCTACCTCCAAGTACATTATTGATTTGAGAGCAGCAGAATGCTAATACTGGGTTAAATCCAACTTTGAGTGGACTTACAATCAGTTAGGAAAGAAGACAATCCCTGCCCTCAGGCCCTCTACATGCCTCCCAAACCTGCTTGAAAGGGTCCCCCAATCCTCTGGGGCAGATTTGGGGGTGTGCAGTGGGGGAGGGGAAGTCTGTTTCACCAGTGTTTTTTGTTCCATGGTTGGACAACCAGGGTTGGCTACAACTCGCTAACCCTAATAATTTACTTGGAAGAAAGCACCACAGATCTCAGCTGAATTTACTTCCAAATGTGTGTCTTTAGGATCAGTCTAAAGCAGCAGCCCAGCCAGAGACTGTGGGTGCAATCCACACCCCATTGAGGTCATGTTTTATTATGATGTCCATGGTACCGGACTATACCATACGCCCCCCGTCATCCGCGCTGATGACGGAAAACTTGACTTATATCCGATAAGACACAACATAGAGAACATCTTCGTTCCTATGGGGTGGCAATACGCGCAGCGAAGAAAGCTTTCTTCTCTGCACGCATTGCGTCTGCGAATTCACGTCCAGCAGAACTGTTCAGGGTGGTGAGGGGTCTAACTCAGGCACCTTCCCTCCTGAACCCAATCTTAGAGCCTTCAGTAGTTCGCTGTGATGCCTCTAACGATCATTTCACAGATAAAATCTCTCGGATAAGAGCCGACTTAGATGCTGTCATTATACCTCAGGCTGACAATGGAGTGTCCAGCAGCTCCGCGAGTAGAATTAGACTGGATCAGTTTCAGTTGGTGAGTACTGGGGACGTGGACAAGCTGCTTGGACAAGTGGGGAGGACGACTTGCCCTCTCGATCCATGCCCTTCTTGGCTGGTCGCCCAGGGAGGAGATGTAATTAGATTACAATTACAACATATTATTAATACATCTCTCAGGGAGGGGAGTTTTCCATCTTGTTTAAAAGAAGCGGTAGTACGGCCACTTCTAAAAAAGCCCTCCCTGGATCCCCTGGACCTTAATAATTACAGACCAGTATCGAACCTTCCGTTTCTGGCCAAGGTGATCGAGAGGGCGGTTGCCTTCCAACTCCAAGCAGTTTTGGATGATACAGATTTTCTAGACCCATTTCAAACCGGCTTCAGGGCAGGATATGGAGTTGAGACTGCAATGGTCGCTTTAGTGGATGATCTACGCTTCAGTATTGACAGGGGGAGTGTGTCCCTGCCAGTACTTCTGGACCTCTCAGCAGCTTTCGATACCATCGACCATGGTATCCTTCTGGAACGCCTGAGGGGATTGGGACTCGGGGGCACTGTGCTTCAGTGGTTCCGGTCCTACCTCTCGGGTAGGTTCCAGATGGTGATGCTTGAGGGTAGTTGCTCCTCAAAGAAGGAGCTGCTATGTGGTGTACCACAAGGCGCCATCCTATCCCCAATGCTGTTTAACATCTACATGAAACCACTGGGAGAGATCATCCGGAGGCATGGGGCGGGGTGTTATCAGTATGCTGATGACACCCAAATATATTTCTCTATGCCTCTGACAACAGCATCAGCTAAGGATAGTGTGTCTCCTCTGAATGAATGCTTGGAGGCAGTAATGGGCTGGATGAGGAAAAACAAACTGAAGCTGAATCCAGACAAGACGGAGGTGCTTACTGTCAAGGGCCACAACCTGGGGTTGGAGGTGTGTCAACCAGTTCTGGATGGGGTTACAGTCCCCCTGAAAGACTGTGTTCGCAGCTTGGGGGTGCTCCTGGATCCGTCGCTCCAAATGACAGCCAGATAGATGTGACGGCCAGGAGTGCCTACTATCAGCTTCGATTGATACGCCAGCTGCGCCCCTTCCTAGAGTTGGAAGACCTAAAGATGGTAGTGCACGCGCTGGTAACTTCGACACTCGACTTCTGCAATGTGCTGAACATAGGGCTACCTCTGTGCCTAGTCCAGAAACTTCAACTTGTTCAAAATATGGCAGCCAGGTTGGTCACTGGTACACCTAGGGGTGACCATATCACCCCAGCTTTGAAATCTCTCCACTGGCTGCCAGTTAGTTTCCAGGCGAAGTACAAAGTGTTGGTCATTACCTTAAAGCCCTACATGGTTTGGGTCCAGGTTACCTGTGGGATCGCCTTCTCCCATACAATCCGCCCCGCACGCTTAGGTCCTCTGGGAAGAATTTATTACAGTCAACAAAAACTAGACTGACAACTGTTACCCAGAGGACCTTCTCTTCTGCCGCTCCCAGATTATGGAATGACCTCCCGGGAGAGATCCGTCAACTCAGCAGTCTTCAGGAATTTAAAAGATCTATAAAGACTGATTTCTTCTGGCAGGCCTACTCAGATGAATTTTAAGTGTTTTATTGGTGTTTTATTGGTATTTTGATGATATACTGGTTTTATGTATTTTTAATCAGTTTTGTGTGTTTTGTGATGATGTTGTTCCCTGCCTTGATCCAGAGGGAGAGGCGAGTAATAAATAAATAAATATATTATTATTGTTGTTATTATTATTATTATTATTATATTGGCAATCGTTCTGAATAACAGGCACTTTGAAGATCTTTTGCTAATCTGTAGTCATTCATGATGTGCTACACAATCCTATGCATGTTTATAATTGTCCTTAGTAAGTGTATTTAGGATGGCACCCTTGATAATATTTGTTGAAAATGTATAAAGCAAGAACTGTAATAAATGGGATATGTTTGGATAAATGCTATAAATCCAAACGGTATGTACCAAAAGTGTTTTCAGTGAGGTTAGGTAACGAAGGCTATCCTATATGCTCTTACTTGGGAATAAGCCTATGGAACTCAGTGAGACTAACTTCTGAATTGACATGCATCGGATTGCACTGATAAAGCTCTATTTCTACTAGCCAAAATGCAGGACTTAATTTGAGTTAGGGTTTACCCCCGAAATAGCTTTCCTTTTAATAGCAGCTAATGGTGCAGTGAAATGGGGCCACTCTTAGAGAAAACAGGGGTTTCTGCACTCTCAGACAGTTTCCCAGCTATGCAGATAAATATTATTGTGCTTTTTAAAATGTATTTATTTATCCATTTGTAACATTTTGGTGTTGTTGATTGTAATAGAATCTCTTAGTGGTTCACAGCACCCCCACCCTCAAAAAAATCTAATGAATTATGTATACGCAAAGCCCTCCCATAAGAACAGGATGTTTGAAACAGTTAAAACCTTTGACAGTGATGAAAGCTTAAGAAACACCTTGCCCCAAGGGCAGGGGAAGGTGAGACAGAATATCCTGTTCGATATCCTGGTTGAAAAGAGCAGCACGGAAAAAGCAGGCGAGAGAATATTCTTAAGCTCATTGTTGATTGTTTAATCCATGACGAGCCGCAGTGCCTGCGGGCCCCAGGCTGCATATGCAAGCCTTACTCGGGCATTGTTGTGTCATGTGAACCCGGCGAGTGGGGGTTAAAAAACCCTCCCAAAACCCACGCTTGTCGGGTTCGCACAACACAACGACTCCCGAGTGGGGTCGCATATCCAAAATGATGGCTGCATTCACCACAGCCCCGCCATGGGTTAAATAACCCACGCTGGGCTGTCGTGTCATGCAAACAGCCCCTGTGGGTGTTTTTTTTAAATTGTACATCACCTCTTGCTCTCCCCCCATGCCCCCCATCTGCTCTCGAGGGCTGCAGTGGGGAGGGGGAATCTATTGCCATCAGTTTCCATTCTGCTGACGGACAGACAGCATTGGATACAATGCAAACCCTAAGATATGAGCAGGAATGCTGTGGCTAATGTGCTAATGATTCACATAATTTGCATAGGATGTTCAGTGCATGGCTGAACAAAGAGTGTATATGTGGCAGTTCTCTGACAATGTACTTTTCCCTCCCTGAAATTGTTGCTCCCAGTGTGGGAAGCTTTGAGTCAACTCCCACCCCCATGGGACTCGCATTCAGCGGTCTGTATATGACAGAACAAAGTGGAGTTTTGTAGCATAGATGTACCTAGCAAGCACCCGATCTGTGATCAAGCTCCTCTGATTCTGAGTTGTGCACCGACTGTTCCTTTTCTTCTCCCTTCAGATACGATGAGATTCTTTACCAATCTTCACAAGATCTTCAGCCCAAGCACATTGTGAACTATCTCCTAAAACTCAGGTGAGAGAAACATTTTACCATTTGTTAAAGCAGCCCTTTTCCTGTATCTGTGCCAGAATCCTAAACCTATAGTTCATCAGTAGGCAATCTGGTTCCCTCCCTGGTGCCCTAGATAGTGTGGCCAGTGGTAGTGTGGCCAGTGGTCCAACACATCTGGAGAGCAACATAGTTCATTGAAGATTTTTTTTCAGATAACCTAACGCCACAGTTTCATTTCAAAACAAGATGCCATCTTAGATCAAGACGCGCGCAGTCTTTGAGTCAGTCCTGAAAACCTTGCAGTATGCCGTCTTGGAAACGTTATTTCATTCCCCACTTTTAATGAATCATCACTTCCTTAGCGCAGTTTTCCCTGGAACATTGGTTGTGTCCGGAATCCAAATCTGCCTCAACAAGAAAAACCAGTCACTTGTTATGCTCTGTTAGATCCATCGTCTGATTCTGACAAAGGCGTTTTGTGGCCGGAGGCCTCTCATGAACTGATTTTACTCCAGTGACTCAGGCTGAAAGCACATTGGGTTAATATAACCAAAATGTTCAGCAGCTGTAAAACTATTTAATTTTATACTGGGAAAACAAGCCTACAGAAACCACATCCTCTTTGCTATTGTACAGGTAACTGTAATTTATTTTATGAAAGCTGTAATTAATAAATCAAGAGGACCGGAACTGTCCTTCTGAATGACTATTTTTATGCTGTTGCATGAGTTTATAGTTTTGATGAATGGGATCTGCAACAAAATGTGGCAGAGTGGACTGTTCCTCTTCAGGGATCCAGCCAGCCATGCCCTTTCCAAAGTATTCCATTCTCCCTCCAGTTTCCTGTCCCTCTTTCAACAGTCAGTCAGCATTCTGTGGTCACTGAGCGTGGTCAGTCCCAATAGGGCTGTTTTGTTTCACCTCTCCTCCACTGTAGGAAGTCCACCCCTCCCCCTAAAGTTTTCTGTACTTCTGCAAACTTTGGATTTCCTCCAGTCTGCTGATACCTCCCTCTTGTGCATGGGTGGTGCCATTTTGGCTGCATAAGGATTCACACTCAGAGAATCAGTTCGCAGTTCATAAATACGGCACTTGGTGGAAGTCATGCAAGAGGCATAGGTCTTCAGTGAAAGCCAGTGGGCTTGGATCCAAAGGTCCATAAGTGGAAAAAGACAATGCATTCCTGCTGTTCCATGAACTCCCGTGGAAGTGGCAGAGCACTTCAGGAAAGGACAAGGGGGTGCACCCCTTGAATGGCTCCATAATCTTTAGATCCCCAGCTTTCATTAAAAAAGAAAGAAAAGAAAGCAAGAACCCGAGATACAACGCAAAATGTGCAGCCACTATTCTGCACATTCGTTTTGTGAGGAACTAGTCTGTTCCCACCTTTCAGTGTTTTTAGCCAATGAATGAAGTCATAGCAATGGTAACGCACCCAATCTCTGGAGAAGGAATTTCTTAGTTCATTGTTAAGTCTCTTTGGGATCTTCCCTGCTAGGAAGTAATTTCAGTCTCATAAAAAACAATTTAGAAATCCAGCAGTTTAGTGTAGCTGAGATTGAGCAGTGGTATGTCCACCAAAAAACAGAAGGTAGGTAGCAGGAAAGACATGAGTCCATTTCTCCTCCTACTCCTAAAGACACTCCCCACAGACTCGGCTGCTGCTCTCTAAAGCTGCCTTCTCCAACCTGGTGTCCTCCAGATGTTTTGGACTTCAACTCCCATCAGCCCCAGTCAGCATGGCCAATGGTCAGGAATGCTTCAAAACATTTGGAGGTCACCTGGTTGGGGAAGGGTGCTCTAGAGAGTGTTTGCCTATGTTTTCAAGATGAAGGAAATCTTTCCAGGGCAATTTGTGTGAAGTTGTCAATGTTATAAGGGCTGTGGTGCCATAGAATATCCGAAATAATGTTCTTAAGACAGCTGTACCGTGTTGTGCATTGAAGAGTGGGGGGTCTCTTGTTCCTAGGTGGGCTTTTTTTACCCTTCACTCCAAATGAAGTTTTGTTGAATGTCATGATGTTTCTTGGATATAGCCCCCTTCTATATTAGTGCTTTTCAGTTCCCAGGATCTTTTATTACTACTGTGTGTAGGCTTCGAAACATCATGAATATGACACTAAGAATAAAGTGCACCCAGAAGGGAAATACACAAGTGTGTTGTAGCGGTGCACAACCACAAACAACTGTGCAGTGTTGCCTGCCCCTCCTCCCCCAGAAAGTCTCCTGCACCTATAGAGCAGGGCAAGACTTTCCTCAGTGCAGCATCACAGTGTGAGAGTATGCGAAAGATAGTCAATAAGGAAGATACAGTCTTTAGCCCAGCCATTTCCAACATGAGGCCCTCCAGATGTTTTGGGCTACAACTACCAACATTCCTGACCATTGGCCATGATGGCTGGGGCTGAAGCCTGAAACATCTGGAAGAAGGCTGGTGTAGCATATCAAATTCTAGGGGGCCATAAAAGTGCTGGAAAAATGCTGCGCAAATGGAAGGGATTGATCCCCAAATCACATGAGAGGACTTCCCATTGCACTTCTGCCCCCTGCAGCTCCCCAAATCTCATCCAGAGGGTCCCCTAAAACCTTCAGAGCAAATCGAGAAGAGGAGGTTGTACAGTGGGGAGGGGAAATCTCACCCCTGGCTTTCATTCCACTGATGGATGGCCAGGATTGGATACAACCAAGGAATGTTTGGAGTCACATTCCTCAGACAGTGACCTTCCGCTAGGCCCTTCCATGAGCTGCCTTTCCCCCAGCAGGAAGATCCCCAAACCATGGTGGCAATTGCATTTTTCCAGGCAACAAAACCCCTTCTCATTCTAACTGCTCTTAAGTGTGTTTAATCAGCAGCCTGTGCCATTATGTTCAGCGGATCCGGCTCCCTCTGCCCTCTGGATTGCAACACTTTGCATGAGAGCTTGTTTCTGACTTGCTGTGTCTGTTTCAGCCATTTAGCAGCTGCGGCTCATAAAATGCTCCCCGTGAAAGGCAGCGTTCTGGAACTAGCTGAGGTAATGTAAATAGTCCCTCTTGAACTGTTCTTGGACACACAAGGATCTTGTTGAAAGGTGGGGTATAAATCAAAAGAATAAAAGAAACTTGTTTTTAGTTTTTATAAGCAAGGGAGCAGTAGGATGGGATAGTCTGCTGCAGCTTTGCACTGGGGCGTCCACATATTTGTTCCTTTATAGGACGCTCCTCTGAAACTGTAAACACCAATATAATACTAAATTGCCACAGAGTGAAACTCAGATCTTCCCTGCACCTACCTACTTCTCTTCCTTCCTTTTAAATGTGGAAAATCTTTCCCATTGTGGTTGAACTTGAGCTTTTCTCAGCTTTGTAGCCTGAGAGAAAATGAACATGTCCACTTTTTCTGCACAGGGGGATTTTCTTCCTGCACTGCAAACTTGTGAACTGTTCTCAACTGAGGCAGAGTTAAAATGCTGGAAGTGTAAATCAGCTAGCGTATGCTTTTTCTGTTATGTTTTTGAGATACCGATCAAGGTGAGGGGTGGGTTATAGTTTCGTTACAGTTCAATAAAGAAAAATTACAACACTATCGGAAGAAAGGACTATCCTCAGTATATTCTTTCATTCCACATTCTTGTAATACACTAACCCAAAAGAGCACAAGACCCTGCCAAAAATGTGCCATTAGCATCCACTGATTTATCAACTAAAACGATGGCCGCAAGTTTTAATCAATTTACTTGGCAAATTAATCAACGCAAATATGGGTTGATTAATCTGCCAAATAAATTCCTTGCATTTCTACTGAAAAGAAACTTCCCCAATATATGCTGTAAATGTTTCACTTAGAGCGCAATCTAGACATGTTTACGCAGATGTTAAGTCCCCTTGAGTTCAGGTGAGTGGGTTATAAGCTGCCTTATACTGAGTCGGATCCTTGATTCATCTAGCTCAGTACTGTCTACAGTGACTGACAGCAGCTTTCCAGGGGTTGTAGGCAAGGATTTCTCCAGTAGGTGCTCTACCACTGAGCCATAGCCCCTCGAGTTACAAGTGGCCATCTTAACATTTGCTCTTATTCTTTAGCACTTTACACCTTCATAGTGTTCAATGCCCCAGTATTTTTGAAACTGCTTTTGAAGGGAATAGTGGATACTAAAAATTGTTTGGTGTCCTTTTCCTCACCCTTTTCTTTTTCAGGCAAGGCTGTGTCTATTCCAGGCTGTTCGCTCCATCCTGGCCAATGGAATGAAACTTCTAGGAATTACACCTGTCAACAGAATGTAACAGGAAGAGTTTCTTCCTCAAGACCTATTGTGAAATAATTTGTTCTGTAGACTAGACGTTGTTTTCCTGCCCTTATTTCCCCTGTACTGTGTATTGTGTTAAGCTTTCAGTGCCCTTAAGGATTACTTAAAACACTCAGCGGGCATCTCTGTGTGAGTCTTCCGCTGTATACCCTCAAGCAAACCCTGGGATTCATTAGTATCTCAATTAATTGCTGTGATCATACTTTGTCATGGACCTCGGGGCAGGGGGGGGGGATTATCTCCATGGCTGCAGTTGTGCCACAAGCTTGGCTTGCTGTTGGTTTCAAAAACACATGTACTGGTATTGCCTTTTTCTTTATGATAACCTATGAATGCCCAATGAGAAATAAGGTTGCCCTATACTTATGTATCCAAAAACAAAACAAACCTGTACACTTGTGTATTTCCCCATGAGAATCAACTGTTTCCCCCAATTTAATAGGCAACAGGGATAGAAGTGACATTAAGCAAAGCTGCTCGAGCCAAATATACAACTCTGTACCTCTGTGGGACAAGGTGTTATCCATACCAACAACTTTCGTAGGAGACCAGTGAGAAAATGGGACTCACCTAGTACTTATTTCCTGCTAAGATGTTCTATGATAAGTGCAGGGTAAGTGAGGAAAACCTGCTTCCAGAAGATGTAAATTTTACTGTGTCTATATAGAATGAAACAATACACCCATCCGCACCTCTACAAGAAAGCTCCTGGTCTCTTTGATATCCATTGGGGGGGGGGGGTGTTCCCCAAAATACCAATTTTGAGGAAAGGCAATAAAATATTCCACAGCAATTCTGCATGCCAGAATAAGACTGCAAGTTTTATTGTGGTAGGCAGCAATTAAGAGGGGCTCCCTGCAGTAGATGCCTCATAAATCACACCAATTTGTTTCCAAAGGCTGTAGCAGCTGCTGCCTTATCATTGCTGTGCTATGAAGTCCAGGGTGGATGTGTCTGTCATACTGCACTATCTGAACAGTACCCATATCTCAGCTGACCATACTTCCTTTGTGGAAATGAGAGGCCCCTGCTGCCATGTTCAGGGTCTTGATTTCTTCTTCTGCTGTGGTAAAGGGAGAAAAACAGAGGTCCCAGAACAGTTAAGTGCTCTCCTGGGACCGTTTTAGTCCGCTGGAAGCTAAGAGCAAGAAAAGTAGCTTGCTAAAGCACAAAGGAGGAATAAATTAATAGTAAAGTACGTTTATTCCCTCCAAATTCCTTCCACCAAAACATTTATAGTCAGACTTTAAAAAAAAACTTCTTTGTACTCCTTTCTCGTCCTCTCACCCCTACCTCAAATGCCTAATTAGTAGGAAATCATTGCTCCCAGCTTTCTCATTGATGAACCAATCCTTTTCCCTGTTCTAGGGTGGCCATATGAAAAGGAGGACAGGGCTCCTGTATCTTTAACTGTTGTGTAGAAAAGGGAATTTCAGCCGTTGCATGGAATAAAAAGGATTTATAGTACAACCTGAGAAATAGACCTGCCTGCTATGAGGGGATAAAAATTAGCTTCTATGCCCTTCAGATTAATTAGGTCATCAAGGCCTGTTTTCCAATCGTATTTTAATTGGCTCTCTTTCTCTAACATACCGACTCACAGACTACATATTCCTAATTTAAAAGTAAATACAATTATTTAATGAAAAAAATCACCTTGCAATAGCTGCAGAAAAGATAAAACATTTGCCTGCTCAGGAATTTCAGTGTTGAATTAAGCTAACAAAAAAGGGAACTATAAATCTAGATGCTGTTAAATAAATTGTGCTTGTCCTCCTCCCCAGCCTAAATTGTATTTGATGCAAGTACAAAGGCTCAAACCAAAATGGCACATAGCGCTATCTAACGTATTTAGCGCTTAGCTGTGCAACAAAAGCATAACTAATCTAGGGTGACCACATGGAAAGGAGGACAAGGCTCCTGTATCTTTAACGGTTGTATATAAAAGGGAATTTCAGCAGGTGTCATTTGTATGCATGCAGCACCTGCTGAAATTCCCTCTTCATCACAAAGCTGCAGGAGTATAGCTAGAGTGACCAGATACAAAAGAGGGCAGGGCTCCTGCAGCTTTAACTGTTGTGATGAAGAGGGAATTTTACCAGGTGCTGCATGCATAGAAATGACACCTGCTGAAATTCTCTTTTCTATACAACCGTTAAAGATTCAGGAGCCCTGTCCTCCTTTTTATATGGTCACCCCAATACAAAATGGTATAAAACCCTTTGTCACGATAGAAAAGTAACAACTGCAGCATTATTATTTTTCTTGCTATCGCAAAAAAATAAAAATAGTGACCTAGGGGGAATCTACACTATAGCTTTACTACATTAAGGGTTACGATTACTCATTGGGGCACATGATGCTCTTACTGTAGCGTTTTATAGCCGTGGTTTTTTTCTACAATTTTCTGTGATATATTCCGTTTTTTTTAATTGATAAATCGTAAGCAGAAGAATGTGTCTTTCATTACCGTATTAGAGTTTCAGCTATCAAACTTCCTGTATCAAATAACAGACGTGTGGGTGTGTACTTTCTTTCTGGCGCCCAAATGCTTTGTATTGCCGTTGGCTTCCCTCGTGGTTCCAGGCTTTACATTTACATTTTCTCCTCTCTTTTCTGTGTCCTTAGTTTTTATTTTTCAGTTGTATGTTATTACTTCTTTTTGGAGAGTGTAACATACTGCCCAAACCATTTGAAATTCCGCGCATGCACTTTTATAGCTATTGAATCAATGAAAGCAAGGGAAAGGAAGGGGGGATTTGGAGGAAGTGGGTGGGGAAACTACAGTGAGAGGAAGGAAAGTAACAGGCAGAGACGAACAGAAGAGTCAGTGAGACCTAATTAAACGCAGTGAAGATGGGAGAAATGATCAACTGAAACGTGAGAGCACGATAATGTGGCATACCACGTTTTAAAACGCAGTAATTAAAAACATATCAACTATTTAAAACGTAACAAGTATATGTGTAGATTGCCCCCTAGAATCCGTTTCAGCTAGAATCGTGCTCTTTTTATCAAATGATCGCATTCTGGTCCCTGCCTTCCCCACCCAACAGTCACCTTGGTTTTATTCTAGTTGCAACAGCAAGTTTATCATAACAGCAGTTCAGCAACTGGCTGGTTCTTAAAGCCAGGCACACACAGAAGACGCTTACACAACAAAAATCGGACAAAAATATTTAACAAGTGAATGATCAATTCAGTAAATGTAGCAGCTCTCTTCACAAGAGCACTTCAAATAGAAATTTCTGCCTGCAGAGAATCCATATCGTGTGGTACATCAAAGTGAATTTCTACGGCATATCATTATTTTATACACAATATATACATATTGCTGCACATTCCATTCCTTCATTCTTTTTTGGAGAGTAGGATCTTCATAGTCCAACACAAAAATAAGACATACGTTTACATGAAAAACAGTGCTTCACAACTTAGTGAAGTATCCATCCTCCAGTGTAAGCCTTCATTTCCCTAAATATTTTCTTCATTTTTTAAGTTTTTTTTTTAAGAAAAGTCTTCCATAAACAGTTTAAGGCTAATTTTAAAAAGGAAAGGAAAAAAAGACATCCATGTCAAGTCTTCTCTGTTTTCATGCCTAGTGTCACACTTGAAGAAGATTCTCTTTCGACCCTTTTGTTTCCACTGGCTCTATTTTTGTTGTGTCTTGTCGAGGCAATCCATACAGATATATTGAAATACATACAAGGAACGCACCAAGAGAGAAGGTTATGGCTAGAAAGGGAAAAACAAAGCATATGGTAAGGCGTCTGAGGGAAGAGGCATGAGGCATTTTGCTTGATAGAATCCAGAGCAGGGTGGGCAATTTGGGCCCTCCACATGTTTTGTCACACAACTCCCATGAGCCCCAGGCAGTGTAGCCAATAGTGAGGGAGAATGGGGAGTTGTAGGCCAAAATAGCCGGAGAGCCACAAGCTGCTCACACTGGCTAGGCTCTCATTTTACATCTGGATATTTTGGTTTATCACACATTACTTAATGCAGCTAATACATAATACAGGCAACATGACATCCCCTAAGAAAGTATGAACGAGGAACTGTAGGCAGTATTCACTCATGCAACACCAATCACTCAGTGACTGGAAGATCAAGTGACTATCTGCATGTGTGAAACTGCCATTGGTATCTCATGACATCTTCTCAAACAAAATATTGAGGCAGTTAAATATTTAGCTATGGGTCTGACTAGGATGGGATACTGACCAACATATACGCCTGCATGCAACAGCTTTTCACTGCTGTTAAAACCTTACTGTTAAATGGTCTAGAACTGCAACTTTTCCCCCATGAAATCAGAAATTCTAACTTTGAAATTCAACAGAAATTATAACATGTAATTGGTCTTGATGGCTTTCCACAACTCTACTAGTATTCTTAATGGAACTACAGCAAAATAAGCAATGGAAATGGGTCATCCAGATTTGCTGGGGGCAGCCAGCAAAACTTAGTATTACCCATCTCAATGCATTCTGCTTTATTCATTCCAATGTGGTAGTTTAATCAAGCTTCCACAGCTTTCTTACAGCTATCATTAGTCCACAAAACTTTGGATGTCACTTTTGATTGAATATGCACTCATTTTATGGAAACGTCCTTTATATGAAATAACAATAAGTAGCTTTCCCGTACTATTGAATCTGTAGGTATTGGAAAAACGTTGTTTTAAAGGCTAAGCCTCGAGGAGCAGCCATTGGAAATCTAAGCTAAGTACGAAAACACATGCCATTTTCACTTTCTTAGTAAGAAAACTGTTTATTTGACTGCAGTGTAATTCTAACAGTTGTACTTGGTCTCGAAGTACAGCTTTTTTTGATTTACCTAGTAAAACGATGTGTTTTCCTTAACAATAAAAACATACACAACGAAAGAGTTAAGGATACTGAAAGTAACAAAATTGTTTCCAATCTGTACCAAATATACTTAAAATAGCTGTTTTAAGACAGATACTCCTGCTATCCGGGAGAGAATTAAATAGACATCCAGTTGAAGAATAGCAGAAATATTGGCTACCCAGTTTAGGGTGTTCTTCTAAGAAAGCCCTCCTTACAGCTTATTTTTTGCAACAAAAAGGATTGGTACTGGTCACTGAAGAAGGCACCCTCGGGTGCTGAAACGCGTTTGGCCTGAATTTTATTATTTATTTTTTTAAAAAATATTGTTTTAAATTTGATTGTAGCACACTGTTGTGCCTTAAGATTGTACATTTGCATTGTATTTTATGTATATTTGGTACAGACTGGAAACAATCTCACAGCTTTTTTGATTTACCACATCTGGCGAGAGTAGGTGTTGCCAGCATAGCATTGTTGACCTATGTTTTATGTCAGTAGGTTGTCCTCGTTGAATTGCAAATACCAGCACACTGCCAAATAATATGACAATGAACCAACAGCAGTCATACCAGTTGCTGGGGCCACATAGGGGGCCAATGTGGGCTCTGCATAGGCATCTGGTTGGCGACTGTTGATCCAGTACAAACAAACATGACAGCAGAACAGCTCCTAAGATTGGGCCACAACACTTACTTGGGGTGACGTGGCCACTTACACCATGACTCAAGAGCAACTTACTTATCTGTAAGCCGAAGAGAACGACTGACGCAATAGTAGAGAGAACGATGGCAGCAGCTGCAGAAAAACCTTTCATAATGTTGTCGGTGTATTTAACAACAACCGAAGTGTAGAGGCCTCCAACACTGGAAAGAACTACAAAGCAAAAGGAGGTGTGCTTGTTAATGAAATGTCAAACTTCGTCTGTCTTGGCAAAAAGAGCTATTGCTATGTTTATTTATTTATTGCATTTTTATACCACCCAATAGCTGAAGCTTTATTGGTTCAAAGAAACAGATGAGAAAATACCTCTGTAGTGCCATTTTTTGTTGATGGCAGCCTCATGGACCACCAAAACACTGAGTTGTATCCATTGTTAGTCCTACTTAGTAGACCAGTTGAAGTGAAGAGCACTTAATTAGACTAACATTGGATTCAACCCATTGGTTTAGCTTTTAAAAAAGAAAACTTTTCAAGAGCTGGGCAACAGAATTTAAGAGAATTCTCTTAAGAGAAAACTCTAAAGTTGCTATACTTACAGATGACAAACCAGACGTAATGTGTGTAGCCATAAAAAAAACCCTTCTCCATTACTTGAGCTCCATCAGACATGTAGACACCAACCAAGGTCACCACAATTCCAGAGAGGTACATCTGAATGTTCCTGACCCATAAAGATGTATCTGAACTCTTTAGCACCTTCTCAAAATATACTCCTGAAAGGAGGGAGAGGAGAAAGGAGAGAAAGATAAACAGAAACTAACATGGAGCAGAAACCAGTCAGTCAATCTGGTGGACAAAGGAACAGAAAAAGTTCTTCACGTCAAGTGTCTTGTGCCTGGGTTGCCAAAGGCAATACGGCTTACACAGCTTATTTTGAAATCAACAGTTTAGCATATCTGAAAGATGAAGCCAGTCAAGCTAGCTGAATAAAATATTTCAAAGTAAAAAACATGCCAAATATTTTTAGCCCCCCACTGGCCTCTCTCACTTTGTGCTAATTATATTTGAAAGTATAAAATGAGGGAAACTGGTGTGAACATTCGGGCATTTTGAACATAAAAGCAGTTAATATAGTTTTTCTTTTGTTGTTTAAAACTCTGAAAAAAGCATTAGTCTAATTCTGTGCAAGACAAAAATCATTGCCATAGAACTTACAATTTTTCGGTTGGATCCAGATTTAAGCTGGATCAACTATGGTGGCGGAAATGGACTTCACCACTGCCTCCTTCCCAGGGCAGCTCCTCCAGCCCCTGAAAAATGCTACGGAGTCAGGAGACTCTGCGGAATGGGCTGAGTTGTGGTGTGGGGCGGAGGTGGATCCCCAAAAATTGGGCAGAGGGCTGTTGCACAAGTGGAACCTTTCCTCTTAAGGAAGGCAGATCCTGGGTCCAACCCACTGTATGTCATTAGTACCAGTATTTATTATTACAAAATCTTCTAGAACAGAACCGTCTCATGGTGGTTTTCCAAATCCATGTTATTCCTATTCTATCCATGTTACTTCTATTAAATAATTCTGTGCAGAGATTTTTTAATGATACCTGCATGGGAAGTCATCTTTGGCAAGTCCACGGAGCCCACTGTGCAGATACCTGTGTCCTCTGCTGCCCTCCCCCAACAGGTGAGTTGAGCCAAAAGTACCAACCCTGTGCTTAAGAGAGCAAGGAGTGCTCCACAACTTCCACTGAGCTCATGGCGTGTAGGTTGAAGGGTTCAGCTTGACATGAGATAGGCTCCTTCCTTAGGTTAATTTTGCTGCATGGGAGCTACTGACGTGCACACTGTAACGTGAGAATCTGGGGCCATGCTACACCTGCACTAAGCCCATTCCTGGGAGGGGGTGTCCCTGACTTAGGGAAGACTTGCAGTGTGGGGCCTTCCCACAAGGCCCAGAGCCTCTCATGTTACCTGAGCGACGCAGGAAGGAGCTATGCTGTAGTGGTTCCTAAGCCATAAACGTAACGTAAGAAGAGGGCCAGAGCTGTCAGACCAGCTACAGCTGTAGATAGATTCCTGCTGCCTGTACAATGTCTTACCTGCAAATCCTGAACACAAAACAGCAATAGCGATTGCACCAAAGCCTATCAATGGATTCTGTTCCACCTAAAGAAACAACAAAAAGGGAGACCATTTATTTAAATCTGGTGGCAGCAGTTACTTCCAAAAGCTAAATTAGAACACCAATTTATTACACCAATAAAACTAGTCTCGGGCCAGCCTATATCACGTGTGGGAATTTGATTTGCTGTGTACTCATTGCCCATGGAGAAAATAGATGGACAATCATTTTGGAAATACCTGAAAAGGTAAAACCCTCAGTTATCACACAGCTTTTCCTTATTTCTGTCTTGTGTAGTTCCTCTTACTGAACCTGCCTTGCAATTCTTACCTCTGCATTGTAAAGTCTTGTTATTAAACAAATAAGTAATGTATCTTTGCTCAGCTGTAACATGGGTGTGCTTACAGTTACATCCTTCAAAGGGACAATTCATCAATGAAAGATTTCTAATTGATTAAGTGAAGTTTCTACTAAACTAAATAAGGAGCACATTGCAAACACTTCAATCAATAAAAGCCACCACCCATTAGAAGAAGAGAAGGCTACAGTATTCACAATATTTCATGAGAATTCCCTGTGCCAGTAATTCACCTGAGCCAAAAAGGCTTCCGACTTATGCGTGTGCTTTTAAAGACTCTTCAGAATTGTGGACAATTCAGATTTATTTTGTTTTAATAAATTGAGTCTGATTTAAACTGTCACCTTCAGTTGCCTGCAATTCTTATTTTAGAGAGAAAGTTCTATGTATTTGAGGGTCAGGATGAAACTACCTGTTATCTGAGATAGGTCTTTATCAGCATGTCTACTCAGAAAGAAGTCCTGGTAAGTTCAATGGGACTTACTCAGAAGTTAAGCTTAAAATGGATTTCAGCATAACTTTCTTTTTTTCTTTCACAAAATTTGTCTTAGGGAGAAATGAGAGGTTATATCTATGTGACCTCTATAGAAATTGACCAATTGGCTTAGGATTTTGCACACCATACTGCAATCTTTCAGCTTAAAATTGCACGGCAAATGTAGCTCACCTTTAGCGGAAAATAAGAAAAGAGATGGGTTGAAAAAGATGATGAATTATTATTAATAATACTTGGCATTTGTATGGGATCTAGAATGTTCAAAGTGGCTAGTATACATACTCTCACCAACCCTTTCAACAACTGACATGACAAATGAGAGAGCTGCCTCCGGGGCTCTGTGGGCTGGATTGGGCCACAGGCCACGTGTTCTGCACCCCTGATCTAGTCAGTTCCATGTAAAAATGAGATTTTCCCCTGGTTCAAGGCTGTCTACCAGTTGCTACAGTTCCTGGTCAGGGGTGGACAGAATACAGATTGGGTCACACTGGTCCATCTCTGGGTGATCTGAAGTAAATCGTCAAGGACTTTTGACTCCCAATTGTTTAACAATGGCAACAATGAAACGAATCTCCCCACCCCACAATTTATGCTGTTGAAATGAAGAAAGCTGGGGAACGGAGACCAGGACTGGATTTGTGTGTGGAAGAACTCAGCTCAATTCAGTTCTTGAATGCAAAACAAATCTCTGGACTCAGAATTCTTCCATTCAAACCTTATGTCTTTTGCACCTGACTCATGTTGGTGGACATCAAGGCTCTAGTGAAAAACAAAGCCGATCCTAAAATCTGGTGTTTGCCCATCCCTGCACTAGGTCACCCAGAATATCTGTGTTTAAGTACTGAAATGAATAGAACCATATTTAAAAAAAAACCAAAGTAAAATATGTTTAATCATGTTGTTGTTCCCCGCCTCGATCCAGACGGAGAGGCGGGTAAGAAATAAATTGTTATTATTATTATTATTATTATTATTATTATTATTGAAGTCCCACGTAAAAGTAAATGCAGGACCAGATACCATATCAAAATACCAAATCAAAAGAGAACAAAGTATATGTTTAAAAGTTCCACATAAAAGTAAATGTAGGACCAGAGACCATATTAAAAGAGAACAAAATAAAATACAATTTAAAATTAAACACTGAAGGGAATTTAGTATTTGGACAAAAATGTAACTACGAATTAAGATTAAAAGTATTCTAAAAGCAATATTTTTTTAAAAAAATTAGGAAATACATACCAACATTAATTTTGTATCCTCGAGGTTCAGAATCTCCACCACAGTTAACTGAGATGGATTCCAGTTATCTTTGTCTAAGGCTGGAAGCCTTTACTGCAAAGGAAGCTACTCTCCAAGTTACATACTGATCGGTTCCTTGTAGTAGAAGGCTTAATTTCTCTTTCATATTCTAGTACTTCATTTTGTTTAGGTTCAGGATCGTATTCTCCGATATCAGAGTATAGCTGACATTCAAAAATGTAGTGAGGGAAACCCTCCACAGCTGCTGCCCCACAAAGGCATAATCTGTCTTGCCCCAAAATCTCCCCAACTGAATCTTTGGTTCCATATGTTCAAAATAGAATCATATGAACGCTTTCTGGTATTCAATTTTCATGGAAAATGACAACAATTTTTAATATCATTGCTGACATTTAGCATTTTTCAACCAGTGTGCAGGACATAGAACAGCTATGTCCATTTGGGCTCCTATATCTAGAACTCTTTGTCTGAAGCTGTTTCTGATTACAATCCCACATGGATTCAGATATTGAAATGAAGTGGAAACTATAAATAAATATGTGCTTCTTGTGAACCTTTAAGTATGAGGTATATGCTTCCAGAGTCACCGTTCAATAAAATTATGCCTTTTGATGCATAAATCACCATTCTAGATTTGAAAAGACAGACATGGAGAAAGGCTCCTCATGATAAACCCTACCTGAACTTTTGTAGCTTGCGCTGGTTTCCACTGAACAAGACTGACTCCACCACACAACATAAAGACTGAAAACCACTGCAGTTTACTGAGAGAGCGGTTCAGCATTAAGACGGTACATAAGGCAGTGCATGGGATCTTCAACTGATAGGTCACCTAAAACACCAGATAAAAAGGGCATGGTTTATGGACAGTTTCCATAAAAGTTTATGCCATTATAAGTGTTTGTCTTGAAGGTGCTGCAAGACACTTTGTTGTTTTTGCTGCAACAGCCTAGCACGGCTACCCCTCTAGAAGTAGTGTAGTTAGTTATAAAGGTATTAAGAGCAGGTCAGCAAAAGCAATAATCTGCTTAACATATTCTCCATGTTCCATACTTATTGGGTTGGATCCAGATTTAGACATTAGAGTAGACCCATTAAAATCAATGGGACTTAGGTTTATAATAACTAATGCAAGCCCAAGGTTCTACTCTAAATCTGAATCCAACACAGTGGAAAATCCAATATAAGTCCTACATACAGTAGAACCAAAGTAGGACTTAAATTGGATTTTACCCACTGGATTTAACTTTTCCCTCTCATTTTTCAGCAGTGATGCTTTCTTGTGGAACAATATCTTAGTTACCCTCCAAAATAATAATAATGACCCACAGAAACTGGGAAAGGTTTATAGCACATCATGTAGGAAAGAATTCCATGTACATCCCTTGTTGACTTTTCCCTTCCATGTCTTGCAGCTGATACTGTGAGCCATTTCCACTGAAAAAGTGCTGTCTTTCCGTTGCTGATGGACAATGTAAAAGCTCCATCTGCAGTGCTTACTTTGCAAGGACATTTTCATACATGCAAATTGCCACCACTGGATGAGAAGCAGGCAGGCATGAACTCGCCCTTATAGCTGACCCAGCATTGGGTTCTGTAGCTTGCTTCCTAACATCCACAATTACCTGGTAAACCGCAGCATCCAAATTGCTAAGAGCTAAGAAGGCCATATTGTTCTGAATGGCATACACAAGAGATGGAATGCTTAATTTGAGCAGTTCTTTCGGGCTGCCCAAGACATTTTCTTTTAAAGACGTTAACAGTCGACTCGGGCTTCCAGTCTCTCTGGGGAAAAAGATTGAGGAAAATTGTTTTCAGGAAAGACAAATATGACTGTAACTATTTAACAACTAGTAAGTAGAGCAGAAGGGGATCATCCAGAAACAGCCCTATGGAAGAGTCCTATGCTCACAATCTCCAGCCTGCCTCGCTGTTGCATCAGCACAAGGCAACGCAGTTTCTGGGAAGGGCTCATTTTTGAGATAAAAGCAGCCCAACTCAGAATAGCCCAAGAGGATAACTGTCATGCTTAAGAAATGTGGTCCCTGGAAGCATCCACAGTTTTCATTGTCACTGATAGAAAAACTGACTGTGCCAATCTCAAATGTGTCTCCCAGAAAGTCCTACACATAAAATACCTGGTGAACATTAATAAGCAGGACATCATTTGCAAGTGAAAATAAATCATGGCTTAAAGACTTTCTCTTTTATAGTAAAACAATACAGTTGCACATATTTCATCGGGGCCAATAAAGTTCAAAAGCTTTCACGAACCATATGTGGGGTCTAACTAATCCCACATTTCCTTAAACATAAAACATATTGCGCCATTAACATACAAAGAATGTAATTATAACAGTTGCTCAAGTATAACAGTGGAATGTTCATGAGATGTCAAGTACCAATGACAAAAATAACACATCTCGCAGACCTTGCGATCACAGCAATGCTACCTGAGCAGTCCTATCGTCATCATGAGCAGTGGGAGGCCCTATCGTCATCATCAGCAGTGGGAGGCCCTATCTATCTTTAGATTTACTCTCTGCCACACAAAGAACTTTCCATTATGGAGCGTCATACAAATGTCGGTAATAATAAATCAATGAGTTTGGAAACATACATGGAGACCATCTGGTCACAGATGTCTACACTACTTTTAGTCTCCTTATAACCAGAGTGGTGAACAGGTGGTCCACAAGATGTTGTTCGACTACAACTCCCATCACATCTGACCACTGGCCATGCTCGCTGGGGCCAGTGGGACTTGGAGTCCAATAACATCTTCAGGGTCTCACCTGCCATATCATAATGATCACAGGTTTGGATCTGGTGTCTGAGATCATTCTATCTTTACGCACTGAAAGAAGAGGTCATTTCCTTGATACATAACTAATAAGTGTCAAACCCTTCTGAAAACAAAAACAAGTTCTGCAGTTCACACATCTCAATTTGTGGGCAAGGAATGCTGGGGAATTCCTGGTTTGCTTGTTTTGTTTTTCCAAGGTGCCAACCAGAGACAGTTTTTTTTCTCAGCTAATTCCCTGGCGAATGGAACACTGGAGTAAAGGTTATCAGTTGTTATAGTTAATCTGTAAGTGTGGTGCTTAGTTTATCATCCACTATCTAGGCTCAGTTTAGACACATTAGTCAATGCAGTGTGAAAACTCCACTCAAGGGTTGGGTTTTTAGGGGGTACTCCACACACAACATGTTCTAACTCCACTGTTGTGACTGTGGGCTAACGTGGAGTTGAGTAAAATTCAACACGGCATTTGAATGACAGTTCCTCCACTCTCTATCCTCCCTGGTCCTCCTGATGGTATCCCATCAGCCATTGCTGCAAAAAAAAACCCCAATCCTGGTGGCTCTCCTAGAGCGACACTCTCTCCTTTCGACGCTCTTTCCAGAGAACTCTGTAGCCAGTGGGAAAAGTCAACTCAACGCAATGGAAAACTCCATGGGGCCCACCACCCGACAGTTGTGCAGGAACTCTCCTCTGCATAGCGTGGATTTTCTGCGTGAAGTGTTTTCCAAAAAAACTCCACCGTTGCATGGAGTTTTCCTGCCAGACAACACATTTCTCAACGGTGGTGTAACAACTCCACTTTGGAGTTCTAAAACCACCATTGAGAAACATGTTGTCTGAACTGAGCCCTAGTCTGGAATTTGAGCTGCTAGGGCACTCTTATACATGCCAGCATCATAAACATATAATGTTTTGGAATCGCAACATAAACAGAATTTTATACTTTGTGGGTTTGTATGACATAAAATACCTTACTGGGAAACTTACACTGAAAGGCATTAATGACGGCAGTATGAAGCACTGCGGGAGAGTCTTGCAGCTGGGGCCAATATGACTACAAATGCCGGATTAGTATATTCTGTGCAAAATGATAACCATGATAGGAGGAGAACCAGTTTTGCTGGGTCAGAAGAATAGCTCTGATGAAATAACCAGTTCTGCTGGGTCATAAGGAAGGTGGTTTAGGTTTAAAAGTTCAGGTTTTGTAAACCTGTGGAGTACTGTTGACCCCTGTTTGTGGTGATGGTAAGGGAAGTGAGTAATTTATAAATTATAAAAATAGGGAAACTCTTTTCTGCAGCCTCTACACTCCTTTCTCACACAAAATGGGCAGAAGAGGTTCTGGGCTAAGCATCTATAAACATGATGACTAATAACTTTAAACTGCATTTGGTGGAGTCACTTTCATCTTACGTGCATGTTTCCCCGCTCCCAGGTTTTCCCAGTCATTTCGACAGTGGTAGGACTGACCATAAAGGCATTACAAGTAAAAACACAGATTTTTCACTAAATTAAGGGGGTGCTGAGATACCACACGGCAATTCACACCTCTTCAGGGTTGAGGAGTACCAAGAACATGGAGTAGTGGAAGACTGGCACAGCATCTTCATGTCACTATCAGTTTATTTTGGAAGCCCATGTATAGTTTGTACTTTTCTGGGACCCAATTTCAAGTCACAGTTGACCATTTATGAATTTGATAGTACAGTGATTGTGTATTTGGAGTCAGCACATCAAGAATGGCTGCTTTTCATGTGTTCCCCATAATTACAGGGTAAGCAAATAATTACATAGTTGAAACCAGGCCTCAAAAATCTACTCATAGCTAGTGACCTATCTTTTGCCCCTTGATGCTCAACTTTGAGATTCTGTGATGCTGAGGGCATCACGGAATCCCCCAGTATTAAACATGCTCTCATATACCCCCCCCCCACACACACACACACACTATGCGTCCTTTACAAAAGAAGTAAATGTACTACATCCACAACAGAAGAGGCTAAAAATTAGGCTGGGGTAACGTAGCTCAGTGATAGAGCACCTGCTTTGCATGCTGAAGGTCCTAGGTTCAATTTTTGGCATCTCCAGGTAGGGCTGGTAAACAGCCTTGCCTGAAATTCTGGAGAGCCACTGCCAGTCAGTGTTGACAATACCAGCTCTCTGGACCAATGGTTTAACTCAATGTAAAGCAGCTTCTTATGTTCCTATTTATATACATTCCTCTTCAATGGCAATGCAGAGAGGAGCAAAGCAGACAGAACTGCAAGAGAAGAGGTTAAGTCTTTTTTACTGCTGGCTTAACCTATGATAGTTTTCTGCTAAAAACAACAACACACAGTGCAGACATCAAGCGCAACCATGGTTAGTGCTAATCAGGGTTTCTTGCCTTAAGATCTTGAACGTATAGGGAAACCATCATTTAGCCTGCTGAACTAAACCCTACCCACCCCCAAAAAGGCATGTACAGGAAGAAACCATCAGTTTGCTCAAAGTGAGGCCACAGAGGGAGAGAAATTGTTTTAATGATTGCTATTGTACTCATGCTCTACTTGTGGGTTTTCCACTGGCATCTGGTTGGCCACTGTGTGAAGAGAAGGCTGGATGAGATGGACCCTTGTCTTCTCCAGCATGGCTCTTATGTTCCTATTGACCATAGTTTGCTCAGTGTAAATTAAATATTTAAACATGGTAGAAACAAACCAAGATTTGCAAACTCACTTTAGGTTATAAGTTTTACATTGCAGTTTGCAGCCTATCTTTAACTATGATTTAGGTATTCAAACATAAAGCTTAAGAAAGTCAACCCATGGGTAAGCACTATGTCTGTGTATGACTAAACCCATTCATCCAAAGAGCAAGGCTTGGGACATCTTATCTGCACAGGTATTGTGAGATGTGCTTCCCCACTGAAGGTTCAGAGCTCTCCTAGAAACTGAAATCAATCAGGAAATTGGTCACACGAGTTGTGTGGATTTTAAATCAGAATCAAAATTTGAAATTATCTCATAAGCCCAACATTTAAGTTTAGTAGAGAGCAAAGACAACTATTGTTCATACTGTAATTTATATGTTGATAAAATAGGCAACTTGTCTGTGCTAAAAGTGATTCTGTGTCTTAAGTGATTTCCCCATAAGCATATGTGGGTCGTCATCTTGAAAGCAGAAGGATGCTTTTTACGGAGTCAGGGCAGGGGAAACAGGCAGGAGTGACTTCCTGGCACGAGGAATATAAGCCGGTTGTACTTGGCACAGGTACAAGTTCTATTGGCAGCCTCTATCAATATAAAGAAATCAACCAACTTCTACCTTTTTGAGACCTGCACAAGCTGTTTCAGTGGAAGATGAACATTTCTTAGTAAGCAATTCATTTCTTAATTGTTAATATCCCAAGATTTCTGAACGTAAAACTGAGGATTAGTGTCAAAAGATTTACCTTGCTAACAATGTAATGCCTGAAAAGTTAAGGCAAAGAAGAAACCACAGGGACAGTCTCACTCTTTCATGTATTCATTGCTGGATCAAGCTCTGTTGCAATGAACACAACACTAGCTGGAGGATTCAGGTGTAACCAAGAGATGATAATGGGACTCTTTGGTTTAAATTTAGATCTGCCACAGTCATGTAAGCAGCAGTAAGTAGTGGTTCCAATTTAAAGAGCAAGAGGGGCCAGAGGGGCCATGTCGATGAAGAGCAAGTTTTCGGGCCTTTCACTCACTCACACCAGTTTTCTCCAAGCCAAGTTCACTTCTTGTATCTGAGCTCAGTTGGGAGAAAAGCAATCTCAGGGAACAGGCAGTGAGGAGGTAACCTGAGAAGCTCAGGTTGGGTGGGAGGATTCTGCAATCTTCACTCCATTTGCTCAAAAAATCAGTGGCTATTATTGAAAGAACAGTGATTATTATTGAAAGAGCCCAAACACACCATCAGGAGCAGCGTTGATAGCAAGGCCTGTCCGTGTTATGATGGAAGCACACTGCAACATGGCAAGGGCTCAAGGCCGTCCCTACCATTAAGCAGGGCGAGAAGACAGATTTGGGGGTACTATTTAAAAGGCACAGAATAGTTGGAATTGTTAGATTGCTACTGACATGAGGGAAGGAACCATTTGAGTTGTGCCTATGTGGGCTAGGAGAGAGCCATAGGTACCTTCTGATTCAGAACCCCTATTTAATACTTAGCACCAACACATTTGATGGCAAAAGTACAACATTGTTTTGTGGATTGCTTCTAATTCTTAAATGCCACATTAGTGAGAATGCAAGTTCTTCTTGAATGACTCTAAAGAATCATGCCTACACCAGCCTAAATAACTTCAAATCAAGAGTCAGCACTTAATCCATACTGACAACTTGAACTTTATCCAAAACAATGAGAAAGAACCCAGACAGTGACGCCCACTGGTCGAGCAGCTCAAAGGAAAGATTTGGAAAAGGAAACAAAAACACGCATGTCTTTTCCCATGCTTTGAATCTGATCTTTCAGAGAACTTGTATCTGTCCGCAGGAGCCTAACTAATACTGTAGATAGGAACAACAGCAAGAAGCTTGGAAAACAAGCAACTTTTTTAAAAAAAAGAAAAAGAAATAAATGAAACAGAAAATAACAATAGCAAATACACCACTTGAGTATGCTCATCAGTGCTCATACTTACTTTGCTAAAATTCCCAAACTTAGGAATAACTTGATAACTTCTGTAATACAGACGGCTGTAGTGGAAAAGTACAGAACTGTTTCTGCTGTTCTTGTGTATCGTAAGGCTATTGTATATGTCGCAGCCACCAAGGTCATCACCGTCAAGCAGTACAATTTAAAGAGCAAACTGACATTTTCTGAAAAACAAAAGCATCACTCTGTAAGATAGGAGAGGCAAGCCACCTTGTCAGCAGAGCCGAAAGTAAAGCCACCTGTGCCATTCTGACCTTAGAAAATAACCCTTTAAAATGGTAGAATTCTAGATTCCAAACGGTACGGCAAGCCTGCTGTTGAGGCAGCACTGGCAGGCCTTACAAAGATACGAGCTGAAATAGCTACAATGCAAGCGGGGCAGAACTATCCAGCTTCATCACGTCTGCTTCAAACCCTTCAATGCTCCTCAAACATTGTTGTCTTGATGGAACAACTTTCACCAGGGCTAGGCCGAGAGCTATTCCGACTGCCTTTAGGGTGCCCTATGAGGGGCTCCAACATTTTTCCTCACCTAAAAAGTCCATTTGGGAGTACTTCTCCACCTCTTTGGGTACTTCTGTCCATTGCCATGGCATCATTGCTGATGCTCCAGCACAGAAGGGAGGGGTCAGGGCTCAAAATGCCCCCACCCTTATCATTGGATACTTCCCAGACAGACGGCTCAAAGTCCTACCAATCAAGAGACATTGCACATCTATTCCGTCTTTTCCTCCTTAACTGTTTTTTGGGGGAAGAAAAACAGAAGTGGTAATGGGGAAACATGGGAGGGTTACAAATGAATGGAGATGTTGCTTGACGCACCCGCCCTCCTGTAAATTTCTGTGAATGACACAGGGTAATTGTATGCTAAAAGCTTCATCTGGAAGCACCCATAGTCTTCACTGTTCTGTTAATAGCAAGATATTTTCAAAGGAGCACCTCTTCTGACATCCACAACTGAAAATAAAGACCAGTACAAATTAATAAGATCATTTCCACATAATGGTTTTAGGATCAATATGTGAGAAGCTACTAGCAAACATGAGCATTTATTATTATTGTTATTGTTTTATTCATATAGCACCATCAATGTACATGGTGCTGTACATAGTAAAACAATAAAACAGCAACGCCCTGCCACATAGGTTTACATTCTGATAAAATCACAATAAAACAAAAGGGAATGCATCAAACAGGCACAGGGGACAATAAAACTAGCAGTATAAAACATGCCAGGATAATTTGATTCTTAATAAAGGAGAGGTAAAACAGAGTAGAAGTCATAACATTTCTGGCCATCAAGGAGGACTGTTAAGTTTACATCACACTATTGATTCGCTTTATTTATATAAAGTTTTCTTTCTGTATTTATTCAACACAGTATGCTATGGATCAACCATTACTCTGATAGGGCTGTGAACTGCCACGTCCTGCTATTTATATCTTCATTCTTTTAAGAGAGCTACACCTTTGATTGTGTAAACATTCCTGCAAGGTACAATGTATACACTGTTGCAGATCATATAAGCTAAGCACATCCTTGTAGAGACAAAATCTCATTCACTCCAGCATAATTGTGTAAAATGTTAGCAATAGAAAGATCTGCAAAAAACACAAGTACTTTTGGTTGCTTCCAGACAGATGGCTGCGAGTGCTACAAATCATTGTTCTTCTGTTGTAAACTACAAGCAGAATTGCAATTGATTTTCCACATTATTGGGGAATAGTGTGCATTTTCTGTGTGGACATCGCACGGTGTTCCATTCACACCAAGTATCTTTGGTGCTACTCTTCCTTCTTTTTTTAAGGGTTTTTAATTTTTCGATTGATCTCTTAGGTATCACTAAAACACCTTTTCAGCTATTTTTTTAATAAAGTGAACTACTTATAATATTATATCCCTATAATGATATATAAATATTTAGCAAGGTGATTAATGATGATGACCATAGAAGTGCATGTTTAGAGAGAAAAGACCAGAGTTCACTGGGGCATGCTAGAAGTTCAGGACTTTTTTCTGCCTAAATATGCATAGGATTGTGCCCTTAAAGTTTTTTCATATCAGTATTTTAAAAGTATAGCATTATATCCATATAAACGTCTAATACATTTTCTTAAAGGTAGTATTATACAGATATAATGCTGGCATTAACCAACTTGCTAAAGCAGCAGTGAATGGAATGGGCTTCTTTTCCTTACCATATTATAGTGGTGTAGGTTATAACACTCTTTCACTTTAGTAATACTTCATCTCTGTGTGTGTGTGTGTGTGTGTGCGTATGTGTGTGTGTGAAAGAGAGAATGAAAGAATAAAATACAACCTGAAAAAAAGTTTTAGCACGAATTAAAGGATAGTTAAAAATAAAATAAAGAGATGACCAAAATGGCACACCGCAAAGATTACACTGATAGTAATATTCATCTGCCCAATAGGCCACTGCCCGTATCAAAACCACACTTCTTTAAAAAAGAAATAAGGGTGGTGCTAAGAGCATCTACATCTGTGAAGAGCGTGTTACTTTTTTAAAAGAAATCAGCCATTCTACGGTAAGAAAGAAGATGGAAGCAGCGTTAGGAAACCACGATACTAAATGCTTGTCTGGGAGGACCTCTCTACAATACAAACCAAAAGTGTTGCGTGTAAGTAACTCTATTTGGCTGAAATCTTCAGAAACAACAGACAGCATGGCTCTAGCATGAGTTCAAGAACCACTTCTTACATTACATTACGCATGTGAGAACATACCCATTTTCTGATATTTATTACATTTCTATACCACCCAATAGCCTCTCAATGAAAAATGTCTGTTCCAACATTGTATTTCAGTCTGATCAATATTTATGTATGGAACCAGATGCAGGGATTGGCTTCTAGTTTAAGTTATTAGGACCAACAAGAAACACAAGAACAGCAATTCACACATTGCAAAACAACACCAACACCCATGCACAGTATTGATATGCTTGTATGAAAAGATAACAGGAGAAACAGCCCTAGGTGTATGGATGTCTTTTGTCGCAAGTTTAGGGTCTTTTTTTTAAAAAAAAAAACTAAACAATATTTTCAGTGAAAACGTAAGGGGCCACACCACAGACAACATTGTTAAAGGTGGCCTCTTTACATAAAGAGGGCACACAATCAGGTGGGGTGAGGAAATTCATTTTGTGCCACAGTTGATGGGACCACTGGCCATACTAACTGGGGAAGATTGGGATTGTAGTCCAATCCACCTGGAAGGCAAATCTTCTCAGCAGCCCTGGCCGTGCTAATTTAGGAGCACCCCAACTTGCAACGCCTTTAAAGTGCAAGTAGCAGGGGTGGGGTGGAAGAAAAGCAGTACTGTCCATGTCCTTCACCTAGTAAACGCATAGCCTTCATTTTCATCCTAACTGACACGCACACGTGGACAGGTATTCTGCACGAATCCTACACAATCCTGGAGTTGCTATTTACAGATAGTACGAGAGCAAGTCAGTCAGGCGTGTGTTTCTTTCGCACCTTATCTGGAAAAGCGATCTCCTCCTCCCCGCCCCCTTTATTGGAATGTGTTCCAATTCAGAGGGAGGGTCTCTTCAGAAATCCCCCCTCCTCTCAGAGTAACATGGGGACGCCCAGCTATTCGCCTCAATGAAACGGACTGTTCCATTTTCGTATAAGGGGCAACACGATTACGAGTGGCACAATTAACTTCCAGCTTCTATCCTACTATGCAGGTGCGAGTGGAGAAGGGGATTAGACAGCAAGGTGTCTCTCGCTTACCTTTCGGAGGCGCCATGGTATCCAAGAGAAGAACCAAAGGGCGAGCGTTCGCCCTACCAAGCCTCCCAATGTACCATAGAGAGCAACCGTGGGCGGCTAGAGCGGCCAGCCCAGGCGGAATTCAACCATAGAGCTGGTGCGTTTCTTTCACCGGAAGCGGAACTCGAGTGAAGCCTTCTACGTACGTGTGCATTATAGACCCACAGTCCGTCTAACCTGAAATAGAGAGGCAATTGTATGGATTTGGCAGGGCATTTTTTAAAAAATGTTTTAAAAACCCAATAAAATCAAATTATCAACAGAAAATACAGAAAATAAGACCCAAATTAGAAAGTGCAGGAACTCTTGCTTTTGCTTCTTTTGTTTCTGGTTAGATTTCTTCTCGTTTCCTATCGGCAGCTCTTCCCTTCCTTCCCAGGGGAGCAAACGTCGTTGAGAACTGAAGGGAACAAAGACACACGAACGTTTTAGATGAGCAGGTCCCTTTGTCTGGAGTCTAGGCTTTCCTGCTTATTTTTGGCAGAGAGGGGGAGGGGATATAAAAAATCTTCAGCGGAACAAGTAGTGCTCTACTGTCTATTTTTAATTCCCCCTCCTCCGCGGATAAACGGGGCTTTTTATGCCTTTTCTCATTGGAGTAGTAAAAGTGACATCCGTTTACAGTGATGGGCGACATCATTTCCTCCTCCAGTAAAGAAAGAGAAAGGCAAAGAAGTACACGTTCCTTTTAAGACTAGTCTTTTTAAAAATTCAGATTTTCCTGGTTTTGCAAAAATGTTCGTTGGGGGGAGGGGGGAGCCCAGCAAACGCTCCCTTGTTATGAAGGGATAAAGAAATTGTCTAATATTGTCGTCATATTGCAAATGGGGCTGAAAGTGGCTTAAAGCAACCTTGTGGTTTATAGTGCAATCCAATATCTACTCAGAAGCCACTCTTGTGAAGTTCGATGGGACTTACACCCAGGTAAGTAGGTGCAGGGTTGCAGCCTTCATCCTCATCTTGCAGGGGAGGCAAGAGTTGGTGAGGAAGGGACCACTATAACGAATGATACTGTTATTTATATATTTGCATATTTATCCCCATATTATGTCCCCCTAGGGGGGAAGTGTTGGATGATTGAGGCTGAGTCAGAATGACAACAGATCTGCTCCAATCACTCGCATGCAGCAGGCACCTGCTTTTACCCTTCCAATAGATCAATGCGCCCTTCCCCATCCTGGTGGCTAGGGGTCTTAGTCCAACACATCTGGAGGGTACCAGATTGTGTGAGGCTCAATCAATGATCATAATGGAGTACATCTAATGAAGTGAACTGTAGTCAGTGAAAGTTTATGCCTTAACAAATATGTTAAGTCTTTAAAGTGCCATAACAATCTTGTTTTTTGCTGCAACAGACTAACTGGAAACTGCTTCTTATAGAAGCTGTTCGGACGCAAGGTTGTGTGTCTCCGGAGTGATGCAAACGAATTAACATAGGAAGGACCCGTGTCCTGCCTCCCTCCTGGCAAGAAGAAGGAGAGAACTAGGACTTGTAATACTTGCAGCAGCCACATCGACACGCTTAAGCCCAGCGATGGCTGGAGAAAGAGAAATCTGATATATACTGGGGGTGGTTTTTATGAGTAATGCAGCCCAAGCAAACATGTTGTGCCCATTTCCTTTTCCTTTGTACTAACAGCACATGAACCTGTAATGTTCCCTCATCCAGATGGTGTGGAGTGTGACTAGAACACTTCTGTCTGTCACGGATGCAGCACTTATAATTTTCAAAGTGACTTACACTAATTAATTTGTTTAATTTTTTTTGCCTGTACAATCTTGTGAAGTATTTATGAGTTAATTCCATTTTGCACCAGGGAAACCTAGGGAGAAAGTAGTGACTTTCCTAAGTATATTCAACAAGCCTACTATGGTTTTAGGCATGCTACCGGGTTTGTTTTGAACCATTTTCTTGTACAATTCAGCAGTATCCTACCCTGCACTCCCACCACTTTTTGGTGAGTGACCATGAATGTGCACCATGAAATCTATATTTCTTTTGTTTCAGTAACCATTCAACTCAATCAATGAATATGCCTTTTAAAGCTATCAGAAGCAGATGTGGCATCCAACCCAGGCAGGGATCAAATTCCAGGGCAGCAAACAAGGATCAAAGTCAAAACAATGCAGGGATCAAACTCTAAGGACAATGAAAGAAATGGACCTAGAAGTTAGGTTGTATCCTTACAACAAAGGCAAGCTGCTCAGACTAAGGAGCAAGCTGTGGGGCTGGGACAGGCTCTTGTGGTCAACTGATAGGTGCACAGACAGGCTTGATATAGGCACTGAAGCATACAGCACGGTCTGCACTGTGTCCTGCTTGTGGATCCCTGGTCAACAACTGGTTGGCCACTGTATGAACAGAGTGCTGGACTAGATGGACCCTTGGTCTGATCCAGCATGGCTCTTATGTTCTTCCAGCGGAAATACTAGTGGTGATGCCAAAGGCAAGGAACCAGGGCCTGCCTGGAGGGTGTCCTTGTTCAAGACCCACCCTGGCTCCTCAGCTAACAGCAGTGGCCAAATGGAGACCTACTGTGTTGAAGTATAACATCAACACCAAGTAAGGGTTCAAGATTCAGTCTCCGCCTCTAAGTCAGTGGTACAGAACCTCAGGCCCAGGGAGGCTCATCCAGCCACCCAGAGGTCCCAATCTGTCCTTCTGGGGTTTCCCAGATAGCCATGCACTCTTCCTGGGGCTACACCCCCTTCTCCTGATCATTTAGTGGTTTCCCAGCCTTTCTGCAGTTTTGTTCCCGTTTAAAACATTGAAATGCTTATCCTAAGGCTTAATTTCCAGCAGTAAGAACTTTTGAGGTAAAATAGGCCCAGCCCCCCTTTGCTTTTGGCCAGGTCCACCACTGGAATGTGGCTTCTCAGAGCTTCTCTGAAATAGGATTTGGTCCTCAGGCTGAAAAAAACTTTAGCACCCCTGCTCTAAGTATATTTTCCTGTGTAGAGGCTGCTCTGGGCCTCTACATGAGCAGTCACCATTAGGGTGTATTAGTGGCTTCAGATTCCCCGGCCTGGAGAAACAATTAATCTCCAAAGCAATGGACACACTGGTATTGTTTCCCATCCCAGTGTTACCACTGCATAATAAGGCAACCATGCACGCATTGCCACAGGATAGCATGCCCTGATTGAAAAGTAGATTCCTCCGCCTCCAGGCTTTAGATATAGGACTATAATGTCCTGGTTTTCAATACCTAGTATGATCAACCCTGGTGTCCAAGTATTAGGTTCTTGCGGGCTATCAAGCTGCAAGGAAGTGTGAGTATTACCAGCTCACTCCAGGGAGAAGGAAGTTTACAGAACTATGATATGGAATGGAGTGGGGGCAGGGAGGAGGAAATTAATGCATGAACGGTGTTTGTGTTGAAGGTGAGCATAGAAATGATGGGAAATCAAACCAGTCAATCACATGGAGGCAATTTGGAGGAATGGGAGACTGACTGATGGGAACAAGAAGCATGGGAGTCTACAGGCCAGAGGAGAGAGAAGAAACTCCATAGTTGGGAGAGGCAGCCTACTGAGGGAAGCTAGTGCTATCTTCCACACAACTTCCAATATACTGTATCAAATGTAGGATGATGCAATGGGACAGGGCTGAGGATAGGAGTTTAAGTGGAGGCTTAGCAATGATATCTACAACTTTTCATCTCCCTGCTAATGATATAAAGGTTGTATTTGAATCAACAGATAAAGAATGGGAGACAATTCATGTACATTTTAAAAAAATGTTCATTATTCAAAGACTTTATGTTTCGTCAACTGCTCTTGTTAAGTTCACTTTGGTCATGCGAGTAGTTGGGGGTGTTCCTCCTCGAAGACCAGCTAGGAAAATCTGCGGTCTGGGTACATTACTCGAGTTTTCACGTTTGGTCTGTGTGCTGGAATCCTTCAATAGGTACACCTGGCTGCAGTTGTCTCTTCTCATGTGACTGAGGTTAGTTTGCACTGAGTGAGTTAGCTTTTGGCGCAAGTTTGCCTGAATATAGAAAACAAAGAGATGAGAGTAATTAGAGATTGTGTTAAAGAATTGTATAAACTCTTCATGCTAGAAGTACCATTAATTCAGAATCAACTTATTCTGGTGAGATGCAACAGCAGTTCTGTCAGCAATGAGTTAATGAGGCAATTATATTTCTGGAACTTATTGTTGAATAAAGTCACTGTACTCCAATCCATTTTAAGATTTACTCACTCCATACCTTCTTCACCCAGCACAAATGGGCAAAAGCAAAACAGACAATTCCCATTCATTTCAGTGAGGCTTGTGGTGCAGAAGTTCCCAAATGTTTTTAAATGTAAGTCTGAGACACTTTCTCAATATTTTACACTTGCCGGATGAGAAGAAAGCAGATGAGTTTACATAAACTAAAACTAGTGCAGACTAGCATGTTTTATATTTTTCTTCATATGCCTTATTGGCTTTAAATCAATTGAGGGCAACTTACACTATATTTATTCATGAAACTTGTATCTTGCCTTTCCATTTTACTGATGGCCAGCATGCCTTACGTAAGTATTTTTTTTATCCAAACAAAACAAAGCCACCCTACAAAATAATATACTTAAAAACACACACAGTAGCATTAAAACAATTAAGATCTAGAAGCCATTATTAAATTTTACCAAAAGCTTGAACAGGACTGTTACTACAACAGAAAAGACTGTATCCCACATCCACCTTGGTTCAGAAGGCAGGAGCTTCTGGTGAGGGGCTTCCACATGTGATCTCAACCAATAAGCAGGTCTGACAGAGAAAAGGAGGTGCTTCAGATACTCTTGTCACAGGCTGTTTGAGGTTTTAGAGGTGAAACCCAGCACATTGGATTGTGTTTGGAAGCAAACAAGGAGCCAGTGAAGATCTTCAGTGTTGGTAAGATGTATTTGGTATGGTGGAACATTCATAACCTGGCAACTGCTTTCTGAACGAGTTGCGGTTTCTGTACACTTTTAGCAAACATACTTTAGGAAAGCAGAACTGAAATCTATAGTGCAAGATGATACATCCCCAATGTTGACTGAATTGCATCTGAATAGAACTTTTACTATTCAGTGCTGACTGAATTTATTTAATGTTTGTTCTAATTTTGTCTGTGATCTATATTGCTTTATTTTTAGTTAGTTATTACATTTCTATATCCAAAAGTTGAAGTTCTGTGGGTGGCTTGCAACATTTAAAATCATAAAATTCAACATGGTAAAATATTATATAAAAGTTTAAAACTACTGTATAAAATAAAACCAAAATAAAACTCGCAGCAGTGCAAAGATTTAAAATACAGTAACAGATTTAAAACAGAAACTGCCTGAGAAAATAAGGTTTTCACCTGGCACTGGAAAGAGCATAACGTAGGCACCAAGTGAGCTTCTCTAGGAAGCTCATTCCACAACTGGCGTGCCACAACCAATAAGGCCCTCTTCTTAGCCACCCACCTCAATTTCTTTGATGGGGGCTCCTGAGAAAGATGGCTTTCCTTCTCAGTTCCTATTAATTCCACTCATAATCCTTCAAAATAGTTGGTGGCAAAATATGTGTGTCAGTCTAAGTACTGCTGTCACATTTTGTGTTTGGTTTCAACAAGTTCTTGTCTTTAGCTCTGATCTGGAAGAACAACCGCTGAAGATGATCTTAAGGTTTGGGAGAAAACAGACCTTCAGGTAACCTGGCCCTAAGCCATTTAGAGCTTTGAATATTAATACTAGCCCTTTGAATCAAGTGTTGGCCAGCCCCCATTAACAATCTCGCTGCCCTATTTTGGACCAGCTGAAATTTCTGGACCATCTTCAAAGACAGCCCCATGTGTAATGCATTGCAGTAATCTAGTAATCCAGACAAGAGGTTATCAGAGCAAGGAGAACTGTAGCTAGGCTATATCTGTCCAGATAAGGATATAGTTGGTATATCAGCCTAAACTGATAAAGGGTGCTCTGTACCACTTAATCCACCTGTGCCTCTAGGGACAATACTGGATACAAGAGCACCCCAAACTACAAACAAATAATTATTGTAGTTTGTCTGCACTAAACTCTCAAATAATGTTGACACAAACCAATTTGATGGCTTTCCTCCTCAGTTCCCATTCGTTCCACTCATAATCCTTCACAATAGTTGGTGGCAAAATATGGGTGTCAGTCTGAGTACTGCTGTCACATTTTGTGATTGGTTTCAACAGATTCTTGTCTTTTGCTCTGATCTGAAAGAACAACAGAAATAAATGGTATTATTTATTTCCATTCCCACATTTTTGAAAGAATGGCAGACTAACTCAACTTGGATTTGAAATAATTTGTACTCAGGCATTGAGCAATAATACATAAAACCTTAAGGAAGAATGTAGTCAACAGATCACTTAGCACACTTCCAGATGGGGCTGTTTGAATGCTGAATATAGCAAATCAATGTTCCAACTTCATATAAGCCACCCTGGTACTGTGACAATCTCCATGTTAATTGCAGCTAGTCCACAATGAAGTAGAAAGATCAGCAAAGGCAACTTGCTGGCAAGCCAAGTACTATAGCACCAAATCATTGCGCTAGATGCCTCTTCTTTGAGATACTTTCTGTAGATCAAAGGTGGGGACCATGTATTCCTCCAGATGTTGATGAACATCAGCTGTCATCAGCCTCCGCCAGCACAGCCAATGGTGAGGGATAATGGGAATTGCAGTCCAACAACATCTGGAGGGACACACCTTCCCCATCCCTGCTGTAAAAGGTGCTTTCTGGGAGTGTCCTAAATCAATAAAGGATGAATGTGGTGAGTACCTGAGAGTAAGGGGCAAGGGATTCAAATTGCTGATGAAGCTCAAGCAGCTGAATAAGCTCTGCAGTTTCCTTTGCCTTTTCACCGATCATCTTAATATATTTATCTGGATTCTTGGCAAAAGTATATGCAGCTTCCACAGAACTAAAAGTATAATATTTCTCCTTGTGTTTCAGAATTCCAAGAGAAGGATTTCCTAAGAAATAAAAATCACTGAAAAAAATCTCTATGCAGATGTGTTTTTCTTACGACATTCCTGATGGCAATTACACTGTTTTGTTTTTGAAATTAAGAATGTATGTAGCAGTTTAACCTTTTTAAAAATTCAGCCAACTTTACATTATGTCTCGCCACTCACATTAATTTGTATAAATGAAGAAAAAGATTAGGCTCCTTCAAACCCAATCCTCTATAATGTTGATAACAGCAAAGCTTTTTTTTTTTTTTTTTTTTACAAAGGGCATGGTCAAATTCTAGTTTCTTTGCTGAATACACAAATACAAATATATATTCTTATCTTGCAATCCTATACACAGTGTTACAGAATCAATAGGGCTAATTTCCACATAATAGCCATGTGGGGCATTCCACAAGTACAGTGGAAGTTCCAACATTCCCCAACAAGTCAATTCTGAGCTGCCCAGAAAAAAAGAGATTACATCCACAGAAGTGCTTGTATATTACTATGGAGCAGTTTGTATCCTGGCCAATATAAATGGGATCATGATATTCGAAACTTTTGTCGACTATTTTGACATAAAAATGCAATTGGTAAAATGTTACTGACAAGGAGACACAAGCAGTTATTTACAGTGATCCACCTAAAGAACGATCACAAATTGAAGCATACATGGAAATGTTTTTACTGCAAATTGCTAGACTGGCAATTAGCCATAACTAATAAGACTACATGATGCTCAAGAACAGAAAATGAAGTCTTCTACTTTCTATTTTACCAACAAACCCTTCTTCTATCACATCAACAAAACTAAAAGATGAAAGGACAAAGCCAGTCAGTGCCATGAAGTGATCCACTGAAGAGCAGAATGGTGGTGGTTTGGCTAGAGACACTTGGAAAGCACCTTCTGTAGAACCCAAGTACAATTTCCCCTCTTGATAAAGGATGCACACATTCAAAACACATATTCCTTGCTACTCAGAATGAGAAGTACTTGGATAGGAGATGAACACTGCTATGAAGCATTAAAATACTTGTAAAGAAAAAAAACTTATCTATAATTAGTGTACCTGGGAGGAGGAGACCATCTTTCACAGCAAAACTATAAGCACAAAAACCATGGTACTGAATTAGCAGTTGGCTAAAATGAATTGTGGATTCTGGAAAGAGCCATTCTTCTTTGCTAAAGTCAGCAGGATTTACTTTGCTACCTGAAAAAATAATATATCCCAAGGAAAAAGTGATACATCATAGTAAATACAGGATAAAAATAATTCCATCTTAGAGTTATTTACAATATCACTAAGATCATCTGGCCATAGTCATTCTCATATATATGCACAGACATACACGTTCTGAAGTAAATGTTATGCCTTTGAAAGTCACGGCACAAGTCCTATTGAGATACTGAGTAAGTAGGAGGTTCAGGACAGTTTTTGATATCCTGAACAGCTTCCAAAGTAAGCTACAAAACAGTGCCATTTGTTTGACAAGAATGTTTTTATTTATTTTTTAAAAAAACTTCCTCTAAAAAGCCCATAAATGCAGAATACATGATTACTGCCTACATTGTTAAATATCTAGCATTCACAGAGCCTTGATTTTATAAAGCTAAGAAACTGAAGAAAGCATTCCACAGATTTCATGGTGTGCAATTACTATACAGTAGTTCAAAAATTCATGATTTTTAAGTACCAGCACTTTCCTTTAATCTTTCCTCATCTGATTTCAGAATAACATCTTCAAGAAGAGACTCCATCACATCTTCTGGAAAGATTAGTGCATGGCTTCCCAAGAACTGCTGGAGATTGATAGTCAAGTTATTGAGGAAACTGAGCACCAGTATCTCATCTTGAAAACTGGTCCATAGGTTAGAAAGTGCAATAAATATGGGCTAGAAGAAGAAAAAACAAGTTGCATTTCCATTAGGTCTGCAAAACAGTACTGCCCCCTTTCTCAAAAGTATGTAGCTACTGTTTTTTATGTGTGCTGCTGCATGTGGTAAGTAGAAGAAATAGCAAGGGATCTAAAACATGCTAAAACAAAAAAAGAACAATGTAAATAACACACTCAGGATGCAATCCTATGTATTTTTACACAGAAAAAGTCCTAAAACTCCCAGCATGCATAGGATTGTGCCCTTAAAAGGATTTTGAAAGAAATATGTACACTCAAATGAAGACGACCTCTCTTCTACTTAACTCACATAGGCCCCCATTCAGAAGACACCTTTAACCACGGTGAATATAGCTTTTTGCCTTAGTCACCGTGGTTAAAGCCATGGTTAAAGGCATCTTCTGAACACGGCCTGGCTTTCTGGCTTAACCTGCGTGGTTAAAGCTGTGGTTTAACGTGAGTCCATTCTCAGTTTCAGTCAGAACCAGCCAGAACTCTAAAGGAGCTGCCCAAGGTGCTGAACCTATCTATGAATACCTGTTCCTTTAAATAAAGTGTATGGTAAGAGGTTTAGCTCCTCCAAAATTTAAAAGTCAAATAATAACTCTGATTAACCATCTCATTTTTTTCAAGGGACTCAGAAATGATGAAGGATTATTTAACTCTAATTAATTAAGTTTTGACCAATCAGAATTGATATCATTTTAAAACTGGAATCCACTGCACTGCTTAGGGGACATACAAAGGGCTTCCACTATCCAAGCAGGATTTAATTTTTCTTTCTTTCTTTCTTTGAGCAGCTGACCACATGGACATATTACAAACCTGCATTTGAAACTTCCCTCTGTTTCAAAACCTGTTTTCCATGTAGCACAGGAAAACCAGGAAGAAGAACCAAGTCTTAAGCACCCTTGGACTAATAGACCAGGATCCAATTCTCCTATTGGACAGTGTAGGAGAGTTCTGTGCTTTGCGGTATCTATGAAAAAGTGGCTGCAGAGTAATGCACAAACACATACTGACCGCTTATAAATAAAACCGTATAGTTTAAGAACATTCTTCAGAAACTTACATAGACCAAAGATGTAGGCACAGCTGTCTTTGCCTGAACAATATTTTTCAGCTGCTCCATCTGTGCTGCAAACTGTTTGTCCATCATCTCAACTTCTTGTGCACATGTGATCACATCAGACTGTCAAGGCAGCATACGGCAGGTAGCAATTGCAACAAAATTATTATAGTTGGTTGGATTTACTAAATTACTTAATGTACACAAACAATCACTTTCTGGACTGGGCTGAAGTGTAATGCAATTCATGTAATGTCATGGAGCCTGCTTATTTAAACAATCTTAATCAGAATTGCGTCCTACTGAGTTGAGTGAGGCTTACTCACAGGTAAATGTGGCTAGGACTACAGCCTTAGAATAGGGCTAATGGAACGGATTGTTGTGATGTGTTAATTCAGTGGTCCTTGGGCAGCCACACACACAATGGGCCTGTTCGCACAATCACAGCGGGGGAAATAAGCCACAACAGCCCATGGGTTCTGAGTGGCTTGTTAAGCATGGAAACAAACTAACCTCGCAGGGTTCCATGACACATCAGGCCATGCCAGCAAGGATAATTATGCAAAGCCACACCGGCATGTGTGTGTGTGGAAATAAGCTATCATGGAAACATGGTCAAAGGGTGAATGTTTTAATGAATGAAGTTAGGAACATTATTGCAGCCAGATGCCTATCTCTCTCCTGTCACTGCCCTATTTTTATTGCTTTTACATACCATAAAAGAAGTCCCCAATCCTCCAGTCAGTTTTTCTAAAGGCAAACTTCAGATAAATCTGCATACTTAGTCAGTCACATATGTAACTGACCAATAGTCACTGATAGACTCTCAATAATCTGAATGTGTACAGTGACTATGTATTGCAGAGAATGTAAGAAAAAGAATACAGTGCCTTCTGGAAGCTTGTACCCTCCTATACCAACTAGAAGCTGGTAATCTATGTTGAATCTGGTGCCAACACTTATAAATGTATCAAAAGCTTACAGGCACAATTGATGCATATGCATACTACAGATGATGCAATGCAGAACAGAATCTTACCAGAATAATACAGAGAAAAGCCTCATGTTGTCTCACGTTGTACAGTACTTCTTTTAACATTGTCAGTCTAAGTTCCATCTCAGCGTTTTGACTAAGGTGCATCATTTCAATCAAGGCTGTGTATCGGTGTGCCAGCTCCTGCGAAGCATGTAGCTCTATATCTACATGATGGCTGGCTGCTGGGATAGCTTCATTCAGAATAGCTGGTACTGTTGACATAGGATTGGTTTGAAAAGCATGGAGGAGGTATGATAGTAATAACTAAGAATATCTACTTGCATTTCAGTAAACAGCCATGGAGATTTCTTCCACATTTTTCTGTCTAAATTATTGAGGTTCAGATTGAAATGGCTGCATGTAGCCTTCCATGTACACACCAGAGATTCTGAGTGGTCATTTTTTCCTAAAGCCCTTTGCATGCCTCAAAGAAGATCAGGAGACCCTCTGAAGCACCATTCAACACAGCATGAAAGGCTGCAGATGGAAGGGGGAATTGGAAATCACACAGCCCATGTGCCAAAGGACATGAAGCACACACAGAGGCTCTTTGGATTTTGGATTAGGTCTATTCACATGTTACAAGGCCTATTGTTAATCAATGTATTAATAAATACAGAATTCAAATGTTGAGGATATTCAGTGAAGACAGTTAACCAGTGTTCAATCACTTGTTTGGAAAATCTACTCAACTGTAATGCTCATATCAAGCAATTCAGATGGACTCCTTACAAAACTGTGATCAGCACAGAATATTTTTAACATGTTGGAAAGTGGCTTAAATGTGTAATGCCCTTCAGTTTAGTGCTTACAGTAGTAGCTACATACATACTTACGTTCATCAATGCCTTCTCCTCCTTTCCCACAGTCCTTGTTAAATAACCGAATTCCTGTAATAATCATGGTGAGTTCTTTCAACTGCCGCTCTTTCTCCTTCTTACTGAGAGAGAGGAACGCAGCAAGCTCTGTCTGAGGAAACACACTCTGCAGGGCAGCTGGAAAATATTAAAGGTGTGTGTAAAAGAAAAAGACGTTCAGACAACAACATGACATCAATAAAACTACCCAAAGGCCCAATACTGGAAGCTCTTTCGGGAAAAGCCCACAATTTCTTTGCTCTATGCTATGTCTAGTATAGTGAGATACTTATCCATATTTGAGGCCCTGCCCTACTATTTTGGAGATAATGGCTTGGATTATCTATGAATAAACAGGGTGTGCACAATAGGGCTTTTCTTCCCCCTCCTTTCTATTGTAGTCCTGCTGTAGTGCTAAGTATAGTAAGAGCTATAAAACTTATTCCAGTTGAAGACATCCATTCATAAACTCTTGACATAAAGTGATCCTGCCTCACATGTTCTGTTCTCAGCCTGGTTTTGTTATCTGCAGTTGTATTTGTATATGTTTGTGTTCTGAGCTTTTTCTCTGAAAGGTAATAATTTTTGTACTTTGGTTTGTTTTTAGACCTGTAGGGTGCTGCCTTGAGTATCTCATGTTGAGGCAGAAAGGCAAGATAAAAACAATTTTAAATTTTAAAAAAACTACCCATCCAGTAGCTGATCAATCCTCATTCTGAGGACTGCCATAGTAGGTTGGATATTAGTGAAATTCATTAAATATTTGAAAGGGTTACTAACCAGTTGCTTCTCTAATGACCTTGATGTCCGTAGGGGATCCAAGGCCTGAACGCAGCAGCACGTAGCTGACAACCTTTCGATAAACACTTTCCAATTCTTCTCGTGTGCGAGCACGGTTATCTGTAATTTCTCTGCTCACTGGAGCAAGCCTGGACTCCAGAACACGATGCTGTTCATTGATTAACTCAACTAAGAGGAAACACAGAGAATCAGCTGAAAGCTAGTTACATCTCTTCTATAATCTTTATGCTGTAGTGGACAACCTAAAGATCTAGATTTTAGTGGAGCAAAGCAAAGCAGATCACACTGGACCGAGAGTTCTGCAGTTACATATCATTTGTAATCCAAGGGTACTTCCAGATGAGGCTTTTCTGGTGCCATCACCCTGCCTTATTCACAGAATTTTACAGGGATCTGGATGACATTGTCTTCCACTTGTAACTCTCCAATGTTTTCCCACCATTTCTTCTGTCTTGTTTCTCACTGCAGAAAATCTACTAATGGAAAAAAGACAGAACTGCTGTACAACACCTTCTGACTGCTAGGGCTAGGGACCTTCTGTCTGGAAGCACCCTGAGGCACAGAAGAGTCAAAGACTTTAATGGATGTCAACAGGCTTCTAGCACAGCTAATAAAAATGTCCACATCTTACATGCTCACACCCTCTTATGCTTTCTCATTCTGATACACTAGGGCTGAAACCCTAGTGAACACAGTGAGACTTACATCTGAGTAAAATGCATAGGATTGTGCTGTAGAAGTGGTAATTGCACAATTTCACCTATAGTAAGTTATAGCAATAAAATGTAACTGTTCTATTTGTTGCAGGATGTAACAATGTTGTTGTTGTTGTTGTTTTTTAAAAAGACACTTATCCAGGATTTCAAAAGAATGGGAAACCATTAACTCATCTCTAATGCTGAGCAAAAAAATTTGTTTACGTTTTCTTGAAGTGGCAATGCAATTTAAAACTTTGTTGGGGCTTGCTACTCTTTCATGTCCATATATTGATATTATTTGGTTTTACCGTTCCATGTCAGTAGTATCATAAAACATTCACCTATAGCAAAAAATAGGTGTATTGTGGCTACAATCCTATGCATATGTACTAGGTAACACTTATTGAACACGGTGGTACTTCTTTTTGCATAAACATGCATAGAATCACATTGTCCATGTAGTTCCACAGTTTGATTACCTCGGTTTGTATAGTTCATATCAAAATAAACTTGCATCTTAATAGTGTCCAGGGATGGATTTCTGGTGTCAAGAAGTCTGTCAATGCAAAGCTAAAAAGAGGCACTATTGAAGTAAGTTCTTTGAAGTCACTTAACAAATGATCAAAACAGCAACATTGTTGGGCACACAGCAACACTATTAATAACCCTACCCAAGAGTTTATATACGGAATATCCGCTTAATTTAAGAATGAGGCACCTTTTGTTTAAAAATAATTTTAGAAAACTGACCAAGCAGCTTAGGAACCCAGTTTCAAAAATGATAAATTGGTTAGGACAGCTAGTAGGTTAAGATTGCATTACTTGATATGCCTCAATCCAAGGAGACCAAGTGGCCATGGAAACTCTGATGTACACAAAATGCTCCTCATCTGCAAGAGATTAACTATGCCTTTCAGGGGAGGAGGTAGCTCCATGTACTCAGAAGGCATACGCAGAGTCACCTTTCTAGTGATGGTCAAGCACACTCACAATGACATTTCCTGTATATACTGGCCCACAAAAGGATTAACAGCTGTGCAAATGACAGTTCCTCCTAAACTGAATGATATAACAAGCCTTTTTGGGGGATGGAAAGTAGGTACAATGTATGCAAATAGTTCTGGAACTTGAACCCTTAGTCTCAATTTTCTGTACCCTGTGGGCTGCCCTCAGTCCTGCACCAATAATCTCTTTCATAGGTAAGTACGTAGAGCAGCCTTCCCCAAACTGTGGCCCTCCAGATGGATTACAATTCCCAGAATTCCTGACCATTGACCCTGCTGGCTGAAGCTGACGGGAGTTGAAGTTCAAAGTATATGGAAGGCACCAGGTTGGAGAAGGCTGATGTAGGCATGGGCTGATGTAGGGATGGGCAATTTTGCTCGGACTCCCGCCTGTTGCCTGACCCCGATGTGCACATGGAGCGAGCTGCCAGATGGTCCATCCCCCAAACGGATTCCTCCGGCATCCCTAGATCTGTTGATTGGAGTTCTAATTCTAAGAGTTAATAGAACACAACATCTCTGACAGGCTCCTAAAATCACATACAGGAAGCTTTCTTTCACAAAGCAGTAGATCTTCTTGCACTTCCTCCTTCCTAAATCAGACTGGAATGATGAGTTAAATCTCATGTGAATCAGTGAGGTCCTTTGCCCAGGGGCATTCAACCCATCCAGGATTTGGCTGATGGGAAGGAATACTTCATCTGCTGTGGGATGCTGTCCCTCTCTAGAATTTCATGCCTCCATTCTTCAGATATCCCACACATCCCAAAGGGGCCTGCCCTACAGTTTGAGGACCAATGATATATGCAGATGTCTTTGAAAGAGACTTCGTGTGAAGTATATTTTAAAATTCTAACAATTTAAATATGATGGCTGAAAGCATCAAATGTCATCCATTTACCTGATTTTAATTTATAGTTTTATTTTAATTTTGTGTTCACACATTGGAGATACAAAATTAAGTTCCAATTGTGCACAAACGGGTTTTTGGGCAATTCCAAAGCATAGTGAAAAAACTGAGGTTAATCAAAAGTTTATCACTGGGTGATATAAATAGCCTTAAACACCTTGGAGAAATATGTTTTAAGTGATTTTGTGGTACTATGAATTTGAAATATATATTTTTAATTAGAGCCGGTGTGGTGTAGTAGCTAGAATGTTGGACTGGGACTTGAGATATCCAGGTTCTAAGTCTCCACTCAGCCATGAAGCTCACTGATAGACTTTAGACCAGTCACTGACTTTCAACCTAATCTACCTCACCTGGTTGTTGTGAGGATAAAATGGAGGGAAGGAGGACCATGTAAGATGCCTTGGGCTCCTTGTAAGAGGGAAAAAAAGGTGGAATACAAATGTAATAATAACAAATAAAATAAAAAAATGATGAAAGCTACATGTGAACAATAATTTAGGCTGCAATCCTGGGTAGAATCCAGATGCTTAAATCCCACTGACTGCAACAGCATTTAAACAATCTTAAGTGTGGACAGGACTGCAGCCTTGGGAACAATGCCCTGGGAAGCTCCTCTACAGAAGCTTACTTGAAATGAATGAATGCTGGGTAAGAGCACTAAATTAAAAGCAGTCAAACACTAAGTAAATGCAGATTAAAATCTGGACTTTCATTTCAACTTCAAACAAAGCTGTACCTTCTGGATGGATGATCAGTAGTGGTAAAACAAAGAATCAATACACACCTCTTGAGGCAGGAAATATATTTAAATTATTTTTCCTAAACAAACAAATTATCTCTGCAATAACAGAAATGTAGATAATTTGATACCTTAAAACAGCATTTGTTATACTTATTTAAATTGCACTAACCAATTCAAAGCACATCAGTTGTTTAAGAGACTGCCTTAATTTGTTGAGAATACATTCATTGAAACAGGTCAAAAGTGGTCAAAAATGTACAGGATCCTTTAGAACATGTTCCAAATGTTTAATTACCGTAATAAGTTTTTGCACATCAGCCTTTGTAAGGGTTCTATCCACATTAAATCCATTTCGTGGATCCAATACAACAGCTTTCACCTATAAGTCAACAAAAGAAGTTTCCAGATGAATCTGTACCATTTGCCTCTAAATAAATCTTACTCTGATATAACTGTATAACTAACATTATGCAAACGTCACTTCCCGATTTAAATGAATAGGAAAGTGGACTAGCTCCCTGAACCTAGCAAACATACTTACTTGGATATTTCATTAAAATCAATGGAATTTAACATCCCTGTACAAGTTTTAAATGTGTGCTGTAAACTGCTAAAGGGTTCATTAGACATGGATTCACCACTACGCTTAATATGGAAGCAACTCAATACAATATTTTATTCTGTTCTCACTTCTAGGTTCTTCTCAAATCCCCTGTCACTTGGAAAACCGGACGTTATGTTTTCTCAAGAGCACAAAACTACTGTCCATATTCCCAGCATATGGAGAGGGGGTTGAAATGCAATTACCAGCCTGCATGGGAAGAAAATATTGGTGAACTGTGGCACTTTTCAAATATTATGACAAGGAGAAGACAGGCATCTGCACCTGTCTGTGAGTAGGTGAAAGGTACAGAACATAACCCCAAATTGTTGGAGGTCTCAAAATATAGTTCAGCATCGAGACTTACAGTGCCTTGCATAAATATTCACCACCCTTTGACTTATTCTCATTTTGCTGTGTTACAACCTAGAGTTAAAATGGAGTTAATTAGCACGTTTACCATTCGATTATACAACACAATTAACACTTTGAAGGTGCAAAATATTTTTTTATTGTGGAGCCATGCTGACCAAAGCAAAGTCCAAATGGCGGCTTCTCCCTTGCTAGGGTCAAAAAGTCTTGCTGCATCGTTCAGCTCCAATTCCTGCCCTCATCTATGCCTGCTTTTCCAGTGCCACCTGTTGCAGATTGCTTCACCATGGTGCATGATAGGGCTGGCCCTGATTCTACTAGTTTCATTCAAGTATGTACAATATATCCCAAGTATAGATATTTATTTGCTCCGTACTCATCCTCCCGATGTGCATACCCTGGCTCAGTTGCTTCATGAACAGCATGTTGCTGCTGTATCTTGTTATCTCTCCAAAACTAGCCTGCAGTTTTGAAAAAAATAGTCAAAGTGCATGCCTTTATTGCTATCCACCCATCACTAATTTACCTTAGCCTAGTTTTCCCCGAGCTGGTGCCCTCCTGATACTTTAGACTACAACTCCTAGTATTCCTGACCATTGGTAATGCTGGCTGAGACTAATGGATGTTGAAGTTAAAAATATGTGGAGCGCACCAGTTTGTCGAAGGCTGCCTCAGACGATACACTGTCAGTCCAGATGCACCCTTTATGTCTCTTTCATGAACATTATCATTTTAATGTCATAGTTGTGACATTAACATGGTGAAAAGAGCATTTAAACAGAGGACACTAGAAAAATATATATTTTGCTCTTACCATGAATGCCACCAGAGTTTCTGATATAGTTTGTCCCTTCATGGCACATTCTTGTCCTATTTCACGGATTATGTTCTTTATGACATTTTCGGCTTGAGAGTGAGCCATTCTGTACCATCAACAGATGAAGGATGGATACTTGTTAGAATACATTGCCATTTTTCCCTCCACAGTAACCTTCCCTGACAGCGCTGTGATTGCATATTCAATCATCAACCTTTCAAGCTTTCAAAAACAATGTGGCCAAGAGGCAGAGGTGATTTATGGTTGTTGGAAACTTGATGATAAAGGATAATCAAAATAGCTTCTGTCTGATATGTGAAATATATCAAGTGAACAAGTCTATGCGTGCTCTCAGACGAGGCTTTTAATGTGAAATTGCCCTGATTGATTTGTGGAATGTCACAGCAGATCCAGACACTGTCATCTTCCATTTGTAACCCTCCTGTGTTTTCCCATCACTTCTCCTGTCTTTTGTATTACAAGAAATCTGTTAAGGCGGGAAAGATGGAATAGCCGCATAATGCCATTTGATTGGTAGCGCTATGAGACGCCTGTCTGGAAGCATAGCCGGATCAACCACAGGGCTAAGGGGGCTATAGCCCCCAGCCCAACATCTGGGAAATCCAGAATATTAGTGCAGCTATGATTGGGCAGTAGCATATCCAGCCCCAAACAATGGGTAGCAGGAATGACAGGCATTCATGATGTTTTAGCTCAGGTCTTATTTCATGCAAAAAAAAAAGAAAAAAAAGTGTTTTTGCTGCATTTGTAACTATTAAAAAAATACCTGCCAATGTACGTAAATAAAGTCTGCCATTATACCCTTATTGGGTGGGGGGGCACTGTGGCTGATTATGGGTTATGTCAAGACCGCAAAGTAGTCCATGGTTGTTATGCCCATATTACTGGGAGGAACAGCAGTGTATGACAGCACTACAGTTTAGTTCAGAGTTGTTATCTTGTCTGATAGCGGGTTAGGTATTGTTAGGAAAATCCACTTGGACTGAGTGAGTATGAGGTATTTAATAAAAGGAAAGATACTTTCCTTAATTTCTTTCATTAAATATTTTCAGCATTTAATTTCCTTCATACCTCACTGTTTACATTTTCTCATCACCACTACATGTACTATATATAAAATGAAAAATTCCCATAATACTCCATGCATCTAATGAAGTGGGCTTTAGTCCACAAAAGCTTATGCAAAAATGGTGGTACAAGACATTTTTGTTTATGCTTTTAATAAAGTTTCTTTGAGTTGATGTTCATGCAGAAGACAGAGCATATGGGTGGGGAATACGAGAATGATGAGGATGTTTTTCCCCCAAATTTTGAATGTTTATATGAGTTATAAAAATTGGTGTCAGTCTTCAATCTCCTTCTTTAGAGTCTCAATAAGATTCATTTCCAAGTGGGGGACTGGATGCATTTTGTCTCTACTGTACATGTGTGTGCGCACAGTAATGCAATGCACATATGTCCATTTTGTATGCTAGGAAGGCTTATTGTGAACATAGTGTAACAATTATGTTTCTCTAGTATAGAATCAATTATTTTATTTTAGTATATTATGTTTTGGCTTTTCCCCCGGGACTAAGGATCTTCTTTTTTTACCCTCACAACAATCCGGTGAGGTAGGTTATGCTGACAGATATTGGTTGGCCAGGATCATCCAGTGAGAAATTGGAGGCATTTGCTTGTCCTCCTCAGGTGGAAAAATATCTTGGGCCAGTGCTGCCTGTGTATGTGTGTATCCTTTTTGGCAGTTGTGTCCAAATGAGTCAGGCCCCCTCCACAAGAATGCGCCTTTGCGCCTGGTTCCGCGATTATGCGCATTATCGCGGAGGCGCATTTACTCACAATCCCTCTGCACGGGAGGCGGCGGGAAGCGGCGAAGCGCATTAAAAGATGCCCAAAAAGCGCTTTCCAGGTAGTTAATGCGCATAATCGCTTGTTCACACAGCGAAAATGCGCTTTAACGGCCGGAGCAAAATAAAAGTCGCTATTTAACGCGCGTTCGAAAATGCGCATTATCGGGGAGATAACGCGCCTGTACGCCCGTTTTGCGCTCCGCTCGTGTGTAGGTAAAATTTATAATGAGCCTTCAAGGCTCATTAAACGCCCCGTGTGGAGGAGGCCTCAGTCTATGTCTCTTTCTTGAGTGTGTGTGTGTGTGTGTGTTTGTGAGAGAGTGAGTGCTGTAAAAAAAGGGGGGGGGAGCTTTGTGCAGCTAGTCCGTCTTTTCCGCCTTAACGAATCCGCTGGGTTCTTCCAGTATAAATTTTTATCACATCATTGCCCTGCCTCATTTACAGAAATTTATGGGGTGCCCAAACGACGACGTCTTCTACTTGTAATCCTCCTAAGTTTTCCCACCTCTTTTTTCCGTCTTTTTTCTTACTGCAGAAAACCCATTAAGGAGAAAAAGACAGAATAGGTTGCTACTCAATATCTTCCAACTGGGAACCCTAATAACCCTCCATCTAGAACAGGGTTAGGTAACTTGTGTCCCTCCAGATATTTGGGCCTACAATTCCCATCAGCCTTAAACTGCAATAACCAGTGAGGAAAGATGGGAGTTGTAGGCTCAAACATTTGGAGGGCCACAAGTTGCCCACTCCTGGTCTGGTAGCACACTTAAAAGCGACGGAAACCGTGGTGGGAAAACACAAGAGGTTTACAAACATTAGTCGATGTCATCTGGACCCCTATAAAATTCCGTGAAGGGGGCGGGGTGGGGGGCTGGAAGTACCCTATGTATCATGGAAAGAATTGTAGCATCCAAACCCAATACTACACACACACACTTCTTTGGCAGGATGCCTTTTGCCTTACAGATGTGTGACAGGCACAAATCTAGCAGATGTTGAATTCCCCAGTGAAGACGTGTAGCCATGGGGAAACTTCACCGGTTCAGCTTCAGCCTGCTACATCGCTGGTAAAAGTGGCGACCCTCGTGAGAGCTTAACTAGGGCATTAAAACAAACAAACAAACAAACAAACAAACAAACCCTCTCTCCTGCCACCAGCACACCTTTATTCTGGTAGTTGATCTTCGTTCCCGTCCAGCTCCGCTAGAACAAGCCTCCCACACAGATGAACATCAAATTTACCTGCTTCTTCCTTCGCCGACGCGATAACGCTCACAGGGCCCCCTTCAGCCCCCCCCCCCCCGGTCCCTTTTCCTCCTCAGCAGCCGTTTCTCGTCCCCAGTCGCCCCCGTTCCCTGAAAAGAAAGAAGCGCCTTCCTTGCGTTCTTTGCTGAAGAGTTGCGTTTCCATGGAGACCGCAGGCGCCTCTCCAATGCAGCGCGAAGGGTGGGGCTGAAAGGCCCGAGGGGCGTGGCCTTATTCGAGCGTGTTGCAAGTGCTGGGCTCTTTTCGGAATGACTGGACACGTGTTCGCTGAAACGTATCTTCATTCTTTCTTACTTTGGGATTAACCCAAAAATCGGAAGAGGGATTAACCCCTCTTCCGATCTCTGAGCACCTTTACTTCCCCGTAAAGATGATTCTTACTACCAATTGTTACTACCGATTATTGCTGTTTTTATAGTGTAGTTTTAAACGTTTATATACTACTTTATCGCCTTGTATTATATTGTTGTGAACCGCCCAGAGAGCTTCGGCTATTGGGCGGTATAGAAATAAAACTACACTTCCTCCAACGAACTTAGAGTTGTTTCGCGCTTTATGGAAAGGTTTGAAGTGGCGAAACACGTACAGCGAGAAGAGCAGGTGCATCGCCTTAAACGTATTTGGACACGTGGCAGGAAGCCAGAGCCAGCCCGTCTCACGTTGCTGTTTACTGCTGCCTGCTGGGAACACTGATATAGCAGGGGACGTGTTCCCACAAGACCTCATTTTATCCTCAAGGCAATTTTGTAATATAAAGACACCTCAGAAGAAATAGACAAATACTCTCTAGCACAGTGGTTGTTTGCCAGTGCCGAATTACAGGGTTTGTGCCCCAGTGAATATTGTGAGAACCAACCAAATCATATTTGCTTGCTAGTGTTTTTATTCATTCCGTACTTTGCCTTGTGAGGGGCTTACATAAATTGAGTTCACTGAGCAAAGCCAAACTATTGATGATCTTATTAACACCATCCACTCAAACCTTCCAACGACCACACAGGATATTGCAACGTCCGTTTTTACAGGGATGTTTACCCCCGCCCCATGCCCCTGGCTTTCGAAAGCTTGCATTTAGTCACCTGCCTCTCCCATTAACTGGCTGTATAATAGTATCCCCCCCTTTTTTTGGAGAACAAGAGACAATACAACAAACTCCTTTTGTTTACCACTCTACTGATATTGATTACCAGTTAGAGCAATTAAGGGTGCAATCCTATGCATGTTCAATCAGAAAAAAGTCTGATTGAACATGCATGACTGCCAGCATGACTGGCTGGGGCACGTTGAGAGTTGTAGGGTTTTTTTCTGTCTAAATATGGATAGGATTGGGCCATGATCCATCCTTCTCCTGAGCTATCACCTGACAGATGGGGGATTTTTCATCTCAAATGGAGAAAAACAGGGATAGAGGATAAAACAACTTATTTGGCAGCATCAACTTTATCAACATCTGATACCACAACAGAAATGGATATTTGAGTTTTCAGGACCCAGTCACTGAATCTGTGTCATTTGGGGGTTAGGTCTGGTCTTTCAGGGATGTGGTGTCACCTTCATCCTTTAACCAGGACATACTAAGATACAAAGGCAACTCACTCTCATTGTATATGAAACCAGGCTAGAGATGAACAAAATTTTAAAGAGAATTGGAAATCATATGAAATGCACATCCTTTCCCATAGTGTACACACATTTTTTTTTTGTATCTCTGTCACCTCTGGTCAAACAGGTTTCACAGGTTTTGGAAAGAATACCAAAACCTGCCAAACCTGTTTCTGACGGAATTAATATGTGTACACACCAAGAACAGCATCCCCTCTTTCAAATTACCTTCAACTCTCCAAAAAACTATTCTTTGTCTCCAGGCTATGGTTCTAATCATGCTTATCTTGTTTGTTTCTATCACATTAACATGATGTGGGGTTATCTTGTTAAACAGACTGAGGGCTGTCTATACATGGGGAAAGCCCTGGGGTGACTCCGCAGTGGCACTGTGATGTTTATATGATGCAGAAGCCACTGCAGAGCCATCCCAGAGCTTTCCCATGAAATTCCGAAAACTCCCATGAAACTCCGACTTTTTTCTGTGGAGTGGGGCAACGATGGCACATCTGCTGTTTGTTGCTGCTCTGGAGTCACACTGGAGGCATGGCCAGGCAAATGGTGAGCCCTGATTGGTCGCCATCTGCCCAGACAGGAGGGGTTGGGCCAGCGAGCTGAATGGTCGTTGGAATGCCTCCGCGTGCTTCCTCCAGCACTGTCCGGAGAAAGTAACACTTGGCGTGGAAAGCCCCAGATGGGGAAAAACCAGGGGGATGTGTGGATGTGCAGGGGCTCCTCCTCTGCTTGATGCAAACTCGGCACTCGCTCCTTGCCGTGGGGACAACCCTGCAGGAGCATAAGTGCGGGGGTTTGGGGGCTCACTGTGCGAACGCGTCGGCGTATAGACACCCCCTGAATCTTAATGTACTCTCACTTACAGGTACACGTTTATACCAAAGTGAAAGAAGATGGATTTATTTCTCCCCCCACCCCCAAGCACGTAAGTACTTTCATACAGCAGGTCTAGATGTTTGTAGTAAATGGGCAGCTTTTCCTAGAGCTCGCCTGATGGTCAGTCGGTGAACTCTTCTACACCAGGGTCTGTGAAGGGAGATTTTTTTCTGAATGGTAAGATAAAATCTGCTTGTCCCGGGGCAAGCTGAGGAAATGTGACGTCAATGTATTTCTGAAATGCTTCTCTTGTTTCTACTATTTCAGCTTCCAGACTATCTTTCCAGGCTGTCATGTCTTCCAATTGCTGGCTAAGAGACAGGATCTCACTTTCTTTCTTGTTCACTTCAGTTATCACCTCTTCAAGCTGAGCCTCACGGACACCGTCTGCTATCTTGAGCAATTTCTTGGTTTCCTCCTTATACTCTTTTTGAGAGATGTTAAAGGCAACCTCCATTTCATGTTTTTTCTCCCAGGCTAACTGTTGCAGGTTCTTCTGATAAATGTCATGAGCAATCACCCCAGCTTGCTGGATTTGTTCCAAATAGTCCCTGTAGAAATTAGAGGAAAGATCATACAGTGACCTTAACATGATTTTCATAACTGGTGATTTGGAAGTTAGTTTTGTGTAAATTGCTCATTTCCTATACTTATAGGGAAAAAAATAAATTATTTAGAAAAAATATTTAGAAATGAAATAAATCCACAACCAAAGCCCAAATGGCAAAACTTCTGAAGATATCAACAGAACAAGCATGTTGCCAAAAAACTTTACAACCAGATTCTATGAAAGCTAGTGCTATCAAATAGCACTGGGCAGTAATCCTAAACACATTTGTCTGAAAATCAGTTTTAGAGCGTCATCACATGGGGGGAGATCACCTTTCCTTACCTTCGCTTCTCTGCCCCTGCTTTTGTCTCTCATTACTTCCTCATTCCGCCCAGAGCGGAAAGAGGAAGTAAGCAAAGGCTACACAGCAGGAGACCACAGCACATTCCATTTTTTAAAAAAGTTGGATTAAAAGGGGTCAGTTTTATGACAGAAAAATGAGTGGAAGGAGTGGGAGGCATGCGGGAGATGGGTGCCATCGTCTAAAGGGCACGCGCACATCCGTAAGTGAGCAGTAGTGAGCGTGCGATAATACGCTCATCTGATGAACCTCTTCGTGATTACAGTGAGACATATGTCTAAGCAAACATACATAGGCTGCTTAAACCTTTTCATTCTGGCCATTTGTCTGCTCAAAACAGCAGCACCCTCACCGCCCACCCCGAACACACATGCACAGAAGGGAAGATAAAAGTTTTCTTAGATTGGGAGAAAAGGTGCTCTGTGATGGGTTTGAATCGAAAAATAGCTGGAAGGAAAAGGGTGAAACAGCCTTCCCCCCTTCTGCTCAAATTTGAGCATGGCTAGCTGGGGAATGCTGGGAATTATAGGACTTTTGTCTGTCTAAACATGCATAGGATTGCACCCTAAGAGCTGAGCAGTGGGGCACATATGGTGAATCCCATTACAGCTTAGGGATTCACATGCCATATATCCGTACCCTAAGACGGACAGACTGTATTGTGGACCCCCATCTATGTTTTAAAACTTTTAATTTTAATATGTATTTTAAATGTTGAAATGTTTTAATATTAAAACTTATTTAATTATATTTTAAACTTTTGTATATCTCTTATTTATAGCTTTTAACTGAAAATGTTTTAATTTTGTAAAGCCGCCTTGAGGCCCAGCATTGGGCAAAAGGTGGGATATAAAGATATATAAAGATAATAATAAAGATAATAATAATAATAATAATAATAATAATAATAAGGTCAAGGGATCAAAAATTGAGATTCTGGGTCAGATCCAGAGGTGTTTTTGCACTCAGAAGAGCCTTTTCTGACTAAGTGCAAGACCCTTGTGCGAGAAAAGAGAATTGAAATCCAGAGGTGCTCTTCCACTAGCACAAGGCATTGTGCAACCTCTTTCACAAGTTCTTGCACAACAGCTCAAGATGTGCGCTAGCAAAATGTGTTGCACAATCACTTGCACAAAACTTTTAGCACAATGTCACACAGTGTCTTCCACTAGCTCTTTGCACAACCATTTAAGGAGCAGTGCTACATCAGAATTCCTTCTGCCTGCAGATCTTGGGATCCATCCCAATGTCAGGCACAGCTCTTTTTAAATCAATCTTTTAAAGATTACATAGGATTGTTAAACTCAGTACTTTTGTTGTTTGGCAAGGATTTTGGCTATTTTTTGCCTCTCCTCCTGTCTCGCTCCAGCTGCAGCTGCCGTCTTCTCCAGATTGAGCGCCAACACGATCCGTTGAAGCTTGTGTGTCATCCGCTGCTCGGCGGCTTCGGATTCTCTCTTCAGCTCCAGTTCTAAGTGTTGAAGCATTTCTATCTTTGTATTTTTCACAGCTTCCTTTAGCAACATTAAATATAAATAAGTAAGATTTTACTGCTTCTTCCCTCACTTTTTAAAAAGAAAAGCCTAGAAAGAACATTAAACTGCTAGTAGCAAACTTCTAAATTATCACCCTTTTTAAAAAAAAAAAACTCCTTGCATATAGAAAGCTAGCTGAGGTTTATTTTTTCACCTTAACCTTCATCCTGATATTCTAGCTTTTCATATGATGGGATTGTTTTTACACAAGGGAGTATTCAAATGTTATTTATTTCCCCACTTACATATCCAGAAAAGATTATATCCCATGCAATTTCTGCATGTTTATATAGGTCTTGACCCTAACTTTCCTTCTGTGAACTGAACAGAGGTCCGTTCATGGAATGGGACTTTCCCGTCTCCCATTCCTTCTATATCCTCTGCTCCTGAAGGTTGGGTGACTCTTGGAAATGAAGCAGGATATGTTGCGGGGGGTGGGGGACACATGGAGAGGCAAAAATCAGATGGAAAAATGTGGAGTTGACAGAAATCACCCTTCCTTGCGCTGGTGAAAGAACAACTTAAGATCCAAAGCACTGCCTCGTAATATCTTAGGAACAAATTTAAAATGACTACTGACTTGTAACGCTTGTTCATCTTTCTTTCTAAGATCTTCAAGATCTTTCTTATGTAGCGCATCAGCACGATTGAGGGCATCTTCCACTGCATCCTCTTTTTCTGTCTTAGCCTATGAAACAAGCCAGCACCAGACCCAATTAGCTAAGAAGAAATCTATGCTTGGGGCATTCTGATATTGTAAATGAATAGATCTGTAGGTTTGGGGGACCAGCTGGAGCACATATGGGGGCATGAAGGGGAGGAATGGAAGGCAAAGTTTCATTGTGCATACTGAAGTCCACTTGTACAATGCTGAATGTAATCCAATATTTCTTCCATTTCCTCATTAATTTTCTTTTTAAAAGCATCTAGTTCCCATGAACAGCAAATGAGGAGGCATACCTATGTCTTGACTGGGCCACTTCAGACTGCGGGTGGGAGCTCACACAACTGTATTCTCCTCAGAAAACTGGCATAAAATAAACAGAACTTTGTGTGAGCGCCACTGTCTGCATGCTTTATCTGACAGACACAGAAAAGAGGTGGATAAATTCTGCATGCAAAATCAGGGAAGAATAGCATTCTAGCCTGGTTTTGTTCCCAACATCTAGTTTTCTATGTGCAGAGTATTCGTTTTTACAGCAACAAATATGCATAGCAGTCTATATTTTTATCTCCATCTGCAGTCTGAACAAGTCCAGCCCAGAAACACATCTTCCTAGTTCTAGTTCTCAAGGTAAACCTGTTTTGGGCTTCTAGCCTATGGGAAGTTAAACCTTTTTCTGCCATATCTCATAATGCTGCTGGCTCCAGCATTATTATTCAATAACAGCACTACCAGATATTTTATTTAAAATATTTATATACCACCCTCATTATCAAATCATAGGGCGGTGTACAAAATTCATTAAAATAACAATTAAAATACATATAAATAAAGAGATAAATCTAGTAAGCTATGTATTAAGATCAGTAATTGCTAAGGTAAATAGATGAGTTTTGCCGAGAAAGGGGGCTAATTCATAAAGCAAAGCACGCCTAGCAGTTTGCACCCATGATACAGGAGCAACTCCATGCACCCTCACTATATGTGAAGCATCAGATGTGAACTGGGGTGTACATGCATAAATCCTGGATGCAGAATCTATCCACCACTTTCTGTGTCTGTCAGACAGAGTGTGCATACAGAGGAGCTCACATGAAGTTCTACAAGCCATGAAGAGGCTACATGTGAGCCAACGTCTCTTTCCCATGTCCAAATGCATGTTGAGCATATCCACACAGAGGACCATTCTCCAGACTTCAAATAAGCTTTACACGCACTTGAAACATGGATAAAGCCTGCAAATCTAAGTTACAAAGAGGGAAGTCTCACTAACATAAGTGAGACTGATCATTTCCATTTGAATAAATATGCACTGGATTGGACTAAAAGTCCAATAAAACAGTAAGTTAAATTAGTTTTCATTGCATTAACTTTTGCCCAGTTGGCAGTTGCTCTGAATTTCAATGCTATGGGACAATTTTGTTAAGGATATCTTGTTATACATACAGAGGACCATGTCCCAGAAACAGAGGGCTAGATTAGATGATCTTCAGTGCCCTTACAGTTCTGCCATCCATAACAGCATGAATGATGTAACCATGACTACCTATTAGAAGGTCCTATTCTGGCTTGCAAAAGATTTGTTACAGAAAATACACAGGTACAGAGAGCTCCTTTAGACATGACTGAGAGCTTGTGTGCTAATGGGAGAGCTAATGGGACTTTTTTTAATTATTTGAACAGCATGCCACATCAGGTATATGCATGTTCCGGGGAAGGGGGGCTGCCTGCTGCAATTCTCAAATCCATGCTGGGAGCACCAAGTTAATTGTGAAGTTTCTCTGGTTATAGTGTGACAACCATGAGCTTCAAAGAGAAGCCCAAATTTGATAATCACACAAAAACAATGTTTAAACTAGTTGCTGGGACACAAGTTAAGAAACCTTTACACATCACACTAGGCGGTGCGGAATGGTGAATGTGTAAAATACCTTATGCATCTTGTTTCAATCATGCCTGAAGCTGCGATCCAGTTATATAAATAGGGTGACCAGACGCCCGGATCTGTCCGGACATGCCCGGGAAATGGGGAGCAAATCCGCATCCGGGCGGAAAAACCGTTTTGGGGGGCCAAATCCGGAAATTTAGCCCCCCAAAACGGTGACCAGATGGCCCTGGGGCGAGCCGGGGGGCGGCGGGGGCAAACCAGGGCGGCGGGGGCAAACCGGGGCGGCGGGGGGTCACGCGGCGGTGGCGGGAGGCTGGCGGCGCAAGGCACTTACCGGCTGGGGCGTCCCCTTCCCTCTGGTGCTCGGAATCTACTGAGAAACAGGCTTCGCAGCCTGTCCCTCAGTAGCGCGCTGGGTGATGACGTCATCACTCGGCGCGCTACTGAGAGACAGGCCAGGAAGCCTGTTTCTCAGTAGTTTCCGAGCACGGAGGGAAGCGGACGGACGCCCCAGCCGGTAAGGAGCGCGGGGGCGGGCGACGAGGGGGCGGCGCTGCGCGGGTGGGGGGGGCCGCGCGGGTGGGGGGGGCCGCGCGAGGGACTTACCTGCTGGGGCGTCCGTCCACTTCCCTCGGTGGACGGACGCCAAGGACAAGCCCCGGCCAAGGAGAAGCCCCGGATCAGCCTGGGGGAAGGGCAGGAAATTGCATTTTGGCGCGTCCAAAATGCGACTTCCAGCCCCTCCCCCGGCCAATCCGGCAGGCAGCAGCAGCATGAGACAAGGTAAGGCGCTACCGGTGGCATCTGCCCAACGGGCCCTGCGATGCGCGGGTGGGAGTTTTCCGGAGGCCTTCCCTTGTACCTCCCTCCCCCCCTTGCGCGCCCCTGCACCCCCTCACGCCCCCCCCCAGAGGAAGAGAAAAAGGCTTCCCTCACATCCGCCCAAACAGGCCCTTTCTGAGGCCTTTCTAAGCCCCGCGATGCAGGGGCGGGGGGGTGCTTTTCTGGAGGTCCGGAGAAGCCCCCTCCCTCTCTCACATGCTCCCAGCACCCTCCCTGGCCACCCCCAACACGGGCCCTCACAAAGTGCTTGTTTGGTCAGATGCCATAGGGAAGAGTTTTTTCTTCCACTCAAATGGCGGCCGCCATTTGAGTGGAAGAAAAAAAACCCTTCCCTATGACATCCGACCAAACAAGCACTTTGTGAGGCCCTTTCTAAAGTCCAGCGATGCAGGGGCAGGAGCGGGGGTTTTCCGGAGGCCCGGAGAAGCCCCCCCCCCATCTCTCACCTGCTCCTAACGTGCAGCATGCAGGGAGTTGTAGGCTGTTCATCATACAGAGCTTTCTGGGGAAGCAGGCAGTGAACAGCCTACAACTCCCAGCATGCAATGCCTGGGAGGGCTGTATTTACAGAAGTCTAGGACTCGGAGAGTTCTCCAGGGAATCAGGTGAGTCTTGTTCTTCACCTCTCTGGATGTTATCTAAATGCTGACAGTTTAGTAGAATGTTACCCTCCATGGACTGCCCCTCCTGCATCATGCCCACAGGCATTTATGCTGCTGTCTGTGCTGGCCACAAGTGCTGGCTGTTCCTTGGTTCCGGTAAGTGCAGCCTTCCAGGCAGTGCATGCTGGAAGTTGTAGGCTGTTTTTGCTGCACAAAATCCTCGCCCCCCCCCCCTTTCTCACTTATATATAGTCTGAAATATAGAGTTTGAAATGAATAATTTGAATTGAATGTAGGTGTTATTTCCAATTTAAGCGCTTTTTATACAGGTTTATAGTCACAGAGGATGTAAGAATCTGATGATTGTTAGGTATAAGCATTACCAGTGTGTTACTGCAAGAGCCCTGCCCTCTTTAGCTAGTGTGACCAGATGCAAAAGAGAGCAGGGCTCCTTCAGCTTTTCAGTGTTGTGATGAAGAGGGTATTTCTCCAGATACTGCATGCATGCAAATGACACAGGTGAATACACTCAACCACCTGAATAAACAATAGGACCAGCAATACTACATTTAACAATATTTATATTTGTGTATTAGTGCAGTTTATACCCACTTCAAATATTTCAAGCACATTATATTATTAATCAAACTTTTTTCACAATTCATGCTTCAGAATGCCACACAAAATTAACAAACTCCACAATTAAAACAGCATAGTATACTAGTCATAAATACAGTACACAAATATTTTTTTCAATAATATTACAATGAATCTGTAATGTTTTCTTCCATTAGTGTATAATTCTTTCCAAGTTCTATCAGCAAACTTTTTAACAGAAATCTGGTATCATACATCTGTTTCTCTATGCTTCTTCAGAAATTGCTTAATCCAGCTGCGACCACGAGTTTGGAAATGAACGCTGTACTTTCAAATGGTTTCAGGTGGAGGCTTTGTCCCCACATACAAGGCCATCGCAATGTCCCTGGATTTGAAATATTTGAAGTGGGTATAAACTGCACTAATACACAAATATAAATTTTGTTAAACGTAGTATTGCTGGTCCTATTGTTTATTCAGGTGGTTGAGTGTATTCACCTGTGTTCTTGTATAATATTGTCAACCACTGCCTCCTGTTTGTTTAGTTTCATGCAAATGACACCTGCTGAAATTCCCTTTTCTTCACCACTGTTAAAGATACAGGAGCCCTGTCCTTCCTGTTATGCAACTTACTTCTGAATAAATATGCATAGGTTTGTGCTGCTTATATCAAAGCTTTTTCCTTTTGTGTTCAAAATAGAGGCAACAAGAAAAAAATGCACAGCTTTTAGTATTAAAGGTAAATTAATTTCATGAGAAGGAATAGAGGAGGCCTGAGTCTCAAGCTTGCTTATGGATCCAAATGCTCCAGTATAGGCATGGAATATTCTTACCTACAAGAACATACTGATACATTTCAAAGGAGGGACTAGATCCACATACACCTTCCTTTGAACACCCCAATTGGATCCCTTCATTGAAATGAAAAATGACCCCATGTGCATAGTTGCTTCATGTAAGCATCTGAGCATACATGAAGTACTGGACTGTGGGTTGTGTTTTTATATGCTTACCAGGAGTTTAAATCAAACTGCTATTTGTCATTGTCATGAAATCTATATTGGTTGATTTTTTTTTAAAAAAAGTAGAGATGCAATGTTTAGGCGTTCAATAGATCTAAAACTTTTAAAATCTATCAAAAACTTAAGCCAAGGTGCTTAGCTTAAGCAGGCAGCTGATTTTTTAAATAAAAAACTTAGCATTTAGATAGAACTTTAGGATGTTCATAGCGCATCATATGCATGACATTATTAGAATATAATCATTACAACAACCCTGTATGGCAGGCCAGTATTGCAGGGTGGAGGCTGAAAAAATAGTGGTTTGCCTAAGGCCATGCCATGAGTTCATACAAGTTGTGAGAGCTAATCTAGGGGCATTCTGGTTTGCTGCTCAGTTTCACAGGCATTACACTGCACCAGCTGTGAACTTTTTCTTTTTTGAAAAAATACTGCTACTTACAAAACCCATGGATGGCAGGAACCATTTTAATGGAATACTCTTCCACCTTCCTCATGGTAGAGGGAATGCATCTTTTAAGAAGGCACACTGTTGCAACAACTGTGTGCACTACCTAAAATCAAAGAAATAATATTCTTCATCAGAACAATTGTTTTATCTAGGCATTGGAGCATTTCCTTATGTGTCAGATCTTTTGGGGGGAACTCCCTTGTCTGGATGGGCAATTCCGGAAGTTGTAGGACTTCTTTCTGTCTAAACATGCATAGAATTGTTTCCAAAGTTTGTTAGCCAATTGAAGTATGTCCAGTTGAGCTCAATGCAGTTGTTTCTGAGTAGACATGTATTGGATTGCACTGTATCTGGTCACTCTAGCTTTGCCATAGTATCTCACTGGCAAGTCTCCCAAGAAGGTATTTCCATTGGAGTTCTACTGATGAAAATTCTGACCAGCAAAATATCTCGACCTATGCCAACACGAGCAAGATTTCCTAAAACCTTTGCTGGGTCATCAGGAATTTTGAGTCATGAAGGAAATTCTTTCCCAACATAGATAGTTGTTTTTAGCCATCCTCTGTGGTGTGTGGTTTGGCTCGCTTGCTTGAGCTATTTATGTACCTACTGGCTCCGTAGCTCAAAAGAAGAAGTGGGTCTCTAGCTGGTGCTAGAAGATAGTAATTCATCTTCCTCTCCAATTTGTTTGATATAATTGGCATGATGTATATTTTGTAACAATTGCTGATAATTTTTTATCCTTAAAAAAAAAACATTTTAAAAATTAACAAGGTTGTTATTATTATCTCTCTTTTCTTGCTTGTGGTCATTTTTCTAGATGAACATGACAGGCTTTGCGAAGTCATTCTGTCTTTTACTGATTCAGAAATTTCCTGACTATCGAACATGTTTTAAGCATGACTGTTTTCTGGATGCTGGTGTGGATATATTTTGGTAGGCCTAGTTTCTGAAGGTTTTCTGTATTTTTGTAAAAAAAAAAATTGATGTAACTGATGTGACTAACTGAATAATTGTAACTTTTTCCTGTTGCCATAGTTCTTTAACTTCCATAGCCAGGGGTGTATATTTCCCGCTCTTTTCCTCTTCCTCTTCTGCAACATTTTTATCACTAGGTATTGATATGTCAATGAGGTAGGTGTGCTTTTCTTTTTTTATTTATGACTGTTGTATCTGGTTGGTTGCAAAGTATTGTCTTGTCCCAGAATTGTTCTCTCCCAGCAAATAATATGAGTGCATAGCGTGGCTTGGCTTGATTTGTTTGAGTGTGTCTGGATTTCCTAGGCTCTGAAAGCATCTTTTTGGAGAGTATCTGCTGGTTTCATGATCCACAAGACCAGGTTCTGGTGAGTGCATAGTTGACCTTGACAGGAGGGGCTTGCATTTGCTAGACTAAGGTGAGCAAATGTGAAGAGGCTGCAATCCTACATTCATTTATCCCGGAGAAAGCTTTATTGAAATCAGTGAGACTTATTTCTGAGGTTTCTTTGGGCAGTTTACTTTGGTTCCCTGATTGGGATTTCTGTTCTCTGCACACTGAGATACTTGGATAATACAGGAGATACCTGAATAAAATGAGGGAAAGATCCTTGTCTAGCATGGTGATAATGGGCATCCATTTTGGCCTTTCTTTGTATTGCAACTGACCATGGTCTTGATGCTGATGATAATGATGATGATTTATTACATTTATATACTGCCCCATAGCCGAAGCTCTCTGGGCGGTTTACAAAAATTAAAAGGTTGAACATTAAAAAGTCAATATACAAAATTTAAAACCATAAAACATAACATAAAACGTAAAAACAGCTAATGAACAGCTACACGGCTAATGAACCAGAGGTATGATAAATTTTTAGATTTGTTTCTCATTGATAAACCAGAAGTTTATCAATGAGGTGCTAGTGAGAAGTGACTGCAACAAGCCTTTAGTCCATTTTGTTCCATGGCTAATGTTTTCAGGGTAATAGTATTTTATACTCTTTTTAATGCTAGGTTGCTAGTTTATTGTACTAGATTTTTCTGCGCTTGTCAACTGCTTCATTTGTTCAGTGGTAGCAGTATGCTGAATCTGTGAGTATGGATACGAGAAAGGTGATGGAGAAAAAGTGTTAAATGTTAGGAAAGGTGAGACTATGTCATCCAGTGAAGGATTTGCAGTCAGAAAATATATTTGAGGGAAAGGGAGACTGTATCACACAGGGTATAGCAAAAGCTTCAAAGTACAGCAAAAGCTACAAAAGTAGGAGTGAGTAAAGTTAATTTCAGATACATTAAATGTCTCACGCGTTCTTTATTTCAGTGATTTTAACATTAGGCTGTTGTGTAGAACAGGGTTGTCTGAATTGTGCGCTGTAAAATCAGATATGTAACCAAGGCTATATTCGGATGGGCACACCCCCTTGGGGCTGGACATGCCCCCCTGGAGGGGTGGACATGTTGGTGGGCACGCCACTTTGGGGGCTGGCCACGATGTCCTCCTTTTTGGTTTCCAAAATATGGTCACCCTAATCTGCATATACCCATGAGGTTCTCTTGCTGTCACAGCTAGCAATGGGAACTCTGATCACAACCTAAGGACAGTATCCACAAACTCAAATTGTGCTAGTGGAGTGCTACCAAATCTTTTTGTTGTGCAAACACTCACGCATTACACTTGTGCAACAGTATGCACAACGTAACTTTAGTTGGATTCTCCTCTTCTACATAGTTTGGAACCTAGTTTCTGCTGCACAATGTCATTTGCGGTAGTAGAATGATATAGTTGGATATTACCTTTAGTTGGCAACTTCATGCAGACTAACTATGGAAGAAGTTATCATGGACTTAAATGAGGCATTTTCCTAAACAAGTATGCGCAGGATTGCAGCATCAGTGTTTAAGTACAGACTGCATCATTTTTGTCAGACCATAAATACATACATACATACAGGTCTTCCACCTTTTCTATGTGGCTGGTGGTAGTAGTTATCACTAATTTAAGAGCTCTTTCATAGATTTTTGAAGGGCTACTTGTGGGCCACAGAAATAAATATACTGACCCATAGACTGATTATTTTGCTCACTGCGACTGTAATCCTATACATACTTTCCTGGGAGTAAGTCTCATGGAAGTCAATGGGGCTTTCAGCTGAGTACCCCACACATACCACTGCACTATTTCAATATTTATTAAATATTCATACCCCATCTTTTAGGACAGCATCCTTTTAAAGCAGCTTACAAAATGAACTCTAAACAATACAACACAATAACATCTATAAAATTCAAAAGTTCATATGCCATATTTTTGTGAAACTTGCATCACAATTTAAACCTATATCATGCATTTTGCATTATATATCAATATATATTAGAAAAGGGCCCCATGAGTGCAACAGATTAATTGACATAATGGTGGCAGGGTAGTTTTACCTGAAGCCCTAGCCTCGTTCGAATTTTTTCAATTCGTTTTTCTATTTCTATTTCTCTTCTCTCTGCTTCTTCTTGCTTAAGGTCAGCTCCAAGCTCTATATGTCAAGATACAGTTGAGAAATGCAATGTTACAGGTTATGCATAAACTAGACATGGTACATGTTCCTTTGCTTTATTATTGGAGGTAATAGATACTTTAAGGTTTTAGATATTAAGCCACAAATAGCATCTCCTGAATATTGACGCATGACATTATTTTTGATGGGGTGTTAAACTGGTGCTGATTTCAGCAGGTAAAACATGTTGTGCAAATTAGCCTGCCAGCCTTTGACTACTTGCATTAGAAGGTTTGAAACTGACATCAGAGTAACACTTATAACAGTTGGCATGCAATGGCACTATTAAAGAAAGACTTCATGGAATGGCTCAGCAGGCACATGCAGTTTCATGTCTCTTTCAACCATGAACCACTAGTCTGGTTCTACCTATAAAACACCAAGCCACGTGTACCACGATCCAAGTGCCTTGACAGTGCACACACCAGCATAGTGCCCTACATAGGCATAAACAAATTCCATGTCAGTAACTGATAGCCCCTGCTCATACATGATTGCCATGTCACCGGTGCTTCTCTCCCTCCACTACAACAATCCCAACCATGAAGCAAGACTCGATAGATGGTACCCAATTAAGTCTTCCTGCTGACAGAACTGCTTCTGTTAGAGGAATAGGAAGGGGCGGGGTGATTCACTCTTCTTCCCTGCCCCCCCCATCTGCTCCATAGGTGGACCCTCTGGAGCAGTTCTGGAAGGGAGGAAAGTCCCATCACATTGGATTTCACCATACATAAATAATAATAATAATAATAATAATAATAATAATAATAACAACAACAATTTATTTCTTACCCGCCTCTCCATCTGGATCGAGGCGGGGAACAACAACATGATAAAATACATAAAACTGATTAAAACATGACACATATTATTAAAACTGCATTAAAAATCCTAAAACATCCTAAAAACATCCTTAAAAACATTCTAAAATTCCACTGGATATGCCTGCCGGAAGAGAACAGTCTTTATAGCTTTCTTAAATTCTAAAAGACTGTTAAGTTGACGAGTCTCCTCCGGCAGGTCATTCCACAGTCTGGGAGCGGCAGAAGAGAAGGTCCTCTGGGTAACGGTTGTCAGCCTAGTCTTGGCCGACTGCAGTAAGTTCTTCCCAGAGGACCTGAGCGTGCGGGGTGGATTGTATGGGAGAAGGCGATCCTGCAGGTAACCTGGACCCAAACCATGTAGGGCTTTAAAGGTAATAACCAACACTTTATACTTCGCCCGGAAACTAATTGGCAGCCGGTGGAGCGATTTTAAAGCTGGCGTAATATGGTCACCCCTAGATGTACCGGTGACCAACCTGGCTGCCATATTTTGAACTAGTTGAAGTTTCCGGACTAGGCACAGAGGTAGCCCTATGTACAGCGCATTGCAGAAGTCGAGCTTCGAAGTTACCAGCGCGTGCACTACCATCTTTAGGTCTTCCAACTCTAGGAAGGGGCGCAGCTGGCGTATGAGCCGAAGCTGATAGTAGGCACTCCTGGCCATCGCATCTATCTGGGCTGTCATTTGGAGCGACGGATCCAGAAGCACCCCCAAGCTGCAAACACAGTCTTTCAGGGGGAGTGTAACCCCATCCAGAACCGGTTGACACACCTCCAAACCCAGGTTGCGGCCTTTGACAGCAAGCACCTCTGTCTTGTCTGGATTCAGCTTGTTTGTTTTTCCTCATCCAGCCCATTACCACCTCCAAGCATTCATTCAGAGGAGACACACTATCCTTAGCTGGCGCTGTTATCGAAGGCATAGAGAAATATATTTGGGTGTCATCAGCATACTGATAGCACCCTGCCCCAATTTGCACTATTTTTCCTTCTCAAAACAGGAAGCAAGATGATACCTACAAGGCAGACATCACCATGGAACACAGTGGCAATGGTGCATTGTCAGGGACAGCATTATATGAACAGGATATGGATGAGTACTGTACAAAGTGGTGCTAGCCATCACTCTTCTTATGTCAGGGCTGGATTTTGGGAAGCTGGCAACCAAGATCCGGGAAATCATAACCTGTGGCCATAAACCAAGCATCAATCACAGTGGATACTGCTGTCAAACAGGTGAATTCCCCATCTGACCTGGAACTCTGTATAGTCCTTCTTTATAACCAATGGCTGCTCTGGGTGAACAGGATAACTCTGGAGTCAAGGAACACATCAAACCCTACAGCTTGGTGATTTTAGCTACCATCTCCACTGACCTTAGGCCAGCCATTAAAGTCATTGATACACCCTTCCAACATGAACATATTCATAAGAAAGGGTTCTAAATACACACACACACACACACCCAGCACATTATTGTCCTGAATTAAAAATCTATCAGTGTCGTGAAAGGACCCTGACTATGCACATCTTTATTTGTGACCTAAAAGCTCATTATCCAAGTGACTGTTTCCATAACATAGGTACCCCTTTCCCCAGTCATGTTCATAAGGTTTCCCCCCTCCCCTGTATGGTCTCCAGTTTTACTCTATCCTGTTTAAAGGTGGGATAACTAGAATGCAAACACTTGTATGTACAGATACACTTTGCATCAGTCATCTGAACACCAGATACAGTGCTTTGCATTAAGTATTCACCCCCTTTGACTTGTCCACATTTTGTTGTGTTACAACCTGGAATTAAAATGATGTTAATTGGCATGTTTACCATTTGATTTACATATAATACTTAACACTTCGAAGGTGCAAAATATTTTTATTGTGCCACAAAAGTAAACAAAAACAAACTGGCATTTGTTGGTTGCAAAAGTATTCACCCACTGTGCTGTGACACCCCTAAATAAGCTCTTCAGAAGCCACATCATTAGTTGAATGGAGTCCACCTGTGTGCAATTTAAGGGTCACATGATCTCAGATAAAATTCACATTTCTGGAAGTCCCCAATTTGTATCAACAAAACAGGTCCGGGATGAAGTTCTGGAGAAGTACCAATCAGATTTGGCTTATAAAAAAATCCCAAACGATAAAAAAAATCCCCCGGAGCACCGTTAAACCTATTATTACAAAACTGAAAGAATATGGCATAACTGCAACTTTGCCTCGAGAAGGACATCCACCAGAGAAGCAACCAAGAGCCCAATGGTAACTCTGAAGGAGCTAGAGAGATCCACAGCTGAGATGGGAGAAACTGTCCACGGGACACTATCACCCGGACGCTCTACAAAGCTGGGCTTTATGGAAGAGTGGTGAGAAAAAAAGGCATTGATGGGGTGGGGGGAAACATATCAAAATCCCATTTGGATTTTGCCAAAAGGCATGTGGGAGACACAGCAAACATGTGGGAAAAGGTTCTCTAATCTGATGAGACCAAAATTGAACTTTTGGCCTTAGCACAAAATGCAATGTGTGGCGCAAAGCCAACAGTGCACATCGCCCTGATAACAGCATCCCTACAATGAACCGTGGTGGTGGCAACATCATGTTGTGGAGATGCCTTTCATTGGCAGAGACTGGGAAGCTGGACAGGATTGAGGGCAAGATGGATGGAGCCAAATACAGGGGACGTCTAGGAGAAAACCTGTTTCAGTCTGCGAGGGACCTGGAACTGCAGCGGTGGTTCATCTTCTGGCAACATGATGACCTTAAACACACTGCCGAAATTACACCAGAGCGGTTTAAAACCAACAACCTGAATGTCTTAGGCCATGTCTACACCTAAGGGTGTGCAGGGAGGGACGGGGGGGGGGGGGAGGATTGTGGACTTACCTACTTCTGAGATCCTCCCCCAGCATCTAGACTGCCACCCGATGTCCCGGAAGGGAAGAGGGACGTTGGAGGCGCCATTTTTCCCCCCTGAAGAGGAACTGCGTAGCCCCAATCCACCATAAAAGGGGGGGGGGAGAAAGTCCGCCCCCCCTGCCATCCCAGGAATGGTGAAATGCTGCCCCCCCCTCACAGGCACAGAGCCACCCCGTGCGGCTCCATGCCTGTTTAAGGACCTGGGACGGCAGGAAAAAAATGAGATATCCTCGGTTTCTATTATCCTGGGGTTGTCCTCGGGACCCCTGTGCATCATGTGGACACACAGGGACGACCCTGGGATAAATCCGTGGTGCAGACTTGGCCTTAGCATAGTCCAGTCAAAGCCCAGACCTCAATCCGATTTAGAATCTGTGGCAAGACTTGAAAATTGCTGTTTACCAATGGTCCCCATCCAACCTGACAGAGCTTGAGCAATTTTGCAAAGAATAGACAGATATTGCAGGATCCAGATTTGCAAATCTGGTAGAGACTTACCCAAAAAGACTCATAGCTGTAACAGCTGCCAAAAGTGCTTCTACCAAGTATTGACTCAGGAGGGTGAATATTTATGCAAGGCACTGTATACAGACCTTTGTTGAAGATCGGCATGAGTAATCTAGGAGGCCAACTTACCCAGTATATCTTTGTGTGTATAGTATCGAGTTTTGTAAGGCTTATATTCCCTGATCCGCTCAAAGGTCTCTGGTGTCGGAGGAGGTGGAATTAGCTTTGAACAAACGGCACAGCACACAAATGTGTCAAAATCTGGATTCCTAATCATGACTATATTGAAGACTTTTCCTGTTCCGTAGATAAAGAAACCTTGTGACTGTGGTGTAGATGCTGAAGTGAGACCTTAGTTTGGGCAACCAAAATTAAATGAATCAGGTGTCTGGTTTGTATCTGGCATGTCAGTGGAAGAGAGAGGAGAGGTATCGCTTTTGAATAGTAAGATGGTGTCTAAGTATTTGCCTGTTTCTTCGGCAGCTCTGATGTTAAGGAGCTCTGCATATCATGTGGCCATGAGAGAGTCTGAGGAGGTGGGCTAACTTCTCACCCAGTAACTGTTGCCAGGCAAGGCAAGCTTTGCTCACAAAAGCATTTCAGACATCAGTTAGCCTTAAGCAGCACCCCAGAATACCTTTCAAATTAATAACTTTAAAGGGTTTCATCTGCTTTTCTAAAGCAGTTTGTATGTGCTATTTAAGCACTTAATAATTCCCAACGTATTCCCAACATTGTTTTCTTTAAATGAGTATTGCCATGGCCGCTAAACAGAATTGGTACACTTTCTAAGAGGTGCTTATTCCAGCCCTCTCCAACAGATGTGCTGGCCAGGGATGATGGGAATTGTTTTATTTATTCATTTATTTATAAATAATATTTATATACCACTTAATATTAAAATATCCAAGCAGTTCACATACAATATGTGGCCAGATTGGTAACAGGGACCAGAAGGTTTGAACATATAAGACCGATTCTGACCCGCTTGCATTGGCTGCCTGTAGGTTTCTGAGCCCGATTCAAGGTGCTGGTTTTAACCTATAAAGCCTTACACGGTTTGGGACCTCAATACCTAATGGAACGTCTTTCCCGACATGAACCTACCCATTCACTACGCTCAACATCAAAGGTCCTCCTCCGGGTGCCTACTCCGAGGGAAGCTCGGAGGACGGCAACAAGGGAGAAGGCCTTCTCTGTGGTGGCCCCTCAATTATGGAATGATCTCCCTGATGAGGCCCGCCTGGCGCCAACACTGTTATCTTTTCGGCGCCAGGTCAAAACTTTTCTTTTCTCCCAGGCATTTTAACAGCTCAAGTTGAGGTTTGATTGACATTATGGCCAGGCTTAACAGTTAAAATGTTTTAAAGTGTTTTAATGATAGCTGTTTTATGTTTATGGTTTTAAATGTTGTATATTGTCTTTTTAATGCTCAATCTTTTTAATTTTTGTAAACCGCTCAGAGAGCTTTGGCTATGGGGCAGTATATAAGTGTAATAAATAATAAATAATAATAAATAATAATATTAAAACTCATGTTTAGGTATTAAAGCACTATTAAAAGCAATTTCAATTAAAACAAGAAAATATATTTAAAATAACTGTATTAAAACAATAACAAAGTAACATAAAAAACAGCAACATATGATCAACTGCAGTTATTTACAAGCCAGAGAACGCCTCCGTGAACAAGTGCTTTTTCAGGAAGAGTTTGAAACATACCCTAAAACCACACTTGTAGCTCCCCAACCTGATGCCCTCCAGATGTGTTGAAGGCTGCCTTATTCCTTCAAATATAGTTGTATAATACTATTTTGTTGGAGACTACTAGCACATCCTGAACACAGAGCAGCTTATGCAAATATGGCTAACGGAGTATCCTTGGTAAGTGGGGAAAGCATAAATTCTTCCCCAATTTGGCACACTGATGCTCTGAAAAGAGAACTATCTCTTCCAATTCACAAAATCGTTCCTACCTTGCCACCTGGAAATGCTTCTTACTTGCTACAGTTGTATAGGGCTGCTTCTATACAGGTGACCAAAATTCATTTGGGATGCAGCCGAAGTGAGGAGCCCCCAATTCCCACTCCTCTGAAATCCTTTTAACACCCAACTTGTTCTCACTTCTGTGCCATGCAACTGTTTAGTTTGATGGCACCATAGCACTTTGGGCAACAGTGACAGGAATAGGGGCATCAACCCCATTCGGCAAGGGCCACGGATCAACGGCAGAATATTTTCTTATAGTTGTCCATCCAACCCAACAGAGACTCTCCAGAGTCTCAAGCAGAAGTCTCTCACCTGATACCTGATCCTTTTAACTAGAGATGCCAAGGATTGAACCTGGGACCTTCTGAATGCAAAGCAAGTGCCCTACCTCTGTGCTCTCTTGCTTAGTGTGACCATTTGGAAAAGAGGACAGGGCTCCTGTATCTTTAACAGTAACATAGAAAAGGGAGTTTCAGCAGGTGTCATTTGTATGCATGCAGCACCCGGTGAAATTCCCTCTATATACTAGAGTCACTCTGTATACTAGAGTGACCAGATACAAAAGAGGGCAGCCCTGTCCTCCTCTCCATATGGCCACCCTATTCTTGCTTTGTTTTTGTATATGTAAAAAGTACAATGCCAGAAGTCTGGGGTTTGCACCATTATCAAACAACGGAACACCCGTTTTACAATTCATTTCCCTAAGCTGGGAGCAGAAGCCAGGCATCTGCCCGATTATGAGTTACAACAGGGTCGCCATCCACAATGCTCTTTTCTGATATTAGAATTAGCCCCTTCCTAACCTGGCAGTGAGTCATCATCAGATTGGTGAATTAGTACAGAACTTCCATAGGCAATTATTACCACGGCATCTGCAACGCAGAAAGTTACACATATTGCAGTACTTTCCTTAAAAATGCTAACTTTTTATTCAGATTATGTACAGGCATTAGCATTTTATATGGGTGATTAAATTAGACTGCATTTAAAAAAAATCCGTTCCTGTATAGGAAAATGTTGGCTGTCCACACAAAATCCTGAGAGTCACAATTCAGAAAAAACACATGAAGTATTTTTTTCTGTCTCCTTCCATGTTGGTACATACACACCCTGTGTTAGCCATCAGTTTCCTTAGTCCCATTTAGAAGTCTTGCGCTTCATATGTCTTTTTCCCTCACTGTCAATAGCTTCATAGAGATCCTTTTTATTCTCTTGTTGTGCATGCAAGTATCCAATATAGGCTACGCAAAGAGTAACCGTTACAATCCCGAAAGCCATAACTGCTTTGTTCTGTGAAGATAAAAAATATATATATATATATGTTTTAAATCCAAAACATTTTACTTAATCCATGTCATATACACTGTTATCTTTTCGGCGCCAGGTCAAAACTTTTCTTTTCTCCCAGGCATTTTAACAGCTTAAGTTGAGGTTTTAACTGCGGCCAGGCTTAAAAGTTTAAAATGTTTTAAATGTCAGCTGTTTTATGTTTATGGTTTTAAATTTTGTATATTGTCTTTTAAGTGTTCAATCTTTTAATTTTTGTAAACTGCCCAGAGAGCTTCGGCTATGGGGCGGTATATAAATGTGATAAATAAATAATAAATAAATATACAAGGCATTCCCACTTGCCACAGGCTCCTTGCTGCTGCTCTTTTATTTTCTTAGCCATCTTTGTTTAGATTTCAGTGTGGGGAAAGGAAAGAAGCAGAATTAAGGCTGCAATCCTATACACCCTTACCTGGGAGCAAGACCCAGTGAACTCAATAGGACCTACTTCTGAGTAGACATGCACACAGGATTGTACTGTAAACTGCTAAGGGCGCAATCCTATCCGGATGCCTGTCAGCCTCCCACCGTTTGCAGGGTCGAAGTAGTGTAGAGGCAATAGCCACCTCTATGCTCCTCTCGCCTGCATTTTTGCTAGATGGACGATTTTGCCCATCTAGCTGGGGCTCTGCGGAGCACGAGGAAAGGAGATTGGGGCAGTCAGAGGATTTTTCATAAGCTGGCCACCCTGTTCTTCTCCTTTCCCCACCCACAGAACCGCCCCCTTTCCTTCCTCCGAGCTTGCTTTTGCGAGCTTGGAGAGGCGGCTGGTGCGCTTCTCTCTGTGCTGTCTGTGAGAAGGAAGGGTACTCAGACTCCTGGGTCAGTGATTGGAGCCCTGTCTCCGGCCTTGGATTCAAGAATCCAAAATATCCTGTCCCTCTCTCCAAAGACTCTGTCTAAGGACCATAGATTGCTCTCTAAATCACTTTAAAATTAGCAACCAACATGAGTATTAGGAAAAAGTTTATGCAAAATTAGAGAGTTACTCTCTGGAGTGGGGTAAGGCAATAGTGTATATATTCTTCATTTAAGTCATATTGTATGTATCCTATCCTTAAAACTAGGGGTGTGCACGGACCCCCCGGATCGGATCGGGACCCGGATCGGGACCTCCAATTTTGTCCCGGACCGGTTCGGACAAAATCGGAGGCCCCCCGGACCGGATCGAGTCCGATCCCGACCCAAAAATCGTACATTTTTGGATCGGCCGCCATTTTTTTCCCCATAGACTTGCATTGCAATGCAAGTCTATGAGGAAAAAATGGCGGCGGGTGGGTAAGGGGGGGCCTAACTCCCTCCCCCCCCCCGGGGCCGTCCGCTGTGGACGGCCCCGGCAGGTAAACCCCCTCCCCCGCGCTCCCTACCCCCCCTGGGGCCGCCCGCTTCCATCCGCTGGCGCCCGCGGGCGCCAGCGGATAGAAGCGGACGGCTCCGGGGGGGGGGTAAGCCCCCTTCCCCGCCACTTACCTTCTCGGCCCGTCCGGCGCCGGCGGCTACTACCAGCGGGCTCCGCGGCCTACTCTCGAGTAGCGCGCCGGGTGATGACATCACCCGGCGCGCCACCCTGGAGCAGGCCGCGGAGCCTGCTGGTAGTAGTAGGCGCCGGCGCCGGACGGGAGCCGCCGGGCCGGGCAGGTAAGGGCCCCCCTCCCCCCCTCCCCCCTCCGCGCGCCCCCTCCTCCCCTCCACGCACCCCCTCCTTACCTTTCCGGCCCGGCGGCTCCCGTCCGGCGCCGGCGCCTACTACTTCCAGCAGGCTCCGCGGCCTGCTCTAGAGTAGCGCGCCGGGTGATGACATCACCCGGCGCGCCATCCTAGAGCAGGCCGCGGAGCCTGCTGGGAGTAGTAGGCGCTGGCGCCGGACGGGAGCCGCCGGGCCGGAAAGGTAAGGGCCCCCCTCCCCCCTCCGCGCGCCCCCTCCTCCCCTCCACGCACCCACTCCTTACCTTCCCGGCCCGGTGGCTCCCGTCCGGCGCCGGCGCCTACTACTACCAGCAGGCTCCGCGGCCTGCTCTAGAGTAGCGCGCCGGGTGATGACATCACCCGGCGCGCCACCCTAGAGCAGGCCGCGGAGCCTGCTAGTAGTAGTAGGCGCCGGCGCCGGACGGGAGCCACCGGGCCGAGAAGGTAAGTGCCCCCCTCCTCCCCCCCCCCCGCTGTCCACTTTTATCGGCGGGCGCCCGCTGGCGCCCGCCAATGGAAGCGGCGGTGGGCGCCAGTGGGCGCCCGCCGATCCGCCGATCCGCCGAACCGGTTCGGAGCTTTTTCGGACCGGTTCGGATTGGATCGGCCGATCCAGCTGCGGGATCGGAAATCGGATAATTTATCCGATTTCCCACTGGACCGGACTCGGATCGTGGATCGGGTCCGATCCAGTGCACATCCCTACTTAAAACATTGTTTGATGGCTTGCTGATCAGATGGAAGGTTTGCAAACTGCATTAAAGTTGACTAAGTATATAAAATATTAACATTTTTATTGATTTGGCTTCTTTCATTCCCCCACACCTTGTAATTACTTAGATTGCATGCTACATAAGGATGAAGTGGGAAAGACTGCTGTAACCTGCTCTGATCCCATGAAATAGAGTGATAGAGAGCTAACTATCAGTCACTGGAAGCCACACATCCTTTAAGACATTCATTTTACAAGTCTTTAGATTGGCTAGTTCTGTTACATATATTACAATATGAACTTAACTGGAAATAAGGTTCATTGCGCTCAGTAGGACTTACTTCTAAGTAGACATGAATAGAATTACAGTTTAAGTTACATAAATATTTCAACCACAATCCATTAGCTAGATGCACTCAGGCTAGATGCACTTAACCTATATATTTGAAATAGAGGTGCTGAATCCTCCCCCTGCATTTTTATTAATGGTGTTGTGAATGGTTATTGTAAATGGATATGCTTTGACATGTTCTTTCTTTTTTCTTTTTATTCTGTTGCTGTTTTGTTTCCCCCCTGTCCCCTTTTTGTTGTAATTGCATATTTAAAACCCATTGTTATTCTTTAACAAGCCTCTTACAGGTTTAATGAAAAGTTCTGGGTTCACAGCACGGAACAGGGTAGTGGTTCGGGCACTTCGGAGTCCTAGGGCTCGATAATCTTTCTCTTTGAGTGCTTCATGTTGTGAATCTGGAGGCTGAGGTGCAGAAGACATCCTGCTGTTGCAGAAAATAGTTGAATGAATTAAGTGGATACTTAGGCGCTCTGCTGGCAAGAAGACCTTCTAAAGAAAACATGTACATACACACATTCTATCAACATTGGGGCCCTACACTGGAGAAATTTACACCACCTGAAATTAGGGTGACCAGATAAAATCCAGGTCAGGGCTCCTGTAACTTTAACAGTTGTAGAGAAAAGGGAATTTCAGCCAGTGTCATTTGTATGCAATTAGTTCCTGGTGATATTCCCTCTTCATCACAACTGTTAAAGTTGCAGGGGCCCTGCCTTCTTTTGTATATGGTCACTCTAGTATAGTGCCTGCACCTTTAACTGTTGTGATGAGGAGGGAATTTCACCAGGAACTAATTCCCTTTTCTCTACAACTGTTAAAGTTACATGAGCCCTGGATTTTATCTGGTCAGCCTACTGAAATAGAAGTTTATTCTGAGAGTTCAGTCCCCCTCCCCCACTACTAAATAAATATACCGAATTTGTCCTCTATTGAATTTTTACCTAGCACAGCATCTAAAATCATCTTTAGCTTAGTTAATAAAAAGACTGACTACTGCCAACGATCCTGTGTACTTCACCCCAAGCAGAGACGTTTCTGAGTAAACGGCTGGATTTTGTATCAGGTTCCTCGTCCCCCTTTTTTGTTACGATCCTGAACCATGAAGAGATCTGGAGATATCAAAAACTTGCACATTTTGGAGAACTTTTGTTTGGCCTAATAAAGGTCTGACGCCAATATAAATTTTGGAGTTTTGTTCACTGCCGACACGCCGACCTTTGCTTTTGATACAAAAGTAGAATGCCAACAGCCGCTGAAACGGTTCTGGAAGGAAGTAATTTGCAAAACTAAGTATTAATTAAGGTTAATTAATTGGTTATTAACTGGTTAATTTGAGTTCACGGAAACAACAGATGCGCTTCTTCTGGGGAATATTAAAGACAGAGTGAAAAGAAAGCCACTGGGATCCACTGTGACTTTGCTACAATGGAAAAGGGAAGAAAAGCAGGGCAGGATCCGGGAAAATCCCCGCTCTCTTCGCTCACCTCCCTCGACGCTCCGCCGCAAACCTGGATCCAGTTTGAACGTTCCAGCTGCACAGCGACCAACGAACGGGGTCACAACGCCCAGCGATGCCCGCCCCAGGCGAAGCTCGCGCGCCCCCCCTGCCGTGCGGAGGCTACCTCTGCGCTCCGCTCTAGGATGCCCGTCAAAGAATGTATCTTCCCCTACCCTTCCCCAATATAGTTCCCGTTGTTGTGCGTTTTAAGGCGCAATGCTATGCATGTTTAGACAAGAAAAAGCCCTACAATTCTGTCTAAACATGCACGGGATTGCACCAGTGGAGGTTGGTGGCTCCTATTTCGATGGGGTGTGCATTCACTCTAGGTTTGTCAGAACTCCAAAGGACCTATCCAAAGGGCTTACCCCTATTCCCAAAATGGGTTCAGAACGTTGGATAGCTCCTTTAGAGTTCTGGCTGGTTCTGACTGAAATCCAGAGTGAATCCACAGCCCCAGTGAAATAGCGTCCAGTGGACTGCACCTTCAAACCTTTCATATTTCTGCTAACTGGCTGCTGCTAGGCCAAGGGTACTACTTACCATTATGGGATTCTGGCATCTATTTAGTGCGCTCCTGCTGTTTTGGACTTCCAACTCCAATAAGTCCTCACCTAGCCAATGGTCAAGAATCTAACACATCAGGAGGGTTCCCCAGGTTTCGGAAGGCTGGCCTAGGCTCCTTTGTCTCAATTTTATGAGGAGGGATCTGCAACTCTAGGAGAAAATTGAGGCTGCAGGCCCTGTGCATTTACAGAGCAAATTCCAATGAATTATTTATCAGGATTTATTTCTGAGCCAGGATTATGCTATAATGCACTGAGATTTGGGGGGGGGGGGAAACAGGGCTGGTCCCTGGAGCGGGGGGAGGGGAGAAGTAGGGCCAGCCAAAATGCCACAAAAGTGTGTAAGTATTTGCATTCTCCAGAACTCCTACATCAGGCTAGGTTATACAAAAAGCAGGGTTTGTGGAAAAGAAATAGGAAAGTCCCCAAATTTTCCCTGGTTTTTTTAAAAGTCAATGCAGGGCGCAATCCCATCAGAATCATCATAAACTTCCAAACTTGGAGGCTTATGGTTATTCTATGCAAAGTGGGAGGAGCAGCAGAGGCAATCTTCGCCTTCCAGTTCTTCAGCTCTACATTTTTGCTAGATGGGCTTTAGCCAGTCTTCCTGGGGCGTTTTGGAGGAGGAAGGAAAGAGGCTAGAGAGGCCTCAGGATAGCTCATATCCTGGCCTCTTCTGTCTCCTCCTTTCCCTGCCCACCAAAACACCCTCTTTCCTCATCCTCCAAGGTCATGTTCCTGACCCCAGAAAGCAGCCGGCATAGTTCTTTCCATGCCGGGTGTGAAGGGGAGGGGGTCAGAGTTATAATCCCCCCTCGAAAGTTGGAGCACTGTTTTGTGTCTTATTATATCAATCCTATCTAGTCTGGTGTGATTGTTTGATTTGGCTCACTTGGAAGTTGCTGTTCCTGCCTATTTGGCACAATATGGACTAAGGCCTGGAATGGGTATTGAAATGTGGTTTCCAAGGAAGGTTTGGAGCTTATTATATCAGTCCCATCTAGTAATGTTTGACTAGTAAATTTGGTTGAGTTGGTTCACTTGGAAGTTACTGTTCTGGCCAGTTTTGTGCAATATGGATACCCAGAATGGGTATCAGAATGTGGTTCCTGTGGAAGTTTTGGAGCTTATTATATCAATCCCATTTAGTAATGTGTGACTAGTGAATTTGGTTGTGTTGCGGAATATGGAGTATGGCTATTGCAATCAGAACATGGGTTTTGTGGATGTTTTGTGGTTTCTTGCATCAGTCCTTTGAAATAATGTGTGACTGGTGAGTTTGGTTGATTTGGCTCACTGTGGTTCTGGGTCATTTTTCTTCGGTACAGACTATTGCCTGGAATGGGTGTCGGAACATGGTTTCTGCGGAGGTTTTGTGGCTTACTGCATCCCTGCCATGGAGTTACGTGTGATTGGTGAGTTTGGTTGATTTTACTCATTTGGAAGTGGCCATTCTGGGCCATTCTATTCTGTTCTTGATGTGTTTTGGAGATATGGGGTTAATGATAATATAATATTGCAAAGGTTTAAGTCCTAAAATATTGTTCTCAAGTGGTTCTAACACATGCCACTGTTTTTGGCATTTCAAAAAAAAATAAAGGGGTCATTCCAGCCTATTCTGTTTAGGGTAACCATATGAAAAGAAGGACAGGGCTCCTGTATCTTTAGCAGTTGTATAGAAAAGGGAATTTCAGCAGGTGTCATTTGTATGCATGCAGCACCTGGTGAAATTCCCTCTTCATCACAACAGTTAAAGTTGCAGGAGCCCTGCCCCTTTTGTATCTAGAGTGACCTTTTCTATACAACTGTTAAAGATACAGGTGCCCTGTCCTCCTTTCCATATGGTCATCCTGATTCTGTTTCTTTCCGGCTTTTACACCATTCCCTATCAGTGTTGTATTCAGGTACAACGAATTAATGGTGTACTGTACCCTTAAGTACAGCTCCCCTTTAGGCTCCTCCTTCTCTTTCTTCCCCTGTCTTTGAGAAGTCCTGCTGCAAAGTTCTACCAAGTAAATCTGTGCAACCCTGTGTATAAATCTTTACAGAGCCTGAATTCCAAGGTCAAAGATTAACAGATCGCTGATATTAGGTCAGTAGTAAACTGCCTTTCCATCCCACTCCTATTTAAATTAAAAACAGTCAGCATGAATGCAATTTGCATGAGTTACTAATTTGCAAATATCAGAGATTGGAAAATGCCAAGGATCTACTTTGGTACCAGAGGATTCAATGGGCCATCTGTATTTTGTGTCAATATTTAACTCACAACACATCATCTGCTGCACTAGTAGCTATTGTTGTGGCAACAGCTTTTATAATGAAAATGCAGAGAAGAAAACAAAAAAATTGCATTAGCTGGATTCCATTCTCTTTCTTATAACTAAAAATGTTCCTTTAAAATATTATGTAGTGTCAGAAGAGGAATTAATTTCTGTTGAGGCTTGAGATAGTGAGAGGAGAGACCTTTATATCGTATCCTAGTAGGTGGAGAGTGGGGAAGGCCTTCTAACCAACATGGCACAGTACTACAGGTCTATTCTGTACTGCAGGTACAACTTCGCTAGGGCTTATGATACTGGTGAGATCTTGGTTTCCCTTTCATAGACCAAGTGGATACAAAATGGTCATGGCTTTATATGGCTCATGACATTTATTTATTTGCCATAAACATTTTGATCTTATCAATAGGCAACTCTTGCGGCACAAACTGTAGCTTGTATTGCTAAACTTGCATAAACATCCACCTCTGCCCCACCTTTTTTTCAAACCTGTTTCCAGTAATTCTCAGAATTTTTTGAACACAAGCTTGTTCCCTCTCTCAACTATCTCCCAGGCAGGCAGCCAAGCACCAATTGCCTTTGCTAAATGGGAACATAGGAAGCGCTTTGCCTGCAGTTGTGTGCATGCAGTCTGCTCTTTCTGAATAGGACCTGCAGGATCCTGCACTAATCCAACACTGGCATTAGACGTGGAATACATGATGCCATATCTGCTTCTGTTCTAAAACAACAGGCAGAGAAAGCACTAATACAGAAACACACTTTTTTTTAGATTGTTCCATTTATATCCTGTTTTTTTTCTTCTTGCAAGAAACCCAAGGCAGCTGGTTCACCCCCCATCCATTTTAACCTCAAAATAATCCTGTGAGGTAGGTTACTCTGAGAGTCAGTGACTTGATCCCATCTTCTCAAATCAGGTTGGGAACTGGGGCCTCCAATCTTTATGGGTCAGTGGGCACATTGGGAATTAGTGTTGTCAGCGCTTTCATAAAATGGCTGCCATGGGGGGACTTGTCTAGGCTGACCATATGAAAAGGAGGAAAGGGCTCATGTAACTTTAACAGTTGTAGAGAAAAGGGAATTTCAGCCAGTGTCATTTGTATGCAATTAGTTCCTGGTGAAATTCCCTCTTCATCACAACTGTTAAAGGTGCAGGCACTACGCTAGAGTGACCATATACAAAAGAAGGCAGGGCCCCTGCAACTTTAACTGTTGTGATGAAGAGGGAATTTCACCAGAAACTAATTGCATACAAATGACACTGGCTAAAATTCCCTTTTCTCTACAACTGTTAAAGTTACAGGAGCCCTGTCCTCCTTTTCATATGGTCAGCCTACCTATCATTCCACTCCTAAGCCAGGACTGAGCCAAAGGAGGGGGAATTTTTATAAACATTGTGTGGAAATATGACCCTCCTTTTTGTGATGCAGGGTGGGGGAGATTGGACACACCCTGAAGACACAGCAGCACCTGCAGGCATTGTGTTGGGGATCCCAACAGTAAACTCTCTCTGTGACAGTTATGGTTGCTAATGACAGTTGTAGGCTGACCAGATAAAATCCAGGTCAGGGCTCCTTTAACTTTAACAGTTGTAGAGAAAAGGGAATTTCAGCCAGAGTCATTTGTATGCAATTAGTTCCTGGTGAAATTCCCTCTTCATCACAACAGTTAAAGGTGCAGGCACTATACTAGAGAGACCATATACAATAGACGGCAGGGCCCCTGCAACTTTAACTGTTGTGATGAAGAGGGAATTTCACCAGGAACTAATTGCATACAAATGACACTGGCTGAAATTCCCTTTTCTTTACAACTGTTAAAGTTACATGAGCCCTGACCTGGATTTTATCTGGTCAGCCTATTTAAACCAGAGCTGGGCAACTGTGGGAGTTCTGGAGGCCATTTTTGCCTCACAGATCGCCCCTGGGCTGCAGTCCGTGGGGCACCCCCAAAAGTTGTTTTAAAATAAAAAGAAAGAAAACTGTTCTGAAGTGCTACAGAGAACGGCAAGAGTTAAATTTCTTGTTTCCCTGTAGTGGTCAAGTACTGCCATTCCTCTCTTCCATATTTTTAATTGGGGGGAGCAGGGGCCACTAGTTGCCCATTGCTGTTTAAACCTAGATTTGCCCCAATAATATAAAGCAGAGGTGGGGTATGATTTTTAAAAGCAAAATGGGTACACAGGTGGTCATACTAAATCCTTCCTCCACCTGCAGTTTATCTCCCTACAGTCCATCTGTCCACCACCACCACCACTGCTCCAGGACTTTGCTCCTTAGCTGAGTTCTCAGTTCTTCTCACTCTTCTGTTGCATTTGCTTTAAAAATTGAACCCCAGCCTTGATTGTATACATGATAGGGGCAGACTCAGGTTGAAGCAAATGGTTCTCTTCGACTGCCAAGTGTAGTTAATGTGGATCAATGAGGGTCCTTTGGCAGAGATTATCTGACACGCACGCATGTCTTAGCAGGTAGGATAAGCTCGTCTCCACTTGCCTCCTGATTTTCTCTCCTTGAACATTTGTGTCCCACGAGGTGTGTCCCCACACATCCAGCAGTGCCCAACAGTGTGAGGGTCTAAGCCCTGAGAGGACAGTAACAGAAAGAGCTGTCCTATGTACCTGGCTTTAGATCAGCTTGGGATGCTGCTTAAGAATTTTTTGCTAGACAGTTCCCAACCTCCCTGCCCATGACCAGAAAGCTAAGGGATTGGGTTCTGACATGATGGAATATGTAGTCCACTCACATTCACAGGGAAACATGCATTGCCGTCTCTGGGTTTTTGTGGGCCCTTGGGCAAGTTACCCTACATTCTCACCACAATTGTCACCAGCTTCTCTTGCTCCTCCTCCTCTTTTTCCTCATTGCTACCACTTCTTTGCTTGACAGGCAGTGAGCCTATGAGCAAGTAGGCAGGGGCATCTCCTCCTCCTTCTCACCAATACTATTTTCAGCCAGAGCGCGAGGAAGATGAACAAGCAGGTTGCCATGGCGAAGAAGAGGAGCAACTCCAGGGGGCCCCTTGTCAGCGGGCCCCTGCTGGGGTGTGGGCCCTTGACAAGGGCCCAACCATGCCCTGCCCTTGGCACTAAACTTGGGGATATGAGCATAGATATTTATTGCACTGATGGCTGAGCAGAAGGGTCAACATATAGGTGCAATACGAACTCAAGATTGTATTGTGCCGTGTGTTATATCATCAAGTGCAATTATGATAAGAAGATTGCCTTCGCAAGGCACTGGTGGGCTTTGTTCCACCTTCCACCTCATTCTAAACTATAAGCACTATTCAATAAAAATTGAAAACTTTTACATCCATTGTTTTAATGAAAGAATGAAGCTGTCTTCATGGCACCCCGTTGGTGCCATCTCTCTCTCAAACCCTGCACTTTCCCTCTCCTGGGGTGTTGTCAGGTAATCTCAATGTCGAGGAAGGAGTGTGGGGTTTCTGGGCAGCCATCCAGGTACCAGCCACCCCCATTCTCTTCCTGGTGGAAGGCGGCCAATTGCTGGTCACCTTCCACCAGGCACTCCGCCCCCCCCCCCCCCGGATTGGCCCTAGAGCAATGTCAGATGATGGAAGTACTGTATTTACATCGCTGTGATTGAAAAAGTCAGGGTAAATCGCGGGAAAGCCCCGTGGTGGCTGCGAAGCTGTGCCTGCGTCATCTAAACGATGCAGCGCAGAGCAACAGGCACCGTAGGACTTTCCCCGCATATAGACAACCCCTTGGTTAGCTATCTTCCATTGGTATTCGTGGTACTTAGAAATGTTTCGTTTTAGCTGAATCATGCCTAATGTTCAATATTTTAAAAATAACATTTTCTTCTTTATAATTTGAGGCATGAATTCACAATGATATAAAATAGAGAAAAAACTTAGCTGCTTTCTTCCCATGCGAATACCTATTCTACTTTCTATTCTAGTAAATAGCTTTTGCAAGCAATTATATTCATGTCTTGTTTGGTTAAAAAACAACCATGAAATTGAATGAAGAATAAAAGGGTGGGGGAATATAACAAAAGAGACCAGAGAGAGGGTAAAATGAATTATATTAATATTTGAACTGTTTACAACAATAAAAACATTTGATAAAGAAACAGAAAATACCCTGAGGGTTGTATTCAATGTTGGTTTAACTTAAATTCCATTCATTTCAATGAGACTACTCTTTGCAGGAGTAACATTGGATATAACTCTTTGAGATATAACTTACACAACTTTGAAAAATTGTGCTTTTTTAGGCTGCCTCTACAAGAGAGGTTTAAAGCTCTTTCAAGGCACTTAAATTTTTTTACCTCTACAAGGAGGGAGCGCAAATCGGGCGTAGAGGCGCACTATCCCTCCGATTGTGCGCATTATCGAATGCGCATTAAATAGCGAGTTTTATTTTGCGGCGGGATGTGCTGCTGCTGCTGGCTCCCCCGCTCGGCTCCTGGCTCTGTCTTTTGCCTTCCTCGCCCGCCCACGTCCCTCGGCAGACAGCAGGGGGAGACCCCGGCCGGCCTCGGCCAGCTCCTGCTCGCTCCCGCTGCCCCCCGCGATGGATGGACGGACGGCCAGCCCAGCCCAGCCCCTCCTTCCCCCCCTCCGGTGGGGGAGGGCGAAGCAGCCAGGCACGCATGCAGGCAATGGAGCGGAGCGCTGAGGTGCGCCCGGCCCTTTAAGGGCTGCCAGTTCCGGCACAGCCTCAGCTGCAGCCAGCGCGCGCGGGAGAGCTTCGCGTGGCCGAAGAAGGGGTCGCCCTGCTGCCGCCCCCCCCTCTCCCCGCCGCCGCCGCCGCTGCCCCCGCCGGGAAGGAGACGCTCCCCATCCAGCAGTGACAACTCCTCCCGGCTCCCCTGAGCGCCCCCCCCCCACCCCCGGTTTCTTGCCTTTGCGGAGAGAAAGGCCGGCGGAGGACTCTCGCTGCCCCCTCCGCTGCTCCCCGGCCGAGATCGGCTCCTGCCTCCGGGGGTCTGCACACCGTCCCCCCCTGCAGTCACTCTTTGGAAGCCAGCAGCAGTTTTCCGGGCTGATCCGCCCCCGGCCCCTGATGTAGCCGTCCTGCATCAGCTGCCCCCCTCCCCGCTCCGTCCCTCCCTGGGGTTCGATCTCGCCCCCCCCTCCCCTCTCCCTGCTTGCCTCTCGTGCAGAGGTATTAGGCGTAAATGCGCTTCAGCGATGAAGCGCATAATCACTTAACCAGGCGCAAAATCGAATCATTGTGGAGGGGGCCTTACTCACTGTGATATACAATGCTTAATTTTACGGTACCATTTTATATTTGTCTACTCAGGAGGTGTAAGTCCCATTGAGTTATAGGATTGCAGCCTAAATTTATTTTTAAAAAATATTAAATCAAGAGCTTCTTGCTACGTATAACTGTTTTTTAGACAACAAGATACCTTTTATCTGTTGAGTTCATGTATCTGGTCTATCTCAAAAAACTTGACTGCTTTCTCGTTGTATCTCTCCATTATCAAGAGTTTTGATATACAAAAGGTCTAAGCTTTACATATGTATTTTGAGGTCCAGGTGTTGTTGTTAAAAGCTATTTTAGTGAATACTTACATTTTAAAATTAAAGATCTTATCAGAAATAAACCCCTGCTGTTTCCATATTATTATCTGTTATGAGAAGCAATGGATTAAATTGCTAGGTCTTGCCTTTGCAAACAAAGATTAAAGCAATTGTTCACCATAAAATACTGAACAAGCAGATAAATGAATCATTTCAGATGGGTAGAACATGTAAGGCAAACACTGCTTTGTATCATTTGGTCGTGCCCAACAATGCTGTTGAGTAGTGGGTGCACCCCAAGGCCAAAAATCTTCTTTAGAGCAGAGTCAGATTTCTATCAAACATGGGAAGCTAGATGAGAGAGAGAGAGAGAGAGATTGTTCATTGTATTTGCTTTAACAAGAAAACAGCCACTCCTATATATCGGGGTTGGCACAGGATCCCATTTTATTTTTTTAAGACAAAGTCTAGATAGTTTTCAGCAATATGTTTAGATCCAGATTTACTCATACTTAGAGTAGACCCAATGAAATCAATGACCTGGTTTGCCCGACACATCAGCCCACGCTGGCTTAATTTACTTGCAGGGGCTGTCGTGTCATGCTGGGCACCTGTGGCTGCCATTTTTGCATGGCACCTGCAGGCCCTCAGCTTGCCATTGTTTGTCATGTGAACCCAGGCAGCAGTGGTTGTTTGATAGTTAGACAACTCTCAAAAACCTATGGCTTGTTTCAGGGTTATTTGAGGGTTGTGTAACCCTCAAACAACCCCTGCTGCTGGGGTTTGCATGACATAACAGGCCATGGCAAGCTGGGCACCCAGGGGTGCCCCACACAACACAACAGCCCCCACAAGTAAATTAATCCATGGTGGGCTGTCATATTGTGCAAACCAAGACAATGGGGCTGCTCTAAGTATGACAAAATCTTGATCCAATCCATTGTTTTCCACTTTTTCAGACACAGTACCCATGTTCATCCTGCTACATGGGACCCATTTTTTACTTTTATTTTTAACTATGTGTTTTTGTCTTCCTGCTTTTTTCTTCTCTTTCCCTACTCATCTTTTCTTCTTTCTCTCCACACCCATTTATTTTTTCTGCTTTGCCCTCTCTTTCTCTTTAAAAACAAACAAAACAAAACAACAATAATGGAATGGAAAGAAAGTGGTAATTGTGCTCCTTGTATGACTCACCTCAGTTTGGCTTGTAACAGTTTTGGGTCCTGACTCATCAGGTGAAGGCCTTTATCACACCTACTTGGTTTGCTTCTGCGGGTTCCCCCTCCGTTTCTTATGCTAGTGTAGCCTTTTGAATCACACTTGGTCGGTTTTGCTCTGATACCTCAGCTCAGCCTGCTGAACTTGCCTGAAACAGACTTTGTCCGTTCAGGGTTAAATCGAAACAGAAACTAAAAACAGAGCATTCAGGGTGCGAGAACAGCGCAAGGGGGACGTCATGCAAGTCCCTTGCTGAAGTGGATCAAAGTTGCGGTGAGTGTGCTTAAAACCACGCGTGATAGCAGCTGAAGACCCATGACTTTCAGGATGTATAAACTGTACATAGGTGAGGCCAGAGGGTGTCTTGACTATATCTCCACTACTTTCTTCCAATTCTGGGGAGCTTATAAATATGGCAAACTCTCCCAAAGTTCTGTTAGCCTGTTGTGGGCATCAACTTTCTCTTTGTAGTGACTTGTAGTTTAGGATGAGAGCTCATCAAGGGTATTTCCACATGAGGCTTTTTATCATCACTCTGCCTCATTCACAGAATTTTACCAGGAAAGGGGAGTCCAGATGGTGACGTCTTCCACTTGTAGCTCTCCCATGTTTTCCCACTGCTTCTTCCTTTCAAAATAATAATAACAAATCCGTTAAGGAAGGAAAGATGGAATAGCTGCACAAACTCTTTGAATTGGTTTTTCTAGGAGCCCTCCTCCATCTGGAAACTGCCTTGCAAGTGATGCTCTATTGCTGACCAGGCACTGGAGTGCAGGACTCTTTGAGTTCAAGCCAAACACACTATCTACTAACAACACACTGGCTCTCAACCTGCCCTCTACCACAAGAATTTCCAGATTATGCTTCGGCATTGGGAAGTCTGAGTGTATTGCTTACAAGGCATCTTAAAACGAAAAGAGAAAGAAAGTTCAGCCATGGTGTGTGGCTTGAAACATTTGTGTGGAGTTTCTGTTTACCCTGATACTCCTCTGGACACCAGGAGACATGCTGTGTTTCTCATTTGAATAGTACACCAGAACAAATGATCAGGTTACACCTGTTTGGGTTACACTGCCTAGGAAACGGTTGGACTCCATTTTCAAGGCTTGACGCTGTAAAACTCCCTTTCTGGGAAAACGAATCATTAATTTTTAATGGTACCAGAAACCTGCTTGTGTTCTTCGACAACCATCTGCTGCTTTGCAGGTAAGTCTACTTTCCATTTACGATAAAGAACAGTTAGATGCAGTTTTTTAAAAACAATAATAACATGTAAGTAAAATTGCTTTTAATTTCAAAGTACATAAACAAAAAACAGCCTTGCAAAAGTGATTTGCTAGAAAATGTACACATTCTCATGAAATACAAGTGAAGTGAAAAGCGCTGGTGGTGGAAATGGGAGAATGCCATGCCATAGCAGAGAATAAAAACTGGTTATCTCTAATGAATATGTTGACATGGGACTTTAAGTTGGGAACCAACCCACCCAGTTTATTACATTTTTTCCTGTTATGGCTATTTAAAAGCATTGCTGGGGTGGGGGTGGGGGGCTTAAGCTTGCTAGCTTTCATATGGCCTTGGTTTTCATCTGGTGGGTCATTCACAACCAAAATTGTGTGGCCAACAACCTTACCTAGGATGAGTCACCATGCCAATCTTTTGGAGGGAAAAGGTGAAAGAGATATAATGGGAAGGAACAGGTAAAGGGATAGAAAAGAAGGAAAGAAAAGGAGAGAGAGAGAGAGAGAGAGAGAGAGGCTGGATTTGGACAACACATTAAGCAACTGAGAGGGGTGGAAACAATCGTCAGTTGTGTTGCTTATTGTAATAATAATAATAATAATAATAATAATAATATATTTATTTATTACCCGCCTCTCCCAATGGATCGAGGCGGGGAACAGCATTAAACATAAAATACAAAACTGATTAAAAGCACATAAAACCAATACATCATTAAAATACCAATAAAACACCAATAAACACTTTAAAATTCATCTGGGTAGGCCTGCCGGAAGAGATCGGTCTTTATAGATCTTTTAAATTCCTGAAGACTGGTGAGTTGGCGAATCTCTCCCGACAGGTCATTCCACAATCTGGGAGCGGCAGAAGAGAAGGTCCTCTGGGTAACGGTTGTCAGTCTAGTTCTTATTGACTGTAGTAAATTCTTCCCATAGGACCTGAGCATGCAGGGCGGATTGTATGGGAGAAGGCGATCCCGTAGGTAACCTGGACCCAAACCATGTAGGGCTTTAAAGGTAATAACCAACACTTTGTACTTCGCCCAGAAACTGATTGGCAGCCAGTGAAGAGATTTTAAAACTGGTGTAATGTGGTCACCCCTAGATGTACCGGTGACCAACCTGGCTGCCATATTTTGAACTAGTTGAAGTTTCCGGACTAGGCACAGAGGTAGCCCTATGTACAGTGCATTGCAGAAGACAAGCCTCGAAGTTACCAGCGCGTGCACTACTGATTTTAGGTCTTCCAACTCTAGGAAGGGGCGCAGCTGGCGTATCAGCCGAAGCTGATAGTAGGCACTCCTGGCAGTCGCATCTATCTGAGCTGTCATTTGGAGCGACCGATCCAGGAGCACCCCCAAGCTGCAAACACAGCCTTTCAGGGGGAGTGTAACCCCATCCAGAACTGGTTGACACACCTTCACAAACGCCGCTCACAAACTACTGATGGCATGCTATTCCGCCCAAATAAGCAACTGAAACAACTGGCTTGCAAGTTGTTTAGCTCGAAGCCAGTTGTTTAAAGTGTTGTGTGGAGGGTGAGTGTGTTAATGGCGTGTGGTGAGTGGGTTAAAACACAAGCCCATAAAGGCAGGCGGCAAGAGTGACCAAAGCGGCAGCTGCCACTCTGCTACAACTGGTGCAACTTGTAGAGGCTGATGGGATAGAACTGGGAGGACTGAGGGAGGAGGGAGGGTGGGGAGAGGGATGGGGGCTGTGTCAGTCAAATGCTGGGTTGACTATTAGTCCACTCAACACCAGCCCCAACCACCCACAGTTGTGTAGGAATATGTTGTGTGGGGAGTACCCACAAAATAACCAGCTGTGAATTGGCTACTCAACCCACCATTGACTAATGTGTTGTCCGAATTCAGCCAGAGAGAGAGAGAGATCTAGGGTGCATCCAAACAAGGCTTTTGTCTTGCCATCACCCTGCCTCATTCACAGAGTTTTACAGTGTGTGTGTGCGTGTGCATAGGGAGTTCAGAAGTCATTGCTAACCACTTGTAACCACCCTGTATTTTCCCAACATTTCTTCAACCATCTTGCTGCAGAAATTAAAAAAAGAAAAGATGGAATAGTTGCACAATTGCCTTCTGATTGGTAGCGCTAGGAGCCTTCCATCTAGAAAGACCCTAAAATAAGGAGAGGGGGCATAGCTCAGTGGGCGAGCACCTGCTTTGCATGCAGAAGGTCCCAGGTTCAATCCCTGGCATCTCCAGGTTGTGCTGGAAATATTCTTGCCTGAAACCCAGAAAGCTGCTGCCAGTCAGGGTCATCAGTATTGAGCTAGATGGACCCATGATCTGACTCAGTATAAGACAGCTTCCTGTGTGTTCCTAAAGTAAATACTTTGTCGTGGGCCCCATATGGCCAGCTGGTGTGAAATGTGAATCCTCCTGGCTTTGGAAAGCTTGAAGGGCATTGCAATATGGGATAGAACTTTTATGCCTTTAGTAGTGGGTTAGAAAGGAATATTTCAGAAGGTGTCTCTTCTCCAGTCAATACTGCATTGTGACAGGAGAAGTTGAATCTGCTGGAATTCTTTTTATGATGAACCTACTAAAGATGCAGTAAACCAATGCAAGGGTGTAGACAACTTATAACAAAAGAGACTTCACAATGTGATAGTTAAAGATAGTTAAGTGACAAGACATTGTATAGAAAGATGTAAAGACAATTAGTAAGTGACAAGACATTGTATTGAACAGCTGCTAGGTAATTAAGTGGTTCCTGTATCTTCTCAAATGGAAGTATGGTAGATTTGTGGGCTGGAACATCAACATTCGTAACTATAAAAAGACTGCTGGGAAAATGCTTAAAGTTATCACCCATATAAACATGTTTGAGGATTATGCTTTCTCTGAAACTTCACCTACACTGGGCACTTTTGGTGGAGAAGGGTTTGTGTGTGATGGTTTATACCAGATTTCCTCAGATTGGTATCCTCCAGATGTCTTGGACTACAACTCCCATCACCTCTTGACCTTTGGATATTCTGGGCAGGGCTAATGGGAGTTGTAGTCCGAAACATCTGAAGGGCACCAGGTTGAGGAAGGCTGGTTTATACTGCAAACCTTATAGGGGAAAAACAGCTCTCTCAGTATTACTGGACAGTGACATTAAAATTTTAGGGGAAGGAGACCCATGAGCAGAATACTGTCATATTAGTTGACCTTATAAGCTGACACAAACTCATAGCCAGTATGGTATAGTGGTTAGAGTGTTGGACTTGGAGATCTGGTTTTTAGTGCCGTTGGCCATGAAGCTCAGAAGTTGAGTCAGTCACTGACTCTTAGCAGAACTTACCTCACAGGGTTGTTGTGAGGATAAAATGAAGAGGAGCAGGACCATATAAGCTACCTTGAGTTCCTTGCAAGGGAAAAAAAGGTGGGATATAAATGTAATAATGAATGAAGAAAAATAATAATAAACAGGGTTGGTAAGTATATTCTTAGCACTCTAATGAAGGAATTTTATCTCCCTGTCCCATTTTTCCAATGCTTCAACCTTTCACCGCCATGCCGGCCTGGTGCAGAAGCAGCAGCCACTCCATTGCTTGTAATATTGCTTTGCTGCGGGGCCCAGTGGTCCACATCTTGTGCTGCAAGTTCCAGTGGCAACTTGCAGTGCTGCAAGTTCCAGTGGCAACACATGCTTGGTCATAAAATCTAAGGCAGCCTTCCAAATCTCCACCACACGGCCTATCTCTACTTCACCACTTGATGGCAGTGGCAGCTCTTGTGGAACGTTCATGGTTTAATTCATTCTATGCCACCCATCAATATTTTCCTGTTCCCCCCTTCTTCCTTAATAAAAATATGTTAGACAGGCAGCATTGTTTTTGATTCACAATTTGAGGTAGACCCAAGTAGGAATTAGCTGGACAGCCCTCAATCGACTCTGAACAACTTTGGCAGAAGTTTGCCTTCTCTAAGTTGGAACAGTTTGGTCTAAGGTCTATCCATACTGTCTATTTAGTCCAATGGTTAAAGTGTCAGACTAGAACAGGGGAGGACATGGTTCAAATCCCTGCTCCTCTAGGGATTTGAACTCTGGGTAATTCTCTATCTCTCAGTCTAGCCTATCCTGTATAGTTCTTGTGAGGGTAGGAATGGAAGGAAGAAGAACTATGAATCCTACCTGGAGATTCTTGGAAGAGGGGTATGATAAAAATGTAGCAAGTAAATATATACATACACACAGGACCTTCTATAGAAAACCATCCAAAGAGTTCTGTATTGCCTTCCACAAACCGTCTGTTTTGTGTGGAAACTTGTGGTTTATTAAAGAGGTACAAACCTTGCAATGGGTCGAAACAGGTCCAGTACCATCCTGCTTCCTGATGGTTGTTCAGCCTCTCTTGCATCACTGGAAGTATTTTTTAAGTGATTTGGGGGTGGGAACCCTTGATAACCTTGCCATTTTTTTTCCTCCTAATTTTTCTGAGCTGAAGACCCAGTGATTTCATAAGCGCCCACATTTTTGGTACACTTAATCAAGTTATGAGATAATGGGTACAATTGTGTAGAAGAAGTTATGTATAAGAAAATAAAAATAAATTACAGAACTCAAGTTGAATTCTGGATGGAGGAAGTGTGAAGATTTGGTGAACTTCTGACAATGAATTCTGGAGCAGTGAGAAGCAAAACTAAAATGAAATGCAACATGGCAAGCGTCTCTGAAAGGAAAATGCCCCCCTGGTTGAAAGACAATCAGCAGCCCTTGTATGGACATTCAGATCCGCCACATCTAAAAGGGTTTCTGACCCCAGCACTAGCTTTGGTTCACTGGCACGGAGCAAGGGTAATTAAGAGCGGGAAAGTTTGGGCAGAGAAAAGGCTTTGTATAATCCTACCAGGGAGTCTTATAAGGGGTGATGAAAATGAATGTCAAGCAAACAGTGGTGCAGTTAGGTAATTTACACCCTGGACCCAATGATCTTTCACACACCAATTAGATGGTAATGTATATGACTTTGCATACTTCAAAATGGTATACTGGGGTTGGGGCCCCTCCTGCTCATTATTCCAGGTGGGACCCTCTGCCTCAAGGTCCTGCCCAGAATGCAACCAAAGCATAGACTTATAAATGGCCAAATTTCCCTTGTAGGAGGATAGAGCTACATTAGAATCAAGGCCCACAGGACTAGCTGTCTCTGACACAAACTATTCAATTTTGAGTGGTGTAAAACAGCTGCTTGTACCATAAATCTACACTCCACAAGAAGTATGCATAGAATTTTCTAAGTAGAGGTAATTTGGGATACCTGGCTGGAATCCAAACCAGCCTGTGTGCAAATTGAAAATTCAGCCTTGCATATACAGTAGAGGTAAATTTCTTCCCCCCAGCTACATCATCTCCAGCACCTTTAGGGATGGGGGGATGGGACTGAGGAGTATGGCAAGATGGATGTGTGTGTGAAAAAGTTGTAGATGTTGTAGGCATGTAATGTTCTGTGAATAGCTTTTTCGGTTTTGGACAATTTCTTTAAAGCAATAGGACAGCACTTTACACAGTTTTTTTTTAAAAAAAGAAGTATCCATAGTTTGGAGAGCTTGTAAAAATAGAGTTTAACTTTATGAGTAACCAGAAGAGAAATGGTTCCTGAACTTAATTAAGTTCTTAGGCTTTGCTTGGCTGATTATATATCCATTCCCCATCTATGCATGACACTTACTGTGTAATTAAGATTTAGCAAATCTCCACTCCATTGATGCAATAACCTACTTTTGCTTTGAGCTTATGCATCCCACCACTGTAATGTCTCCCCTCATGCTTGATTCCCCCTTTATTATTTGTAGCGGTATGTCATAGATCAAGGATATGACACCACACTACATGATTGGAGAGGAATGTGGGGAATGCTGTGGTAGTGGCATGGCCGTCTAACACTCACATCTCATTTATTCTGTCATCAAATGCCCAGGAATCTGTATGAGGCTGACCATATGAAAAGGAGGACAGGGCTCATGTAACTTCAACAGTTGCAGAGAAAAGGGAATTTCTGCAGGCGTCATTTGTATGTAATTTGTACCTGGTGAAATTCCCTCTTCATTACAACAGTTAAAGCTGCAGGGGCCCTGCCCTCTTTTGCATCTGGTCACTCTAGTATAGTGCCTGCAACTTTAATTGTTGTGATGAAGAGGGGATTTTACCAGGTACAAATTACATACAAATGACGCCAGCAGAAATTCCCTTTTCTCTGCAACTGTTAAAGTTACATGAGCCCTGTCCTCCTTTTCATATGGTCAACCTATGTATGTCCTACAGGAGAGTGAGGCAAACCTGGTGTCCTCCAGATATTTTGGACTATGGCTTCTGTCCGCCCCAGCCAGCATGGCGAAAAATCAGGAATGATGGGAGTTGCAGTTCAAATCATTTGGAGGGACCCGGATTGCCTCCCCTGTGTCTTATGGGAATCATCCATACAGAGAATGGATGCTGTCATCCCAGTTCATTTACAAACACACATAGAACATAGAGTCATCTGCAGATGTGGGCGAAGCTGGACAATTGTCTCCTTGCATAAGGAGCTTCCTGGCTAAACTGCTGGCATTGCCATTTGGGGCTGCTGCCAGTAAGGATTAGTAGGAGTGACTGTAGGGCTGACAAAATGAAACCGACCAATTATGCTATCTACCTAATTTCCCTAAGCACAAAGGCAAGTATGTACACTTTGATTATTTTCTATCCAATCCTTAATTTCTAACTTGAGAGGGGCAAGTGTCTGGAAAGCCCACTTTCATATCTGCAAGTCCTTCCTTCTAATCCCAGGGTGCCTCTAAACGAGAGGTTTCCGCCTCATTGACTTCGCGCTGACAGGGAAGCCTCTAAACAAGCGGTCGATATGACTTTGCACTGGCCTCATCTTCGTTTACATGCCAAAGCTGCCAGTGCGAAGGCATATCGACGCAAATGCCTTTGCTTTGACTTTTAAAAAGTCACCATTTAGTGCGATTTTTTAAAAGTCGGAGCAGGCAGCCCAGGGAAAGGGGGTGGAGCAGTGAGCCTTAAGCTCGCTGCACCGCCTCCGCTGTCCTCTCCCCCCATTCTGTTAATTTTTATTTTATTTTTTAAAATCACTTACCGGAGAGTAGGGGAGCCGATGCTCCCAGCCATCCCTCCAGCTGGCTCCGTGCTGCACCATGAGCGTCGGCGTGGCCGGCACCAGGAAAAACCCCCACTGCGCCAAGAGGCGTCGATTCGCCATGCGTCGTCCAACGTCATCAAGAGGGCCTCCCATGATTCAGCTCACACATTTCCCTGCTCCACATCACATTAAACCATCTATTTGAGCCTTTCTCATGTGCTTTGTCCCTCAGGTGGCTGTTATTAATGTGGGGCAGAACACAGAATGGTGACTGTACATTCTTTTAGCTAATGTCAGGCTTGCATTTGTGCTATAGACTGATTTATGCCCTCACATGAAAATGGCCAAAGGATGTTTCCTTTTCAAGTATCCCTGTTGGAAACTGTATTATTATTTAGTAAATAATTTGACTGGAGCAAGTTAAGTTTGGGATCAAAGTAATCTCTCTCTCTCTCTCTCTCTCTCTCTCTCTCTCTCTCTGGTTCTTCAATTGTGTCTGGCACCTTTTAACACCTGAATTCTGGGTCAATATGACCACACAGAGCAGGAATGGGGTATATGTGGCCCTCCTGATGTTGGACTGCAACTCCCACCATCTTTCATCATTGGCTATGCTGGCAAGGCCTGATGGGGTTTGTAGGTTAAAACTTCTGGAGGGCCATAACTTCCCCCTCCCTGACATAGAGGCATGACATTTTACATCCTAGCATAATCTTTTTGTTTCACCTCATACCACTGGAATGGTTTACCATATATAATGTCATGAAGCCAAACAGTTTACAAGCCACTTAAAAAAAAAAGTAGGGTTGCAATCAGTAACTTGCATTTCATGATACCAGCAAAAGAGATACTTGAATAGTTTTTTTTAAATTGTGAGTCTATAGAGTAGCAATGAAGTTCTGTCTATTGAGAAAACAGTGCCACCTACCAGCAAAAAAGTTGAATTGAAAGTTGATCTACTTTGTAGGATTACAGTGTGACCTTTGGCATGTATTGTCAGAACAGAAGTAAGTTCTACTGAGTACAATGGAACCTACTCCAAGTCTGTTTTGTATAGGGTTTCAGCCCAAGAAAACCATTATGAGTGTGATCTAGACCCATAGTATTCTATGGAAGTTTTCATTTTACTCTATGAAGCAGATGTTTCAATGTGATGTGGATTGCACCCCCCCCCCCCCAGTATTATTATTTGATAAATCATTTGAGGCTGCCTCTACAAGAGAGGTTTAAAGCTCTTTCAAGGCGCTTTAAAAAAATTACCTCTACAAGGAGGGAGTGCAAATCGGGCGTAGAGGCGCGCTATCCCTCCGATTGTGCGCATTATCGAATGCGCGTTAAATAGCGAGTTTTATTTTGCGGCGGGATGTGAAGCCGGCGCCCTGCCTCCCGAGTGCTGCTGCTGCTGCTGGCTCCCCTGCTCGGCTCCTGGCTCCGCTCCTACCAGGCTCCCGCTGACCTCTCGCTCTCGCTCTCCGTCTTCCAGCTCCCTTTTCCCTTTTTCTTGCCCTGTTCCCCCTCCCCCCGTGTGCCCTGCCTCCCGAGTGCTGCTGCTGCTGCTGCTGCTGCTGCTGCTGCTGCTGCTGCTGGCTCCCCCGCTCGGCTCCTGGCTTCGCTCCTACTGGGCTCCCGCTGACCTCTTGCTCTCCGTCTTCCAGCTCCCTTTTCCCTTTTTCTTGCCTTGTTCCCCCCCTCGCTCCGTTTCATTCAATCGCCCCGTCAGTTCCTTCGCTCTCCAGCATAACAACTCGCAGGGACCTGCCTTAAAGAGACAGGCGCCCGCCCGCCCTACCTCCCCCCTCCCCTCTCCCTGCCTGCCTCTCGTGCAGAGGTATTAGGCGTAAATGCGCTTCAGCGATGAAGCGCATAATCACTTAACCAGGCGCAAAAGCGAATCCTTGTGGAGGGGACCTGACTCTCTAGTAAACTTTCATAAATAATATTTTTAGACTCTTGGACTTTTTAATCTGTATTTCTATAAAAGTAAGTCCTTTAGGACATTTAAGACTTAAGTGGCTCAGTATGTACGGATTCCAGTTAGTATTCTATGTATCTACTATATTGAACACCGTCTAATCTGCTCAATTGTGAGGTTGCTGCAGGACAGCGGTGGACAACTTGTTTTGGCCTACAAATTCCACCAGCTCTAGCCAGCATACCCATAAAGAGCCCAGCCCTGGACAAGGAACTAAATCAAAAGATTTTCATTCTTTGTCTATAATCTCCAAAGTGAAGGAATTGGATTTTGCTACTGTAGTGCAATCAGCAGTGCTCTGGCCACTAGGGATGAACTGCTCTACTCTTCCCTACCTGTCTTTAAAATTACTACTAGGTAAAAGCAGGATACAGCTGACTCTGGGTTCAATGTAAAGCTCTTAGGATATCATATTAGGAGCCATCTAAACCCTCGCTCTCCTCCTTGAAAAAGATTCCTGTACTGCAATGCTAGGGATGGAAGAGAGCGGTCACGGCACCTTCAACAACTTGTTCGAAATCCTGGGCTTGGTCTAGGTCAGCTTCAGCTACCCCCACCTCCAGTGTGTCCTCAAAATCTGCTCTGGAGGGTTGGGAGCAGGTGGGGGGAGGATGCAGGTGGGGGTACAAATGGGGGGACATGCAGGGCTACAGACAGGAGGAGAAAGTCCCATTGCATGAGCAGACATTTGCTCATTTGACATTGGATGTAGCCCAGAATGATTAAGACTAAACTCCAAAAGAAACAGCTATTGGCACAAAGTGAACATAGGAAGGTGCCTTATACTCAGTCAGACTACTGGTCCATCTAGTCCAATACTGTCGACACTGACTGGCAGCAGCTCTCCAGGGGTTCAGGCAGGAATGTTTCCAGCCCAACCTGGAGATGTCAGGGATTGAACCTGGGACCTTCTGCATGCAAAGCAGGTGCCCTAGCACTGAGCCACAGCCCCTCCTCACCATGGAACAGCATACCCTCAAGCCACCCTTCAGCACTCAGCATCCTGAAGGCAACTGCTGGTGCCCAGCAACCTGGCAGGGACCATTTACACTGATTCCTGTCATGAGACTCTTGTAGGGGGAGCAGCAAGAAGCCATTTGAATTTCTGACAGTGCCCCCAATGTAGCCAACATGCCAGAGCACTGTGGGTGATTAAAATGGCTGCCCACCAGTATTGGTGCCAGCTAAGCCTGCAACCGGGCCCCCATTGATATAGGAAGGGCCCACCAGAGGGCTTTTTGCTGAAGGCCCTCTCAAACCTGGCACTGGCCTGGCATACCACCACATCTCTTGGCAAGCCCACCTGTCGACTGTGTGTCCGAGCTAAGCAAATACTGGGAAACTGATGTAGTTTGTTTAGGAAATGCATTTCAAGAAATCATAAGAACAGGTTACTATATCAGTCCAAGTAGTGCTTCTCCCATGAGGCATTGCATGGTTTACCTTCCCATGCTTGAACTGTCTATCCTTCCTTCAAGCATTACAGAAAGTATGGGATAGATAGCGCTGCCAGGGCCCTCATAGCCATCCAAAGAGCAGTGTAGGGCAGCCACTTGTGAATCATCAAAAAAGAGAAAAGGCATCATTAGAAAAGGAGGCAAAAGAAGGCCCCAAATGGCATAAAATTTGCACATGTTGATTTATATGTATAGATGCAAATTTGGAATTATCATTTCACTAGAAATCAATCTTTCATGAGAAAGACTGTGACCAGATGGCCTGTGTGCCTTGCTCACTCTGCTCACCAGATGCAGTTGATGGACAGCTTCAAGGCTCAGCTCTTCCTTCTGATGGCTCTTCAACTTTATATCAGACTTGGACTGGACAGTCCTTCAAGTAAGAGGGGCCTTCAAAATAGAGGGCCATCCTCTGTAAAAGAAGACACATAGTTACTCTAGCAGCAGCAGATCGGGGCAGTGGCAAATAGGCTCCATATTAGCATCTGGGTCAGCATGGGCATGCAGGGACTCAGCATAGTGCTTACGTGTTTATTCCCACATAAATGTGTTTAGCACTAGGATAGCAGAAGCAAACTGTGTTTTAGTCCTACAATCATGATGGTTTTGTTTCTTTGCTCTAACGTATCAGGAATGTAGAAGTAGTTGTGAAGCATGGAATGGTGGGGAGAGAATAAATGTTAGCGGTGTGCTTCACAACTGAAGTGATACATATGGCTATCTACCACCCCCCACCCACCCCCGGCAATAAGACCATTACATTACAGCTAGAATGACCTAGCTGCACGCTGAGGACAGAGCCATGATGGGGGTGCTCCCCACATAGTTCCTGTAGCATAAGAACTGGCATGGCTACTTCAGCCCCTTGTGTTATACATCTTTTTTTACTCTGAATAAAAATGAACTGTTCCCAGTGTCTAGAAATCTCACTCAAGCCATCTTGATGAGCTAATGGGAAAAAAAGTTCTATTGTTTCTAGTTTACAAACAGGAACATAAGAAATGAAAAGAATTTGGATCCAACACTCAATCCTCCAGGAAAAGACACTTATTGTAAAATTGGTTCAATTGTCACTTTATGATCGTATCTGTAATATAATTCAGCCTGGATGTCCTGTCTGTTTAAAAAGGACATTATATTGTACATTTGTTTTGTTATAGCTCCTCACCCTGCCTGAAGCAATGAGTTGGGGATTCCTCCGAGATCTCCTAAGTGGAGTGAATAAATATTCAACTGGACTTGGCAGAATCTGGCTGGCTATTGTATTCATATTCCGCCTGCTTGTCTATGTTGTGGCTGCAGAACATGTCTGGAAAGATGAACAGAAGGAGTTTGAATGTAACATTAGGCAACCTGGCTGTGAAAATGTCTGCTTTGATCACTTCTTCCCAGTTTCCCAGGTGAGGCTTTGGGCCTTGCAACTGATTATGGTCTCCACCCCATCACTTCTTGTTGTTCTCCATGTTGCCTATCGAGAAAACAGAGAGAAGAGATACAGAGTGAAGCTGTATAAGGACCCAGGAAGTATGGATGGTGGATTGCTATGCACCTATCTCATCAGCCTCCTTTCCAAAACAGGATTTGAAATCGGTTTTCTCTTTTTGTTTTACAAGCTATACGGTGGATTCAACGTGCCCCGTCTTGTGAAATGTGACATGAGTCCATGCCCCAACATTGTTGATTGCTATATATCCAAGCCTACTGAGAAGAAAGTCTTCTTGTATATTCTGTTGGTGACATCCTGCCTGTGCATAGTCTTAAATGTCATTGAATTCAGCTATTTGATTTTCAAATACTCCATCAAATGCTGTTTCAGGAAATATATCAAAAATGTTCAGGATTCCAAACGTGAACACAAAAAGTTGAATTCTATGGATCACAATAGAACCACCTTGGAACTTGGCAATGATTCAGGCACTATCTTTATCCAAGAAGATGAAAGAAACCTGCCCACTTGCCAACATGAATAAAAGCACACACTATTAAATAAAATACATTTTAATGAATTTAAAGATGGATCTTCAGATAATCATATGGCAGTTTGAGGATTTTTAACCAGTAGGCAGTGTATTTATATTTTTCTATGTGTGAAATTATTTAAGGTTCACCAAGATGTAAAAACTGACATTTTGCGTAAGTTGATATATAAACATTGAAGTTTATGATGAATATTGCAAAGAATAGTATTTTAAACAGCAACTTCAAATGTTCTGACATACTTTTAAAAATCAATTGTTCTGCCTTGAAGAAGAGAAAAGCCAAGACATGACCCCATTAAGATCACCCAGGCATTGGTTGGTCATACTAATAAGCAGCTGTAGGCATGCAGTGGCTGCTTACCGGCTTCTGTGTTATATATGGGTGATTCTCTGGTTATGATTCTCAGGCCCATCCAGATGCTTACATTTAACTTTTGTGACAGTAGCTCCCGTTGACTTCTGTAAGAGATGGTTTTATTGATGGGAGCAAAACATGTTCCAATCTCCGGAAAAAAATCACAGGGAATCACTTGGTCTTCTAGAGAGAGTAGATATAAACTACCATACTGACAGGAACTATATTAGTTGTTCGTAATTTTTATTTATAATAGAATACGTTTCGGTACAGAACAAAAATAGTAGAAATCTTTATCCAGTTTTTTGAGGTGATGATGGACTGATGGTGGTCTAAGAAACTGAGACTAAATCCAGACAAGACAGATTTTTTGGTCAGCTGGAGTACCAATCAAAGAATGGCTGTTCAGTCTGTTCTGGATGGAGATCAGATGTGCAGGCTGAGAGTGTTCCTTGATCTATCTTTACTCCTGAATGATCGTCACACATTCTTTGGTCATCTCAAGTTTAGACTGCTGCACTCTATGGGGGCTGCATTTGAAGTGTTCCGAAACTTTTAATTGCCATAGAATGGTATTAGGGCTCACTATACAGAGCATATTTAGGTTGAAGGTCATTTTCATTGGCTTTGACATCCCATTGCCAAGGTTTGGTTGGTAGGGGTAGTATCCAGTGTTAGTCTTATGTAGGGTAAAGCCATTGAAGTGAATGGGATTTAAATTAATCTCATTCATTTCAGTGACTCTACATAGGACTAACACTGGATTCTACCCACTGTCTGCAGTACAGGGCCTTTGCTGTGATGGTTGTGTAAGCTATTTCAATGTGTTTATAAATGATATGCCCCCACCCCTTTATGAGATTGGGAAAACTGTTTTCTGTTACAATTTTGTAAATGCTTATTGCTTCCTATTATTCATTTTTTGTTGCATTTTAATTGTATTGTTTTTAAATTGTTTTATGAGCTGCTTTGGGCAGAAAAGCAGCATAAATATACTAAGATAAATTCTTTGCTAAAGTCTTACAATATGTTTGGCTTCAAAATCCAAAACGATGTGGTTGAAATCAAACAAGGTAGTTTACCCTTACGTTCTACTGTATGTAGAACCTATGTAGTCAAACGTTCACAGGTTTCTCTAATTTCAAACACTAGCTGAAGATATTGTCTATGATGCCTTTAGCTCCAGGTTGGGGAATCCATGACTCTTTGTATGTTAGGACTCCAATTCCCATTAGTCCCAGCCATCATGGCTAATGGTCCGGGGTGATGGAGTTGTAGCCTAACATCATCTAGGGGGCCACAGGTTCCCAATTCCAGCTTTAGCTTAACCCCTTTCCTCCCTATACCCAATTGAAATGAAACAGAAGTATAACGATATGATCAGTATTTTATTTTCTTACCCCTGCCTATTCCTCCCATTCCTGGTTTGGCTAAATTTAGATTGTGAGCTAGTTCACACTTAACACAAACTAGTTTAGCATTACATGCAGAAACCTCAGATTCATATGCTCCCCTTCTATTTCACTCATGCATCTATGTAGAGGAGATTGGAGGCTTTCATTACTATTTTAAATTAACCACAATTAGTATGTCCAAACCCAAACAAACTAGGATTAGTGTTATGGCTTAGTAAAACAAGCCAACAAGTTAACAAATTACTAAACCATAGTTAACACTAGCCACAGTTGGTACCAATGGAACAACTAATTATGGATAGTTGGAAACGAAAGCTTCTATCTCCTTGCCGCTGCACTAGAAGGGAGGGCACAAGCCTGCAGTTCATGCATGTAAGTCTAAACTGTAGTTTAGCATTATGTACAAATACATCTTCATGTTCCCCAGTGCAGGAATCTATCTTTTGCTTATGTTATTTGATGAAGGTATGTGTCTACTGATGGTGTTAATTATATATAAAACCACCCCAAATTACTACAGAGAAACACCTGATATCAGTAGAGCTTGACAACCTTTAAACTTAAAAATCTTGGTGCAAACTGAATTTTAAAGAGATGTATCTCAGAATGTAGCGGGAGAGCACAGAGATATTTAAGTGGCACAGGCCCACAATCTTAAATATCTAGATTTATAAATTTGATTCATTTACATGTTCATCAGTATGAAGGGCAAAAGGTCCAGTTCCATAATCACATGTTGCAGTATTTGCTGGGCTGTACTACTTCAGAGAGGAAGGATTCATGTTTGAATACTCCTCCAAAATAAAACACACACTCTCAGCTCATAGAATTCTAGCATCTCACCAAGGAGTGCATTCAAACATGCAACTAGCATGAGGTTATACAGTCCAGCAAGAGCTAGAACATACTACTGCTGATTGTAAAGCTGAGCTACAAGTGGCTTATCCAAGGGCAAATCAACAAACTGCATAAGAGTGGGGATCTCCTTAAATTAATCTGAAAGCATTGTATGAGGATTTGACATGGGGAAAAAAGACACAACAAATGAAAAGGTCACTGCTAAAGGCTGTTCTAGGTAAAAAAATTAAATCAGATTACCATTTTGTTCCAAGGGATAAATATTAAATTCTCATGACATGTCTTTTACAGGAACAAGCTTTACACACCAACAAATGCTAAATGCTAGCTGATAAATTGTCTACACCTTGAGTAATAGTGTGATTTCAGCAAGTTTACATCAATGCACTTTTGGCTGTAATAAAAACAATATAAATTAAGTAGCAACATTTGATTATGCTTCCATGCTAAAATAGTGTTGTGTCCAATGGTTTTGCAAGCAGAAGACAGCTTGCACTATCTATCAATTCCACACGCAGCCCTGTATGACACAATCCGTACTGTTCAGAAAGGCCCCATGATCCTCTGGAGAGGATTTGTGAGGACTGCGGGACAGGAGGAGGAGGATGGGAACTATCATCTGCTCACACAACTGTTGGATACAAACCATAGTCTTTAATTGTGTACTAAAAGACAGCTATTTCCTGAACTAGAATTGCTATTGCAACTATATTTGCAACTCCACTCCAGTTGTATTTAAACACACTTTATCTGTTTCAGGAAATTGAGCATCAGAGTGGGTATGAAAGACACATCCACCTAGTTTCCCAGCAAGTTAGGCCTTCCATCACCCTAGCAGAGTTCCTACCTGGGACAGCTTCTTGCTAAGGCTCAATAATAATAATAATAATAATAATAATAATAATAATAATAATAATATATATTTATAACCCGCCTCGCCCTCTGGATCGAGCAGGATTCAACCCCACCATCTACTCCCAACACCCCTCACTTGTACAAAAAACCTCTGCATGAAAACATTCCAATCTCCAACAGTTAAAATAACCACCTCCCATCCCTGAACAGTAGACTCCTTTTGATACTGGAAGCTGATGTTAGTGGCTGTACACCAAAAAACTGGATTAGAGATGGGGCTGAACTATATCTGGGCTGGTTCTATTCTGCCAGGGTGGCCTGGGCTCCAGTTTATGGAAAGAATGCGTTGTTTTCAGTATTCATACATTTATAATTGTCCCAAAATCCAGTGCTTCTCCAACACTGCACAGTCCAGAGGCATATACAGAATACTGAAAAGGTTTTGCAGTCACTCCATCACCCCAGCGGACCTCTGAATTATTGGAAGAACTGACCAGGAGGAAATGGGTTTGGTGGCATATGTTGTTGTTTTCCAGTCACTTTCCTAGCCTGTGGCTTTTGTACTGAATTCTCCCAGCTTCATGGCAAAATCTAGGGAAAACTAAAAGTCCAGGAGCTGTGGCTGCTATCGAAAAATAAAATGGTTACCGAACAATTTTTATTACTGTATGTGCATTATTTTGGGTTGCATCCCATTGATTCAGGAGTCTTGGGCACACTTAGATCTAGCAGACAGGCAGATGAATCTTATACAAACAGCAGCTACATTTCACATCCCATTTTCCATTTTTCAGACAGCCTTCATGGTAGCTATGAAGGTTTAAATTAGAATTAAATTAATGTATAGAATTCCTCCTCCTTTATTTTAATACCTTCCATGTAGATATGTTTTCTGTATCAATCGAGATGCTGTAAACAGTAGTGGCACAAAAGATGATGAATCCACTGATTGCAAACACTTTTTCTTTTCTTCACAATTGTTGGTTGGTAGGATGGTCAATTCACAACTTCCTACACTGTAGGCACAATTCTGAGGGGATCCCCACAGCATTTTACTAAGCCAGTCCCACCCCCTTGCCCATTCTCAACTGGGCTGGGCTGTTACAACACACCTAGCCATTTCTCAACAATACCAGCCCCAGATCTCAAATATCCATTTGTCCAGGGTTTAGTTCCTGTCTAAGGCCATGGTACACAGACATTATGTTATTTTCCAGAGGAGCCTACATGCAAGCATATAGGAGAGGTATGCTGAACAAGCACACATGAGTTGCAAGGGAACTTCAATTATTGAAAAGGGGCAGGTGCTAGGGCATTGTAGAGAAAGCAAGGTTCAGATGACCACTTACAGACATTCCTAGCTGCAGATGACGCACAGGGAGTCATGCCCTATGTTATACTCCCAAAGTGAGATATGCTTGGGTTCTACAGCTGTACCACAGTGAAATGGAGGAGAGGCAAGCCCCAATTTCCACTGACAAGTGGCTTGCAAATTAGTCCAACCACTGCCCCCCCCCCCCACTCTCATGTAGAGGGGACCCAGGGAGAGAGAAACATGTAAATTAAATATATTGTAGAGGGTTAGCTTTAAATGAATTTCTATTTCTAAGGCAAAAGGAAGCCTAGTCTCCCACTGAAATTAGGAATGAGGAGACTCATCTCTTATGAGAGCCATGTGCACACTCTCTTTCTATTAAAGATCACTCTATTATGTTCCTAATGCTATTGTGAACATTACCATAGTTTTCAAATAGAAACTAAGATGGCATAATCAAAATAAGTAGTTTAAAAATACATTCATTATAAAAGATTGCTGCATGAGGCAGTGTTGTAGAAGTTACTCTATACACCAATCTAAAATTTCAAAACAAAAAGGACCTTTATAAGATAACATGTATAAAACAAGAAATGAAATGTGATTTTATTTAAGGCAATACTGGGCTACTTCACAAATCACCACCTCAAATATATACACTGCTCCACACTACTAATTTTCTATCACATTCACGATGGGTTATTCAATACCAAAACGTTGTTTAAATCTTCAATGTCAGCAAACTATTTAAAATTTACATTTCCATTAAGTTATGGAAGTGGGAGAATTTTCAATCCAATTAAAAGCAATGCAAATGCAATTGTAGGAAAACGTTTTGAGAACTACATATGGATACCATCCAAAGATATTGGATGTTTCAAGTTACAAATACAACTGTGTCAGTATGTATTTTAACTACCAGTTAAGTGTGATCTGATCAAGCTTCTCTCCTGGACACACAGTTTATGCAAAACAAACAGGATCTGGTAGACTTACCTAGCTTTTACTTCAAAAAGTTTTAAATTTAAAAGAACATTTTTAAAAACTGGATCACTTATAGTTACAAATTAAAATTCTGAATATAAATGTGTCATTTAATATTTCAGACTTACAGACTGCTGGTTGCAGCAAATGATTTACAATAATAAATATATACAAAAATGTATCTACAAATAAAAAGTACTGTTATATATGAGCAGTGACCTGGTGAAAGATACCACAGACAATTCACAAAGATTTCAGTCATGGAAAAGGACATTTGATAAAAAAATTGAGGTTTTGATCAATTATTTACAAAACTGAAACAATGATTCTGTTCCAAGTCCCATAGGGATAAAAACAAAGAAATTTACATGACAACTGTCATGATTTTGCTAGGTTAAATCACTTCAAAAGAAAACCTTAAGAAATAGTATCATGCTCAATGGCTTCCTACTCAAAATTAAAAAATGCAGTACAGGTCATGTTTAAACATTAATCAACATAACAAGGAGTCCACTCATATTACCTGATTATTTTGTAACCTCTGGATTTGCCTCCCAATGTCCATCAAGTCTTATCAGACTGACCATAGGTTTCATTTCCTGAAGCTGCTTCAACACATGCTCAGTGCAATCTTTAAAAGTCTTATCTAAAACTATTTTTACAGTACCACTACACTGAAACTGTGAAGGATTTGCAAACTGTACATAGATTTCACTTTCAGAACATGACCGTGTTCTTGCAAAAGAGTTTTTGTCATTAGATCTTCTAGAATTTGAATGAGAACCTTTTCTAGTTCCACAGTTATAGCCCCTCTCTGTATTTTTCTTTTGCTTCACTGCAGACTCTTCAAGGAACTTGAGAAAAGATACTTCAAAACCCATAGGCTTAAATGAACTCCAGTCGAAAGCCGAAGACTGTTCTTCAGCAGTTTGAATAGCAACAGCGGTTTCCTCTTCTCTGCGCACACTACTTAATTCAACAGCCAAGATTTCTTCCTGCTTCTCAACTTTTCTCTTTTTACTTTGAGAAGGATTTTTTTCTTTGCTTGCTCTTTTTAAATTACCATTTATACTTTGCTTTTCTGAAAGACAAGCACTAGTTTCTTGACAGTCACTATTTACATCAGAAGAGGTTTTTCCATGGTTCTCTGAACTTGTGAGGTCCTCATTAATAAGTTTGGTAATGAACAGTTCTGCAAGCTCATCCACTTCATCCTTCTCACCCTTTTCAGGTTCTTTCTGAGACACTGGTGGAGAGGGTCTCAAGTCCTCACAGCTCTCTGACAAATTAGGTTGCAATTCATTTACATCACATGTTTTGTCTTCAGTGGCTTCATTTTGTGAAGATGCTTCTTTCTCAGATGGCTCTGAATGCTTGTTTGAGACAATTAGGAGATCCCTGTTTTGTGAAGTAAATGCTTTAGATAACTTGTGACATTTATAATGCCTAATTATATTATTCTCACTTGTGACAACTGATGAACAGCCTTTTATCATACATGGATACTGTATAACAAATCTGCTTGTGCATTCAGATAAAGCATCATCTCTAGCCTTTATTGAATACACATACTTTCCACATTTCAAGGAATATGCTTTGTTTTCATGAATCTGCCCCATTTTTGAGTTCTTTTCTATAGTAATAGCTCTCTTCCGCTTGGCCCTAATTGATATTTTGTTTCCATTCTTTCCTGTCCTATATTTTAAAGCTTTATGTTTAATTTTCATGGTTTTTTCTTGATTAGCCTTGATTGAAATATTTTCCTGGCCAGGTGTCAGAAACCGTCTAGGTCTTATTAGGTGATCCTTATGCCTGTCATTATGCTTATTAAAAATGTGCCGTAAAAGGTTAGACCTTGTGGCATAAATTCGGTCACAGCCTTCACAATCACACTTGTACATGCCATCTTCTGTTTTGGTTTGCTTTATCTTTATTCCATGGTCCGTCTCAAGATGAATAATATAATTAACATATGTTGTAAAGGATGATTTACATTCAGACTGATCACAAGGAAATCTTCCAACATCAGGGGGTGACTTCATGCTCCCAATTTCCTCAGGAGTCATCTCATGCAGCTTCATGTAGTGCTGAATAAGACTAGTGACTTCTTGAAATATCCTAGAGCAATTTCTCACCTCACATCTGAATTCTTTTACTGTTGTTTCAGTTTCAACACAATCTTCTTCAGCAATATCGTCTTCTCTACTTGGCTCACTTTCTTCTTCTGCCTCAAGAGAAAACGATGGTAGATCAGATTTATGCACAGCTTGGTAATGAAGAATCAAATTCTGCTGGATTGTAAAAGCTGCAAAACAACCTTGATGCACACATCTGTATGGTCTGTAGGGACTATAACTCGTAGGGAATTCCAAAGATTTGTGTACTGTTTTTTTGTGTTTTCTTTCTTCTTTTTCTTTTCTATGTCTTCTAATTTTACGTGCTTTTGGTTGTACTTGAGTATTACTAAGTGTGACTGTACTATGAAGTTCTGGAGGAATTGAAACTATTTCGGGAGGCTTTTCTAATTTTTCAGGAGCACTGAAAGTACTTTCTGGCATTACCCTTTCTGGCACCTCTGTTTCTGGAACTTTCACAGATTGCATGCACATTTCTTCCTTTATTTCAGGTTCTTTTGTCAACTGTGGTTCATTTCTACTTTCCGTTAACACATATGGTATGTTTTTTAATTCAACATGCCTTGGTGTTAAGCCTGCAGTTTTGTTTTGGGATCTTCTTCCATATGGCCTTTTTAGTTTTAATTTTACCATTTCCTCTGTTGTAAAATGATGTACCAGCTGACAGTGAGCCCTGAGGTTAGAATTTCTTGTAAATGTCTTTGGACAGGTAGCTACAACACATTTGAATGGAGCATATTTCAACTGGTGTTTCTTGATTTCCAGTATCATTTCGGCAGTGTATTGATGTATTTTGCTGTAGTGTTTAAATAATGCATCCTTTGTCATAGCACTGTAATTACAGCCTGGGGCCTGGCACATAAAAGGCTTATGGACTTTTTCAAATGGAGGATGTATTTCTGAAGATGGCTGCACTAGAGATGTGCTCTCAGTTGCTACAACTGGAACAAGAATCTGTGGCAGTAGTGCATCTGCTGGAAGACAATGAATTATACTGTCTAATTCTTGACCCGATGTTTCGCTTTCTAACTTCAGCTTTTTCAAACCTTCTAAAATTTCCAAGATCTGAATATCATCTTTGTGAGAGGTTTCAGATTGAGAAGGGCTAGTTTTGGCAAGGGAGATATTCTGAACCTGTGCTACGTGTTGATTAGGGTCAGACGTTTTAACATTTTGAGGTTTTTCAGAAGCACACTGAACAGCATTGATTTGTGGACTCTGTAATGATTCAATTGACACCTCCTGGCTTTCAGTTTTAACTTCAACCATCTGGGAATTCATCGCTGTTTTAATGATTTCAAGGGTCTTTTCAAAATTCTGAATAACGTTGTCCTCTGAAATCTCCAAACTGGAATTTTCTTGAATGCTGGAACTTAGAGTTACCCGGGAGTCACTATTTTCAGTTTTCACTGATAAAGGAATTATTCCTGTATGTGTTTCATGATTAATTTTGAAGTTCTCTTTGACACTGGCAGTTAATTCATTGTCTACACTACTTAGCTTCTGTGTAAGATTTTCCATTAATACTTCAGCTTCACAGTTTGCCAATACATCTGACTGAAAGTTCTCTGATGATATTTGCACACTTCCTTCAATGTTTCTGGCTAGAAGTCCCAATGCAGTCAAATCATTAACTACTAATTTCTGTGAAACATTAGATGCAGCTAAAGGAGCAGCTGTCTTCTTCTTTTTCTTTGAACCACTGATCCCTTTTTTATTCGAGCTACACAATTCTGAACTTCTGATGCTACTTATGACTGAAACACGTGAAGTGTTATTTCCAAAATTTTGTGCAGTGACAGCAGAATTAGAAACCATATTGGAACATAGTCCATTTTCAATAGTCTTCAGTATTAATTCATCTGGAAATACTGGTAAATTGCTGCATTCTTCTATTGGGGAAATTTTGGTGTTAAGTGTTCTATTTTGGTCTGTTAGCAAGGTAGTTGGGTTGCAGACTGTTGGTAACAAGGGTGACATGCCTGGATTTGGCAAAACTGTTGCATTTATTTGAGTAGTACCGGTGATACAACTACTTGCAATTATATGCGGTAATATTTCTGTAGAATCAAACGTACTTGGAATACCTGCAGTTTCCAAGGCCTGTTTGATAATTTCATTTCCTTCCTCATTCTCACCTGCATTGAAGCTAGTCATACTGGTCCGTGGAAACAAATTTTGCAAAAAACCAGCTGAACGATTTTCAGCCGCAAGCAGTTGCAGGAATGATGGCTCTTTAAAACATGCTTCTGGATTAAAAGTTGACTCCTGCTGCTGCTGTAAGGTTAAAGCATTTGAAGAAAGAATCATACTAGCAAGTAGAGAGGATTGTCCATTAAGCTGTAGCGCTTCAGGAGAAATTTCCGATTCATCCAGGGGTTTACAATAGGACCGTTTAGACAGATGACCTCCAAGTGATCTGGGATTGGAAAAAACCCTGTAACATCTACTACAAATAAATTTGCCATCCCTGATAATTGCTGGCCATTTTGCCCGCTTATTATGCTTTGGCTTTTTGTCTTTTCCATCTGGACCTCGTCTACGATCCTTTTTTGCTTTTTCCAATACCAGAGGCTGTGGAGTGGTTTCACTGAAATTATTTTCATTATTCACTTGTGAAGAAAATAGCACATCAACACTTTCATCTTTTGGAAAAGATGAATTAGTATTTCCTTCGAGTTGGGAGGAAAAGTGATTGGTACTAGTCTCCATTTGTGAGAAAACAGAACTTGGACCATTGTCTGCTGGAGAAGGAAAGAGAGAAATTGGACCATTTTCTGCTGGTAAAGGAAGAAAAGGATCTGAGCCACTGTCAATGTTCAGAGGCATAACTGTTTTTTCAAGATCATCCAATTGTGAAGGTAAAGTCGCATTAGATAGACTTCCTATTTGGGAGCCTAATGTATTCACTGGCTCACTTTTAATATGGGAAGAGATATCTGTATTTATAACATTTGCCACGTTAGGTAATAACGAACTATTCATACTTTCCAGACGTGTTGGAAAAAGAGCATTAGATAGTTGCTGCAGCTGGCTTGTACAAGAGGGATTTAAATTGATTTGAGCTTGTTGAGGAAAAGCATCGGCAGTAGGAGTAACTTGTGGTGGTAAAAAATAAACTATTTTGCTATCATTTGGCAAATTTTGCAAACTGCTTGTTTTTCGACTTTTTTTATTCTTACGCTGCATCTTAAATGCAGTATATTGATCAGGATGTGCTGTTTTCATATGTTTGCCAATGCTCTGAGAAGAATTGTAGATTCGAGTACATCCTTCAACTTGACAAGTGAACTTCTGAACTGGAGCTGCCAATGGTATGATTGGAACAAAAGGAGTGCCTATGCTGTTCTGTGCTGGAGCAAGTGTAATTCCTTCTGAAGTCTTCAGAGGAAGATTATAGAGATCACTAGGAATCTTAATGCTCTCTTCAAGCTGAGGTTTGGGAGAGACTGAATTTTGAAAACCTACTTGATTCTGCATGCTAAAAGGCATATGTCTTCTCTCTTTTTCTGGACTTCTTGATGCAAAGACTTCAGGTTCAAGTTTAACTGAATTCATGGAAATGGCCTGGGACTGGCCTACACAGTCATCCTCCTTCCCTTGCTGGAAAACTGCAAGATCACTGCAAGCATCTTCAACTGTTGAGCATAACTGCTGTCTTACAGATGCGCCAATATCTATTTTAGTAATAGCAGGTAGTTTACCCTTTCTTGCTATGTTCTCTCGAATTTTTTGGCCCAGGAGAGGCATCAAAACGTTGCTGGTTAGAACTAGCGATTCGGTCTTTGTTGGAGCAGGTACAGGTTGCACCACACTTTCAATGGAGACTGAATTAGTCGGTTCCAGTATACTAGCTGGTATTTTTGTTCTCTGAGTCTCAAGTAATTCATCTTTAACCTGATCTGTGACATAATTTTCTGCTTTGGCAGGGTAATTTATGCTATTGTCAGGTGGCAGTGCCAATGCCTCTTTTGGATAGACTTCTTCAGCATTCTTATTATCTTCCAAAGATTGAGAAAAAATATTATCACCATCAGACTGTAGTACCTTTTCAGATTTAGTGTGATCTTCAATATGCTTTTCTAATTCATTCTGGGAACGGTAAACTTTTCCACAACCCGCAAATTTGCAGGTGAAGGTATTATAGTGCTGTGCTTCATGATCATAAAGCAAATATGCTTCTGAAAACACTCTTCCACATTTAGGAAACATGCACTTTGCCTTGAAGACTGGGTGCTCTTTTCTGTGACTCAGAAGTTCAGCATAACTGTTAAAGCTAGCCTTACATTTCATCTGTATACAGATATAGGGTTTGCTGCCACAGTGCATTTGTAAATGATCATTGAGGTGGGTAACACTTACAAAATGTCTCCTACAGTACTGGCAAATTACTTTTTTGCTTTGCATTTCAAGAAATCGTTTAGCTTCTTCATTGTCTTTATGACCTTTTGCATGCGCAATCAAATTTTTAAAGTATTTAAAGCCTTTTTTACACAAAGTAACAGGGCAGGTAAACTCATTGACAGGCAATGGCTTTTGGACTGGCATTATCTCAGGAATGTAAGGTTTGTCTTTTTCATAATTTTCATCATCAGAGCCATCATTATCATTAAAAACAATGAAGTCTGCTGCATAAAGACTATTCTTCTTTATGTGCCGTTGCTCCTGCTTAACTACAGCATTATTCTTCTTGTTCACACCAGTGGTTGTTGTTTTGGGTGGTCTTCCTAATTTTCTCAGTGGTTTCATTGCAGCCAGTCTCTCTTTACTGGACTTCTTAACATGTAATGTTACATGAGGAACAAAAGTTTCTTTAGAATTAAAATTTTGTGCACATATTGGGCAACTATAAATTCCATCCTTGTAGTGTTTCTGTGCATGCCTGACTATTCTATGTCCAAGGAATTCCTTGTCACAGAGCACACAATACTGCATATATGCCTGCCAGTTCCTGAACCTAGCAGATATGAATCCCCTCTCTCTCAACTTCTTTATTTCTCTGTTTTTCTGTTTTTTATCTCTAATTCCTCTAAGCAAGTTTGTAGCTTCATCAAAACATCCAGAAAATCCATTCATTGACATTTCTTTGTTCTCATCTTGGCAATCCTCTACCTTTTCATGCATTTCAGTGTCATTCAGCTCATCAATCGAAGACACGATTGATGCCTCCTCTCCCATCAATGCAAGACACTGGCGTTTTAGCATTTTCCAGTCCCAAAATTCTGGATCAAAAGGCCATTGGGTTTTTAAAACAAGTAAGAGCTCACAGCGTAATGAATTTGGTATTGGCAGATTTTCTTCATCATATTTCTGGTCAGGTTGATTATACAGCATTTCTACAGCATAGTATGCATCCACAGTAGGCTCAAGAAGAAATTCACTCAGTTGACAAGCCCGTTTAACCTCCAAATCATCAGGCAGTAAACAAGATATTGTCTTGCAAATGGTAATCTTGACTTCTGTATTTTCACTAGCTTCCAAACGCAATGCTTTCACACAAAGTTCAATGCACGTTGCAAGTCCAGCAGCATCAATCTATAAAGCAAGGGATAGATTCAAGAGTGATTTCATCATGAGATTTCTGTATTTATAAACATTATGTAATCCTTACTTATGATTTCAGTAAATTCTGGAATAATTATATTTTGTGTGTTTTAAAATGCAAAAATCAGAATTCTTTCTTTACTGCTCAACATTAAACTATTTTACACAGTTCTGTCTTGCATGGTACCTACAGAAAAGCTTCCCCGCACATAAATTAATGGGGAAAGATTGTGTGTACATCTTGGTACATAAATACCAGGCACAAATATTCTGTACATTGTATCCAACCCTTTCCTCTTGTTCTTCTACTTAGATGAACATTACCAATTTAATACAATATTTCCCACCATAGCCCTGCAGACTGTTCTAAACAGGTACTTTATCAAATCAGAGTATACCAGGGCTGCTTACCTGCTACATTTCTTTAAATGGTTTTCTGTACAGTGACACATGGGAGATCAACGTTTCTGCAGGACAACAACCAGAACTTTCTGGAAAAATTTAAAGCCCACAGGGGATGGCTGGCTAGAGCCCTCAGAGAATGCTAGTCATATTCTGGACATACCTGAATGGGCAATACCAGCACTTCCTATTCAGTTCTATTCTGGCCACAATGAGGGCAAAGCACCTTAGATGGTGATGGATGTGTGACTGCACAGAAACTACTCAAAGTTACAGGTAAGGACCCCTGTTTTCTTTGTGGTGTCTGTGCAGTTCTATTTATAGGAATTTAGTAAGACAACAGTACCTGGTCATTTTTATTTATTTATTTATTACATTTGTATACCGCCCCATAGCCAAAGCTCTCTGGGTGATTAACATGAGAAATAAGAGAGAAAACTTCTATCAACGTGTGCATATTTTTCAACTTAAAATACTGGAAACTAAAGAAGTTGCCTTATACCAAATCTGAGCTGTAATTGATGGCTCTCTAGCAGAGGTCTTTTCCAGCTGTGTCCCTCCCCAATGATGCAAACCAGATAGCTACTGTTCCTAATCTCTAGTCTTCTAAGGCAGTCTAGCCTTCTATTGACATTGAAACTATGCGCTGGATATAGATATATAGATATATTTATATGGAGGAGCATTCCATCATGTGAGCCCCCACCTGCAGTCTGAAGTCGTACAGCCCAGACACAAGTTTACCACCTCAGTGAGATAGAGGTCACCTTAGGATTCTGCTGAGTGCACAATAACTGAAGTAAGCACTGTAACCAAGCTCATTCATGACACCCACTTTCAGTCGCCTCAATGTAGCCTGTCAAGACACACAAAAATCTTTTGGGTCTTCTGGAAATCTTTAGTTCCATCAATGCAGAACATCAAAGCTTGAGACACATCTAATGCTTGCAGTATTTTTTCTCTGTATTGTCCTAGGGAGTTCAAAGAATATCAGTAGGATACCATGATTAACATCAAATACTGAGATCAACGAAGTGCAAAATCCAGAGGGGGCTGGGGCTCTCTACCTTGTCTTTATGACAATTTCAGAAATCAGGGATTTTTGCTGAGGCCACTAGCTCACTGACTCAATGCATGGATCTGACAATCATCAAGGATGTATCTCAGGGGACCGTATCTTGACTAGGCAGATGGTCAGAAGACTGAGGGGGGTTTGCATAAACTTTGTTAAAATAAGCAAAAGCCTCTGCTAAAGGAGTAGATGCTGTGGGAAAAACTGAGTCCTAATAGGAACCATTTTGCTTCTGACTACAGCAGTCTTCCATCCACATAAGAGGCTGAAATTACAACCAAATCCATCTTAAGATAGGGCAAAATAGTATTCAAGTGCTCAGGTAAAGGCTGTGGCTGAGTGCCTTTATACAGCTGCATCCTTTTCTAGAGAGGGCAGATCTGGTGGCTGTCAACTACATTGTGATTATATCCAGAATTGACTACTGTTAAGATACTCTACACAGGACTACTTCAAACACTACAGCTCATGCTAAATGCTGTGGCCAAATGCTTTCCGGTCTTCGTTAAAGGGATCATACCACTCCCTTGCTGTTTAATCTATAATGGTTTCCAATTAATTTATTGGTGCAATTTAACATGCGAATTGTTACCTTTGCCATATACAGTTTGAACCCAGACCATCGTAAGGACTACCTTCTCCTATATTAATTTGTCTGATCATTGAGATCTTAAGCACAGGCCTTGCTTTGTGCTTTGCTACCATCAGAGATGTGTTGGTGGTGACACAGATCAGGATGCCTATGTTGTGAATTCTCTCCCCGCCCAATACACCACCACCAGAATGCAAACTGGAATCCCCTGCTCCTTAGCTGAGGAGGAGAGGGGTCCTGATCTTTATCCCCATCATGGCAGGATGAAAGAGATAAAGATAAGTGTGCAGCAGAGGAAAGCTCTTGTCTCCAATCAGCTGCTAATTGGAGAAAAGAGCTTTTCCCTGCCTGATGAAGGCGGTGGGTAGGCTTGGGAAAGAAGCTGGTAGGATGAATGAAACTTTTTCAGGCTATATGTGGATCAAGGGCTGGAGGTTCCCATGCCTGCTCTAGAGACTAGGATTTAAAATATTCTTCAAAACTATTTTGCTTGTCCTTTGGTCTCGTTTTCTTTGTTCCTGCCCTTGTTGTTGTTGTTTTTTTTTTTTTTTTGCTGTTTTCTTCTTCTTCTTTTGGAATGGGGGAGGTTGGTTTTTGTTTTTTGCAACTGGCAGTTCTTTTGCTGCCCTTCTGTGATTTACATTTTTTATTTATGTTCTTGATGACTTTTGGATTTATTAGTTTTTTGTTTTTTTAAAATTGTAAGTAGCTTTGAATGCTTTGGATAGGAGAGCAGCCTAAAGATAGAACTAGAAAATAAATGATACTCTAATGAAGACAGCATTGAAACTTCTTCAATTGAGCAAAACCTGACTGATTTGACCAATCTGACTGATTTGACCAATCCAGATGACCAGCTGGCTTTGGCTCTACCATAAGTGCTAAGAAGTAAAAATGTTACTTTGCAAAAAAGCTTTTTTTACTTCTTAACACTGATGGTAGAGCCAAAGAGAGCTGGTCATTTGGATTGGTCAAATGCAGCTAAGAGCTCACTCCCACCACTGGGCTCATTCTTTTATTCCTGACTTCCTGAGAGTTCCTGGCAAATTTTTGACATTGACATTTTTGAGCAGTCAGAGAAACTATCCTCCGAGGAGAGAGACAATTATGCTTTCCAGAAAGTTCTGATTGATGTCTTATGCAGGCATAGATCCCATATATGGGACTGCACAGAACTAGTTTTCATGCAGTAGGCTCACTGTACTCAATAATGACTTCGAGTGTTCAATTCACAATTTTATTTTCAATTCATACCATCATGAGAAGTAATCCTCTTGCACATCCTTACCTCTGAATTTATTACTTTAATTAGGAAGAAAATGTGGTATACTGTCTTTGTTAACACAGACAGTTGGCGGCATCTCTCCAGATATATTTGTATGGAAGGCTCTACCCTTTGCTGTAGTTTGCTCCAGAAGAGAGTTAGTTCCCTGAAAATAGAGTTTAACAATATTAAATTATACTGACACTGAAACACTTTAGCCACTCTACTTCATCAAATCAGTTTTCATCTCCAAGGGGTGTGTCAGGAAGAGGGATGCTAACTTACACTTTATAATCATATCCTTTATAATCATATCATATATATTAATGTACACGATCACTAGTATATGATACCTCTTGGGAGTGCTATGCAACATCTACTCCTTGGTAAAGTTGGGAAAGGGTTGTAACCTGAAGTTACAGATTAGCAGTAGAGGCAGCCTGCATACCTTACATTTGGCAGAAACACATAACCCCTTCAAACAGAATAGAGTTGTATTTAAATCAGAGAGCTGTTTGATCCAAATTACCTTTTTATTGATAGATTGATTGCATTTCTATACCGCCCAATAGCCGAAGCTCTCTGGGCGGTTTACAAAAATTAAAACCATAAAAACCATTCAAAATATAAAACAATGACAGTATAAAAACAGAATTTAAAATACAGTATAAAAGCACAACCAGGATAAAAACCGAGCAGTCATGCAGAAATTAATACGGATTTAAAATACAAATTTAAACAGCAAGGTTAAAAATCAAACTGAAGAACTGTTAAAATACTGAGAAAATAAAAATGTCTTCACCTGGCGTCTAAAGGAGTATAATGTAGGTGCTAGGCGAACCTCTCTAGCCTTAACCAAGGAGATCATTACACTTTCATATTTGTTAAGAAGATAAGAAGATTGCATTGTTCAATTCATCTTGAGCAGGGTAAAATTAAGACCACCTTACAAATCATCATTCCAAAACTTGTGTTTAAAGCCTTATATTAACGGCAATTTTCAATTCATAAAATATGCCTGAACTTTTAATGTGCTAACATTTCCAAACATAGCTTAGCATTTCTAAATATTGACGATAATATAAATCTTGTCTATTTTATCCCTGAGGAGTATGCAGTTCTCAACATTATGTCCTAGTATAGGTTTATGTTCACAACGAACAGTCTACTGGTTATATCAGTGGATGCTATTTGGAAAAATATTGGCACAATAAGATGAGATGAGCCTGGAAAGGGAAAAGAAATGTCTTAGCAGGCTCAAAGAATTAAAAATAAATCAAGTTCTACACATATTAAAATGAACACTATTTTCTATTAGATCACAAATTTGTAGAATTAGGTTCCTAAACAGATACCTAGAAATATTTGCTTTCTAAAAAAGTAAAACTAGGTTTGCTTTATAATGCTGATCACATGACCCTTAATTAAGAAAAATGGACACCAGTAGAATTAGTATCATAGGTTATGACAAAAGCCTTCATTTTATTATATGCTATTTTCTTTGTTCAATGACTTTGTTCGTATATTCATTACATCTTGGATGTCCTAGCTATAGTATAGCTCAAAAGGAAAGAGATTCCAACCTACCATGCACAATACATCTCTCCTTGTTGCAGCTGCCGTGATAAAAACGCTGCACATAAAATTAGAGCACTCTTTTCATCTCCTTCAGATTCTAGATTACAGATCATTTCTAAAGCATCTTTGCAGTCTATGTCTGCTATCTGAAATGAAAGGAAAACCACAACAAAAATTGAACAGTCAATTTGTTTTAAGGTAAAAGACAACTTGATAGAACAAAGAAAGCTTTCAGGTATATGTTCTATAACAGCTAAAGATTTTAACGATTTGGACAAAGTATTCCAAAGTTTAAAATGACTGAACTGAAAAATTCAAACTGAAAGGAATCTAGGAACCAATGAACCTTCTGTAACATGTAAAGCAGCATGTGTTGCAAGGAACACTGCAGATAGAATTAAAAGCAACTCTTGGGCAGGCTCACACATGTGGTCCTTTCCCTTTTTGAATTCTTCTCTTTTCACAACATTAGCCAAGCTGTAGTACTGCATTTACACCAGGGTTAGTGCTAACCAGGGCTATTTTTAAACCAGGGTTGGAAGGTAATTTAAAATTCTGGTTTAAAGCTAACCATACTTAGAATTAATTTTGGCACAGATGTGACAATGCTGCATGGTTAATGATGAAAAGGGAAGGTGGAGGGTGTCAGTCTATCGGACACTTTTCTCCTGCACCAAGCTACTGAGGGAATTCTACTCCTACCCTAAGAACCATAATATGACTGTCAGCAAACTACTGCTATGTATCTGACAATGTGCACATATTCTCACTGGAGAATCCTGCTTCTCTGAAAGCTGGGAAGCTGTCTGCTGTCCTTACATATGTTATGGGGTCTAGCAGCTTATAATAGGAATCAGTGCACTTTTCCACTAGCAACTACAGGTGTATTTACATATTACAATGAAGCAGGATGGAAAAGGAGAAGAAATACAAATTGATTGTATTTCTTACTTGTGCTTCCAGAGAAATGTACAGAAAACAACTTACAGGATTTCACATGTTAAACCAAAAGAGTGCTTAGAGGAACCAAAATGTACCCCACAGTACATTTTGTTGGATGGTACAAAGTAGTTGTCAAATGGAGGTGTTGGGGGAAGGGGATCCTAAAAGCCATTGACATAATTATTCTAGTTAATTAACAAAGTGGAAATGAAAAATGGTAGGATTTGGCTGGCTATCTGATACCACCTTGTAGACACTGGAAAGGGAAGGTTGTGGAGATGAAGGAACAAATAGCAGTCAGGTTTAGGTTTAAAATTCAAGATTCAATTTACTTGGTGTGCTTGGTAGGCTACACTCTACACAACAGATTTGGGGATATTAAAGAGTTCTGCACACCAACTTGGTCCAATAGACAATTCTGGACATGGGCTGAAATATATATTTTATTTGATGGCTCTCACAAAGTAGTTGTGAGGATTAGAAAAGAAATATATAACATTTTAAGATTGCAAAGTGGTTTACCAATGATTATCAGCCTGCCATGAGGACTCATTCTTGAATGTTCCTCCATAAAAGGAAAATGAGATAGCTAGACCAGAACTCTCTGATTCTAGTCCGGCTAGAACACTCGGATATGCTTGTTTGCTATGTGAAGGAATTATTCTTTTCTTTTTTGCTGAGGGAAGGATTTATATTTATTACAATACTTCTATACCACTTAATATATTAAAATCCCTCAGCTGTTTACAATAAAATACAACATAACAATAAAAAAACAAATAAAAAAATTATTAAAAAATAGTGAAGAACGTTTTAAAAAACATTGTTACCAGCCATTTTTATTATGGTGATGAAATGTCTCACTGGCTAGGAAAAGCCTGTGTAAATAGGTACTTCTGCAAGAGGTGTTTAAAACTTGCCACCATTTCTGGCTCTTTAATCACATGCAGGATACCATTCCAAAGTGCTACCACTGAGGCCCACTTGTGTACTGCTACCAGGTGACATTCCATTGGCTGTGGAATGACCTGTATGGACTCCACAGAGGATCTCAGGGGCCGACTCTGTGTGTGAGATAGATAGATAGATAGATAGATAGATAGATAGAGATAGATAGTTATATGAGAGAAGATGGCCAGCTAGGTATTCTGGTCCCAAGTCAGGGCTTTGTATGTCAGCAACAAACCTTGACCATGGCTCGGTAGCTAATAGGCAGCCAGTGCAGTTCTTCTAACACAGGTGTAATGCGGCGTGTTTAGATGCTCCACTGAGCATCCTAGCTGCTGTGTTCCGCACTAGCTGCAGCTTCCAAACCAGGCACATGGGCAGTTCCATGTAGAATGCATTGAAGTAGTCTGAGTTTACCAGTGCATGGATCACACTGGCTAGGCTAGTATCCCTATGCAGGAAAGGGCCTAGCAGGTATACTAGCTGAAACTGATAATGGGCACTCTGAGCCACGAAGGTCACCTGTTCCTCTAATGACAAAGATGGATTCAGAAGCATCTCGAGACTACATAACTGTTCCTTCAGAGGGAGTGCAACCTTGTCCAGAACAGTTGAACAACCCAATTCCCAGACCCAGGTACCACCCAGCTATAGATCTCTTTCTTGCCAGGATTCCACTTCAATTTACTAGCCCTCATCTATCTCATAACTACATTGAGGCGTTGGTTTAGAATATGCATGGCCTCTTCTGATTCAGATGTTACAGAGAAATAGAACTGAGTGTCATCAGCATACTGTTCTCCAAATGACCATTCCCAGTGTCTTCAGATAATTGTTAAATAGCATTGAGGACAGAATTCTTTGTGGCACCCCACAGTTCAACTGTCAGGGATCCGAGGTACAGTCTTCCAATATTATCATCTCGACCCAACCTCGTAAATAAGAGCTAAACCACTGTAAGACGGTGGCTTCAACTCACAGAGCTGGTCCAGGAGGGTTACCGTGGTCAACAGTATTAAAAGCTGCTGAGAGATTGATAAGAATTAATAGGGTCACTCTCCCTATGGCACTCTCCCAAAGAAAGTCGTCTATCAGGGCAACCAAGACCAATTTTATCCCTAAGCTAGGCCTGAACCTAGACTGGAATGAGTCAAGACAATCAGGAATAGGAATACAGGACGCTACCTTATACTGAGTCAGGCCATTGGTCCACCTAACCCAGTATTATCAACACTGACTGGCTGTGATCTCCAGGGTTTCAGGCAGGATTCTTTACTACCTCAACCTGGAGATGCCAGGGATTGGACCTGGGGCCTTCTGCATGCAAAGAAGGTGCTCTAGCACATTGAACTACAGCAGTTTCCCAGTTTCATTCAAGACCACCTGTAGCTGAGATGCCACCACTCTCTTGAGCACCTCACCCAAACACGGTGGGTATTTGTGACTGGGTGATAGTATAAATTTTACTTCAAGGAAGTGTTTTTTTCAGGAGTGGTCTCACCACCACCTCTTTCAAGGCAGCAGGGATCACACTGTCTGCAGTGATGCATTCACCTCTCCTCTGATCCAATCAGTCAGTCCTCCCTGGCAAGTTTGAAGAAGCCATGATGGGCAAGGTCGAGAAGGCATGTGATGGGTTGCACAGATGTAAGTGCCTTGTCCACCTCCACAGGCTTCAAAAACTGAAACTGATCCCACAATACAGGACAATGCATTGGACACCTCATCAGACACTGTATTGATAGTGGTGTTCAATTCGGTGTGTCATTTTAATCTCAAATAGTTTGGCAAACAAGTTACAGCAGGCTGATGTCTCCAGCACTGGATTCACTCGAGTAGATGAAAGCACCTCCTGAACCACTTCGAAGAACTCAGTTGGATGGTTATTTGAGGATGTGATGGAGGTAGCAAAGTGAGCCTTCTTCATCACATTCACTGCCACACAGTAGGCACAATTATGTGCTCTCATGCATGTTTGGTCACCTTCATAATGAGTCTTAAGCCACTTATGATTTAGCCATCTCTTGGCCTGTTTCATTATTCGAAGCTCCTCTGTAACCCACGAAGCCATCTGAACTCCACAGTGCCGAAGAGGGTGCTCAGGAGTGATTATGTCAATAATATGTTGTGCCTTGCCACTCCAAAGAACAACAAGGGTCTCAAGAGACTCACTGGATTCCATCATTCCAGTTGCAGTTTAAAGTAACACAGGTTTATAGCCTCAAGTCTCAATTACTTTATATGGGCAAACTCTAGCAGCTCTAAAAAGATGAAGCTGACAATTGTTTGCTTGTCTTCAGGAACACAAGTGTCATGAAACAAACCAGTTTTAACCAGGCTTCCTCTATTTGATAAGCACCACATGAGCAGTGTCACTAGGGAACTTTTTTTAAATTAAAGACACAGGATTTGTAAATGGGAACAGTTTCCAAATTGGTACAATTTTAAAACTGCATAATTAACACCAACTAGTTTAGTTCTATAATTTTCTTCAAAAGCTCAAACAAGGTTGTCAGAGCCTTCTGATTACTGCTACGGAATGATATACATGTCTCAAAGGCTTGCCATGCAGAGCTCAGTGAGCCCACAATTAATCCTTATTTCAAGAACCTCCAATATATCCTACAAAAATTCCTCAAATCATGCAGTTCTCCTAAGAATTTTCTATACTTACTTGTTCTAATCTATAGATGAGTTTATGTAATGAGCTCATTGATTATCATAGGTACTTTACAATAACCAACAGAAGCCTCCTATGTAGGAGAAACAAAACTCTCTTTCCTGCAAATAGTAAACATACCAATAATACTCTTGATGAGTTAAGGAGTTTTATCTTTTATTTTGTGCCCTGATTCAAGCTTAACATTCAGGAAGTACTGTGCAGAAATATTTCTTTCTTCAGAGATGCCCCAATATGCACCCTTTAAACTGCGTTTCTGATACTCTCTCCCTTTCACAGGAATTGCTTTGAGAAATCGTCACATAAAGCATACTCACCTCCTGCATTAGCTTTTCATTTGGTGATCCAGAACAAAGACAGACTAGATACGTTTGCTTAAAATTGCCTTTACTGCTGATTTCTGGGTGGTTAGAGCACAGTTTTGCTAGGGCAGTTGCTTGAATTAATTGCTTGGATTTCATCAAATGCTTAATGCGCATATTCAGCAGCGTAGGGCCTTCAAAGGCTAAAAATTCATTCACTGAAAGACAGATCATTAAACATATTGTCATTTCCCAATGCAATAGGCATAGCATAAATCTACATACTTATAGAACAGTTTTGAGAGAGTCCGACTTTAAATACAAAACCATCTCTCTCTCTTCAAATATGATTCCCTGTAATGGATTAACTACAGATAGTCCAATAAGCCAAATGGCCTGGATGAGACTACAGTTAATCTTTTTCACAGTCAGTAATGAAAGAACAAGAGTCTCAGTTCTTCACTATCATCATCAACATAGTTTTACAGTTACATAACGTTACAAGGTGAAACCAGGCAACAACACCTGGCACCTTTGGACAACTGCCAGGGCCCCAGGATCCTGGGAAGGCTTACTGATGCTGACAGCTATGGGCTCTCCACACAGGGCATCTAAGTCTGGGGTATCCATTAAAATTTCCCACAATGCTCCAGAGCAACACTATAGCAGGAGCATTGTGGAAAATTCAAATAGCAGTGCCTGCTTGGCACTGACACCACTCCCAGTAAGCCTTCAGGGGCCCATCAACATAAGAGGGTTGACCAGAAGGCAATTTACTGAGGGCCCTTTCAAACCTGGAGACACTTCTGGATGAAACACTCAATGAAGATCACTTCAGGCAGAAAATGTCAAGAATACATGAAATTAAAAGGTTAAAACTATCCTTACAAACTGGGCAAATATAGCTTTATTCCTTTGTACTTGACAAGACAGGAAATAACTCTCAACTATTAAGAATTATCTCAACAATTAAGTCAACTGTTGCCACATGTTAGTTACCACTTACACTAACACTACAAAAATGTGCAAAAGATTAACAAATGAGTTTGTATACAGAGGACCTGTTTTAATATGATTAGATCCTTGTGCATTCCCTCCTCAGCCTATTTCTCAGCATAAGGGTATGGGAGTGTCTTGTTTATTATTTCACTTCAAAGCAGCAGGAGAAGAATGGAAAAGAGTGCACAAACCCAAAACCTACTCCTGAACTCTTCTCAGAGACAACATCTGAACAGGATCTCCTATTTTGAACCCAAGCATCGGAAATAAGTACAATTACAACTTTTTTGGAGGAATAACATTTGTATTTCAGCGTATTTTTCCCCACACACCATACACTGCAAAGCAAGAAAAGAAGGCTGAACAAGCTTAGAAATAAACAATTCATTTTGGATGCTATCATGATAGGCTTTAGTGTGTAGATATAGATATTTATATATAAAAAGTTAGCTCCCAAGATTCCATCAAACTGTGCCTCTGATCTAAGAAACAGAACATGGGATAGAGACTGGCTATCCCTATTAATGGCCCCAACTTAGGCCCTTTCTACACCTCCCGGTGTTCCGGGAGGGAGGGGGGATGCTATTGCGATATCCTAATTGCAATAGCCTCCACAGTGTACACATACAGCGCATGACGTTTGGGAAGGAAGCAGGGATATTGTGGCCGCCATTTTTTTAAATTTTTTTTAAAAAAATTTAAAAGCAGTGAGGCCGGTTGCACAAGAGTGAGGCCTGGCTCCAAGGAAGACAGAAAAAAAATCCCCCCCCTGGAATCGGCCCCCAACCCCCCCTGTCATCCCAGGGGTGGCGTAATTGCTGCCATCCCCTCCCCTGATGGCCTGTTTCTGGTGCCCTGCTTACTCATGAGTAAGCAGGCACCAGATAGGATGGCCGCCCACACATCCCACGGTCTCGGGATGGTCTCAGGACCGCTGGAAGAACTGGGTTTTCCCAGGGTTTCTTTATTCCTTGGAAAACCTATTCCATTCCCCCTTGCCCCTGGCGTCCCTGGGTGTCATTTGGAATCACAGGGAGCACCCATGGAAAAAGGGCCAATGTAGAAACAGCCTTAGTTTTAGGAGAGACTGATTTTGAAACACTGCTGTGGAAAGGCAAGGAATAAGTGCTAGATTTGAACACACCACTGCAGTGGGGTAAAAAATCTGCCCTGCCTTGACACTGGCTGTGTTAACCTTGACTAAGAGAGAGATCCCCAAAGAGATTTTAAGTTACAAATAAATGGACCAAATTTAAACTTCTTGTAAATTTTTCTTTGAGCAGTTGAATGTTATAAAATATAAGGAAAACAGTAGAGAGAGGTCTTTGGGAGAAAGGTAAAGTGAGAAAATGGAGAAGAATCCAGATGGTTTTATATATAAACTCATCTATAGAGAATATAAAGATACTACAGAATATATCAACACAGCTAAGATGCCAAAGTTATTTATTTTAAAAAATCAATTAAAAAAGTTAAGAAAATTACTTAAAATCAATGCCACTGCAGAGTTCCCCCAGACAGGCTGGATTAAGTAGCTTTATAATATGAAAACAGATACTCCTGCAGATAAATTAATCGTTCTAATTACTTTTCAGAGAACAAGGTGATGAAATGGGATGAATGGAGCAAATTCAGTATTTTTACTAAGGCAGAAAGGGCAATCCTTATATGATTCACAGACCACTCTCATCTGAAATGAGAGATAAAAACATTATTTCCAAAGATTCTTGCCAGAAGAATATAACTGTTCTTTTTTTAACTAATACACTGATTAAATCAGGTTTCATTAACAATATCTATTGAATGATGATAACGTGGGGCAAAATAATATTTTCTAATACAAAAAAACAAAAATGTTTTATATTATTGTTAAATATTAGAAACACAGATGCATGATTGTACATTTATTAAAATGACTGCTCTTTAGGTCATATTGATGTAAATTAAGACTTAATATATTGAACAACAGAAAAACTTGCAATTTGTTTGACCTGTTACTGAATCTGTGGCACAAAAATGCATCACAATAACAAAACCAAGTGGCAGCATCAACCTACACAACACAAAACCACCATCTAATGCAGTCTGTAAATGGCTTACTTAAATTTTAAAATGTTACTTCATTAAGATTGGTGGTTTTTTCAGTCTATAATGTGAAATGCAGATAGGGAGGTAAAACAATTTATGATCAGGAAACTGCCTTTTAAATATTTAGCATCAATACTCTTGCATTGGCAAGTTGAACAGATACAAGAGCTGGAAACTATTCTTGAAATTGTTCTTGAGAGGAGGAATGCAACTCTACTCTGGATTATAACCTCTGAAATGTAAAAATGCAGTTGTGTTAATTTGGTTGGAGAATGTGTCTTTATTTAGCGAAAGCTAAGATACTCAGTGTTCAATAAATAGCTCAGGTAAAAACAAGATACACATCCTTTCAAATTCAATGTTAAAAAAAGGGTGAAGCATTCAAACTTGGTACACAGAAGATTCTGTGAGGAGAGAATACTACATTGGATTTATGAAAGTAGACAAATCTAAGGTATATAAAACACAATCTATTAAAAACGAGTGAAAGCTGACACAGTTTTAAGAACACTGATACTAGGAGCTCCTAGTAGACCACTGATAAGGAGATGATCTAGTGTGTTAGTGATAGTCATAGTTGGCCCAATTCAAACACTACAGCAAAACAGTTATCACAATCTTGGGTTTGCAGTGGTGCTCTTGATCACCAAATCATGTTTTGGTTCCCTGACATGTGAACTGAGCCATAGACTAGTGATCACTTTGAGGGCTGATATATTAAATTAGCTTAAACTAATAAATAAATAAATAAATAAATAAATAAATAAAGGAGGTATCCTCAAAAACATTTAAAATAATTTGAGAGCAATTCTGAAAAGATTTTCCTAAACTAACAATGTATAGTTCAGGCGAGAACACAGGCATGGTTTCTTCACAAGAAACACACACACAGGTCTCTGTGAAATCTGAGAGCCAGCCACCTTATAAGTGATGAACAAGTTGTATATGAACAAGTTTAATATTTTCTAACTGTGGGATGGTTCATTGTTAAAAACAAAATGCTTAATTTGTTCAGTATGCATTTTCTATATCTAATCAAAAACATTCAGTTTTGTCCCCCCCCCCCAGAACGATCCAGTGACTAATTACATTTGTTACTTTTTAGCCTTGTTCTTCCACCCACAGTCCCTAATAATCCTTTAAACCACAATGTTTACCATTTCAGGTAGTTTGTTTTGCATTTACAGAGGAACATTCTCTGCTGTCATTGAAATAAGATATTGAAGGACCTTGAGATTTTTAAAAAAGTATATTCTATCTCATGAATAGAAACTATAAGTCACATTAACATTTAAAATTTTAATGTCAGGGTTTAATTTTCTTCTTTCAAATACATGGCAGCCTCTAATTCCACAGTATACTTAACTTGTGAGCAAGGAACACCTAGGACTAATTTAAATATTAAGGCACCATAAACTTCACTCTGCTCAGGCTTCAACAGCCTAACATCAGAAGCAATGAGATTTTCTCAAAATCATCTTTTCCAAGTCATCCAAACTTAATTGCCTTTTTTTAAAATAAGAACAATCCTTCAATAATTATTTCCCCCTTAGTGGATACTTTCCTTTTCTCCAAATTCCACCCCCTCTTTGTAATTATGTTTAACTGGGTATATTATAACTTTATTATAGATCTATTATATTTTTACATAAAGCACCTGACACCCAAGCAGTGCTTCGCAAATGGTCTTATACATTATTATTTTGCTAAGTTTGTAGTGGTTTATGAACAGAACTAAGTGCAAGCATATCATAAAGTTATATAATTTGTATATAAATGGTAGTTAACAATAGTATGGGAATTCATGTGAACTTCATCCAGATCATTCGAACTAAGGAAACTCTTAAGCTAGACAACATCAAGAAAGCCCCTGTAGTCCTTAAAACATCAAGAAGAAATTCTAGGTCAGCTTTCCATTATGTTCCCAGATCTTCATACATTAAAATGGGTCTGCAACTAATTACTGAGAGTGTGACCTGCAGGTCTAAGAGAAACATAAAATTCAGTTCTTTGCACGACTTCCTATCATGGCAGATAAGCACAGAAATCAGTTTTCAACCACTGCTTTCCTTTTACTCAAGATACTAATGGCTGTCCTTATGTGTGTATTGCCCAGGCTTCATACTCACTTAAAGACTTTAAGAAAGATGGAAAGAAAAGCTGCCCCTGTAGCCTGACATGGCAGTGGGCAGTCTTGATAGCTCACCCTGCATGCAGGTTGCTCAGTGCTTAGCCAACATACACACAGCTAGTTTTCTCTCTCTTTTGGCCTCAAAGGGGAAAGAAAAATCCTGATCCATGCTTACAACCAGTTGACCCAGCTGAATACATGGGTCAGGACCCTCCTTCTCTTTCTCTCTCCAAGCACTGATCCTTTAAAACTAAGGAGACACAGAATATGGTACACATGATATCGTAACAGCTATGTAGTTTTGGATGATTCACAGGCAACAAATTATAAGATTGTACTGAATGTGAACTTTTGATCATTCTTCAGTATGCAGTTACAAATACAGATGGCCACAAGGGAGACACTTTCACAAGAAAAAACTACAGAACGCGTAAGCAATGTTTTTGGATCCATGGACACATTTGTCAATTTGAGAAACTGACCGGGGCTCCACCACAAAATGATTGTCAAGGGAGGAGTGGCTAGTCATGAAGGACAAATAACCTACCCAAAAGATTAAGTTCAAGGTAGAGTTGGTGTCTGAGCCCTAACCCACTAAACAATTCCTTTGAACCAACACTATTCAGTGCCAACAAAAACTTACTTCACAGAAGGCAAACACTTTTTCTTCCCTGCCCCTCTGCCAGTCAACTCATTTCCCCCTATATTTTTCTTTCTCACTTTGGCTCATCACACACAGACATGCTCTCTCTTTCTTATACACACACACACACACACACACAATTTATCCATAAGACATGCATACACACACAGTCCCCATTCATTCTGACATACAAGCTCACGAGTTTCCCAAGCCCTACCCCAACCTTCACCGGTTTCCTGATCTTCTCCCTCTCCTTCCTGATAGCTTCCCTGACTACTCCAGAGTTGGCTTAGAAATGCTCTTCCTAGCCCTGCACTACTCTCCCTAACCTCCCATTGCTCTCTTGAACTAACAGGAGTCCCCTTTTCTTCTCCCCCTCCTTTTTCTTAGTGGCTGGGTGTGCTGCAGAAGAAAGCACTGGCCTGCATCCACCCACCATCTTAATATCCTAAGAATGTCTGAGCCCCAAGTGTACTCTGAGACTTTCATGGGAAATTAAGATGGCAGCGGCTGGAGGCCTTCAATTTGCTTTGAAGCAATCCCTGCAGCCGGTAAGAATACTTTTTAAAGAGTGGGAGTGGTAGGTCACCTCACTGGGTGCCAAGGAAGGTTTCCATGGGCACATTGGTGCCTGTGGGCTCCAAGCTGCCTACCCCAGTTGAAGAACAACAGTTGAAAGTGACTACATTATTCTTTTTCTCTGTCATAAATGATCAACCAGGCTCTAAGAAATCCATTTGCCAGGGTAATTATTGCAATAGGTTTTCCCTGCCCTGGCAAGTGAAAGAGGTGAAAATGAAGCTTTTAAGTTATACTATTATTTGTGAGGATTAACTCAAATTCAAAGGATGTGTAGATACAGGAAACAGAGCCAATCTCTCTGTAGGAGAATAATTGTTCAGTTATCTTATCTATGCTAATCAATCAAATTCCAATTTAAAAACTAGTCCGGGACCTTTCTGCAGTCAAGTTCATTCTAACGTATCAAGCTACTAGCTTGGAAGTCCAAGGAACTAAATATAAGAAATAAAGAGTTGGATTCAATTATGTATTTCCACTGACAGAACTGTCTCCATTAGCGTAACTGGGACAGGGACAATTCAGCCTTCATCCACATTCCTCTAAATCTGCCCCAGAAGCATATTTCCAAACAGCTTGAAGGGCTGCAAGGGGGGAGGACAGAAAGTCCCCTGGAGCTGGAAGATATCTGTTAGAGTGATACTGGATTGAAAAAAGATGGATACTGCTCTCCTTTTCTTTATTGATATTCCTACTTAAGACTAATAGTTAAAATAATAAAATTTTGCTGGATGGTTTGCATTTTTAATTAAAAGTCAAAACTACTACTGCCTGAAAAAGAACCGTAGTTAAACAAATGCATTTTACAAGTTGAATTGTTGCATGTTTACTCGGAATTAAACATCATTGCATTCAATGACCCTGGTTCATTGTGGGTTAACTCATGATGAAGCACTACACCCATGGGCACCACAATGCATATCCAACCCCCCACTTTGGGTTGTTATGCCATGCCACCCAGTAAGCATGGTTATGTGAGGGTTAAACAACCTTCACATAACCCTAAAATAAACCATGGTTGTTTAATCCTTGCATAACCCACGCTCATCAGGTTCGCACAACATGACAACTCCCGAGTGGGTGTTGCATATTCAAAATGGCAGTTATACATGCTCCACACATGCTGCAGCCTCACTGTGGGTTAAATAACACACTGTAGGCTGCTGTGTTTTAGGAAAAGCCTTAATGAATGGATCTTACCCACAAGTAAATATTCATGAAATTACAGTTTGAGAATCAAAGCATGTAATTGGGAACTGTTGGAAATTAGGTAGTGTATTAATATCCCACTGGGGGTTGAACACCAGGAAGAACTAATTTTAGAGGACCCTCATCTTCAAGCATGGGGACTACAGCATTAGTAGCTGCCATCAGTCCCAAATGGATGTGTACCCCATGCATGGGTAACCTCCTGAATTCACAGCATTTCAATGCAGGTCCTGAGAAGAATGCTCAGACCACCATAGAATCCCAAACTACCCTAATAAATTAGATTCTCTGTGTTGGTTTCAAGTGGTATTTCTCTCTATTGAGGTAGAGACTGAGGTCCTGCAGAAGGTGACACATCAGGGAGATAGCCCGCATGGTCCCCTTCCTTGTGGACACCACCAGCAGTCAGTTATTGATGTAGGGGTATGCCACTACCCCTTGGACTCAGAGGTGAGCTCCCACCAGATCCATGCACTTGGTGAAGACCCCCGGTGTGGTGGCAAGCAGCACACGAAGTGCAATACATGAAACTAGTAGGCATTGGGCTCAATGGCAAATTGAAGGAAGTGTTGGTATTTCTGATTAATGACAATATGGAAATATAGGTCTTTCAGATCCACAGTGCGAACCCATAAGAGGAGAATCGATGCCAGTGTGACCATCTGGAACTAATTAGGGGTGATTAAGGCATTCAAGTCCCTGAGATCTAGGAGGGGTCAAAGCACTCCATTCTTCTTTGGAATGGTGAAGCATTGGGATTAGAAACTGTCGTGGAGCTGATGTGCTGGGATGTGCTCTATGGCACCCTTCACTAGGACGGTCTGTACTTCAATCCACAACAATGTTGATGGGACTGATAGGAGGAAGGTGTCAAACTCCACCCTATAACCCTTTTGTATGATGGAAAGGACTCAGAAGTCCAATATGATATGTGTTCAAGCTGAAATGGCAGAAATGGCACCAGACGAGTTCTAAAGATGGGGCAAAAAGGAGGACAAAGAAGGAAGTGGGGGTAGTCAAAGACAGCATTTGCTATTGTTGTCTTGCTTCCTGCAGGGATTGCAGAACTTGGAAGGTGGATACTGCCACTTCCATGCCGAGGCTGATGGCTGGCAAAAGGATTGACCAGCCAAGGACCATAATTACTGATAGAATGGTTGGCAAAATCACCTATGCTGTTTGTAGGAAGTGGTTTGTTGTCCTAATCTCATACCCTGAGCAGTATTTTTCATTTTCTGCACAGAGTCCATTGCTTTATCTGTTTTTTTTAGCTACAGACCCTCCCCAACAAAGGGAAGGCCCTCAATGTGGTACCTGGCCTCCTGAGATAGATCACTGAAATGAGCCAAGCATGTCACCTTAAGGTCACAGGTCTGTCAATCACCTTGACATCACAGTCAGTCTGATGCTTAGCCATGTTTATTTGCTGGCGGAAGAGCTGCATGGCCTCACTTCAGAAAACCTTTGCCAATTTTGTCTTGTCCTTGGGGAGATGCTCAAAGACAGCTTCCACAAGAACAGCTGATAATGCAACATTTTTGCTTGATAACTCGTAAGCCTGATGCTGCTGAGGAATAAATCCAGTGATCCATGAGATCCAGGCATCTGCCCTCCTTATCCATGGGGGAGGAATGAGCTTTTTGTAACTTCCTATGAGGAGCCTCCACTACGATAGAGTTAGGAAGCAAGTGTATAAATAGAAAACCAGTGTCTTTCTCTGGCACCCTATACATATTCTCCAGTCTTTTCAAAGATAGAGCCATAGAGGACTGAGTCTGTAACAAGGTTAGTAGAAATGGGATCACAACAGGAACTGATGCTTCAATATGAATGTAGGGTCTTTCACTTTCGCAATTGGTTGCTTCACTTCCAGGCCGAAGGGCTGAGCCATACAGAGTACCTGCCCTGAACGTGGAACCATGTTCTCCAAAAAGAAAGCTGGGTCTTGATTGCCCACTGCCCCATTTGGCAATGAATTGGACAGTGCCAGAGAAGAATAGGACATTGGGTCTGATTAATAATCATCTGTCCCAGACTGCAGAGAAATCCCTGGAAGCAGCCTGGGAAGTGCATCAATAGATTGTGCTGACACCTGAACTGCCGAGGTGGTCAGAGTAGTGACTAAGCACAAACTTGGGAGCAGTATGGAGAGCGGCTGAATGGATGACACCATAGTCTATCTGCTGTGGTGGAAGCATGGAAGACGGTGGAACAGACATTATTGCCCATGGAAGCAATGTCGGCCCATAGGTGATCTCAAACACAAAAGAAACAAATAAAATGTAAAAGTAGTAATAGGACGAAAAACAAGACAGAAAGACAAGGTAGAAGAAAATAGTATCTGAGCAGTTGTAATACGAGCAGAGAACCACGAAAGAAGTCCCCAACGATACTGCCACAATGGCGTTTGAAAGAGACTGAGGGAATAGGCAGGAACCTGCTAGGGACATGTGCACTGAGATGGTGGGGGAGGATTCCCACCAAAAATTCCTCAGCTATAGAAGTTTTCTGAACTGGGAGCTGTGCAGGCGCAGAACACATATATGTGATGCACAGAGTCCATGAAGAAGAATCCTGAGCAAGATGGAAGGTCTCTTTTGCTGCTGACAAACAACTTGGTGAACTGAGACACACTGGATTTGTAGAAGTGATTGCCCTCTTCATTATTCCATGCTTCCAACATGATCCTTCAGTAAAGGAGCTCTGGATGAGCTGCTTTGATCTTATGAGGTTCCCCTGATGTGATTTTAGGGGAATGTCAAGAGACATGCTGATCTATTCCTCTTTGAATGCTCCTGTTCAACAGCAAACTGGTGACTGGCTGGGTTGGGAGATGTGGATAAAATTGAAGTGTAGCCTCTTCAAAACTTTTGAGAAACACTGCCATAAAAAGAGCACTCTTTATATAAAACAAAGATGGCAGAAACTGATTATTTCCCCCTTTAACTGCATGAACTTACCCTTATCCTGATCCACTGATTCTTGGAAAAGAATACTGCAAAGAACTGGATTCTTCCATGTCCCGTTCTCTTGTGCAAGAAGAGATAAAAAATGTAGTTGGCAGCTGCCATTTTGCATCAACTTTGTATGTGCCATCTGGAAAAAATTACAAATATTATAGAAAAATTATAGAGACAGTTTTTAACAAATATGTTAAAATCTATATTCTTAAAACTCCTAATGCTAAGACAGCATTTAGCTATGCACCTGGGGATGCAGAAGGGACACCCTTTTTTTTTTTGGCATACTACCTTTTGGACCCAAGACAATTTAAAACAAGATAGTGTTTAATCTGGCACTGAGAAGAATTATTTAGTGATAATGAAAGGTTACGGGGGACAGTCACTGGAGTACTAAAAGTTGGCAGTTTGACATTCAATAAATATTAAAAAGCTTGTTGGGTTTACTTTTTCGTTATTTTAATAATGTTCTGAGGTATGGTTAAGGCAAGATTATTTTAGTTATTCTTCTTCTTGATTTTATGACAGTTAAGAATATTTTATTAGGAGCTTAGCTATTAAGATTGTACTTGTTTAGTATTTTGTTTGCTTTTTAAATTAGTGTCTTTTTAAAAGTTCTTGCCGGTGCCATTGCATTTTGGCCTTTATTTATTTCTCACACCTCTCTTGCCCCAAGTCCTCCAGCATATGCACAGAGCTTGGGGGAAGACTTTGCACCAAGCGGAGATTAAAAATTAAGCTTTCCATATAAGCCAGACCTATAGTTTTGATGGGAATCCTCCACATTTTAGGCAAGAGTATAGAAATTAGAATAAAAAAAATGAATTAAAGAAGGTGGGGTTAAAAACACTCTTTCATTATGGTACTTTAAAATAAGGATATCTGCTGCCACAAACAATTCCTTCACTCGCTGTTGACATAAAACTCTTCAGGGATGTTTCAGATGTTTTTAATAATGTATTTATTTTTATCTGTTTTAATGGTTTATCTATTTTATAATTTTTATATTTGTTGTTGTTCCCCATCTCGATCTGGATAGAGGCGGGTTAGAAATTAAATAAATAAATAAATATTCCCAGTTCAAATTATTTGATTTGCCAGAGAAAAAGATAGTAGAGATTGTAATTGGACAGTTAGAAGAAATAGTAAAAAGCAAAAGGTTTACTTGGCCAGAAGATGAAAAGGGGACTGTTGCACTTTATTCTCTTTAAAAATTGTTAATGTTTGAAGTCAGTACTCTACAAACTGAAATGAAAGTTTTATTCATGTGTGCAACGTACTATTGACAGTGCACTGAAATATACTTTGAAATTACAGACAGTATTAAGCTCTGACTAGAGAAAACAACCTGTGTTTTTAAAAGACTGTTATCAGTCAGATATTCAACAGGCACAGCATTACCCCACAACGGTATCACCATGCTGGCGGGAGAGTTCTGTTAAATTCATGCCTGTCGCACAGCTTTAAAAATATGTGATCCCTTCCTTCCCTCTTCCCCCACCCCAATGTTTTACCATGTGTAGATTGGTTTACATAGAGAACACAATGCTTTTGCAGTACTAGAGTAGAAGAAAAGACTTTGAGTTGCAGTTCTGTACCTTTAAAACTTAGATGACATGGCTGAGAAGGCCTCCAAGTATACCTCGGATCACAATCTAATTCAGAGATGGGAAATTTTATCTGTATCTATTTATATACACTCTCTCTTTAAGGCCTAATAGAGTTATCAAAACAGATAAGGCAATTTAGCGGCAGATAGAAAGCTGAAATATGGTACAAATATAGTCCAACATATCTTGATCAGTAGGAAAGTCTAAAAATGGGACATTTATTTCCTCATTGGAATATAGTTAGCTCAGATTTCATTAAAGCCAAATATGACTAGTCTGATCATTCTAGCCGTTTTCACAGAATTGCTGGGGAAATCTCTAAGCAGTTCACAGGTTAAAAAAACATTAAAAACATTTGAAAACATTATAACAACAAAATACAGTTGGTAACGGAGTCCCTCACAGGTCAGGGAAAGTCTAGCACTCTCGAGAGGTATTTTTGTCTCTTGAATTACAAAGTTTTAACTAAAGTTTTTCAGGTGATTATCCCTAGCAAGTACATGTATGTCATTGAAGAATATATATATGTTTCAGTGTGAAATGGAATTATTAAGTAGTGACAGTAAAATTGAAGATGCCCCAACAACGTTCATGGAAGAGTTGACCTCTTTGAAACAGATGAGTGGTTGTAAGCATATCATGCACAGTTCTGGGGGTGGGTTTCTAAACTTAGTGTATCAACAGTTTTCAGTACCTTTGTTGTTTTCTTAAATTTAGGAAGTGTAAGGGAATTACTTGCAATTGACCAGGTTTACATGTAATAGCTAACTATAGGCTAAAAAAACCCACAGTTAGCTATGGCTGCATCAGAGTGGGTGTGTTGTCTCCCGCACACCTACCACTTCTGCTTTCTTTCCAGATCACCAACCAAGCCAGAAACACTCTGGGTTGATGAGGGTTGTTTTGCACACAGTTAGCCATGATGTGCAAAGTGGGCCACTGTTTTTTAAATTTCTACAAGTATTCTAATAAAAAAAATCCACATATTATAACATTTAAATCACATTAAGTGTGTTTTAATTTCCCCCTCAAATATTTTAGGTTAAATACTTTCAGTGTATTGGTCTAAAGAAAAATTAGCACAGAGTACTTTGTGATTTACTAAATACAAATAAAATGAACATACTAAATTAGATCACATTCTAGGACACCTAAAACTTTTCTAATGCAAATGACCCTATGCAAATAACCCTAATTTGCATATGAAAGCTTTCCAAAACATTTTCCAATTCAAAATATTCTAGAACACTTACACTACTGCCTAGGATCAGCTATGACTCCAAATATGTAGGCTAGCTATAAAACAAAGACACCCACCTGGATAAAGGACTGAAACTCTTTCCATTTATTTTCAGGCAGTTCAGGAGGCAGGGACAGCAAAAGTTCAACATAGCTTCTGAAAAAGCAAACAGGATTGCGAAGTAAAAAAGAAACTTAAGTTCTCATTTACTGTCCAGAATAACCATCCACCACCATTCTTAATGTATGAGATATCAAGTAGCTTGAAAACAAAAAATCAAATGTACATAAAGCTAATAAAAAATATACTTACAGGGCTAAGCGTTCAAGCACAAAGGCTACATTTTCACACTCAGAGGTGAGGTAAGGTCGTGCTTTAACATAACTGTGGATAGCTTCTGCGTATACCTCCAGCAAAGGCATGGGATTCTCAGATGGCTTCCACTTTTCTGCATATTCAAGAAGAGTCTGTTTAGAAAACATAAACACAGGTTACCAAAATAAACCAAGACCAGATTCCTTTCCCCCCCATTTAAATTATAAATATGAGATGCAGCACATCCATCATTATTTTCTCGGCACAACACATATGCATTCTCAGAACCTGTTACATGAACAAGACTTTTTCCCTCCAAAGTCTTAGCAAAGAGGATGGTACATCTAGGTGCTCTGAATCCTGACCCATAATATCAATATTTTGTGACACACACACCAGGCCTAGCAAACCCAAGGTATACATGTCGTTGGGAGACTACACAGCCCAACTGCTGTGCAACAATAATCAATTCTACTGTGACAGCTCCCACAAAAGAACCACACACCTGTGGTGTCTCTTCCCAAACTAGTAGCTGTTGTAATTGCTACAATCAGCCAGAAGGTTTTGTTAAAGGGTTAGTATCTGTAGATAAACAAGTACAACTTTTATATTTATTTATTATTTATTTAAAACCTTTCTTGGCTGCTTTTCAGGGCAGAAGCCCTCACAAACCAGCTTACAACAATAAAATATGTAAAAACCATTAAAATATTAAAAGCAATAAAAACAAACACAAGGAAGTAGCAATTAAAAACAATAAAAGCCAGCAAGAAACCAGCAAGAACAATAATGGCAATGGCAATAGCAACAGTACTCATTATGAGCAGGCCATGGTAAAATAAAATGTTTTCAACGCCTTCTTAAAAACCTGCAAGAATGGTGCATGACAGACTTCTGATGGGAGTTTGTTCTAAAGGTGTGGGGCCACTACAGAAAAGGCCCCCTCCCATGTGATCACCCACCTAATTACTCTCATGGGTGGGCAGATGAGAAGGGCCTCTCTTTTTGATCTTAAAGTGTGGGAAGGCTGATATGGGTGAAGGTGGTCCTTCAAGTAACTTGGTCTCAAACTGTTTAAAGATCAAAACGAGTACTTTGAACTGGGCTCAAAAACACACCGGTAATCAGTGCAGTTGGCGCAGTATAGGCATTAGGTGATCAAATCGCCTCGCCCTCAATATCAGCTGGTTTCCGAATGTCTTCAAAGGCAGCCCCACATACAGCATATTACAGCAGTCCACTCTTATTCTTATAATTGCCAAAACTCAGAATACAAAATCTTGGAAAAATAACTAAAAAAAGAATCCGCTTTAAGGAAATTATAGGAGCAAGTGGAAATGGTCAAATTGATGGCACATTTGAGAAAATATAAACAGATTTTGAAAAGTTGAGATTCAGTGATAAAACAACTGGTTTAAGTCCAATGTTGCACTAGAGGAGATCTGCTTGTGTGACTAGACTTTTTCCCACTCTCCTATGCCCTACAGCCCTCTGTGCTGCTCAGAAATCTGCTCCATTCTTCCCAGCACTCTAGAGCAGATTTTGAAGGGATGTGTGTGTATGTGTAGGAAATGGCCCTTCTCCTGATTCCACTGAAAAGAATGTAAGAGTGCCATATGGATCAGACTAAGGGTCCATCTAGTCAAAGTGGCCAACCAGCTGCCCACGCAAAACCCACAAGCAGGACATGAGTGCAACAGCACCTTCCCACTCATGTTCCCCAGCAACTGGTGTATATAGGCTTACTGCTGAATGAAATTTCTTTAGTCACTGAAACAACACAATCAGATTCAACCCTTTGACAGCTAAGTTAGATTTTGATAATAAGAATGAAATGGTGTTACAAATCACAATATGCGTGATTTGTAGTATGACGGGAACTGTAGCTCAGTGGTAGAGCACAAGCAATGCATGCAGAAGATCCAAGGTTCAATGCCCAGCATCTCCAGGTAGGGCTGGAAAAAATCCTGCATGAAACTCTGGAGAGCAGCTGACAGGCAGTTGGTCACTTCGCACAACACAATAACATGGTCTGCTGTAGGGTTACGCAGCAGCTGTTTAGCCCTCAAATAACCCCGGCAGCTCCTTGAAGGTGATGTGAACAAGGTCACTGTCGACAATACTGGACTAGATGGACTGATGGTCTGACTTGGTAAAAGGTGGCTTCCTATGTTCCAATTAAATTACAACTGAAGAAGTTTGGAAATAATATTCAAGTCTTTATATATTGCTATCCAGCTTTTACTCCTGCCAAATGATTTCTAAAAACTATGTAACAAAACTTTTACAGAAAGACTAGAGATGTAAAATGTCTGGAAATATTGGTGCCATAGGTGTTTTATTAATCCTCTTTTAGATTCCCAGCATAGTTATTTCTTCCATTCCTCATTAAAATTACTGTTAGAATGTATCTTTTATTAAAAGACATTTAGAAATACTTCATATCATGCTCAGTTTTCTAATTATGAGTAGAGTCACCACATCACCGTATGGAAGAACATGTACATTCTTGACAATCTGGGTTTTGTTCTACAGGGTCCTGTGTTTCTGGGCTTGTCCTGGTTAGATGCTGCAGTAGTCAATTAATGTAGTTCTAATTTAAAGTCCATAAGTGAAAGGAACACTGAAGGTTACCATGCCACCAGATGCAACAAAATACCATGTGGATTATCCAACCAGTGTTTCTTTCTTTAAAAAGTAATTTTGAGGCGTGGGTCAATGGAATTCACTGCCATAGTGTTAAATAAGATTCCCAGTTTGACCTCACCGCTACAGAATATTAACTCAGATATAAAACCTTTAACTACTTCCACTAGAATAAACCCTGCTTATCTAAAAGAAAGTGTTTCAGTAGCCTGATTCCTATGGGGTAGACATGGGATTGGCACCACCACTAGAGACAACATGTCAAAATGAAGAAATGTAAATGTATGATAATGGAAATTACAAAGGGAATAAAATGTCACTCATCAATAATAGGTTGAAATTACTTAAATCTTCTTAAATTGAACATGGTTGCTTACCATTCCTAACAGAGTCTTTCCAAGCTAAATGAAATCGCAATAGCTTTTTCTTCAGACCAGATTTCCCTAAACCCCATCCCATAAACAGGAACAGGTTTAGGAATTTCGTTATTCTTCCTTACAAACAGGAGGAATATGCTGTTCATCATTCTTCCTCTGCCTCCAATTCTTCCTGCTTCTTCTGACTTCTAGGATGATTTAAATGTTTCAGGGGATACTTGCTGAAGTCCCCTCTAATCAGACATAAAATAGGAATCTAAAAGATACTATACATAACTTGGTTTGCTTATAAAATTATGTTTAGTATAATAAATGCAAAAGTATTCAGACAGTAGAAATGTACTGAGCTTACTTTTAATTTTTAAAAATTTTTAATGACAGTTTTATGAGCAAACCAAATTATACAAATTTGCCTGGCATGTGCATACAGATCAGCTCTGACTCCAATAAAGTACGACCAGAATAAATCTTACCACAATGCAAAGATTTAAAATACAGATTTAAAACAGCAGAGCTAAAAAACTGGAATGCTAGAGTACTTTGTATATAGATGGGTTATAGATTGAATACTACTACAACTAAAAATAAATACTGGGAAGATAAAAAGGTCTTCACCTGGCACTGAAAGGAGTACAATGGAGGTGCCAGGTGAAGCTCATTCCACAACCAGGGTGCCACAGCAGAAAAGGTCCTCTTTCTGGTAGCCACACAGCTCACTTCCTTTGACAGGGGTTCCTGGAGAAGGACTCCTGAAGATGATCTTATGGTCCAGGCAGGTATATATGGGAGGAGTCAATCCTTCAGATAACCTGACCCCAAACCATTTAGGACTGTAAATATTAATAGCAGCATTTTGAATCAGGCTGAGACATGGACTGGCAGCCAGTGCACCTGGAAAAGTACTGGCATAATATGAGCTTGTTGGATAGTCCCTGTTAACAATCTAACCGTACTGTTTTGGACCAGCTGACATTTCCAGACCGTTTTCAAAGGCAGCCCCATGTATAACGCATTGCAGTAATCCAGACAAGAGGTTATCAGAGCATTGATAAACTAGACTATCTCTGTCCAGATAAGGGCATAGCTGGCATATCAGCCTGAGCTGATAAAAGGTGCTCTGTGTCATCGAGTCCAACTGTGCCTCAAGTGACAGTTCTGGGTCCAAGAGCAACCCAAAAATACAAACCTGAGCGTGTAGGGGGAGTGTAACCCCTCCAGAACAGGTTGAACATCACCTAGCTCGGCAGATGAACTACCCGCTAACTGTATCTCTGCCTTGTCTGGATTAAGTCTCAATTTATTGGTCCTCATCTAGTCCATTATTGTGACCAGACACCAATTCATAACATCCACTGCCTCACCTGGATTTGATGAAAAAGAGAGGTAGAGCTGGGTGTCATCCACTTATTGATGACACATCAGCCCACATCTCCAGATAACATCCCCCAGCGGTTTCATGTAGATGTTGAACAGTGCAGGGGTTAAAACAGAGCCCTATGGAATCCTATAGCATAGCTGCCAAGGCTCAGAGCAATAAACCCCCAGTACCTTCTTCTGAAATCGGCTATCCAACCACTGCAGAATCACTGCAGCGCAGAGCCGCCAACTCCCAACCCAGACAACCTATCCAGAAGGATACCATGGTCGATGGTATCAAAAGTTGCTGAGAGGTTCAAGAGAATCAACAGGGTCGCACTCCCCCTGTCCCTCTCCTGGCAAAAGTTATCCCAAAGGATGACCAAAACAGTTTGCATTCCAAAACCAGGCCTGAATCCTGATTCAGATAGATCTAGATAATCCATATCTAGATAATCCATTTCATTCAAGAGTGCCTAGAGTTGTCCTACAACCACCCACTCAAACACCTTGCCTAGGAAAAGGATGTTAGTTACTGGTCTATAGCTGTTAACATCCGCAGGGTCTAGGTCAGGTTCTTTCAGGAGTGGTCTTTTTTAAAGAGTCCGGACTCCCTCTCTCAAGGAGGAATTTACAACCTCCTGGACCAGATAAAATAGGCCAGATAAAACATTTTCAGTTCAGTCCAAGCAGGAATCATGGGTCTGGTTCCATGTTGCCACTGCTCATTCAACTTCTTGTCCTCCACTGGTTTTCCCATATCTCACGTTTTCAAATTAATATTTTAAACTAGAATACTCAATCATAATAATGAATTCATAAGCAAATTATTTCTTGCAATACAACTTTACAAATTTCTACTGTGCATATTCTCAAGCATCATTATAAAGAAATCATGTGGGGGGGAAATAAATTAAGTACCCAATTCTCTTAACTTAAAAATATGCAACTTTTAAAATTAATTCCAATTTGTTTTGACTGCCCTTACTTCTGTTATCAAATCTGTTTCAATTCAGGAAAGATTTCTTTTCTATTTATTGATATTTATTGGTGCAAACAGAATGCAATGTATTGGATTTGTCACTCACAGAAGCCTGGAACAATTGTCTGACCCAGGCCCTGCCTCCTAGAAGGTAACACACATGTATTAAATGCATTCATTCTGGCTTCCTGCTATATTTCAGACATGATTCAGGATGTTGCTTATGCTTTAAAGTGCCCTAGAATGGCCAGACTCATCTTTTATTGCGATTCTCTGCAATTACAGGTGGGATTACACAAGTACGTCATGCTCTTGTCTGGCACCAATCTTGTCAAATCTCCTCATGGAGACCATCCCCTTCTTATGTGAAATGAATTAGTCTTCATTTAATTCACTGTATTATTGTTCATGGCGGCTAGCATCCTGAGTTTGCTCCCAATGGTGAGAATGTCCTCTGAGCGGAGTTTCGTTCACAGACGCTCCCGCCAATTGAAGGGAATGGGTGGGGCAAAGGCAGAATTACTTAATTCTGAGTAAACATTCTTAGACACAGAAACCTGCCTTTTACTAAATCAGACCATTGGTCCATCTAGCTCAGAACTGCTGACAGTTGAAACAGTTTTATGATCATATGAAGAGGTCTTTTGTCCATACAAATTGCACTTTACTGCGTAAACAAACCAGAAAGTTTCTAATTAACCACAGTTTCCCAGATCACAGACTGAACTGGGAATCTATAGCTACCAGCTTTAGAACAAGTCAGGCTATTAAACGATAGTTTGAAATTTATTTAATAACCTGGCTTGTTTTGAAGCTGATTACCATAATTTCCCTTTTTGTCCAAACCTATGGTTAAAGGCTTCCAGGTTTGTTTGCTTACACCACCAAAGGTGGATCAAAGGAGCTGCATGTACAAGCAAAACAATCCTTCATATATGTTTATCAAGTTAAGAATAATTGTCTGAATACAAGCACTGACTGACAGTGGCTCCCAAGAAGTCTTTCTTGAAAATGCCAAGGATTAAGCCTAGGATTTTTTTGCTTTCAAAACATGTACTCTACCATTGAGCTATAGCCCTTCATCATAAATATTCTCTTTCAGATACAATATATTGCACACTTTAGCATTTATCAATGAAAATTTTATAGCAGGCTATGCTCCAGTTCTTAAAACCTGTAACAATACATGTGCTTGAAAGTAATTTCTTTTAGTTGAAACATCTCAGTACTTGTACTTCTTTTAGTTATTCTATCATAATTAATGCAATCCTTTTAGTCTTCACACACCAGTGGAACCAACCAAGCATAATGCCTAATATATATTACACCCATAATCCACATACTGGGTTTCAAAACCCAGGACTCCTCCAGAACAAATGTTTGCAATTGAAATCTCCATATTTAGTAACATCAGGCTAACAAAAGAAGTGAAACCAAATAATCAATACATTATTTTTTTGACTGAGTCATACCAATCTCATGTCCAAATTTCAATTCAAAATACACCATGAACTAAATGGATTTTAAAAATTAGTTTCTGCTACCAACAAAATAACTGCTGCTAGGCAATGTAAGCTTCAAAATATACACTACAGCTTCAAATTCTCTTTTAAAAGGTTGGTTATAAATAACATTTTCGAATACCAACATCAGTAGTTGAAATAGAGTTGCACTGTCTCCTGGATGAAAATTCTGATTCATTTCCATTTCCTAGATTTAAAAAAAAATCACACTATATTTTATCAATCTAAAATGTAGTGCTTAACACTTTGAAATCATGCTGTTCAACTGTTTTTATACACCTTCTGCTGCAAAGCAACAGAGATATTTTCCATAAGTCTACATGGTGAAGAGTCACTAACTTTTACTGTTTCTCATTGTTTTGTAGAAACTCAATTCTGAAGTGGAAATGCAAGCTGGAATTATAAGCCAACATCTGATCACATTCTACCATTTTTACAGTGCAGAGAATTATTATTTTGGGCTTACACAAATAGAGTTGATGGCTATGAACGTTGAATTGTCATCTGTTCAATTTCACATTTGCGCCAGTTTCCATTATAAAGATCTGGGAACGCTGTCCAACTGAATAATTTTTGACATCAGTTGAAATGATTTAATATGATGATGAAACTACCTTCATGAATGAAAGTGACTATAAACCTCAATGTTTATATGAATTGTCAATGAAATAAGGCTGTAATCTTGAAAGGTAGCTAAGAAATGCATTAAATAATAAAGATGCTTAAGAAAGAGGGGCTAAGTCACTAAGCTCTTTTAGTAATACCTTTTCAATCAATACAGGAATTCAAGCAGATTTTCTTTGTAAAATCTTATGACAGCTTTGTAAACTAGTTTAGCACAATGTGAACACCTAGAATTCTCACAATGTTTAAGAGAACTAGCTTTGGACAGGAGGCTAAAACACCCATCTGCAAGCAACATACCTATGCTGATGGAAAGAGTAGTAGCATCTGCTACTGAGCAAGCACTACAAATACTATGTGTAGATCTGATTCATTTAGAATGTGAAGTGAATGAGAGGAACATTCAGCAGGCTATCCAACAATCAAATAAGGTCATTTAATTCAGAAGATCCAAGGACGGTTTGAGACGACCTACAACGAAAACAATAGGGCGCCCAACCTGATTATTGAACCAACTCTCCGTATTCATGTCTATGGGGGATATGAAGGGCGTCTCATAGCAGTCATTAACCTACCCTATTATGGGGCAGATGCATGCCCCTCCTTAGAGAAGAGGGGCAGCTGATCACGGCACCAGAGGAATGAAAAGCAAAACCTCGTCCTCGTACCCTGGAGCGCACATCCCCGAGATACAATGGAGGAAGCCCGCACCCAGCATCTCTCCCCAACTCCTTTCCCGGAGAATAACCAACCCTTCCCCTCCCCTTCTTCACGCTTCTGCTATTACTGGGCCAGGGATACGAGCTCGCCGCCGCCATCAGCAGACAAAGGCCCCTCCAGAGCCGAGGCGGCACGAGCACAACAAAGGGGCCGAGTCAAGAAGAGAGCGCGAGAGAACCCAGGGCGGTTGCGTGTGTGTGAAGGCAATGTGTGTGTGTGGGGGGGGGGGGGGGGTGTTGTTCCTAGGTTGGGGGAGGGGATTCCTGGCCCGTGAGAAGCTCCCCTCCCGGCGTAGGGGGGCGGGCCACCTGCCTGCTTTGCTTTAAGCCAGTTTCAATGAGCGGCCCAGTTACTAACACCTTCCTTCCTTCCTTCCTTGCTTGCTTCTCCCCAAACTGGGGCTGTGGGGGCAGGGGCTCCCGGGCTTCCTCCCTAAGAGCGACCAGGCCCGTCCTGACCTGGCAGAGCTGCTGACAATACTCGGCGGCAGCTTCCACGGCCGGCTCGCTGCTTTCCCTCAGCGCCGTCTCTAACTCTAGCAGCCGCTCTTTCAAGCTCCGCATATCCAGGAGGCCGCTCTCGCTACCAATGCCGAGACTACCGCTGTCCTGCTCGGCCTCCTCGTCCGCCATCTTCGCACCCAGCTCCGTCGCGTACGCAGCCCCCCTCCTCCCCCTTATTCCTCCGGAACGGCCCGCCTCCCCTCCCGCACGCTCCGTACTGGTCACGTGATTACACAATGCCACGTTCCGGGGAGGGGGTCACATGCGGGATGAGGGAGGAGAGTTCGAAAAAGCAGTTCGTTCGTTCGTTCGCCCCCTCCCCGCTTTCTTTTCGCAGAGGGGCGGGGTAAAGTTTCCTAATATTGTCACGTGCAAGAGCCGGCGCGCGCCGACTGGCACTTACCGCCCTGTGACGTGTCTCCAGGACTTTTGGCGGCAGAAAAGCAACCGTAAAGCTAGAATCCTTTCAGTTTCGCTCGTCGGTTTCCCCTCCCCCCCCTTTTCAGTCGTCAGAGGAACAGAGCAACGGGCTTATTATGCTCGTGGCAGGAATGGGTGTCAAAAGCCTGAACTGACACTCCCCTACGTACTTTCTTTTTTCCTTCAAGCAAAGTTTGACTGATGTAACGTATTTTCCTAAATACATGGCCATCCCTCGTATATCTCACTAATACGTCAGTGTCAGGTGTTTTATCCCAATCTGTCTGATCTGAGCAATCAATGTATATTCGAAAACAAGGAAGAAAGTAAAACAACGATCCATGAAATCAAAATGGGATCCTCATGAATTCGTATGATTTTTAAAGAAGACACCCACAAAACCATCCAATCACAGAGCACATTTGCCTCCACGGACTGAACCCTAGGGGAAAAAAATCACGGTTCTGCCACAGGTGTGGCTACGGGGCAAAAACATGGATAACAGGGAGGGATACTCTTGATTGCATATGATTTTTACAGAGCAATAACCCCAAACCACAATCCAATCACAAAGCCCATCTGCCACTATGGACTGAACCATAAAAATCATGGGTCTGCCGCTTGTGGGCACCGCCACATTGCAAAATTCTGTAGAAGAGGCAGGGATCGTCAGAGATCCTCCTGATTTTTCAAGGAAAATATCCCAAACCACAATATAATCACAGAGCCCATTTGCCTCCACAAACTGGATCAGAATAATCATAGTTCTACCACTGGAGGGTGCAACCACGGTGCAAAAACATGGATCTGAAGCAGGGATCCTCATGACTTTTACATGGAAAATACTTCACCTAAATACCCCTTTAAAATACCCTGTTACATTCAACTAAAGCAGGACTGTTTCCTACAGTCCAACTGGTACTTTCGCTGGGGGGTGAGGGGTAGCACTGCTGCCCTAAGTGTAAAGTGGTAAGGAAAAGAACATACACCACCTGGTGGGGGGGAGCAGAAAAACGTGCCCAGCATGCATGGAGCTCCTTTACATATGGAGCAGAGTGGTGCATATGCCCTTCTGGGACTGTTAGGAATAGTTAAGAGACAAAAGGGATGGTAAGAACAATTGTGTTTTCCTCTCCGTTAGCCACCCACACTGTAGGTGCGGACTGGGTGCTGGCTCACACTGACTCAGAAGGACCCTTGAAGATCAGGGGTCTGGATTCTTTTTTAAAAAAGTATAAGAGGAGTTGAATTAAGCAAATTGGAAGTGCTTTAATACAAATTATTGAATTTTTCTTAACATACTTTAAGCACTTTTTTTTTAAATCACTAATTTCAAATTATATTTATTTCTATGCTACACTATTAAGCTATGTTATTAATTATCCTTTCATTACACATTATAATGTATGGATCTCTACTTACTCCCATATTTTTCTACAAATCCTCATCATACTCCAATCACCTTCCTATCCTTCCTCCTTATTATGATTTTCTCCACTTCCAACTTCTCGTTTCCTTCCACTCCAACTTATTACAGTGCAGTCTACTTCCATTGGCCAGCTCCTTGAATTAACTATGAGTATGGCCCAAAACACACGGAATTCCATTGGCCTACCTAGACCTTGGGCGGGAGGAGTATTTTACCAAAAGGTTGTTGTTTTCTATTGTTAACTTGGAATAACACCAGTATATATACCTCAGGTGTGTGGGTGAGGTTGCTATTCAGACAGTCCTAAATTGGTGTCCCAGGTTTTCTGGGTGGGGGCTTGAGCTTGAGATCTATAAAGGAAGAACAAACAACCCCTAGGCACAGAACCTGGCCCTGGGTGCTAACCCAAGGGTTACATAAGGGATTGCCTCCCACCTCCTTCCAACTCCACTTGCTTGACCCTGAGGCAGACACTGGGATCTGTCAACTCTGATGTCCCCTCCCACTCAGACAGAGGCTGAGTTCTCAGGAGGAGGGTAGGAAATGGTCTCTGAGCCGTCTGTATTCTCTGTGCTAAGCTCATGGGAATATTTATTTATTAATATTATTTACAATATTTATATACTGCTCCATATCTAAAATAGATTCCGGACCAGTGCACATAGGAATAAAACAGTCAAAAGAAAGATTAAAAACAGCAAATTAAAATTGTTCAATTTTAAACAAAGGACCAATAAAAACAGTGGCTGGTCAGTTGAGGAATGCTTTCTGGAAAAGAGTTGTTTTCAGGAGGTGCTGGAAACAGCATAGTGTTGGCGCTTGCCTGACCTCCAGGGGTGGGGAGTTCCAAAGAGGCTGCAGATAGGGACTTATATAGGCTGACCAGTTCTCTACAACTGTAACTTTAACAGTTGTAGAGAAAAGGGAATTTCAGCCAGTGTTATTTGTATGCTATTAGTTCCTGGTGAAATTCCCTCTTCATCACAACAGTTAAAGTTGCAGGGGCCCTGCCTTCTTTTGTATATGGTCACTCTAGTATAGTGCCTGCAACTCTCCCTCTGGATCGAGGCGGGGAACAACATCAAATATAAAATACATAAAATTATTAAAAGCACATAAAACTAATACATTATTAAAATACCAATAAAACTCTTAAAATTCAACTGGGTAGTCCTGCCGGAAGAGATCGGTCTTTATTGCTTCCGTAAAGTCAAAGAGACTATTGAGTTGATGAAGCTCCTCCGGCAGGCCATTCCACAGTCTTGGAGCGGCAGAAGAGAAGGTCCTCTGGGTAACGGTTGTCAGCCTAGTTTTGGCTGACTGTAGAATTTTTTTCCCCAGAGGACCTGAGTGTGTGGGGCGGATTGTATGGGAGAAGGCGATCCCGCAGGAAACCTGAACCCAAACCATGCAGGGATTTAAAGGTGATGACCAACACTTTGTACTTCGCCCGGAAAGTAATTGTCAGCCAGTGAAGTGATTTGAAAGCTGTTATGATATGGTCACAAGGGATGTACATGGACCCCCAGATCGGATCGGGACCCGGATCGGGACCTCCGATGTTGTCCTGGATTGGTTTGGACAAAATCGGAGGTGCCTTGGATTGAATCGGACCCGATCCTGATCTGAAAATCGGACGTCCAATTTTTAGATCTGCCTCCATTTTTGGTGTTTTCGCCATAGGCTTGCATTGGGGGAAAGAAAGCTTTTCCCCAATGCAAGCCTATATGAAAAACATGGCGGTGGATGGGTGAGTGGGGGCCTAGCTCCCCCCTCCCTGTCCCCCTCCTTGCGCTCCTTACCTGCCGGGGCCATCCTCTTCCCTCCGCTGCTCTGATCTACTGAGAAACAGGCTTTGCGGTCTGCCTTTCAGTAGCGCGCCGGGTGATGGCAACATCACCTGGCGCGCTACTGAGAGGCAGGCTGCAAAGCCTGTTTCTCAGTAGAAGGGGGCAGCGGACATCCCCGGCAGGTAAGGAGCATGAGGGGGAGGAGGAGGTCCGTTCCTCCGATCTTATCCAAACCGGATCGAGTCCTTTCGGACATGTTTGGATCAGATTGTACGATCCAGAAGCTGGGATCGGAATCAGAGAATTTTATCCGATTTCGGTCGTATCGGCTCTGGATTATGGATCGGACCCAATCCGATGCACATTCCTAATGGTCACCCCTAGGTGTACTGGTGACCAACCTGGCTGCCATATTTTAAACTAGTTGAAGTTTCCAGACTAGGCACAGAGGTAGCTCTATGTTCAGTGCATTTCAGAAGCCCCGAACTTACCAGCGCGTGCACTACTATTTTTAGGTCTTCCTAAAGCTGAAACTGATAGTAGGCACTCCTGGCTGTCGCATCTATCTGAGCTGTCATTTGGAGCGACAGATCCAGGAGCACCCCCAAGCTGCGACCACAGCCTTTCAGGGGGAGTGTAACCCCATCCAGAACTGGTTGACACACCTCCAAACCCAGGTTGAGGCCTTTGACAGTAAGCACCTCCGTCTTGTCTGGATTCAGCTTCAGTTTGTTTTTCCTCATCCAGCCCATTACCGCCTCCAAGCATTCATTCAGAGGAGACACACTATCCTTAGCTGATGCTGTTGTCAAAGGCATAGAGAATTATATTTGGGTGTTATCAGCGTACTGATGGCACCCCACCCCATGCCTCCGGATGATCTCTCCCAGCGGTTTCATGTAGATGTTAAACCTCATTGGGAATAGGATGGCGCCTTGTGGTACGCCATACAACAGCTCCTTCTTTGAGGAGAAACTATCCCCAAACATCACCATCTGGAACCTGCCTGAGAGGTAGGACCGAAACCACTGAAGCACAGTGCCCCCGATTCCCAATCCTCCCAGGCATTCCAGAAGGATACCATGGTCGATGGTATCGAAAGCTGCTGAGAGATCCAGAAGTACCAGCAGGGACACACTCCTCCTGTCAATACTCAAGCGTAGATCATCCACATAGTGGTCTCAACTCTGTATCCTGCCCTGAAGCCAGTTTAAAATGGGTCTAGAAAATCTGTATCATCCAAAACTGCTTGGAGTTGGAAGGCAACTGCCCTCAACTGCCTTCGAGGACAGACCATCTTAATAGGTCCACCACCCCTGCAGGGGCGGGTGGTAGCCGTGATACTAACCCTGACCAGAAAATGGTCTGTCCATGACAATGCAGAGGTATTTGTCACCTCTGCCCACAGATTCGTCTGTTCGGAACTGAAAACAGCATTGAGGGTGTGACCTGTTGAATGTGTAGGTCCAGAGACCAATTGGGATAGGCCCATGTTTCTCATGGTTGCCATGAACTCCCAAGTTCATGCACTTGACAAACCGGCTGCACCTGACAAACCGGCCTCGAATGGGATGTTGAAGTCACCCAGGACCAAAAGCCTGGGCGACTCCAACACCAGCTCTGAGACCAGTTCCGTGAGCTCGGCCAGGGAGTCTGATAGGCAGCGGGGTGGCTGGTACGCTAACAGAATCCCTAGTCTATCCCTGGTCTTCAGACTCAGGTACACACACTCAATGTGATTCAATCACGGACAGGAAGTCTGGTCAGGTTAAGGTTATATTTGTAGACCACAGCTACTCCACCCCACCCCTCCGCCCACTTTCACTCACCTGCTCACTAACACAGTACCCAGCTGGGAGAGCCTGGGCCCATGTCGGGCCACTGTCATCTCCCAGCCAGGTCTCTGTGAAACATGCCAAGTCGGTCTCCTCATCTGTAAGGAGGTCATAGATGATTATCTGGATCTATTTCAGTTGGGTTTCAGGCCTGGTTTTGGCACGGAAACAGCCTTGGTCGTCCTGTATGATGATCCATGTCGGGAGAAAGACAGGGGGAGTGTGACTCTGTTGATTCTCCTTGATCTCTCAGCTGCTTTCATTACTGTTGACCATGGTATCTTTCTGGCACGACTGGCTGAGATGGGAGTGGGAGGAACTGCATTGCAGTCATTCCGCTTATACTTGACAGGTTGGCTCCAGAAGGTGGTGCTTGGGGGACATTGCTCGGCCCTGTGGATTCTCCAGTATGGTGTTCCACAGGGGTCAGTCTTGCCCCCATGCTGTTCAACATTTACATGAAACCGTTGGGTGTGGTCATCCGGAGTTTTGGAGTGCGTTGTCATCAGTACGCTGATGACACGCCACTCTACTTCTCCTTTTCATCTTCATCAGGTGAGGCTGTGGATGTGCTGAACCAGTGCCTGGCTGCGACAATGGACTGGATGAGAGCTAATAAACTGAACCTCAATCCAGACAAGACTGAGATGCTGTTAATGGGGGGTTCCTCTGACCGGATGGAGGGTGTTCACCCTGTTCTGGATGGGGTTGCACTCCCCTTGAAGGAGCAGGTTCGTAGCTTGGGGGTTCTCCTAGAACCATCTCTGTCACTTGAGGGTTCTTCTAGAACCATCTCTGTCACTTGAGGCTCAGGTGGCCTCGGTGGCACGGAGTGTCTTCTACCAACTTCGACTTGTGGCCCAGCTACGCCCCTATCTGGACAGGGATAACCTGGCTTCAGTTGTCTATGCTCTGGTAACCTGCAATGCGCTCTACGTGGGGCTGCCTTTGAAGACGGTTCGGAAGCTGCAGCTTGTGCAAAATGCAGTGGCCAGATTGGTAACAGGGACCAGAAGGTTCGAACATATAAGATTGGTTCTGGCTCACTTGCATTGGCTGCCTGTATGTTTCCGAGCCCAATTCAAGGTGCTGGTTTTAACCTATAAAGCCTTACATGGTTTGGGACCACAATACCTGATGGAACGCCTTTCCCAACATGAACCTACCCGCACACTACGCTCAACATCAAAGGTCCTCCTCTGGGTGCCTACTCCGAGGGAAGCTCAGAGGACGGCAATAAGGGAGAGGGCCTTCTCTGTGGTGGCCCCCCAATTATGGAATGATCTCCCCAATGAGGCCTGCCTGGCGCCAACACTGTTATCTTTTCGGCACCAGGTCAAAACTTTTCTTTTCTCCCAGGCATTTTAACAGCTTAAGTTGAGGTTTTAACTGACTTTGTGGCCAGGCTTAAAAGTTTAAAATGTTTTAAATATCAACTGTTTTATGTTTTTATGGTTTTAAATTTTGTATATTGACTTTTTAATGTTCAATCTTTTAATTTTTGTAAACCACAGTATATAAATGTAATAAATAATAATAATAATAATAATAATAATAGTTTCATTTTTAATCGACCTGGCATTGCATAAGAGCAAGGAGAGGTTCTGTGGGTGAACTGGTTCGTTCTCCAAGATCCCCGGGGTAGCAGAGCGACCGGAAGGTAAGATGGATGTTAAATATCTATCTCTTCTTCCCCTGTAATGGTACTTCGCCCTGCCATCGCCATATCTCCCCCTGCCCTGCACAACACATATTGCCACTTCCTTACACATTACAACTCAGCTGGGCTCTCGGCTGCCTTGAGCATCTCAGGGGGGTGGGCTGGGGGGTAGGGGAGGCACGGTGATGCCTCAGCAAATGTCTTTTGTCTTTCTCCTCCTCCTCACCCTCCCCTGCCAGTGTTAACCTCTCTCCAAAGGTGCTGCCGCCACTCAGCTGGGCTCCCGGACGCCTTGAGCGTCTCAGAGGGGTGGGGTGGGGTGGTACATTTTAATAGTGTTGTCCAATGATTGACTGTTCTCAATGCCCGGTGTTCTCTTCTCCAAGGGCTTCTCTACATTAAAGCAAAAATCCTGCACCCTTACTAGGGTTTCGTCTTCCAGAGTCTTTGTGGGATTACACATACTTCCACCTTTTTTCCCTTTTCCCTTTGTGGGCAAGTTCCACATGTTTCATTTACACAGCTAGTAGATGGTGCTGCAATATTCTGCTCTTCTGGAAGTACACCAACTCTTTGATGGTGGTTTATATTTATTACTGCATTTTCTGCGATTTATAAAATATCGGAATAAAGCTGAAAATGACAGAAGAGGCACCGGAGGTTGACAACGTTGTGAAAAGGACCCACAAACGTCTGTGAATGAACAATCATGAGCACACGATAAATGCCTCATGTAGAAACAACCCAAAGACTCCTTGGTGGTCAGAGTGTGCATAACTCACCTTTTCTTGTGTGAGTCTCTCCCTATCACAAAGTCTGGCATACTTCCCTCCTCTTAGTCCCATCGTGAGGGCCAAAATAGACATTACTTTAAATCCTTATCTAGCAGCTGTGCCTTTTTTCATGCTTACTCTAGAATAGGTGCCAGGAGCCCAATCTGGATGATTGGAACACTAGCATTAAGATGGGGGGGGGGCTTTTATGGTACGGAACAGGCTCCCTGCATTTATCGAGAGTAAAAATGGGGGGAGAGACACAGTTGCTACATACATATTTAAAGTAATGTCTGTTCTGGCCCTCGGTGTATCACAAATGAGGTTTTGTGAGGTTTTGTTCCCTATTGTTGTGGAACAGGGCTATTAGGGACACCATACTCACCTTTCTGCTGCTGTTCGTTGCCTTGTCACCAATCTCTCAAATGTTCTTGCTCTGGCCTTTGCCTCTCTGAGTGTGCTATTCTTTGACACGTCTCCTTAGGGCTTCACTACACATTATGCACAAACACATGTAGCAAAAGTCAGGACGGCAGCTTTTTCTCCTTATCTGCATGGATTCTGTATATACCAGCCTGAATATTCATGGTGGCATCTGGCGCAGAAAATCTCAGTGTAGTTTGTGGAATCCATATAATAAACACTATTTTTTATGCCCCTTCATGGAATCATGTCTAGACGGAAGTGTTTCATAGTTAGTTCATCATAGTTGTTATAATATCTCTAAACAGACACACATCCATTTTTTCATGAACCCTCTGAAGTAGCTCATCTTTCCTCCCATTTTACAAGTATGGAAAGTGGAGCTGAAGCTGAGATTTGATTCCTCTTGAGAGCTGGAACCAGAGCTGGGATTGCAGCACTCTGCTTCTTGGGCCACAGCTTTCCATGGCCTATTATAATTACCATAAATACTTGCTGGTAAACTGTCAGTAGAAGTAGACTCTGTATTGCAATATTATTTTTTACTCCAGATGTCTTTTATTTGTCTTTTCTTGAACAGATTATCTTTCACCAGGAAAAACATAAAAATACGCAGGGAGCATAAAAATGGCTTCTGTTCTGGTATTTTTTTTACAGCAGCATTATTTGTTCACAGCAATATTCTCTTGTATTTTCCACTTCATTAATATTACAGCCTGGACACCTTGAGAGGGAGGTGAAATCTCCTGCTATTTTAGCATTGATTGCAAACTACTGGTATAGTGCCTGTTACAAGAATATTAATTTGAATGGGGTATAATATACATGGAACAGGGAAAAACAAAGTCACTAGGAGTGCAGATGGAAAGCTAGATATATAATAACATTTTTGATTCATAAATGGATTTCTGGAATAAAATGAAGATGCTTCTAAAATAAAATTCTTAATTTTTTTTTAAGCTAAGAGAATAACACATGTTAAAAATCTAACCAGTAGGTTCTCTTCACTTCAAATTAAGTGCTTTGAAGTACACTTGATTTCTAAGGCAAAAAATTAAGCTTGTGTTAACTCTTTCCTTTACAAAAAAAAGCTTTAGTTTGCACAAGAACATCATTTAGCCAGGATGCTGTAACTCCTGAATGGACACCTTGATAGAAAACCAACCAGCAGGTGCCTATTTTCACTTGGATGCTTTATTGCAGGATCTACACTACTGCTTTATAATGGTAGGCAGGAGCTACACTACTGTGTTTTATTGAAGTGCGCTGACAACTGTTGGGGCCCAGGACATATTACATATATCGTTTTCAAACTGCTTTCATAGTGTTATATCCTGCTTGGTGTAGATCTGGCCTTAGTGTGCAAATACACAGGGTTTTTTAATAGCAGACTGACAATTTGTAATAGTTTAAATAGGGATTTTCCTTTGAGATAGGAAGAATATAGCCACAGTCTCTTGGTTTGTTTATTTATTAAATTCATATCCTGCTTTTCTGCCAAAAATGCTACTCAAGGGGGCAACAATACTATTTTAAAAACAACATTATAAGTGCCATTAAAACATAAATGTAGATTAAAAACACATGTAAACACATCAATACAAAGAAATAACACCTAACCAATTACATTAAGAGATTAGAAGTGAACTCACCATATCCTCTTCTCTTATTCGGTGCAAATGTCCCCTCCTTAACCATGGTTTCCAGTTACATGTGCATTGTCATTAATCTGGTTAACGACAACCAGGATTCATGTTATAACCAGGGAATGAAATCAGGGTTTAAGGCTGGAAATCAAAGACAAGGAGAAATCACACTGGATAAGATGGGGTGGAGGAAGGGAGCACGCAAATATACAGGCCAAACCCGATTTCTTAACCACAGTTAGGAGTTTGGGAGCACTACTTTTCTTTGGTCCATTGCGTTATGCAGCCTACATATTGAGGGGTTCTTGTCCATGCAATGTAAATGCAAGACCCTCCACTGCCCAAGGCAGTAAGCTTATAGACACCAGTTGCTGTGAAACACAGAGGGTAGCATGCTGTTGCACTTGTATTTTGTTTGTGGGTTCCTGGTCAATAGTTGGTTGGCCACTGTGTGAACAGAGTGCTGGATTAGATGGACCCTTGGTCTGATCCAGCAGGGCTCTTCTTGTGTTCTTAATTGTGGGTCATTCCACACACACAAAAAGCAGGTTAGTGTAAATGAACATGGAAAGAAAATGTTGCAGTATGAGCAGAAATACTGTGAACATAAATGGGTTGGTGTGAAATAGTATTGTCTTTAATAATTAGATCATAGGAACTGAAATAAAAAATCTCTTATTTCATTTAAAAAAGCTGTAGGAAATCTAATCAAGGTACTGGAGTCTTTGTTGTTGGATTTTTAATGGCTGCAATTACAGAAAATGGCAGTAAACTGTAGATGACAATGCAAGAGAAAACTTCATGGTAAACATCACTGATCCATGTGCCCACCACCTGACCTTTCTTTAATATTACAATGCAAAAAGGGATCAGTGTAAGAGGCAAGGAAGAGATAGCATCAGTATGATGGAACAGTAATTACATCAAGCCATAGCTAGCCAATGAGCAGAAATTACAGTTGATCCGTTGGCTTAAATCTCGGCGGAAGATAGACTAATTTAGCTGGTATAAAAGAAAAGTGCATGGTTTATTCTTTACCAGCATTGACAGACAAGCTACAGCTCAGTTTCAAAATCCTCTTTCAGACCCCTAATCAACTGGCCTCACTTGGAAAAAGGAAGGGTAATATTATTTGTTAAAATTGTATAGATCTTTGATGATTTGAAACCTCATATAATCTGTTTTCTTTAAAGCTGAACCTGTGTAAAAGAAATGCTGCTATTCTCTTGCTAGACTTAAGATGCATAGGGAATCACTGCTGAAGACACCTTTGTGTCAGCCAACCAAACTTTCTCCTACCCCCACCCTTCCCATGTCAATAATTTTAATACTTTTTGCATGTATTGTTTCTCCACCTCTAAAATGAAAGTATGGTTTAGATTTTTTAAAAATAAACTGATAATTCTTGCTTTTTAATCCCACATTTTGTATTTTTGTGCACTGTTGCAGGGCTGTAACATGTTACTGTTTTGGGTGGTGGTGGGTTCCTAGAAGGATAGGTGGGAAACATGTGGGACCACATGCCTTTACCCATTGGGATCCCCATGTGCAGCTTATTCTACATGACCCTGAATAAAGTGATTGGTGTGCAGTCTTTGGCTCCCATTGGCATGGATCCAAAGAGTCCCTTATGCAAACAGATGGCACCTCTGCTCACAAAGCAGGGGGCTCTGATTTTTGCTATTTCTCCTTTCCGAACTGTAGCCCCGGTCCTGCATCGCCTGCAATTCTGCTGGGTTATCAGGCTCTTTTTGGGAGGTGGAAAATACTGCAGTTTGGAGGGAATAGAAAAGCCCTGTTGCATGTGCTGAGCTCCATCTACTGTTCTTTGGACACAAGCCATGGTTTTCTGGATCAGGATTCAGGACTAATGTGTTTGGGCTCAGGAAAAGCAATTTTTGATGTCTAATGGCTAATAACCCCCATGTCCATTGATACTTAGGAATGCTTCACACATTTCATTTTAGGTGTACACCTAAATATGTAAAATGTGAATGCAACAAACATATGTATCAAACAGGTACACCTGTCAAGGATTGGTCAGAGATTGATTGCAACTACAAGTCAAATCAACCTTTGATGGCAAATCCAGATTTGCTTCCATATACTGTGAAATGCTCCTATTGAAAACTTAACATTTTTGTAAGAAAACTATATATCTCTATCATCTATCTATCATCTATCTATCATCTATCTATCATCTATCTATCATCTATCTATCATCTATCTATCTATCTATCATCTCTCTCTCTCTCTCTCTCTCTCTCTCTCTCTATCCATGTTCTTACCAAAAATACAATTATTTTAAAGAAATAGAATTGTACTTGGATTGTTTCTGAAAGGACTTACAGTACAATCCTATACATGTCTTTTCAGAATTAAATCTAATTGAGTTCAGTGGGGCTTACACCTGCATAGGGTTGCAGCCTAAATTAGTTAATTTACATGTTTCTATTAGGTCGTAATACAACTTGTGGGAAAAAAGCAAGGCCGTGCAGAGCTGGTAATGTGCCCAGGCCAGATGGGAAGTGTGTGTCCCCCCACATTTCAAACTGCTCATTAAGTATTTTTTAATGTTTTTTAATGCTCACCAACATGTCCGTTTTACATAACACTTTCATATTAAACCTGTTCTACAACACCTCAGTGATGAATCAGAAATTAACTTTTATTTTTAGTTGCTGTACAAATAGAAGCAACAACAATAGAACAGTCCTTCACCATTATCAAACATTATCATCATCATCACCCTCACGGTATCATCATCATTACCTAACCCTCCACTCCAGAGATTCTATGCCATGGAGAAGATTGAGGAAAGAGACGCAGTAAGGACAACCATCACAACTTAGGCACATATATCCCCGTCCTGCATGCGGCATAGCCCTCTGGAGCTTGTAGTCTGACCGTGGTATTCACGTCGGACGGCTTCTGTGCTGTTTCCGCAAGGCAGGCTCCTCGACTCGCGATGGGCCGCTTATGCTACAGAAGCAGTACCGTAAGCTAGGGGGGACCTCCTTGTCGGAGTGCCCCCTCAAAATCGTGGGCCCCGGACCAACTGCCCCTACTGCCCCCCCCCGGTACGGCCCTGGAAAAAGTAGAGGAAAGGCAAAGAAAGCCTCTCCTTTTAATGCTGATTTTTAAAAAACAAATGACACATACCAATGAATGATACTGGGTATGTTTTGTTTGTTTGTTTACATTAAAATGTTTATACCACTTTCCCCCTCCTTCCAGAGACATTTAAAACAGCTAACAAATACCCAACAAATAGTCAAAATTAAAATAATAATAATCAACATAATTAAACCCACAAACTACATAACACTATAAAAACCTACAAAGCACCAGGAAAAACACACACAGAAAGCCAGTCAATTAAAAATACATAATGACTTAGAGACAGAATTAACAATTTGCTAAATGAGAAAAGTCTTCAAGCGCCAGCAGAACAGCCCTAAAGAAGATAATCTAAGTTCTTGGGACAGGGAATTCTATATATGGGGCATTGTAAATGCTTGTTTATCCAGTTCACAAGGTATTCCTGATAAGACATGAAACACATATTAGTTTCTTTTTATAGTCATAGACATAGCGCAGGGTATCCAGTGTACAGAGATGTGCCTTCTAATTTCTGTAATATGTAAATTGGCCCTTACTGACATCAGTTGCATGCCAGATTTTATTTTGTTTTATTCAATTTTTATAATTAATTTTCCAAATACAAACAAGCAAACAAAAACAAAAAAGGAAGAAAACAAAATAAAAAGAAAACAAAAGAATTACATCAAGTAAGTTTAGTTGTTGACAGAAGGTAGTACATTTAACATATTTTCCCCTTCGCTTTACAAGTAAATGTATGAGTGGAATCCAGTGGCTGCATTGACGCTTTATAGTTCTTCATAATACCAAATTATGTTTCATTTCTTGTATATAATTTGAAGAAAGGGTTTGATAGATATTGCTGCATGTGATTCGATTTGTATATGAGTTCCATACTAAGTTTAAAGATTTCAGTTTAGTCTTCTTGGTTTTTTAAAATTATTATTAAACTGTCTGGCTGATCTAGGCAAAAGTAGGGAGTAAGAGAAAGCCACTTTTAAGTGCATCTCTGAAGACAGTGGCTTAACACTATTCTCACACAAGGGCCCCCTCCACAAGAATGCGCCTTTGCGCCTGGTTCCGCGATTATGCGCATTATCGCGGAGGCGCATTTACTCACAATCCCTCTGCACGGGAGGCGGCGAGAAGCGGCGAAGCGCATTAAAAGATGCCCAAAAAGCGCTTTCCAGGTAGTTAATGCGCATAATCGCTTGTTCACACAGCGAAAATGCGCTTTAACGGCCGGAGCAAAATAAAAGTCGCTATTTAACGCGCGTTCGAAAATGCGCATTATCGGGGAGATAACGCGCCTGTACGCCCGTTTTGCGCTCCGCTCGTGTGTAGGTAAAATTTATAATGAGCCTTCAAGGCTCATTAAACGCCCCGTGTGGAGGAGGCCAAGGTGGATAGCCGATACACAATTAATAGCATCCATTAGGCTAGGCAGGTAGGCAGAAAGCTATACTGCTAGTCACAGCAATCCATAGTGTCCAATGGGAATAAAAATATTGTATATATCCGAAACAAGAAGCTGGTTTGTTTTGCATAGGTTTATGGAACCCTTTACACACACACACACACACACATTTTGGCCAAAGTGACATTACTACTATTATACGTCTCGCCTCTGTACCCACCTCAGGAGGTGATGGACTCTCCTTTGCTGGAGGCTATTCAAGCAGAGGCAGCTACAGCATCTGTCAGGGATGCTGTAGCTGCATCCTGCAATTGCAGATCTTGGGCAATATCCAATGCTAGCAGTCTGCCAGCTCTAAGCACATTGTGCTAGCAGGAATGAAAATAGTGTTTCCACTAGCACAGCAGCAGTATTGGATACTGCCTCTTGCATTGAAACAGGGGACTGGACTAGATGACTTCTAATAGCATACTCCTAGGCATGTCTGCGCAGAAGTATGATCCATTCAGTTCAATGAGCCCTACTCTCAAGTAAGTATGTGTGGAATTTCAGCCTATGGTCACCTCGAACTCTGTATTTCTACCTTAAAACAGCACTGCAATTTTAAAATGGTGTCCCCAGTTCTAGCCAATACCATATTCCGAAACCAGAATTCAAATATATCAGATTAAAGCAGTGATCCTAAGCTGCTTCCACTGAAATCAGCTGGACAATTCCACATAAACCTGTTTAGGATTGGAGAAGGAAATCCTTTGTTTTACTTTCTTTTGCAGGAGGGTCATGGATTACTATGGAAAATATGCAGCTGTCGCTTTTGCCATGTTGTCTATATCTCTGAATATTCTTCATTCATTGCCAGATGGAGAGTTTATCATGCAGGGTGAGATTCCTTATGTTAATATCTGAAATAAAAGAGAACACAGGGTGGTTTGAATATTGCTTGCCATTAGTGTTATTGCTGGTTCTTGTTATTGATTGATTTTATTCTTGGCGTGTTTTATTTTATTTGAATGTATTATTGTGATTGGATTTTTGTATATTATATAATTGGATATACATTGGATTATTGTATATTATGAATTTATATATTGAAAGCTGCCTTGAGGGGATTTGACCCTAGAAGGCTGCCAATAAATATTTTAAATTAATTAATTAAAAAACAGGATTAATAAAACGTATCAGTGAAATCTCTACTACCTGTGTACTATGATAATAAAGTAGACTCATCAGGTAACATTTCCTGGCATTGTAAATTGTGAAATCAAAGGTAAAGAAAAGTGTATAGGTAGTATCATCTTTTTTCCCCTTTAACCAAAATGGCAAAAATATCTTTTTTGGAAAGTTGTTTGTATGTGATTCTTTCAGGTAAACTCTGTTTGCGAGCTTTCTAGACTACATTACTGCATTAAAAAATTAACTTGTCACCAAGATCGGCTTCTGTACCAGAGGACTAGAAATCAGTCATCCATATCAGAGGACTGCCAATAACACCCATGTTCCAAAAGGGTTCCAGAAAGTTACAGCCATTTAGCTTAATGTCTGTTCCAGATAAATGAGTGGAAAGCATTATTAAAGTTAAAATGATTAAGCTCACAAGGTATAAGTGGAGCCTAGAATAGGACTAATATATACATATATTTTGTGCGTGTGTGTGTCTCTCTCTCACACAGGTTGTCCTGAATGTAAACTGAGCCTGAACACACACATGACAAGACTGTTCAATGGACGGCCCGTTTACCAATGTGTAGGATGTTGCTTCTCAAGGGCTTATCCTACTCCCATGAGATCAAAGAAGACAATGCCAGTCCCAAAGAACATTACCTCAGAAGCAACATGCTGTGTAGCAAGATCGTTCAAAGAGGTAATACTGAGGATAAGCAATCCAGTGACCTCCAGATAGTTTGTTCTACAACTCCCATAGTCCCTGATCATTGCCTGTGCTGTATAGGAATGATGGGAGTTGTAGTCCTGGGAAGGGCAGCATGCTTTTGGTTTGCCATAGCTGTTTCCTGTAGTTTGTTGTCAGTATTAGTGGTATTTCTGTGTTATTTTACTTTTATGTTATCGTAGGAAAAAGCAGTGGGGGGGGGATTACATCTGACATTGGATGGAACCACAGCCCAAAGTTAATGGACCCACACCTCTCTTTCTGCAACTCCCTTTTCTCTCGCTCGCTCTTTCTGCCACCCCTGTCCGTCACTCTCTCTCTCCACTACATTTTCTCTTTTCTCCCTTCCTAACCCTGAGTCAGATTTATGCTAGTAAAACATTCTACTCTGCTTAGGTGGTGAGTGGGCAGGGATACTTTTGAAAGTGCAGATCTAGCTGGTTCCAGCCTTTCAGAGTGCGCTACCTTCCCTGCTCAGGCCAGGAAGGGGCCATTGTGTCCCCGCCTGGACAGCGACACCTTTAGAAAGTGCAGAGTGAGATGGTCTTTGTATGCACGGAACTAATTACATGTTGGGGTCCTCCTGTCCTTAGGTTTCAATCTATTTACGTCTCCAGTAATTGTACAACATTGGTTCTATAATAATTCATTTGAAAATAACTGTAGAGTTGGTATAGGTAATCATTTCCAGAGTTGCCCAGTCTACATTCACAATAGCGAAGGGAAGTTTTACTTTAAGTGAGAAATCAAAGCCTTGAGGTCATATTTACTTGAAAACTGCTTTTCCCCCCAATGCGCTTAAATATAATTTTATTGTTTGTTTTTATTTTTCCAAGGCTCCCATTCCGTATTATGAAAACACAAAAATAGAGAACCACACAGATTGTCACTGCAGTACCTGCTATTATCATAAATCTTAAATCCTCTACGACTGGACCACAGATGGCAGAGAATGAGATTTTATTTTGTTTGGTTTTGTAACAATATTGTGTAAAATCTTAACTTTTCTGATAGAAAAAAAAAACCTTTTGCGTTAGAATCCTATGAACTACCCTGCTCTTTATAACCTCTTTACTTCACCACACATTGGGATAAGCAGATAAATATTCATTGACATTTCATATAGGAATCAAATATAGACTTATGCATGATAACCAAAGCCTTGGCCAGATCTACACCAAGCAGGATATGGCACTTTGAAAACGGTTTGAAAGCTGTATGTGGAGTGTGTCGTGGGCCCCAGCAGTTGTCACTACTGATATAAAATGTTTTAAAGCGATAGTGTAGATTCTGCCCTTGTTTATTTTGTATGTAAGGTATGAATTAATATATAAATATCTTCTCTGAGAAAAAGGAGAGCATAATAGTTGGAAATAATTTTTCATCCCAAGGTTATTTCCAGGCTAACTGAACTGTGGAGGAATATGTTGCATGTTTTCAACCACCACCACCACCAAACAAACTATTATATTTGTTAGAATTTGTGAATTCTGTTTTTCCTCTTTTTGAGAATCAAATGACACAATTTCATTAGTAGGAAAAATAATGATTCTCATTCTAAGAAAAAAAAAGAAGGAAATTTACTTCAATTAAAAGGAAATTTTCTTCAATATTTTTCAAGTTTCTCTTGGTTTTAGAACCAATTTGTATTAGTGTTTGGGCTTAGGTAGTGATGTTATAAAAGCATCTTTTTCTTCCTTTAACAGAAACCCAAGCCTTGCACCTGATGAAGCAGGAGTTTGTTATGAAAGCTCATGCCACAAATTCCCTGCCCAGCAAATGCCCATGGTTACACTCCCATATATCAATACATTTCACTTACTAAAGGCATTGGCCCTGAAAATGACTGAATTGTGTTAAGCACTTAGGATTCCTTGGACATTGGGGGGGTGGGGTCAGTGCCTCAGAGCTTTATGTTTGATACCCTTTTGCCAGGATGCTACAGCACTCTGTTTTTGGTTGACTCTTTCTGAGAGCTGATCATATGGGCATATCAGATCTGTTTAAGAAATCCCCTTGTGTATTTTCCTTGTCACATATTACATCTCTCTGCATGGAACATCTCCATTGATCTAGTTTATCTGTATCAGTATATGTACCTGGGAATTCAAAGCTGATGACCTGTTGACATAATCTTGAAACTGGGATATGGAATGTATAAAGCCTCTCCCAAAGTATGTATACAGAAAACAGTAAGATTGCATTCACGTTACTACTTTCACTGGGACGAAATGTGGTGTAATAAAATGCATATGCATATGAGTGTGTGTGTCACATCCATATCAGAAAGAAGGTGTGTTCTTCTCACTAGCTTTCCCCTTTCCCCTCTTTCTATCCCAAATTCCACCACTAAAACTACTTCTCCCTTTGCTCTCACTATGTGGGTCCTTCAGATCTTTTTAGTGGCTTCCCATCTCCTCCCATATTCAACAGAAATGCCTCATCCTAATCTTTAGAGCTCTCCACAGTCTTGCTAGGGTGATCAGGTGTCCTACTTTACGCAGGGGAGGGCAGGGAGGGCAGGGGGGCCAGTTGACCCAGGGCCCACGATTTTGAGGGGGCACTCTGACAAGGAGGTCCCCCCTAGCTTACGCTACTACTTCCGTAGCGTAAGCGGCCCATCGAGAAGCGATGAGCCCTCCTTGTGGAAACAGGGCAGAAGCCGTCCCTCGTGAATACCACAGTCAGACTACAAGCGCCAGAGGGCCATGCTGCATGTGGGGTGGAGATATATGTGCCTAAGTTGCGATGGTTGTCCTTACTGCATCTCTTTCCTCAATCAATCTTCTCCATGGCATATAATCGCTGGAGCGGAGGGTGAGGTAATGATGATGATAGTTATTAATGATAATAATGATGATGATACCGTGAGGGTGATGATGATGATGATGATAATGTTTGATAATGATGAAGGACTGTTCTATTGTTGTTACTTCTATTTGTACAGCAACTAAAAAATAAATGTTAATTTCTGATTCAACATTGAGGTGTTGTAGAACAGGTTTAATATGAAAGTGTTATGTAGAACGGACATGTTGGTGGGCATTAAAAAACATTTAAAATACTTAATGAGCAGTTTGAAATGGGGGGGCACACACTTCCCATCTGGCCTGGGCACATTACCAGCTCTGCACGGCCCTGACTTTACAGAGGACAGTCTTGTTTTTGAAGAGCTGTCAGAGAACAGTCCTCTATATGAAGGTCTCCTCTATTTGAAGTTGTCCAAGTCTGGTTTAAAGATAACCATAAGAAGCAAGAGCAAGAGAGAGGTTTTGAAGTTCTCCATTAACAGTTACACTTGGACAACAAACTGAGCAGGCCCACAGGTCACCTGGTCACAGAATTCTTTCACACGACAGTGAGATTTATTGTATTTCTATTTAAATTATAATAATTATTTCTAAATTTCCATCTCTATAAATTAGCATGTGAAAATGTTCCTGCATTTCTGCTTTTTTTTTTTGTCCTAGAAGAGGCCTCCCTAGGTCTTGCTCTGGTCTATTTCTCAGTTCTTGTTTCTCACTATGACCTCTCATTAGGACCTCCACTCTGCCATCTCTATCCACCTCTCAGCTTACTGGAGTGCTCCTGCTCTTTTAGACAACTCTGTGCATTGCCCCTTGCTTCCTCCTATTCTGGAACATTCTCTCTGAATATGTGTGTGGTGCTCCCTCCCTCCCACAACACTTACTGAAGAAACCACCCAGCCTCTGTAAGTGAGGGTATCAGAAGAACCTCTCCCACTGATTTTAATTACAGCAAGTTCATACTTAAATTGTCAGACCCTAAGCCATTTACAGCTTTAAAGGTTAAAACCAACACCTTGAAAAAAACAATTGGCAACCAGTGCAGTTCTTTCATTATTGGGATGATGAGATCACAATAGCATACACTGGTTAGTAGCCTATCTATTCTTCTTCTTCCTCTTCTTCTTCTTCTTCTTCTTCTTCTTCTTCTTCTCCCTTGTTTCCTTTTGCATTGAATCCAACATAGCTTACATGGCCCTCCTTTTTATCTTACAACAAACTTGTGAGGTAGGGTAGGCTGAGCGTCAGTGACTGGCCAAAAATCACCCAGGGAGCTTCATGGCTGAGTGAGGACTAGAATCCAGATCTCCTGGGTCCCAGTCCTACGCTCTAACCACTACATCACACTAGCTCTCCATTTCGCACCAAGTGAAGTTTCCAGACAATCTTCAAGGGTAGCCCCATGTAGAGCACATTGAATAGCCTAACCATTATGCAACCAAGGTCCATACCTTGTTGCCAGATCACTCTCAGGAACAATTGCAGCTAGCGGACTAAACACAGTTGTGGAAACGCACTCATCACTTCTGCCACCTGAAAATCCAAGGACAGCATAAAATTCAAAAGCTACGAACCTGGTATTTCAGGGAGAGTGTGACCCCACCCAGAACAGGTTGAGTCCCAACCCCCAAACCAAGTGACCAATAGCACTTCTGTCTTTTCTGGATTTAATCTCATTTTGTTCACCTTCATCCAGCCCGTTATTGAGCTTAGGCAATGTTCAAGGATGTCAACTGCTTTCTCATAGTTAAGTGTCAAAGATAATGGCCGTAGTGCTGAATACCTTCTGAACATAACTTGACAGGAAGGGCTAGAACCACTGCAATACAGAGTCCCAAGGCCCAGCCCTGCCAGGCAGTCCAGAAGGAAACCATGGTTGATACTGAAAGCCACCTAGAGGACCTGAAGAACAAGTTAAGCTGCACTCCTCCCATCTAGTTCCTGGTGTAGCTCAACCACCAAGGCAACCAAAGCAATCTCAACTCAAGCCCAATTGAAATGCATTCAGATAACTAACATCATCCAAATGTGACAGGAATTGCAAGATCACCATCTTCTTGATCATCTTGGCCAAGAATGGAGTATTTGAGACAGGCCTACAGCTGCTGGAGAAATTTGAGATGGACTAAAATGAGTTCGGATTTCTAAGAAGCTGACCTGCAGAATTTGCTGCAAACCGGCCTCCCCAGGCCACACGGAGTCTGTGGATATCTGGATTTATTTATTTATTTTACTTTCCTGAATTTTACACAAATTCATTTGCAAGAAAATAATGCAAGTTTCTGCTGAGACATATGCCATGCTGGAAAATAAACGCAGGGAAAAGTCTAACGGAATGGGGAACAATACACTAAATGTTACGTACTAACATAAATTATGTAAAACTTTCTTACAGAATTATTGGCGTATTTTTACACATAACAGGAAAAAAAACAATCTGTCTGAGCAAGGCTGCTGGAACAAAAGAGACTGCACTATCCGTGACACACATGCAGGATGGATTGCACACAATCCAGAGATCCCTACCTACAGCTTCCCAAATCTGTTGGGTCAAGGGAACTTTTCTTTAATAAAGATCTTATACCTCCCTCATTTAAGAAAGATGGAACACATCTCTCTTACAAATAGGCATTAATCTCTTTCCTTAGCCATGTGGCCAGTCCCATCTTGGCTGATTTAGTTAGCCGGTATGGGCAAGGGTTGAGTAAAGAAGTGATAGCCCTTACCGTTCCAGATACCTTGTCCATCTTCTTGAGAGTCACAAGCTGAAAATAATCCAAAACAATTCCTAAGCTTACATCCACCTGACCTTCCTCAATGCTGGAGTCCAAGTCGAGGTGAATCTGAATGACTTTATCCATAAAGAATATGGCAAATTATTCACATCAAGCCTCTGACTGTTCTGGCTCCTCTTCTCCGGCAGCATGATGAAGAAGGCTCAACACAGTGGAGAAAAGCATTGCTGGCCTAGTCGGTGTGGATGTGATGGTGGCAGCACTAGGGCTTTCTAGTGGAGGCTGGTGTCTCCAATGTCAGTGGGTTGGTGAATCTGCTCTGGGTTTCAGTCACAACTCTAACAGAGCTATCCAAGGTGTTTTGCTTTACACTTTGGATAGCTCCTTTAGAATTCTGACTGAAACCCGGATTGGATTCAATGCCCCACTGACACTGAGGCTTTCTTAGATGCCTTCCTGCCACAGAGAAGGTCTTTGCCTGAATTCTATTCTGTGTTCAATCAGGGTTTTCTTGGGTTGTCCACCAATGGCACTCTAGTTGTTGTTGCTCCTGTTTCATTGCCCTCACCTCCCTGCCAAATCAAGGAGCTGACCTGGCTCTACCCTGGGGAAGAGGCGTTTAGGAGCAACAGTGTCAACAACCCAAGTCATTTCCAGGACTTTGACTGAGAGGGTAGGGAGGAAACTCTCCAAGCTCATTCAGGAAACTATTTGCATCCATCAGGCACCTGGGATAGAACACCTTAACTGGAGAGAGAGAGAGAGAGAGAGAGAGAGAGAGAGAGAGAGAGGGAGAGAGAATATTCCACCATCTCTTTCTTTATTCTGCCAGAGATCAAAACTGTTAGCAATACATTGTTGAATTTTGCCAGCTGAAATTTGTGGATGAGTGGGGGAAAAGTAACCTTCTACTGCAGCTCCACCAAAAGCTGCTAGCTGGCACACATGCTTTAAATGTACGTCAATTTATTTTTTTACTTTATTTTATTTGCTTATTGATGCCTGAAAATTTATTTTATTAAAGTGCATTAATATATGGATATTATTATTATTATTATTATTATTAATCATTATCATCAATAACAACAGCAACAACCACAACCACAACCTACCCGTTCCAACTTACACCAAGAAGGGGATTTTCTTGTGTCTGCTGAATGTAATGATGTTCTATGAATATATGTGACCTGGGGTGGAGTGGGGTGCTTCCAGATGAGGCTTTTATTGTTCAATTGCCCTGCCTCACTCACTGAGTTTTATGGGGGCTCCAGGGTGTTCATCACACGCGCGGTTTGATGCACACCCACCGTGACTTTGTTCCACTTTTTCAGCGCTGGACTCGCATGACGTCGTCCCTGTCGTGCTGTTCTCTCACCCTGAGCCCGCAGTTGCTCGTTTCTCTTTCAATTTATCCCCGAACGGGCAAAGTCCGGAAATGCAAATAACAACAGGCCAAGCTGGGGGTATTGCAGCAATATCGACCACGTGTAATTCAAAACGCTAGACTCGCATAGGAAATGGAGGGGGGAACCCGCAGAAGCAAACAAGGGGAAAAAGTAGGTGTGATGGAGCTCCAGATCTCATCATACTCCACAGGTAACCACCCCATGTTTTCCCATGGCTTCCTCCATCTTTTTTCTGTTATGGAGGAAAACATAGAATTGCAGCCTAATTTCTTTTGACTCCTAGTGTCTGGAGTCCGCTGTCTGGAAGCACTCCTAGAAAACATTTGTATATCACTTTGAGAAGCAGTGTGGATGAATGGTTAGTGTGTGGAACTGGGCTTGGAAGACTTCCATTGTGGCAGTAGGCCTATCGTATTTTTTCAACTCTGCTGCATAATTTAGGCTGACCATATGAAAAGGAGGACAGGGCTCATGTAACTTTAACAGTTGTAGAGAAAAGGGAATTTCAGCCAGTGTCATTTGTATTCAGTTAGTTCCTGGTGAAATTCCCTCTTCATCACAACAAAGTTGCAGGCACTATACTAGAGTGACCATATACAAAAGAAGGCAGGGCCCCTGCAACTTTAACTGTTGTGATGAAGAGGGAATTTCACCAGGAACTAACTGCATTCAAATGACACCGGCTGAAATTCCCTTTTCTCTACAACTGTTAAAGTTACATGAGCCCTGTCCTCCTTTTCATATGGTCAGCCTACATAATTCTAAGCATGGATATTCATGGTAGAACCACATATTATGAGGGAATTGCTGGGGTTGTGGTACATTTGCAGAGGAGGACTATTTGATGGACATCATACCAGTCAGCAACAACTTTCTTTTTATTCTGTTTTACAGTGTAGGCGGGATTTTACAGGCTTATTGATAGTTTTAGAGCACCATCTAGTGGTCAAATTGATTACCGATTCTGCATTGAACATATATATATATATATATATATATGAATGAAAATGTGTATATTTTGAAAATGTGTCTCAGTCTTCCTCAACTGGGTGCCATATGAATGTGATGGACTACAATTCCCATTGTGCTGGCAGGGGATGATGGGAACTGTAGCCCACTACATCCAGAGAGTGCTAGGTTGGCAAAGCCTGTTCTGTTTGTAACAGAAGGAAGGCTCAAGAAGGAGGCATTTATTATGTCTGTCTACAATAATAATAATAATAATAATAATATATATATATATATATATATATATTTATTACCCGCCTCTCCCAATGGATCGAGGCGGGGAACAGCATTAAACACAAAATACAAAACTGATTAAAAGCACATAAAACCAATACATCATTAAAATACCAATAAAACACCAATAAAACACTTTAAAATTCATCTGGATAGGCCTGCCGGAAGAGATCAGTCTTTATAGATCTTTTAAATTCCTGAAGACTAGTGAGTTGGCGAATCTCTCCCGGCAGGTCATTCCACAATCTGGGAGCGGCAGAAGAGAAGATCCTCTGGGTAACAGTTGTCAGTCTAGTTCTTGTTGACTGTATTAAATTCTTCCCAGAGGACCTGAGTGTGCGGGGCGGATTGTATGGGAGAAGGCGATCCCGTAGGTAACCTGGACCCAAACCATGTAGGTTTGAAGCTAGATGTTAGAAGAATCCATATGTTCTCTGTTTTCATTATGAAAGCAAGTTTTATAAGATTCAAGACTTCTTTACAAGTTACGCTGGGAATGAATACTTTTTTGTTTTTGAAAGCCTGGTACATTTGAATAACCCATTATCCTGTTGTGGAGATGTTTTGGTCAACCTTTATCTAGTCAAGCACTTGATCCCATACCTGCTCCCTATAAGGTTCTTGTATGGAAATGGAAATGTACACTTTGCTGAGGCTATCTGCATGGAGGTGTTGCGTCTGAATACTGCTGCACTCCTCTTTGTGAAGCAATAGCAAATACAATCAGTAGCTTGTAGATAGATAAGCCCATTCTGGACAATCAGTTTATAGCATAATAAATGAACAATTGTTTACCATTCATTGGGAAGATCCTGACATGGCGCATACATAGGCAGAGAGAGAGAGAGAGAGAGAGAGAGAGAGAGAGAGAGAGAGAGAGCACGTATGTTACTGGGCACTCACAGATTTTCACGGGTCCTTTTCATGAAGTTGTCCATCTCCCGTGCGCCTCTTGCTCCTTTTCCTGTCACACAAAAAAAGACCCAGAAAATCTGGTATATATATATTTGCTCTAACAAAACATGTCACCATATCCTGCTGTGTGCAGGGGAAGTAGTGAGATAAAAACCACCCACAGAATGGGCCGTGTGGTTGTTGCTTGCTTCTCTTTTTTCCCTGTGTGAAGAAAGAGGAAGCTGCTTGTCCCTATCGTGGGACAGAAGCAGAAGGCAAAGCGACGGGAGGAAAACATGATTTTCCCACCCCATCCGATGACGCTAAAAGAAAACAATGCTGGCCAAACTCACGTGAAGATTATTCATGATAACAAAGCCTAGATCTGTATGGTTTCTGGCAAGTGAAACATGGATGTGAAATATATTGAAGTTTAATACTTGGGTTTTCTCATTTTGGCATTTCTGAATATTCTGGAATAGAATAGAGATTGCCTCATGCTTAGAGCTGATCCAGATCTTATAGGGACCAGCTTTCTGTGGCATTCAGTTGTGAATCAGACCCACCACATAGTGAGTTTCTCCAACCATGTCAATGGCAATTGACAGAAGGGATGGAGACAACCTGTTCGCTTCAACTCACACAGTAAGTTGAACGAAATGGCTGAGAGGTAGGAAACATGATGGACTTGCCCCTCTCTGCGGCTGGTGGAAAGTTTCGGTCAGCTCTGAGGGTCACATGGATAGCTATATTTAGTTTTGTTTGGGATGTTTGCAGTTAACCTGGATCAATAATAGCAAATAAGCTCGTAAATTGCCTGTGGTTCTTGTAAGTGGGAAAGAAAAAGTAGAAGAATGGCAACTGTCAGGGTATTAAAAATGTGCACCCCTGTCTGAGGTAAATCAGAAGAGCGGCAACATCTCACTCAAGAAGAGTCCTGCTTCATATGTTACACAGACACCCACCCACACACCCACGTGGGAGCCACTAAAATGTTCTCCTTATTGTGGGTGGTGGCAGGGGGTATTTGCACTGTGTTTGATATACGAACCCCAAGTTTCATTTGGTTCTTAGCATATAGGCAAGGTTGTTTGCAGGCTGTAATTCTTCAGGAAAACATAGTGCAGTTTGAAAGGTACAATCCAGTTTCCTAAAAACCAAAATCTCTCTCTTTTTTTAAGCAAGTTTCTAGCACCTGTGGCTAAGGAGATCTGTTTGAAAGTGTGTGGGCAATGTTTGCTGAAATCTCAGCAGCTAGAGAAATAGCTGAAAAAGATTTTGAGTAGTTCCAGGTGGGGTTGCCGAGTGTCCTCCATAGCTCCTTCCCATTCTTGGTTACTCTCAAAACTGGGATAAAATAAGCAAAATAGGGCTAATCGCACAATAAACCATGCAAATTTGATCAAATCGCATAATTGCTACAGGTTGCAGAATTCAGTGCAGAATTGGAATACCTGGGTAGCAGAATTATATTTTATTTTTAACCGCAGAATACATATATGAATTAGGGATGTGCACTGGATCGGACCCGATCCACGATCCGAGTCCGGTCCAGTGGGAAATCGGATAAATTATCCGATTTCCGATCCAACAGCTGGATCGGCTGATCCAATCCGAACCGATCCGAAAAGGCTCCGAACCGGTTCGGCGGATCGGCGGATCGGCGGGCGCCCGCTGGCGCCCACCGCCGCTTCCATTGGCGGGCGTCAGCGGGCGCCTGCTGATGAAAGTGGACAGTGGGGGGGGGGCGGAAGGGAGGAGGGGGGCGCTTACCTTTGAGGGACGTCCGCTCCCGTCCGGCGCCGGCGGCTACTACCAGCGGGCTCCGCGGCCTGCTCTAGAGTAGCGCGCCGGGTGATGACATCACCCGGCGCGCTACTCTAGAGCAGGCCGCGGAGCCCGCTGGTAGTAGCCACCAGCGCCAGACGGGAGCGGACGGCCCAGAAAGGTAAGCAGGGGGCGCGTGGAGGGGAGGAGGGGGCGCGCGGAGGTGAGGAGGGGGGCCCTTACCTTTCCGGGCCGTCCGCTCCTGTCTGGCGCCAGCGGCTACTACCAGCGGGCTCTGTGGCCTGCTCCAGGGTGGCGCGCCGGGTGATCACCCGGCGCGCTACTCTAGAGCAAGCCACAAAGCCCGCTGGCGGTAGCCGTCGGCGCCGGATGGGAGCGAACCTCCCGGAACGGTGAGGAGGGGGCGCACGGAGGGGAGGAGGGGGGCACTTACCTTTTAGGGACGCCCGTCCGGCGCCGGCGGCTACTACCAGCGGGCTCCGCGGCCTGCTCCAGGGTGGCGCGCCGGGTGATCACCTGGCGCGCTACCCTAGAGCAGGCCGCAAAGCCCGCTGGCAGTAGCCGCCGGCGCCGGACGGGAGCGGGCATCCCTAAAAGGTAAGCAGTGGCGGGGAAAGGGGCTTACCCCCCCCGGAGCCGTCCGCTTCTATCCGCGGGCGCCCGCGGGCGCCAGCGGATGGAAGCGGACGGCCCCAGGGGGGGTAGGGAGCGTGGGGGAGGGGGCTTACCTGCCGGGGCCATCCACAGCGGATGGCCCCGGGGGGGAGGGAGTTAGGCCCCCCCTCACCCACCCGCTGCCATTTTTTCCTCATAGACTTGCATTGCAATGCAAGTCTATGGGGAAAAAAATGGCGGCCAATCCAAAATTTTCCGATTTTTGGATCGGGATCGGACTCGATCCGGTCCGGGGGGGCTCCGATTTTGTCCGAACCGATCCATGACAAAATTGGAGGTCCCGATCCGGGTCCCGATCCGATCCGGGGGGGGGGTCCGTGCACACCCCTAATATGAATCTAGCATTCTGCTGAAGAATGTATCTGCAACTGCTTTCGGAAAGTTATTTTTTCCATGGGAATTATGGGCTGTCTATGCTCTGGTAACCTTCCATTTAGATAACTGCAATGCACTGAACATAGGGTTGCCTTTAAAATAGTCCAGTTAGTATAATTATAAGTTTGTTAATGGGGTCTGGATGATTTCAATTTTTGATATGCTAGTGCTTCGTCACCTTCACTGGCTTTCAATCCATTTTTGGACCCAATCCAAAGTGCTGGTTTAAGGCCCTTTATGGTTTGGGACAAGGATACCCGAAGGGTAGTTTCTTTCTGTATGTACCTATCTGGTTCCTGACATCATGTTTAAAGGCCCTTCTCCATGCACTCCCCACCCCCAAGCGAAGTGCAATGGGTGGCTACTAGAGATAGGGGCTTTTCATTGGTGGCACCCCATTGTGGAATGCTCCTCCTACAGCGGTTTGCCTGGCACTTGCTTTGTGGTCCTTTTGCTTCCCCCTGCCCCGCAATGCATTTAAAAATAAAACTCTGCTTTTAAAATATGAGTCTGTTAAATCGGTGATTGCCTGATACTGTTTTAGTGAATTTTACTTTTTGTAGCATGAGTTTTATGCTGCATTAGGTTTTATTGTTTTCAGTTATGATTGCTGTAATTTATTTTTTTGTTTAATGTTGTAAGCCGCCCAGAGAACTTTTGTTATTGTGAAGCATATAAATGATGTAAATAGATAAATAGTTTCCCCAGGGGTTTGCATGTTTCCCCCTCAATTCTTATCTACTTGTTGGTGTGCGTAGAAGTGTAGTATTCAATAGGAAGATTCTTTGCTTTTGTTTGTATCATTTCTATGGGGACCACATTTTGTGTCCTTCAGCTTTAGGTTGCATACAAAGACAGCAGGACTGTCAATGGAGAAAGGAGTGTGCTGCTGAGGCAAAAGCTGTCAATAAGCAAAATAAAAATAAAGATAAACACCCTCTTTCTAAATGCGAACAAAATACTAATTTACTTTCTGTGTCATCCTTCATATTTTCTTTCTTTCTTTCTTTCTTTCTTTCTTTCTTTCTTTCTTTCTTTCTTCCTTCCTTCCTTCCTTCCTTCCTTCCTTCCTTCCTTCCTTTATTAAAAAATACCTAACTCTAAAATGGCTTCCCAAAACAGAACAACCCAGAAGGTTACCTTTTTTTTTTTCAAATGCCTTTTGTGAAACAAGCAAACATAGATGGATTACTGACAATCTGAACTCTTTTCTTAGGGGATAACTGGATTATGAGTATGGAGATAAACAAAAACTATGGTACAGAATGTAATTCACTGCTACATTTTGTTTTTGTAAAGAGCTATTTCCTTTTCACTGTAGGGTACTTCAGCAGGAGTTGCTGCTGCTGCTGCTGCTGCTGCTGCTGTTTGTGTTGCATGTAGAGCTTGGTTGTACAACTGGGCCAACATACATTTGGTTCATTATTCAAGATGGATTCAGAAAAGTTCAAAGTGTGATTTGCAGAACTCTCATTGGTCTGTGAGCAGAACGCAGGTTAAATTCTGAAAAAAACTCTATGCAGGCACCTACCTGCTCGTGTGTAGGTGTGCATGCAAGTTCTGCCCCCAGCATCCCCACATACTCGGCACCCAGCATACCTTTTGCACATCGAGCATGAAGGTCTGAAGGGGGCTTTGTAAGCGTGTTCATCTGAGTGTATTTACATAGTTCATGGAATTGAAAACCCGATCAGGCACACAGCACTTTTGCCTTCCACGTAGACTGTCATCAGAAGTGGGGAAGGGGGAAATCATGGTTCCTTACTGTCGCTTCTCTGCCCCCGCTCTTGTCCCACAATACTTCCTCTTTCTTCCCAGAGAAGAAAGAGGAAGTAAAGACCACGTGGCCCATTCAGGGGCTGTTTTTATCATGCCACTTTTCCTGCATACAGCAGGAAATGTCGGCACATTCCGTTCCCTTAAAAAAAAGTCGGATAAAAGGGGTCCATTTCGTGACGGAAAAAAGGCAAGAAGGAGCACGAAGCATGCAGGAGGTGGACAGTGTTGTCTAAAGGACGCTTGGAAAACCATGAATGGGCCGTAGCAAGCGTGCAATAAAACACTCCTCTGATGAACCCCCCAAGCAGATAAATGCTTGCATAGGGCTTACAACTTTGTTCCATGTGATTCTTACACGGGAACAGAATGGCCACTATATTCCATGAAACATCTATTCCCCTCTTGAAATAAAGCCATCCAAAGGCTTCAAGTTGTGCTCTTACATTACATTTCTATTACACCCTATGACCAAGAAGCAGAAATAAGGGTTGTAGCCTCACAACAACTGTGTGCAGTAGGATCAGCTCCTGGGCTCAGGTCTCTTCTTCACATCAGCAGAGCATTGCCAAGCAACAGAACATGGAAGGAAAGGGGATTCCGTGGCACAGGCCTCAAGGCGGCTGTTAGAGATGCCTTCTCCAGCTTGGTGCCTTCCAGGTGTGTTGGACTGCAACGCCCAGTTCATGACAGCCCAAACCTGCTGCCTAAGACAACCACCTCACTCTGCCTTAGGACAGGATACTCTCGGGTTGTCGTGGTAATGGAAGGTGGAGAAAAGAGGGGAGTGGCGGTTGGGAGTGGTTTGGAGAGGTGCAGGGGAGAGAAGGAGGAAAAGAGGAGGAAGAAAAAGGCAAGGAGGGAGGTTTTTGAGGGATTTGGGGGAGATAAGAAAGCGATGCAGGGAACTGGGCAGCCTGCCACCACGCTGAACAGCATTTCAGGAGCGGCATCAAGAAGTTTACCCAGGCAACGGGCAGGGCCCTGCAGGAATGGTTGGACAGCTATTTAGGAACTGAGACAACTCAAGGACTCACAGAGTGTTAATTAAGTTGTTTTTAAGCAGTTCATGTTTTGTAAAATGAAGGGCTTCCGTGTTTGACTACATTCGGGTGCCGTACTCAGATTCCTTACTTACGGTTACACAGTGGCATGCCCTCTGCACGCGCTTACAAAATGCCACTAGACTCGCCCACCTTGGTCATAGCTACACACTGGATTTAAATCAAAATAAGATCATGAGAATTCTAGTGGGTCTCCTATTAGCATGCATTTCCCCCACTTCCAGCCCTGAAACACCAAAGAAGGGGATGTGTCTGTTATTTTCCTGTTTTCTTTCATTCATAGCAGTGCTAAACCATCTTGGGGAAAGGATTCCACTGTCATTTCAAGACTTCTGCAGAGTGAAAACAACCAAGAGCCCTGTGTCACCATACAGATGAACATATTTATTATGGCACAGGAAGCTTTTGTGGAACAGAGTCCACTTCATCAGGTGTGGAGTGGTTCTCCATTTTGCCCAAGGGAGGACATCTCCTCTCCTTCACTCTCAATGCATCGCCATATGTCTAGCTCAGGCTAGCTACTTAATCTGGGTAAAATTCAGAGGATTTGGTGTTATGGGCATACAGAATTTCCTTGGCAACAGCTGCTGAGAGTCATGGTCACTCATACAAGGTTGCTCAGGCAGCCCCAAGGAGGAATCCCAGCTGTTGCGTGGAACTCAAGGCTTAATGGCTAGGCATTGCATGGGCTGTATTGATTCTCTCTTTAATTGTCGTCATCACAACATTTTAATGACTGAATCCTGAATATTAAATGAACTTGCCATTGTTTGCTTTGATTAACTGAGTAGGGCAGTGTTTATTCTCAGTAGCTTGAGAACACGTCAAGGCATCATCAATAAATACTTCAGTCTAAACAAATTGGGTGTGTGTGTTTGTATTAGGGTAACCAAATAGCTGTTTTCAAGGCAGAATCAATTGAAAAGCATTTTTCCAAGTTAATTTTCTTTTTCAGCAAGAATCTATATGTCCACTTTTTTTTAAAAAAGCTAGTAATTAGATCCCATGGAACTGAGGTCAAAAACTTGTCTGGGGGCTGTCTATATGTGGGGAAAGCCCAGGGGTAGCTCCGCGGTGGTGCTGTGTTGCTTATACGACTCAGCGCCACTGCAGAGCCATCCTAGGGCTTTTCCCCGAAGCTCCGAAGTAAAAAATTGGGGACTTACCCCGACTTTTCTCTCTGGAGTGAGGCGAAGTCAGCACATCTGCTGTCTATCAACGTTCCGTAGTTGTGGCGGAGGCGTGGCCGAGCAGATGGCAACCCCTGATTGGTTGTCTTCCTCCCAGGCAAGGAGGAGGGGACCGGCCAGCAAGCCAAATGGCTGCCAGAAAGCCCCCATGCTTCCTCTGGCTTGGGGAGAAGAGTAATTCTCTGTTCCCTTGGCAGGGAAAGCCCCGCAAGGTAAGGCGGGGGGAAGCAGGGGTGGGTGGATGGTGCAGCTGCAACGCATGTGGCGTGAGGCAGTTGCGTCAGCGGCAGCAACTCCTCCTCAGATGCATGTAAGCTCCGCTCTTGCTCCTTGGTGTGGAGACAACCCCTTAGGAGTGAAACTGTGGGGTTTTGGGGGCTCACAGCACCAATGTTCTGTCGTCAAGACAAGCCCTGGGTCTTTCTAGAAAGTCAGCAAATGGTGTACATCATATGAACAACTGCTACACAGCGGAGGCTCATATGTTGAACATCAGGGGTCCCCAACCATTTTGGGACATAGGGCATATTGTGAATTAGTGTCATGTTTACTCTTACAAAATGGCTGCCCATTCATAAAATGGCTGCTATGCATAGCATGGCCAGTCATGAAACACTAATTTCCCAGAGACAAACGGGTGAGACTAAGGCCTTTATCACACCTACCATTTCCCCCCCCAGATTGCTTCTGCGGGTTCCCCCTCTGTTTCCTATGCGAATCTAGCGTTTTGAATCACACCTGACTGGGATTGCTGCGATACCTCAGCTTGGCCTGTTGAACTTGCCTGAAACGGACTTTGCCCATTCAGGGTTAAATCAAAACAGAAACGAAAAACAGAGCGCTCGGCGCGAGAACAGGACAAGGGGGATGACATCATGCGAGTCCTGCACTGAAGAACTGGATCAAAGTCGCGGCAGGTGTGCTGAAAACCACCTGTGTGATAAAGGCCTAAAAGAAAAGCAACTTGTCCAAGAACTTAAGGACATGGCAGAGGTGGTGTCTGAGCTTCAAAACACAAAAATACTCTTTTGAACCCAAATAAAAAGGGCAGCCCTTCACTTTGCACCAAATAAAAAGGGCAGCTCTTCACTTTGCACCATTTCAGCACCCCAGTTAAAATGTTCAAAGAATAAAATAAAATAATAATGTTAAGAAAAACATTAAGTTCAGAAGGGTCAGGGAGTCAGGCAGGTCACAAAAGAGACACCCATGGGTGCCATGTAGTAGATTCCAGTTCTAAGCAAGAGAGCTGATGAGCACATTGATGCCTATGGGCACTATGCTGGCGACCCCATTTATACTTAATCTAGAAGCCTTCCCTCAAGGCAATGGTTGCATTTTGGGCATCTTGGCTTAGGCTCTAAGATCCAGAAGTAGAACTCCACACATGCAGTAGGGCTTTTCTGTTTCCTCCTCATTGCTGCTCCAGACCCCCCCCCCCCCCTCCAAGAACCGCTTCTGAGGGTCTCCAAAATGAGGTGGTTATAGGGGAGTGGGGAATCAGCAATAATTGAGGGACACTGTGTGTGAGCGGAAAGTGGCACCATGTTGTCAGTGGTGCAGTGGTAAATTCTGAAGTGCAGATTAGGGATGTGCATCATATCGGACCCGATACCCAATACTGATACAAATTGGTGGAAATCGGGCATCCGATGCCCGATTCCGATACTGGCTGCAGGTGGTCCAATTTCTCCCAATACGATTTTTTTGATCCGATTAATATATATATAAAAAATGGAAAATCAGGCCTCCATTTTACGTGTTTTCACCATAGGCTTTCATTGGGGGAAAGAAACCTCCCTCCCTCCCTCCACTCGTGCTCCTTACCTGCTGCCTCCTCGCTGCCGCCCGCTGCTTCCGTACTACTGATAAACAGGCCTTATGGCCTGTTCCACAATAGAGCGAAGGCGTGCTGAATGATGATGTCACCCAGCACGCCGGCGCTCTATTGTGGAACAGGCTGCAAGGCCTGTTTATCAGTAGTATGGAAGCAGTGGACAGCAGCGCGGGACCCCAGCAGGTAAGGAGTGCGAGTGGGGGGGAGGAGGGAGGGAGAGAGAGGTCCGTCCCTTACCTGCGGGAGTCCTGTGCTGCCATCCGCTGCTTCCATCTACTGAGAATTAGGCTTTGCGGTCTGCTTCTCAGTAGAGCGACAATGCGCCGGATGATGACATCACCCGGTGTGTTGTCGCTCTACTGAGAACCAGGCTTCAAAGCCTAATTCTCAGTAGATGGAAGCAGTGGATGGCAGAGTGGGATGCTGGCAGGTAAGGAGCACGAGTGGGTGGGGGAGGGAGGGGGAGGTCCCCCTTTACCTACCGGCGTCCCATGGTGCCGTCCGCTGCTTCCATCTACTGCTAATTAGGCTCTGCAGCCTGCTTCTCAGTAGAGCGACGATGCGCTGGGTGATGACGTCACCCGGCGCATCATCGCTCTACTGAGAACCAGGCTGCAAAGCCTAATTAGCAGTAGATGGAAGTAGCGAATGGCAGCAGACAGCAGTGTGGGACGGCAGCAGGTAAGGAGCGCAAGTGGGGGGGAGGGCTGCCATTTTAGGTGTTTTCCCCATAGACTTGCATTGGGGGAAAGCTTTCTTTCCCCCAATACAAGCCTATGGGGAAAACACCTAAAATGGAGGTCCAATATCAAAACCAGAACTTCCGATTTTGTATCGGTATTGGATCCGATCCAATAACACGCATAACACAGATTTTACGGTATCCGATCCGGTATCCGATCCAATAACACAGATTTTACAAAATCTGAAGTTCTGATTCCGATACCGATACGGTTTTTGGGGTCCATGCACATCCCTAGTGCAGATGCTCATCATGAAAGTCCCCAGAGCCATACTCCCAAGGCAGCTGTGTTGATCCTTATCAACAAACCAGTTCCAGAACTTCTCATTTCCACCAGGAGCTGGTCTTTCATCAAGCAGAAGTGTCTTCTTTGCCCGTTCAAGACTAGGCCACTCCCAAATACTTTGCATCCCAACAGGGAACAAGATATGGTAGCTGGTAAAATTAGGTTTCTCCCCCAACCCCCTACAGTGAGGATTGCAGTTCATCTCAGAGGGAACAGGGAATTCTTAGCAGGTGGGGTAGCAGATGACATCACATCCCTGCTATTCCTGGCTCCAATACACCATTGCATGTTGTGATCCTAACATGAATGCTGCAAAGTGGGGACTCACACAGAGGCTGAAATGCCATCCTCTGGCGAAAGTATGTGATGACTGTCAGTCCTGACAGCACATCTACATACTCTGCCTTGGGACTAGCTATGCTCATTGCTAAGAGGTTCCTCAGACTATGACCTGGCTTGCACAATGACGACATGATTAACATGCCATGGTGGGCAGTTAACAAGCCACGGACTGTTGTTGGGTTATTTGAGAGTTGCTGCCCCCTCCCCCAAGTCATGCTGCCCAGGTTCAGGTGACACAGCAAGCTGTACCAGTGAGGGTAATTAGAGAAATTCAGCTGGCATGTACAATGATGGGTGGGTGGGGAATAAGCCACCATGACTGTGTTCATACCAATCAGCTCTTTGTCTTGAAACAAGTCAGTTTCATCTCTTCTGTCTGTCTTCCTTTTGCATGGTTGAGCACAACAAATGCCATGGCCAAATGCATAACCCACTGGTTCTGCAAGGAGATATTGGGTTGGATCCAGACTGCCCCCCCCCCCCCGCCCCAGCAGGTCGTACAGAGGGAGATGAGAGGGGAAGCAGAGCCATCCTGCCTGAAAGATTAGTTCATTTTTACTCCTCTTTTCTCATCCCTTTTCCTTGTGTGTCATATCTTTTTTAGATTGTAAGGCTGTAGGCAGGGACTTTCTTGTTTTACTGGCTGCATGTAAGCTGCTCCAGGGGCCTTTTGGGCTCAAGACTGGAATAGCACTACTATAAAGAAATACATAAATAACAAACTGGTTCAAGGTGCTGGTTTTTAACCTATAAAGCCTTACACGGCTTGGGACCACAATACCTGATGAAACGCCTTTCCCGACATGAACCTACCCGAACACTACGTTCAACATTTAAGGCCCTCCTCCGAGTGCCTCCTCCGAGGGAAGCTCGGAGGTCGGCAACAAGAGAGAGGGCCTTCTCTGTGGTGGCTCCCCAATTGTGGAACGATCTCCCCAACGAGGCCCGCCTGGCGCCAACATGGTTATCTTTTCGGCGCCAGGTCAGGACTTTCCTCTTCTCTCAGGCATTTGGCAATATCTGAGGAGCCTGGGTTTGTTTTGTTTTTGTAGTTTTTTGAAGTGTTGAAGTGGTTTTTAAATGTACAGATTGTGTGTATGTTGTATGTTTTTGCTGTTTTAATTTTTGTATATTGTTTTTAATTGTTTTTAATCCTATGTAAACCGCCCAGAGAGCTTCGGCTATGGGGCGGTATACAAATGTAATAAATAAATAAATAAATAAATACATAAATAAAAAAATACCTAAAATAGACCCATTGAAATCAGCAGGTTTTCAGTTGCTGGCTGTCTTCACAGTGTGGAGTTGGTGTGACTCCACCGCTAAACCCCGGGTTATCGCTACTGCGGGATGATGGCAAGTAATCTAGATGAAGGGAGGCAGTGCAGGCTTTCTGGCAGCCATTAGGCTTTCTGGGCTCACCCCTTCAAGTTTCTGGCGACCAATGGGAGGTTGCCTTTCATCCTGGAATGCCCCTGGAGCAGCTTTGGAGTGAGGACAGACAGTGGAAGAGCCACGTTGACTTCTGCTGGGCATCTTTGGCTCTTTGCCCCAGGGTGGCTCTGAATTGGCGGTTGTGTCATATAACTGATGCAGCTTGAATTCGGAGCCACCCTGGGGCTTCCAGAGTGTATAGACAGTCATGCTTAACTCAAGTCTCATTGATTTCGATGGGTGTGCTCTAACTATGACTAAAACTGGATCAAACCCGCTTTGCGGCTTTGAATCAGGGCAACATGTAAAACATGATAGTGGAACACTTCTACTGGATCATTTAGATAAGCCCTTATAGGTCATGCCTCATAGTCCTTTGATGTGTTACTTTTCATAACTGGTTTGGATTGAAGCAGTCAGAAAGGGAGAGGCATCATCCCATTGTTGTCGTGCGTTTTAGAAAACGTGGCTTTGTGCTTGGCCGATATTTTAATCGGGTAATCTCAAGCCATCTGGCAAAGAATAAACATCTCCTTAATTTTAATTATGTACCGCCTTAGGCCCAGTGTTAATTAGCAGTTGGAGAGGAGGTAGTCACAGCCAGAGAGGGGGAGATCAAAGATTATGTCGTTACTGAATATTACAGTTTACATAGCAATTGCTGAAGCTTTCAGCACAGATGTGGAAGCAGCTGTAAAGAACAATTAGCACCATTTCTGAACCCACAGTTAACATCTCTCATAATGAACAAGGATTATCCGTGGCCTTTCCATATCGTGTATCAGACCCTTAATTCTGCAGGAGAAATGTGACTACTCTCTCCAGAGGGCAGCAGCTTCACATTTCTGTCTTATAATTGCCATGGCTTGATATGTGTGTGTGTACGCTTTCAGTCATTTTTTTAAATCAGCCCATTGTGGTCATAATATGCATATTATGGGTGAAGAACCTCAGGCTAGGGGCCAAATCCAGCTTTCCTGGGTCTCAATCTGACCCCCTGGGGTTCCCCAAAAGGCCTCGCAGCTTTCCCTGGCCCCACCCCCTTTCCTCAACCATCAATCACTGGCTTTTGTGCAGTTTTCCCCTCCATTCTAATGGCTTGAAACGCTCTTCCTAAAGTGAACTTACTGGCTGTAAGAGCTCTAAGCTAAAAAATGCTGGTGGTTCTTGGCTCTGCCCCTTTGGCCCCACTCACCACTAAAACACAGCCCCTGAGAGCTCCTCCAAAATGGAATTCAACCCTCGGGCTGAAAGACGTTCAGCACCCCTGATATATGGGGTTGGAGCCAATGCTGTCATTCTGTTGATGGGACTGCTTCCATCAATGGAACCAGGAGAGGGTTGATTCTCTCTCCTGCTCCACATCCCACAACACACCCTCAAATTCTGCTCTGAGGGCCTTGGAAACCCTCTGGAGCAGAAACCTTTTGGAAACTGGCATGGAGCAGTGAGGAGGAGAAAATGAGAAAGTCCTATCACAATAGCAGACTTCTACTTGCGTGACACTGTATTTAAACCACAGTCTGTCTATCTATGTCCCGGTTCAGGCAACACACTAAACCATGATGGTTAAACATTTTGAGCTGAAGATAATGGCTTAGCATGTCATGTGAACCATTCCTAACCATGGAGGCTACATAACCACGGTTAAAATACACTCGCTATCATTTGCAGCAAAAGGGTTAGTGGCCTAACCATGACTTAGTGTGTTGTCTGAAAAGGCTCGCTCGCTCACTTGCTCTATCTATCTATCTATCTATCTATCTATCTATCTATCTATCTATCTATCTATCTATCTATCTCTATCTATCTATCTATCTATCTATCTATCTATCTATCATCTATCTATCATCTATCTATCTATCTATCTATCTATCTATCTATCTATCTCTATCTATCTATCTATCTATCTATCATCTATCTATCATCTATCTATCTATCTATCTATCTATCTATCTAATCTTATCTATCTAATCTTATCTATCTAATCTTATCTATCTATCTATATCTATCTATCTATCTATCTATCTATCTATCTATCTATCTATCTATCATTTCATTAAAATGACAGGGTAAGATCTCCCATCAACACAGCTGAAGAGGAGGGCAGCCTTCTTTGCTCCTTCTTGCCTCTCTCTCCAGCTCTTGATGTGTGAACATAGATGCACAGACTCCACAGCACACCAATCGATATTTACATGGGAAGACAGTGCAGGAGGAACTCTCAGGCCAGGTCCTCATGGAGGAGAGAAGAGGCTGGGTTGATATACAAGATGAGTGCACCAACCTCCCACTGTAAATAATGGCTGATATGATGAAGTGTGCAAGGCAGGTGAGCATCTAACATGTACACAAAAAGAGAGGATGGTTTCTGGATGCTATAAGCAAATTTACTGGTGAAAAGCCTGACGCGTTTCGGCCTCTTGCTTTTTATTAGGACTTCTTCAAGGGGTTGTAACAATATCTGCAGAAATTATTTACAACAGATTGTCTCGTGCTATAAACACTGAGTCACCAGTGTTTATAGCACAAGACAATCTGTCATAAATAATATCTGCAGACATTGTTACAACCACTTGAAGAAGCCCTAATAAAAAGCAAGAGGCTGAAACGCGTTGGGCTTTTACCAAAAAAATTGTTTATAGCATCCTGAGAACATCCTCTCTTTTTGTGTAATGTGCTGAAGTGCATGAATGTGTGAGATTCAAAATTTATTAGAAGTGGTCTAAACACATTTTTTGAACTGGGCATTTTATTTTGCCTTAAAAAGAGAGAGAAAGAGAGAGGGGGGATGATACTGTGTAATAAAATGTATTTGAAACTCATGGTATAGAAACTCATGTATTCATGGTACAAAGAGGTAGAAATCAGCAGGACAGATTTACAAGCTAAAGAGAACTAAGCTGAAAGACAAGCAAAACAAATCTCTTTTTATGAGCCACTCCCCTGAAACCTAAAAACAAACCCCTCAAACAGGCTGCTAGGTTCAGTTGCCCCCCTCCCAATTTAAGGCTAATAAGTCACATTGTAGCTGCCCACAGTTGTTTTAAGAGTGTTCCCAACACTTGATGAGCTTTTTAAAGGCAAGTTTAAAATCTTCATTAAAGCTGGTGTACAACAGAGGATTGATAAGAGAATTCACATAGCCAAGCCAGGTCAAAAAGTGTGCCACTTCTGAAGAGACGGTGCCTAGCTCAAGGCCCACAATAAGCTCTTTGATAAAAAATGGCAACCAAGACAGAATGAATGCGCCTAAAATGAGGCCAAGAATGCGCGCGGCCTTTCGCTCCCGTATACTGGAAATTTGTTGGCGGTCTCCAGCCAGATCCAGGTCGTTGTCATAGGGAGGGGTTCTCACCGAAGCATGCATCCTGTCAAATTCTGTGGTCGGATCAGATGTGGAGAAGTCTGAGACGCAGAATGTCTGTGTGAGCTTACAACTGGCAAAAGAGTTCTGGCTGTCAGTGCTCCTGCTGCTAAGATGTCGGCTTGAGCCACGTTTTTGGTAAAGACTCTTTGCAGCATAATAGATTCTGTAATAGACAATCAGGATGAGGGTCAAAGGGATGTAAAATGCCCCAAACGTGGAGTAAATGGTGTAGATGACATGGCTATGTTGAATCTGGCACTCACTAGAATTGGTGTTATGGCGGTGGTTTCTCCAAAACAAAGGAGGCATAGAGATGAACGTGGATATCGTCCATACTGTGCCGATCATAACGCCAGCTCTCTTAGCGGTCCTCTTCCTGGCATATTCAATAGCGTCAGTGATCGCCCAGTATCTATCCAGTGCAATTACGCAAAGATGAAGAATTGAGCATGTGCAGCAGGTCATGTCTATGCTCAGCCATACCTCACAGATGAAGTATCCCAAAGTCCACCTTTCCATCACTATGTAGGCAATGCTCAAGGGCATCACCAAAACGGCAACAAGCAAGTCTGTGACAGCCAGTGAGCAGATTAAGTAGTTTGCGGGTTGGTGGAGCTTCTTCGTGGTGCAGATTGCTGAAATGACAGAAGAGTTCAGCAGCATTGTCAAGGTTGTAATTACGGATAGACTCAGGGTAATGAGCATGTTTTCAGTGACTGTTTTGGATCTGACAGCCGCACTGGCTTCAGGCGTGAAGTTAGTATGATTCATCTTCTCTGGCCTGCACGAATTGTTCACTGCCTTCTAGGTGTCGATGGTGTCAGACTTAACATTCCTCCATTCCAAGGAATATTTCAGACTTGGAATCTTTATATCCCATCTTTTCCAGATCTAGGCTCTTTTTCCGCTAGCTTGCTGCTTTCCTGGAAAATGAAATATAGATCTGTTAATAATTGATCTTCTGCTTTATTGATTTATTTATGAATAAATTCATTAATGAAGATTTGTTTTTCGATTGAAAAAACAACAACCTAAAGGAGTGTTAAAATATATATAGCAAAGATGAAAGTAATACTGAAAATTAGTGTAAGGAAAAATAATTACAAATAACATAAAAAGAACATTTGTAAAAAGAAAACCCAAAAAACGGACTGCATTGATCAGACAAAGGCCACATCAATGTCTCTACAGAAAGGCTTGGTGTAACAGGAAGGATTTCTCAAGCACTAAAACTAAAGTAAGATGTAGGGTGTTTCCAGATGAGGCTTCTATTGTGCAATCGCACTGCCTTGTTCACAGAATTTTACAGGGGGTCAAAACAATGGCATCTTTAACAGAACAACCTCTACAGAAAAGAGTAAATAGACACACATCTGACATCGGAAATGGCAATATTCAAAAACCAGTGAGAAAACATGCCAGACTTCCATGACACACTGTCACTAACCTTAAAGTAGCCAGTGTGGAGCAAAGAAACTTCAAAGGGAAATTAGAACGAGAGACTGCTGAGTTAGAATTCATCAACAAGTTTGATTCCATCACCAGAGGTTTAAATTGGGATAAAGGACTTGAATCACACACTGTTTGTGTTAACTGGCTCACCTAGTGCCAGGATGTTTGTGTTATCAGTACTGTGGATGACCATTGTTAATAATGTGATTGTCATTGTCAGTACTTTGTGCAATTAATTTCCTTCTAACCTCAATGTTTACAATTCTTCTCCCTGCACCACCATACAGTATATACTGTATATACCTGAAACTCTCAATAGCACTCTGAAGAACTGGGCCTGTAGTTCAAGAAAGCTTGTGGTCTTTAAGGTGCCACAAGACTCTTTGAGGCATTTGATAATTTTGTTTCTCAAAAGAACTTTTGGCTGTGACTGTGTTAAGAGGCACCTGCAAATCTGTGCTATTATTTAAGGTGCACATTTTGCTTGCGTGGTCATCACCATGAATGATCCACTATAACATGTCCTATATATACTACATAAGAGTGTCTATATATAACACAGTGGCTTGGATCTAGACCTTGTATTCTGCAAACAGAAGGGCTCTTGCCATCCATAGAAGGCTTTTGATGCAGAGGAGCATTTCAACAGGTAGATTGGAGAGAAAGCAATGTGCACCAATTCCTCTCCCCCACCCCTGCAGTCCCCCAAGAAATGCTCCGGAAGGTTGGGGAACATTATGAGAGGTTGTGCTGGGGGTTGCAGGGGAAGGGAGTCATTAAAAATCTCTCCTTCCCCCGTCCTGCTGGCCAGAGCATCCCGAGGTTGTTCTCATTGGCAGGAACAAACTCTGGATCCAATCCAGTATCTATTATATTAGGTACATATTTTCACAGGCAAAGTGGGTGTGATGGAAGCATTGAAATGCTCAGTTGTTTAGCCAACGTTCAATGTAAGGTAGGTTGAATGGTCCTGCAGTGCAGCACAACATGATCAACACTAGGGAGCTATCTATAACCAGTTCCATCAGCCACCTGCAAATTTATTGCAATGGCTGGTTTTGAGTTTTGTTCAAGGATGATCCCTCCTAGATTCTTCTCAGATTCAGCTCATGGGAATATACTTTGAATAAACTGCATGAATGATCCATTCAGATGTAATATTTTCCAACTTATCACGAATGTGACATCATGTGCGCTGTACAGATGCAAGACATTCCATCTGAACTGGTCTTTGATGCTTAATACATTCATACCAGAATCAAATCCGAACCTCCTCCTTCACTGCAACACACAATCTAACATCTTACAAATAAATCCTATTCTTACTTCAATAGGTGTCATCAAATGATAAATTGTTTTAGAAAAGCACACTTAAGCTAATGCCTCTTAGCTTTTCATAGCATGTTTTCACATTCAGGCGTCAGTCTTCTTTTAACCATCCAGAAACAGTACATTAAAAATACAGGTTTCATAATAAGGTACTCTCAAGAAAAGATGTAAAGATTCTTTAAAAATTAATTTTCATGTACACAGCCCAACAGTGATTCAGGAGCTTATGCAGTTCTCTCCAATTATTGCTGATTTGTCACATATCCTGCTGGGTATATATTTATAGAAGACTATCTTACTCTTTTTGGCCTTGCATTTGTTGGGTTTCTTGTTGGACACATACAACTGAAGTGACAGATTAGCAAACAAACATTAATAAAACAAAATAAATCAGATCATGGGACTATTACTTGACTTTATGCCTTAGGACACAATCCTCTGAATGTTTAGACAGAAAAGCAACCAGTGGAGGTTGGTGGCTCCCATTTCAGTGGGGCTGTGAATCCACTCTGGGATTCAGTCAGAACCAGCCAGAACTCTAAATGAGCTATCCAAGGTGCTGAACCCATTCTGGGGCTAGGGTCTGGTACCTTGGATAGTTCCTGACTGGTTCTAACCGAAACCCAGGATGGTTTCAAAGCCCCACCAAAATTGGAGCTACCAGCCTCCACGGAAAACATCCTACAATTTCCTAGCATGCCCCATTCCTAGTCATATACAAAGTCACATGTGAAGGATGAAATCATAGGCATGTGTGGGCAGAAAAAATGGCCTACAACTCCCAGCATGCCCCAGCCTACTGATGTTAAGAGGCTTCATAGCTTTTCAGGCAATTCCTTTCTTTGGTCAGAGATGCATCATGGTCGTGCATGGGCTGACAATTCCCCACGGCAGCCTTTCCCAGCTTGCTGTCTTCCCTATGTTTTGGACTCAACTCCCAGCATTCCTGAACACTGGGCTTGCTGGCTGGGGCTGGTGGAAATTGAAGTCCAAAACTTCTGGAGGGCATCAGCTTGGGAAAAGTTGCGCTAGAGGCCTCACTGTAGGCTCAAATCCCAGTACCTGGATGCATTTCTATAGGTTGTGGATTCAGATCTTATAAAAAAAGGAGGGATCAATTAGGAACAATACACAGCTTAATGCATCACTTGAGTTGTTTACAGTTGTCACTGATGTTTTTCAAAAAATAGAAAAGGTCACTGCTCAAAGAATTAATAGAACATCAGAACTAGCTCTTTTGAATATGTTTGTTAAAGAAAATAGAGATGTAAAGGATAAAATATTGTTTGGATTTATACTGACTGCAGCAAGGCAGCAGATAGCTAGTAATTGGAAAACAGCTAGGGGGTTAACAATTAAGGTGTTGGAAAAAAATTGTGGAATATAGCAATGAATGAAAAATTAACACAGAAACTTAGAGTCTATAGAGGAAAAAAGAAGAGGGATACATTTAGAAGAGAATGGTTTGCATATATAGATTATATGGAAAAAGATCCGAATAAGAACAACATTGCGGAAGCATATAAAAAGTTATGGCACTCCTGAAAAGAAAGAAGAGATAGAGAAAAAGCTGGAAGAAAAGAAGAAGAGAACAGAGGAAGGGGGGGAAAAGAGAGGAATGGGGGAAGGGGGTAAATAATAGTAATGATGTTAAAAGGGTGGTTGAATGATGTAAGATATGAAAAATGAAATAAAGATGTATTTATATATATAAAAAAGTTGTTCTATCAGGTGTGGTATTTATTACATTATTACACTGATAATGTTTTTTAGCTGATTCAAATTTTAATTTTTTAATTTGAGAGCAATATGATACATACTATATAAACAATCAGTAAGAGAACACATACTACGATCAATAAGACATCATTTCTCGGGATTACTAAATTTAGGTATATACATGTTCACCTTCATATATTATACATTATATGTTTTGTATGCCGCTTTAAATGGGTTTAAAGTGTTCTGTGTCACCTTAATGATGATGATGATGATAACCTGTTGGTTCCCCATGAACACAGTTTGCAGAGAAAAATAAAATCTAACAAAAGGTTTAACTTAACTAAAGGTGTACAGAGGCTTTGAAATGTTATTCTGTTAAATTTAATAGCTAAAGATGTCCTTTCTGAGCAATAACTAAACTTTATCTGGGTTACTTTTAATTGTAGGTGTCTCTTAATCCCTTCGTGATTTGTTTACAGGGCATATGTTACTGGCATATCATTGTACTTTGGTCTGCACCTGTATTTAAAAAGGTGTACAGAGACTTTATTTGTGTTCATATTTCATTTTGTTCCAATTTGCAATTAATTATGCTTGTTAAATTTTACTTGACATGTTTTGATATTAAACATAAAACTTTATAGTACATTGTTATGGAAGATGGCCTAATTTTTTTAAAAAAACAAACTTTTATGGACATAAATAAACTCCTGACTCTGAATTATAGTGAAAAACATTATTATTCGTGGAATCTGTGTATCAAGACGTGCGCTCATGTGTTTCATGAGAATCGGTCAATGGAAAGGCAGTCAAAAACGGATTATCAACCAACTCCCCACTTTTAATTATATACATAAGGTAATAATCATAATCATGAAAAGCAATACTGAGGGATAAATCTTTAAGAAGTTCCCGTCTGAAAAAAGAAACCTCTGAAATGTATTTAAATCAAACACAATTAGAATGGTTCTGCTTTTCCTCAGGGAAGCATGATTTTAAAGAAATAGCACTTTTTAACAGAAGGAGATAAATAGGGCAAGTTGTTTCTAAGGAAGGAAGAATGGAAGCATGTGGGCAGTCAGTTTAAACCAGAGACTAGCTTTCGGTTTACTCACCCGTAAATCAGGAAGGGAGAGATTAATCTGAGCAACAATAAGCACTGGAATTTATTTTCAATATAAGGAGGGAAACATGAAATGTCACACTCTTGTACTTCAGTGTTTGCTAAAGAAAAATAATGTGCCTTTTCTGCTTTCTGTTCTAGAACCCTATTATTTTGCATTTTATAGTAATATACTGGAATCTGGAATTAAATTTACTCTTCCTAAGGGGTTAGCCCTCTCCCATGGGAACATAGTTGAATTTCACAAACGTCGTGGCATCTTTCACATGGAAGGAAGCAGGCTACTCAGCTTTGGCAGCTTAATTTCAGCAATGTTAGACCACAAGGATCTGTTTAAGAAGCTGAGATTTCAGTCTCACTCTGGATCTATAGACTGGCTGAAAGGGACTGTGCCTCAGGAAAGGTACAGAGTGTCTATGGGTCTATTGGCAGGACTTCTAGGTCAGGCAACATTACTTATGTAGCACTGTGGAGATCTGGAGATGGAAAACGGGATGGTGGTCACATGTTTGTGTACTGTAGGTAGCAGAAATTGATATGGGCTAACTATGTCAGCTGTTTGGCTAATATGGACCTTGACAAACTGAATATTTTACTTACACGTCCACAAAGTATTTAATTTAAACAAATAATCCTGCATCTTAAAGGTCCCTTCTGTTGTTCAGGCCTATTGTTCAAAGCACCCTTCCACAACCTGGTGCCCTCCAGATGTGCTGGACTACAACTCCCATCAATGCTGAGAAAGAGGACGAGGAACAATAGTAGCTGGTGACCATGATGGTGAGAAGGCATGCTCACTGAGGAAGGGGGTCCATTGTGGATGTCCTTGCCCAGGGGCTCTCCAAAACCTGGAGCCGGCACTGACAATGGGATGCGTTAAGATTACACATCTGGAGGGCACCTGGTTGGGGAAGGCTGTTTCAAAGCATGCTCTGTCTTGCTCTCCAAGGTCCTGAAGCGCTTGAACTTGTAACTTCTTATATTTACATTGTGCATTTCTACTCCAGGGAAAATCCCACAACTTTACTGTGGCTTTCAGCTTCCATTTTCATCCCACGATCACAATGTGCTCTCTTTACACACACTTCCCTTCCTCCCTCCCCTTTAACCAGGAGTTCTATAAGTTTCACAAAACAGTGCTGTGGTCTGCCTCTTCTTATAGCGCAATTTCCTCTTTTCATGCCAAAACAGAAAGGGAGTCTTTTTGTTACTAGTTTTTTCTGTTTTAAATTAAGTTGCGGGATTCCTTCCAAAGTACGTGAGGCACTAGAGGTTTACAGCATCATGTAATCTACCCAGAAACTTCCATGCACATGTCACTTTGCATATACATAATTGCTTCCTCCAATGAAATGAATGAGGAAGGTTTTTTAAAAAAATAAAGGGGCTCTGTAGAGAGAGCTGCTAACCTAGACTTCGGCCTATTTTCGTTATCCTCCTTCTATTTTAACCGAATCACACATTACGTCCCTTCCTAGACATTACCCTGACCATAGCTTTTCACAGGTGGATGGAGCCTTTCATGTTACTGTCCCCTTTGGGGGCATTTCCACTTAGACATATTTGTAACCCTGCTTACTGGCAAGCTAAGAATCTGGTTCTTAGAAGAGGGGTTCTAGAAATTGCAAATTTGATGGTTTCTTTCAGGGTTTTTTTAAAAAAAATGTTTGCTGGTGTGGAACCTCCTTCTTGGTAAGATGCTCCCCTTAAATCTTTTTCCAATTTTTTAGCACTTCACAAAATGTACTAGAACAGGGGTACTGGACCTCAGGCCTGGGGGTCAAACCTGGCCCACTTGGGGTCTCCATACAGTCTCCTGGAGTTTCCTGGAGCAGGAACCACCTAGAATCACCAGGTGGTTCCTGCTCCTCTCCTCAACACACTTGTCATTTGGTTGTTTTTTGGCTTTTCTACAGTTTTTTCCCCATTTTCTAAAAGGTTGAAATGCCTCTCCTGAGGCGTAGTTCTTTTTTTTTTTTTTTTGAAATAATTTTATTAATTTCAACATAATAATAACATAAAATACATACATAATCCACGACAATCCCCCCCGTGCACCCCCACACCATGAGACCTTCTCTTAATCTTTTATTCTATCCAGAAATTTATCGACTCTTTTGAAGGTGTTTGTCCCTTCCCCAATCTTAATACATATTCCAATAGGGGACTCCATATTTCCCCAAAATCATTTTTACCGGACATTCCCCTCTTTAATTTCATTTTACAAGTCAGCATATCATTCAAAGCCATATCCCATATTTCTTTATACCATTCTTCTATTGTATAGCTTCCTTGTCCTTTCCAATTTTTTGCGATCATTAATCTAACAGGTGTCAGGAGGTTGTTTATCAATTCTCTCTTATTTTTATCCTCTTCCCCTTTATCCCATATTGCTAGTAGAGCAAGCTTCGGGTTTAATTCCACTTTACTTCCAATTATTTCACTTATTTCTTTAAATACCCTTTTCCAAAATTTTTGTACATATTCACAGCTCCACCACATATGGTAATAAGTTCCAACCTCCTGGCATCCCCTCCAACAATTTTTAGATATTTTTTTATCTATCTGGTGAAATCTAACCGGTGTTAGATACCATCTCCACAATACCTTATAAAAATTCTCCTTAATTCTGATCGATAACAATTTTAACATTCTTGCATTCCACAACCTCTCCCAGTTGTATTCCTTAATTTCTCCATTCACATCCTCTTCCCAAACCTTTTTTATTGCTTTAAGTGAATTTTGAAACTCCTCCTCTATCAATAATTTATATATCTCACTAGTCAACCCTTTCTTAATTTTCTTTTCTTCTTTCCTACCTTTTGACTCTATTAAATCTTCAAATCTTGTATTATTTCTACACTTGTTATTTTTCAGTTTCCATTCCTGAGTCCATTTCCCTAATTGTATACATTTAAACCATGCTGATTTTTGACCTAACAGTAGCTCTTTAATTTGCTCATTATCCTTCAAATTTTCCATCCACTTCCTTAACTTAATTATTTCCTTATCTTTCAATCTCGCTTCAATCTCCACTTTTAACACTCTTGGGAAATTCTCCACTACTACCACTGGGGCAAGTGGTGAATCTCCTGGTATCAACTTCCCTCTAAATTTCTCCCAGATCTCCACTATATTTACCAACAAAGGGTTGTCCAGTCCCTTTAATTCTTTCTTTTGAATTTTTTAAAAAAATATATTTTTCAATTTATAATCTATTTCCCTAGTTTGCGTCTCCAACCACTCCAAATCTTCCTCCCCTAGAATACCACTTATAACATATCTTAACTGATTAGCTATATAATAATACTTAATATTTGGAAGTCCTAAACCTCCCTTCTTTTGAGCCTTATACCATAACCCTTTGTTAATCCTAGCTTTCTTATCCCCATTACAATATACATTAATTATATTTTGCCAGCTTTTCAACTCTGCATCTGATATTTTAATTGGTAGCATTCTAAACAAAAAATTAATCTTAGGTAAAATCTTCATTTTAATAATTGCTATTCTACCAAACCAAGAATGTTTTAATTTCTTATATACTTCTAATTTCTCCCCTACTTGTTTTTTTAAAGCTACCAAATTAAGTTCCTCTAGCCTTTCTAAATCTCTATCAATATTAATCCCTAAGTAACGTACTGTATTTTTAAGTCTAAGACCCAACTTAACCTTACCTTCTTCCAGCTCTTCCTTATTATAATTAAATAACATCATTTCTGACTTCCCCCAATTTACTTTTAATCCCGTAATTTCTCCGAATTCTCTTAAATGTTTCTTAATCACCTCTGCACTCCCTAGGGGATCTTCTACGGTCAATAAAGTATCGTCCGCAAACATATTCATTTTAATCTTCTCTTTTCTACCTATCCCCTTCACTCTTTCATCTTCCCTTATTACATTTGCCAAAATTTCTATTACTATTGCAAATAAGATCGGTGAAAGAGGACATCCCTGCCTAGTTCCTCGGGCTAGTGTAATCTGTTGTGTTAACCCATCATTAACCATTATTTCGGCTTTATTGTTTTTATACAACTTATCCATCACTCCCATAAATTTGTCTCCAAATCCAAATGTTTTTAATATTGTTTTAAGTGCTGGCCATTCCACACAATCAAAGGCTTTGAATATGTCCAATGCTAGCAAGCCTGCTTTTAAATTCCTTTTTTTTATAATATTAATTATATTTAGTACTCTTCCCATTAAGTTAGACATTTGCCTACCCGGTGAGGCGTAGTTCTTAGCAGTAAGCGCTTTAAGCTAAAATATGTATTTTGGTCCCTCCCCTTTTTGCCACTGACCCCACCCCTTTACTTTTGGCTCTGCAGCCCCAGAGAACGTCTCCCAAATTGAATTTTGTCCTTGGGCTGAAAGGTATTCAACATCCCATGTATTAGAACTTGTAAAGATATGCTGGTGCAATTCAGCACCTGGGGGCAGAGCGGAAGCAAGATTTTGAGACAGGGAAGCAAATGAATATAGGATATATGCAAAGAGTATTAGGGGTCAGTGAGAGAATTAAAGGGCCTGTTCACACAACACCCTAAGACATTGTTAAGCCAAGAACCCTTTTGCAGCAAATGGTTAGTGAGCGTGTTTAAACCATGGTTATGTAGCCACCATGATTAGAAATGGTTAACACAACAGGCTAAGTCATGTTCACACGTCACGCTGAGCCATAATGTTTAGCTCAAAATGCTTAACCAGTGTGGCTTAGTGTGTCATCTGAACAGGGTCTAAGTCATGGTCCACATAACATGTTAAGCCATAATGTTTAGCTCAAAATGCTTAACCACCGTGGCTTAGCGTGTCACCTGAACAAGGTCAAATAGTGTTCTCTACATTTACTCGGTGGTCTGGTCAACAAATGCAGTAAAGTGTGGAGGGATTTTGATACTAGAAACTTGAGGTAGTAGACTAGACCACACCATTTCTAACAGCAGGTGGGTAATATAATTTTTAATGCTCCTTCTCCCACCAAAGTGTAAAAATACTTCCACCTAGAAAAAAGTAAAATATCATGCTCTTGTTCAGCTCTCTGTCTGCTGTGCTAGTTTTCTATGGAGGGAAGCATACAAAATATTATTTCCCCCACTTGCAGCCCGAAGTGGGACAGTCCACTCGGCTACCTCAGGATCCTGCCACCTCATTTTCAACCCTACTGCATGTGCAGTCTGGCTTCAGTTTCAAATTGGATGTAACTGAAGACTAACTTGAGTACACATACTGTGCATGCACCACACACAGCCTGCCGAGTGAACAGATATGCATGTGTTTAAATGTAGCTTTGGACAGGCCTGGATTGGGCTCCTGAAGAGACAGCCTGAAGCTGATTTTATGATGCATATATAGGGCAATTGAGTCAAAAAGGATAAACAGATAGCTCCATTTTGATGTTATTTGCCACATCCATGCACCCTATATTTGATCATTTGCATTTGCTGCATGACTTACTGACATTTTGAGCTTCATCCAAGAAGGCGCAATGACTTCAAGAGACCATTCTGTTTTTCTTATCTCCTTCCCACACAGTAGTGATAACACTTACATGTGTATCAGGGCAGAGTCAGTGGTTAGCTTTGTTAATCTAGGAGCCGTTTAACATTTATTTAATGCCAGCGGTGTAGTTGGTATGTACACACAGCACAGATGTGTCATAGTTCCCACCCAGGGAGCTTATAAAGTAAGTATTTGCTTCTAATTCTATTATCTTTGATTTATATAAACATGTCCTTAGTTACATTCAACATAATCCAGAAGCTGAAACAGATGGTATCTCTAAAGCTCAAAGATACTTCTAACCTTTTCAGACAACAGCATTTTAAATATGGTGATCACCTCACACCTATACATTTTCTACTTATATTGCTGCTTAGAGATATGACAAGCACAAGCATTTACCTCAGAGCCAGGAAATCTGACTTTCTAAGCTTTGAAAACATAATGCTAGTTGGATTAACATAGAGACAGCAATTTTTGACAAGTTAAATGTCACTCAGTCTTCATCTGAGTCAATATTTGCATCTTGATTACTACTCTTCTGCTAATAGGGGGCATTTTCTTTTGGCTTCTTTTTCGCCCTGAACTGCATATTTCTTTATTTTTTAATACTTTATCCTATCTTTCTAAGATTCGTTTCTCATCATCCAAATGGGTGAGCTTGAGACCTAGGCAATGAGCATTCAGTGGGCCTTAAAGCTAGCCAGTCAAAGAGGCAGAAGGGCCATTAAGAAGAATAGACAAGCTAGAGACATTTGGAGAGGGGCATCATTGACACGGCTTGGGACCACAATACCTGATGGAACGCCTTTCCCGACATGAACCTACCCGAACACTACGTTCAACATCTAAGGCCCTCCTCCGAGTGCCTCCTCCGAGGGAGGCTCGGAGGTCAGCAACAAGAGAGAGGGCCTTCTCTGTGGTGGCTCCCCAATTGTGGAACGATCTCCCCGACGAGGCCCGCCTGGCGCCAACATTGTTATCTTTTCGGCGCCAGGTCAAGACTTTCCTCTTCTCTCAGGCATTTGGCAATATCTGAGGAGCCTGGGTTTGTTTTGTTTTGCTTTGTTTTTGTAGTTTTTGAAGTGTTGATGTGGTTTTTAAATGTATAGATTGTGTGTATGTTGTATGTTTTTGCTGTTTTAATTTTTGTATATTGTTTTTAATCCTATGTAAACCGCCCAGAGAGCTTCGGCTATGGGGCGGTATACAAATGTAATAAATAAATAAATAAATATATGCTATTACTAGAAGGGATCATTGAAAGCTTCCATCCCTCATTTTAACTCACATGTGGGGGGTGATTTGGGGGGAATGTTGATGTTGGTGGGAAGGATTAAGCCTCCTGTCTCAGTGCAGTGGTCCTGATCCAAATTCATGCTATGCACACTTACCCTAGAGTAAAAAAGAAAGAAAGAAAATATTGTTCTCAGTGATGCGCTATGAAATAAACGTAACATGTAGTTTGACCCTTAAATCACCTTGGGAAATGAGTACTTAATCTTCTGAAAGGCAGATTACTGAATCAAGGGGAACTTTTCTGTTTAGCTCTGTGCTATGTGCACTTTAGCAATATTGCTCTGATCAGATGCAAAGCTAATAAGACATGAAAGAAAAATGAAATGGGCAGCCCTTATTCACATTGCCTGATGCAAACAACATTTCCCCCAGTTAATCATCAGTGGAAAGAACAGATGACTTCAAGCTCTTAAAATAAATGTCCCAAATTTGTCAGGAGGCTCTGGACTCCTTGGGTTTTTCATAACACGATAACCAAATGCAAACATCGGCTTTTTCATAGCATGTGTTTCTCTCATCATATAACCTACTCCTAGGCCTAATCCACACCAAGCAGGATATAGCACTATGAAAGTGGTATGAAAGTTGTATATAAAATGCAGGAGCCACACCAAGCAGGATATAGTGGTATGAAAGCAGTATATGGTACGTATCATGGGCCCCAACAGTGGTCAGTGCACTTCAATACCACTATAAAGCAGTAGTGTGGCTCCTGCCTCTTATATACCACTTTCATAGTGCTATATCCTGCTTGGTGTGGATTAGGCCTCTATAATAATATTTGTTATACGTATCTATCTATTCAAACTAAGATAGCCACATTGGTCATTTTTGTTTGTTTAGATATATTTATATCCCACTATTCCATGTTATTTCTAAAGCACCAGAAGTCATGTAAATCATCATATAAAGACATTAATATTAAAGAAAGCACAACAGAAACATACAGGATGGCCATGTGTCCTCTTTTACAAGCACTTTTCATGGAGAAGAGAGCAGTGACCACAGGGCCAGTAGATTTCAATGGGGACAGCACCCTCTAGTGGGCATTTTATAGCACAACTTCAGAAGAGCCAGATTAAAAGAGGTTTATTTTTGTGACTCTAAAACTGAGAAACCGAACGAGAGATGCGCAGGAGGCGGACGGCGTCATCAAAAGGACCCGTTAACATCCGTGAGTGGCCAGTAATGAGTGTGCTAGAAAACTGTCATCTGATGATGCTCCATGACTCCTGGCCGCTGGAGATCCACTTGGCCCCTCCCTGATGGTGTTTAGGTGCCTTTGAAAGACTTGGTTCTTTTGACTGGAAGCCAATGGCGCTGATATAATGATGGTGCCCTCGCATGCTCCAAAAATGCTCTGGTCACATAACTCTGGCTGGAACATTTTTGCACCAGATGGAGTTTTCCAAATGCCTCTCAATGGCTAGTACTCACGTAGAGCATAAACAACAAAGAGTTACTTGGCACTTTAAAGACCAACAAGCTTATTATGGCATAAGCGTTCATGGACTATAGTCCACTTAATCAGAAAGCTTATTGTCCACAGAAGTGTGTGCCATACATTTGGAGCCATAAGACTCCATGGGAAGCATCTTACATTAGCAATTAAGGCATGTGTGTGTGAGAGACGGCTGCCAGATCCATCTTCTCTGGGAAGTATCCTTCTTCCAAAATAGGGCTCTGACATTCATTGGCATATAAGGTTTATGACCATAAGCATTTTACATTTTGCTAGTGCACATAGAATCTAGGCCTAGGATAAATGCAAGCTAACTATTTTCTGACACCACCCGCAGCACTATTAAATAACTGATTTGACAAATTGCTCCTTTCATATGATTTTGAACAACCATGGATTGCAGTTCTTTGTTGCTACTCAGGAAACTTAAGTGGGAGTTCTTCCATTTACTTGACTAAAGTTTTAGTACTGAAAGGCCACATTCAGAAAATTACAGGAGCAACCCACATCAGCAATTTCTCTGTTAAAAGAGAGCCCTTTTTTACCAGTTTTGTGAGAACTGAAGGTAATGTGCTTCTGCGGAAAGATATGGAACCAACGTGAATGGTTTAATGTAAGTCCTGTCTCCATCTCCAACTCGAACAACACTCCACAGTAGAACAGTATGTCTAGGCTGATCATATGGAAAGAAGGACAGGGTTCCTGTATCTTTAACAATTGTACAGAAACGGGAATTTCAGCATGTATCATTTGTACGCATTCAGCACCTGGCGAATGTTCCCTCTTCATCACAACAGTTAAAGCTGCAGGAGCCCCACCCTCTTTTGTATCTGGTCATGCTAAACAGGGCTCCTGCAGTTTTAACTGTTGTGATGAAGAGGGAATTTCACCAGGTGCTGCATGCATACAAACGACACCTGCTGAAATTCCCTTTTTCTATACAAATGTTAAAGATGCAGGAGCCCTGTCCTCCTTTCCATTTGGTCACCCTAATCCCAATGCAGCTAAAGTCGCAACTAAGTCTCACCAAAACCAATGGAACTAGCAAGTTGTGGCTAATTCAATCCCTGTACACATTTACCTGGGAACAGGCTCTATTGAACACAGTGGGATGTATTTTGGAGTAAGCATGCATAGAATCGTCCTATGAGTAACAACTAACTTTAGTTGGATTATGGCCTTTATTTAAATTGGGTATGGTCTCACTGAGCATAGTCTTGAGCCAGAGCTCAGGCCCTGGATCCTGGTCTGAATGCCTTGGACTATGTGAATCAATACTGAACCCCTCTGAAGTTATATAGAAGGCCTTCCTCTGCCCTCACTTTGAGAATGTCTCCAGCCCACCTACACACATTGCAGACCAGAATTTAAGCATGGATGATTTTCCCTGTGAAAATTAATGACTCTTCTCAGACCAAAGGTATGATTGAGCAGAGCAGAACAAAACTAAGGCATGCGGAAATGGCAGCATTTAATTGACCCCAATAGCTGGCCAGAAGCAGATGGGATGGGGTGGAAAAAGAGGAGTTTATTCTTGGCTTACAGTTTGTGTTCCTGTGGTCAATGGCGCCACTAGGGTCAGACCATGGGGTGCAGGTTTAGGACCAAAGTCCAGGGAGTCCCCCAAAGAATCCCCTGAAGGGGTCTTTCTCCTTTACTCTTCGCCTGGCCTGGTCGGCCCTGTTAGCAAAAGGAAGCAAGCACCACAGCAACTGGCCAGGCAAATGTACAAGTTCTGCTGAGTGCCATTATAAAAGAACTTTCCCCCCTTATGTTTTGAGTAGCAGAGATCTGACCCAATCAATGAGGGCACAGGAGCAACACATAAAGTTCCCCTTTGTCGCTCCTGTGCTGTCACTGGCCATGTCCCCCCAACAAAGGTGGCATCTGATTGGTTGAGATCACCGCTACTCAAAATCTAAGGGCGGGGGGAAGCATTCTATTTTAAAATGGCATGCCACCGGGCTTGCAGGCTCACCCAGCCTGCTTCTGTGGAGCTTTCCTTTTATAGCAGGGGCAGCTGGGCTAGGAAAAGGAGGAGCTGCCACCACCGCCACCAGGTTGGAAAAAAAAAGGGAGGGAGGACTGGCAGTAGAATGACCATTTACACATTGCTTAAAAAGAGGAATTGCATCAGCAAAAATCTGCATGATATCTGCATATGCAAATTAATTGGTATAAGTGCAAATTTAGAAATAATAACTATAATTTAAATAGAATACAAGACATCTCACTAGGGGTGTGCATCGGATCGGATCCGATCCACGATCCGAATCCGATCCGACCCAAAATCGGGAAAATCCGATCCGATCCGATCCGGACAACCTCCGATCCGATCCGATCCGATGAGGTCCGATCCGGATCGGACGCCATTTTGAATGCTTTTTCCCATAGCCAAGTATTGTTTTACAAAAACGCCTATAACTTTTTCATTTTTAAAGATAGAAGGATGAAACTTGGGCACATTGTAGACTGGTTAGGGGTAGTTATCTGTGAGAAATTTCAGAAAGATTGGTGCATGCATTTTGTGGCAATTAATTTTTTAATAAATACCCAGGAATGCCTATAACTTTGTCATTTTTAAAGTTACACACATGAAACTTTGCCACATTGTAGGGGGTACCTTGGGACCTATGTGTGTGAAATTTCAGAAACGTAGGTGCTTGTCTTGTGTGGCAATTAATTTTTAGAAAAATGGGTAGTAGTGGGGTAAATACAGTTACGCCTCCCATTTTTTTATTTTTGAAGATACAAACAGGAAACTTGGGCACATTACAGGTACCACTTGCCTTGATATGTGTGTGAAATTTCAGAAACATTGGAGCTTTCCTTGTGTGGCAATTAATTTTTGAAACAATGAGGAAAGAAACACCTATAACTTTGTCATTTTTAAAGTTACACACATGAAACTTTGCCACATTGTAGGTGGTACCTTGGGACCCATGTGTGTGAAATTTCAGAAACATAGGTGCTTGCCTTGTGTGGCAATTAATTTTTTAATAAATACCCAGGAATGCCTATAACTTTGTCATTTTTAAAGTTACACACATGAAACTTTGCCACATTGTAGGCGGTACCTTGGGACCTATGTGTGTGAAATTTCGGAAACGTAGGTGCTTGTCTTGTGTGGCAATTAATTTTTTAATAAATACCCAGGAATGCCTATAACTTTGTCATTTTTAAAGTTACACACATGAAACTTTGCCACATTGTAGGCGGTACCTTGGGACCTATGTGTGTGAAATTTCGGAAACGTAGGTGCTTGCCTTGTGTGGCAATTAATTTTAGAAAAATGGGTAGTGGTGGGGTAAATACAGTTACGCCTCCCACTTTTTTATTTTTGAAGATACAAACAGGAAACATGGGCACATTACAGGTACCACTTGGCTTGATATGTGTGTAAAATTTCAGACAGCTGGGTCCAGGCATGTGGTGGCAAGGTATTTTTGAAACAATGAGGAAAGAAACGCCTATAACTTTTTTATTTTAAAAGTTAGAAGTCTGAACATTGCTCACTTTGTAGATGGGTTAGGGGTAGATATGTGTCAGAAATTTCAGAATTATAGGTCCAGGCATTTGATGGCTATGGATTTTTTAAATTACATGTTTCAAAAAAATTTCTACAGAGGCCAGGTCTTCCCCTCCCGCTTCCCGCGAAGAAAAGGAAACACTCTCTCGTCTCGATCCCTTTGATCCTTGCTAGTAGTATCCATTACAGGGCTCGTGTTTCCTTTCCTCCTTTCACTTTTCAAGCAGAACGGCTGAGCCTAGCTGAGTTTTGCAGCCATGCGTGCAAGGAAGGATCACTCTGGTCTCGATCCCTTTGATCCTTGGTAGTATCCATTACAGGGCTCGTGTCTGCTTGAGTACAAAGTGAAAGCAGACACGAGCCCTGTAATGGATACTACCAAGGATCAAAGGGATCGAGACCAGAGTGATCCTTCCTTGCACGCATGGCTGCAAAACTCAGCTAGGCTCAGCCGTTCTGCTTGAAAAGTGAAAGGAGGAAAGGAAACACGAGCCCTGTAATGGATACTACTAGCAAGGATCAAAGGGATCGAGACGAGAGAGTGTTTCCTTTTCTTCGCGGGAAGCGGGAGGGGAAGACCTGGCCTCTGTAGAAATTTTTTTGAAACATGTAATTTAAAAAATCCATAGCCATCAAATGCCTGGACCTATAATTCTGAAATTTCTGACACATATCTACCCCTAACCCATCTACAAAGTGAGCAATGTTCAGACTTCTAACTTTTAAAATAAAAAAGTTATAGGCGTTTCTTTCCTCATTGTTTCAAAAATACCTTGCCACCACATGCCTGGACCCAGCTGTCTGAAATTTTACACACATATCAAGCCAAGTGGTACCTGTAATGTGCCCATGTTTCCTGTTTGTATCTTCAAAAATAAAAAAGTGGGAGGCGTAACTGTATTTACCACACCACTACCCATTTTTCTAAAATTAATTGCCACACAAGGCAAGCACCTACGTTTCCGAAATTTCACACACATAGGTCCCAAGGTACCGCCTACAATGTGGCAAAGTTTCATGTGTGTAACTTTAAAAATGACAAAGTTATAGGCATTCCTGGGTATTTATTAAAAAATTAATTGCCACACAAGGCAAGCACCTACGTTTCCGAAATTTCACACACATGGGTCCCAAGGTACCACCTACAATGTGGCAAAGTTTCATGTGTGTAACTTTAAAAATGACAAAGTTATAGGTGTTTCTTTCCTCATTGTTTCAAAAATTAATTGCCACACAAGGAAAGCTCCAATGTTTCTGAAATTTCACACACATATCAAGGCAAGTGGTACCTGTAATGTGCCCAAGTTTCCTGTTTGTATCTTCAAAAATAAAAAAATGGGAGGCGTAACTGTATTTACCCCACTACTACCCATTTTTCTAAAAATTAATTGCCACACAAGACAAGCACCTACGTTTCTGAAATTTCACACACATAGGCCCCAAGGTACCCCCTACAATGTGGCAAAGTTTCATGTGTGTAACTTTAAAAATGACAAAGTTATAGGCATTCCTGGGTATTTATTAAAAAATTAATTGCCACAAAATGCATGCACCAATCTTTCTGAAATTTCTCACAGATAACTACCCCTAACCAGTCTACAATGTGCCCAAGTTTCATCCTTCTATCTTTAAAAATGAAAAAGTTATAGGCGTTTTTGTAAAACAATACTTGGCTATGGGAAAAAGCATTCAAAATGGCGTCCGATCCGGATCGGACATCTGGTCCGATCCGATCCGACCAGCCTCCGATCCGATCCGATCCGATCCGACCCCCCAGGTCCGATTCCGATCCGCTATCCGATCCGATCCGGGGGGTCAGTGCACATCCCTACATCTCACCATAGTGGGGAAGACTCAACAGGTGACCCGTGTACCTGCTCAGTCTGCTGCCCAGGTGCTCACTGTTGATGGGCAACTTCAAAGTCCCTGGGCTCTCCTTTCTTAGGGTTCTTTAACATTAAATCAGACTTGGACTGGACAGCCCTTCAAACAGAGGATGTCTTCAAAGAGAAAACTGTCCTCTTCCGGCTCTCCAAAATAGAGGACTGTCTTCTGTGAAGTAGGCCACCAGGCCACCCTTTGCCGTGGAAGCCCAGTAAAGCAAATTGCCCAGAGCCCCCTCAGAGCCAACAGTTCCTCTTGTTGTGGCACGTTTCAGTGTAAAAAGCTCATAGCCCCCACAAGATTAATAGTAGGCTCCTCAGTAAGAAGGTACAATCTGTCCAGACACTTTTCCTAGAAGAGCTTAATTTTTGAAAAGCATGAAAGCAACCTTTAACCATAACCACCTTTAGCAAGTTAAATACTATGAATCATCCTTTATATACTGCAAAAAAATAATAAATCTCTTACATGATATTTATGGCAAGAAACTACTTGTCGCAATAAGTTCTTCTGGAAGCACTTGACAAACCATCAGTTCCCAATTATCAGTTGAAAGAATTTGCAGTTTTGAAGCTTCCCCCCAAATAAGCCTCAAATGGGTTTCAGGTGCAATCCTATGTGATCTACATGGCTTGGGGACAGTTATCTAAGCACCATTTCCTCCCATATATACCTGCTTGGCCCCTTAGGTCACTCTGTATATGGAATTTACTCTCTAAGGAGGCTAAACTGGCACTCACATTATTATATTTTCAGTGGTAGGCAAAGACCTTTCTTTTCTCCCAAGCATTTTAGATTTATTGGCTGTTTCAAATATTTTATATATTTTTCCCTGTGCTCTTTTTTTTGCCTTTTGCCTTGTCTTTTATTCTTTTATCTTTTTGTAATCCTTCAGGGGAAGACATATAACACTATCCTTAATTTACTAATCTCTCATGGCTTCACACTGTATGCTCTAAAAAGTTACGTGCTGGTTAGGAAGGTTTGCCCCTTTTGGCTGAAGATGTACTGCAGGCTTTAACCACATGGGCACTTTAAAATTAATTTAATTAATTAATGCATTCTAAAAACAAAATAATCCTGAGGTGCACACTCCTAGGGTCCTTTTAGTATACTTCTCAAGTTTAGATGTCTATGGCTTGGCCAGACACACATCCTATTTTAGTATTATAGATGGATTTATTCTAGAGATAGTTCCTGTCGATGAACAAACCCCAATGAAAATGAATTACACTGCTTTCTTCATTAAACTTTTGCATCTTTAAAAACAGTTCTTCAGTATGAGTGCTAGAATACCCTTGTGTCTGTTGATACAAAAACAGAAGAAAAGGAAGGTTCTTTCTCACTATGAGTGAGCTTTGCTACTTTAATGCCTCAGAGGCCTTCTGCAGTCCAGAGAGGTGTGGAAAACTATTCTTGGTCCCCTCCTCATTGCACTTTATTCTGACGTGCAAACCGCTCTGACTTTTAGCCATTCATTCTGCATTCTTTCACTATCAGCAAACAGCACTGACCTCTAACTTCTTCATATTCTCAAGGGCTGAGCATTAAAGCATGAAAATAAAGGGGTGTGTGTGCAAAATAAAATCACAATAAAACAATACAGCCATAGAAATAACCAGCTCTAACTTGAAGCACTGGGGTTTGTAGGAGTTGCCTTACATTGAGTTAGCCCAATGACTTTCTACTAGTCTTATTCTGTGAGCCCTGACTGAAAGCAGTGACCCAGAACTCACATGTCAATAATAATAATAACAACAACAACAACAACAACAATAATAACAACAATAGGGAGACATTCTAAACCATGATGATTAAGCATTTTGAGCTAAACATTATGGCTTAGTATGAACCATTCCTAACCATGGTGGCTAACCACAGTTTAACTACACTCAGTAAACATTTGTTGTAAAAGGGTTAGCGGCCTAACCATGGCTTAGCATGTTGTCTGAACAGGCCCAATAACAATAACCTAGAACATTTGGACTCATTTAGTTAAATACAAAGCAGTTCAGACCAGGGTCTCACACAAGGAGAACATTTGTTCTGTCACTAAGCTCTAGTACTCATGTAAACGCATTTCACCTGAGAGTACAGCAAAAATGTATCTATGGCAGCATTTTTGTAAGCAGGCCTAGGCTAGGTTTGTATTTGGACTAATCTAAAAATGCTTTCATACATGGGCCCCTGAGCCTTGAATTTTATTTATTCATTTATAATATTTATATAAGCCACCCAGTAACAATGTTCTCTTGCCGGCTCACAAAATGATTTTTTTTTTTAAAAAATACAATTATCAAAAGCCAGAAATTGCAGCACGAATTGTTGGCAGCAGAGAAAATAAAGCCAAATTATACAGCATCATTTAAAATGTCATAATGGATAAAAACAATGGATTAAACTTTACTGCTGCTGAGATCACAGGCTTTTAAATGATTGCCAGAATAAAACAAGCTCTTAATCTGGCACCGAAATGATCATAAAGAAGGTACCCAATGAGCTTTTTTGGAAGCCTTCCATAATCAGGGTGACACCACTGAAAAGCCTTCTCTCCAGCATGCACCTACTTGGCAGGGGCACATACAGCAGGGCATCTGAAGAGGATCTCAAGGTTCAAGTCGATATGCACAGGAAGAGGTGATTTTTCAAGTCACCTCATCCCAGCTATTACAGTCTTTCAAAACCAACACTTTGAATGTGCACAGAGGTCTGGACGACTGAGAGCCATGCAGCTGAGTAACCACTGGCCTAATATCATAAGAACATAAGAAGAGTCATGTTGGATCAGACCAGAGGTCCATCTAGTCCAACATTCTCTTCACACAGTAGCCAACCAGCTGCTCATGGGAAATCCATAAGCAAAACAGGAGTGCAACAGCACCCTCCTGCCTATGTTCTCCAACAACTGGTGTACAGAAACATCCTAGAAATGAACAGCTAGTGACAGCCTTAACCAAAAACAGTCCAATAGCAAACCAAGAAGTTAAGGGTATAAACAATTAATAAAATTTAATACACACACAAAGAGCAAATAACAGCAAGCACTTTAAATACAGATTCAGTAAAAATAATGCATTAAAAAGTGCTTGATGATCTGAAACAACTGTGGCTTTTTGCCTTAGTTACCGTGATTAAAACCATGGTTTAAGGTGTCTTCTGAACACGGCCCGGCTTTCTGGCTTAACCACCATGGTTAAAGACGTGGTTTAAGGTGACTTCTGAATGGTGCCAAAGAAAAATGTACTGAGGCATTTTGGGAGTGTGTGTGTTGCATTTCAAGTTGTTGGGCTCTGGATGATGTCTCACGCCAACTCTATTAAGATGAAGTTATTGAATGTCAGATGATTTGCCTTTCTCTGTGATTTAGCGGGGAGTGAAATGGGGGGGGACTGTTGCACATGTTAAAGGTATCATGACAACTGAAGCTTAAAATCTGTGTTTTAGACCAATCTTTCCCAATATGGTGCCCTCCAAATGCATTGGGCTACAACTCCCATCATCCCTACACAGCATGGTTGGGGAAATTTGTTATGGTCAGTTTCACTCAGTTTCTTATATTCCAACTTCTAAGTTCATTCTGTCCTGTTTCCACATTGGATTGCAATTTTTTTCATCCGCATGCAAATTCATAGTTTTTCATGTGCATTTTTCAAAATATACCCATTTTTGTAAGCATTTTTTCAAATGTAAACATAATTGCAAGCAATTTGTCCATTAAATAAAGTATTTTAATTCATTTTTCAAAATATACACATTTTTGTGTGCACTTTTTATTATTTCCGAATGGCATCATGAACTTCGGAAAAGTACAGTTTTTGATGTCTAACTGCATTCAAAGCAAAACAAACAATTTTTTCACCCATCCCTAGCTGGTAAAGACTGGTTTAGACAAGCCCTATTCAGGCATTTTGAAAGAGGCAAAAGTGAATGTGTGAGGAGAAGGAATGCTCTTGCCTTGCCCCCCTCCTCACGTTTCCATTGCCCTGTACTCATGGGGGCAACTTTCTGAAGAGGAGAGCATCCTGTATCAATAGATGCATGGCAATAGAAACTCTAGCCTTGTTCAGGCTTTCTCAGTTCCATGGGGAGCATCCACAGATAACTTTTACATCTTTCAGAATGCCTGAATAGGGCTACAATCCTATCAAAATGCAGTGAGAGGCCTTCAAAGTTGGATTTTCATCAAGATGGTATAGCCAGAAGAACATGAGTTTTGTCTGGATTGCTGCTGGTTCGGCTAAAACTGACACTTGGAAATTATTTCCACATTGAGCATATTAGTTGCTTGATACATTTGGAGGGGGGTGAGAAATACAGGGGGAAGTAAAAGATAATTAATTTAATTGCTTTACATGAATGAATGAACTAAATATATTCTGGAGTGAGTTGATTTTGGTATAACCAAATAAGACCCTTTTTTATCTGAGGAAGACATATGGTCAAACCACATTGGGTATTCTTCACAAAATAAATCACTACATTCAAATACCAGCTTGAGGTACACATGGAAGGGAATTACAAGAGAATAAAAATAATATTCAGCCAGAAGGCAGCAAGAGAGGAGTAATTGCAGTAAAGGGAAAAGAGGAAAATGGGAGAAAAGTAGTAATAGGCCGAGGGCAAAGAAGCATAATATAATTAATCCTAATTCTAAGGATAGATTAGAAGGGCATGATCCTTGACACTTGGATACCATGACACACAATAGTACTATGGGAATAACAGGCTGACATCCTGTCACTAGAAGAGAACAGAAGGCTGTCATGAAGGATGTGGTGACTGGGAATGATGGGAACTGCAATCCAACACACCTGAAAGGCAAAAGCTCAGGGAAGGCTGAAGTAGGATGTTCATGAGATATGGTTCTTATTGTGGGAGCTATCCATCATGCTGGCAAAGTGGTTAAATCACTCTGCATGTTTGTATGTATAATTTCCTGTGTGACTCTTATGTCAGTCACTAGGCAGCCAAAGCTTCCTGTGCCTTCACGCCAAATATCCTGTTAGCTAATTGTTGCTCCATCTCTTCAACTTCTGGGAATTGCTTGGAAGAAATGTCCTTATTCTGTCAAAGTAGTGTGCAGAGGTGATAATTGGTATTCCTCCTGCAGTCATTACAATAATTTTGCATAGGGAGTAGAGACCTCAAATTAGCAAAGATTCCTTAATCATTGTTTTTTCACAAGACTTTCCTATTACGGCCTTTCTGAGGACTGGTCAGCAATCCATTGGTCTATGTTCTCAGGGGATTGGGTGGGTACTGTTTGCCAATCATGAACTTTTTCTTCATTGAAGAGCAGGACTCTCAGGAAATTCTCTCAATTTATCTGGAGCTGCTCCTGGGAATGTGATAGACACCATATTAGGCTGATTAAAATGGTGGAACAAAGACCATTAGAAATTTGAGAATGTGCAAGTGAGTTATGTCTTCCCCTTAACCATCCTAGAGAGTCAGTTTATAGCCAGATTTTGAAATGCTGTATTTCCATTTATGCTTTGGATGCTGGGCAAGTCTGATTTCCTTAAAATAAATCCAGTGTCTTTGTAATGACAATGTGGTGTCTTGGCTTTAGCCCTCAGTGCCTACCTATGATTCACTGCTTTGCTGTGTTTCACACTACTGATAACGAGGTATTTGAAGAGGGGAGGATGAGACTCCAGGAGATGTTGGGGCATCCAAATTGACCTGAACACATTTTGCAGTGGCAAGAGATAATTGCCCATTTCTGTGACATTTGGGGCATTTTAACAGGAGCTTAGAAAAGATCTCTCTTTGTCATTGCCACACAATGGCAAGACATTGAGGAGAGAGCAATAGAAAAGGAGGAGAAACTATGGCAGTCAGTAATGAAGCAGAAAAGGAAATAAAAGGAAGAAACAGGAGTATAAGCAAGAGGACTCTCCTCGCTGAGAAGGACTAGAACATATCATTGCACACATATGGAGAGGCTTCAACTGGATGATATTCTTGGGATATATCCTTGGGCATGAGAGATACACCTGGTGCAATCAATACCTTATCTTATATGGAGGGTGTTTCCAGGTGAGGCTTTTATGGTTCTGTCTCATTCATGGAATTTTATGGGGAATCCAAGTTACAATGTGTTCAACTCATAACTTTCCTGTGTTCCCCCACCACTTCTTCTATCTGTTTTCTCACTGGAGAAAAAGATGGAATGGATGCACAAAGCTTGCTAATTGGTAGTGCTAGGAGTCCTCTGTCTGGAAGCACTCTCCATCCCTGATTTTGCAGATTTTGTTCTAGGATGATTATTCTGATAGAAAGTGCTAACTTCCCTGCAATGCTCCTCAGGTTGACTTGATAGTCATTGTAAAGGACAGCTTTCTTGCAAACATGCCCTTTAAATACAATGCTGCTTCAAGGTAAGTGCTCCAATTCCTGATTGAAACGGAGCACTTATTCAGGAACAAATGTGTCCATGAGGAAGCAGCACCCCACCTTGCTTTTAACCCTATCTGTGATTGTTACCCCTTAGCTATTCCTTTACCAACCTTTTCATGTGCCGTAGATTGCATAAACAGCAAAGCAGGGATACAATGTGCAAATGAGAGATAATGAAAGACAACAGGACACAATGAAAAAAAAAGTGAAAAGGGTAATTAACGTGGATGTACTTGAGGAAAAACTAACACAAAAACTGGAGGGGAACATGGTCAGCCAGCCACTATAGATCTGATGAGCACTGCGACAGTGTTCCCAAGATGGTCTTGTTTCAAAATAATGTCAATGAACAGATTTTACAGATGTGATGAATTAGCATGTATTTCTTAATTGGATGTTCTTCTGTTATTGACATAAGCCAGACTTCCCTGCCCTGGATCCCTCCAGAAGTTTTGGACTACAGCTCTCATCAGCCCCAGCCAACATGACCAATAGTATGAGATGATGGGAATTGTAGTCCAAAAGATTTGGAGGGACCCAATTTTGGGAAGGCTGAATAAGCTTGTTATGGTATGCTGCAATCCCTTCTCTTTTCCCTAGGTAGATATTTATATCAGTCTGTTACATTTTGTGCTCTATTTTTAAAATAATAATTTAAAAAGAAAAGCAAGCAAATTGCCACAGGGATGCACCACCCAGAAGATATTCACGCTGCTGGTATAAGCATGGCAGAGGAATGCAGAATGGGCTGCTACTAAAGTTTTAGGAGAAGCACCTGTTAAACAGATGGAATATCTGAACACATCTTTGCTAATGTTTTCACCAAGGCCTGGACCTGTGTTTAACTTTTTTTTTAATGCACCTGCAACTGCAAAATCCAATGGTCTTGCTTATGCTTGATAGAATGGTTTTGTCCTAGTTCATCTGAAGTATGTATATTAATATCCTAAAACTAATAGATTTCTGAGAAAAACGATGAGCTTCAATTGGCCTAGTAAGTTGATCTGACAGCAACATCCTGGCGATATATTATCTTGATCAAATGAGTCAGTTTTCTTCCAGGAAAACAAATCTGGGCTGAATTATGATAAAACCTTAACAGGCATGCTATCAAGACATAATTGTCATCACGTCGATTTGTAATCTCTCAAAATTCCAGTCATTCAGGTTGTCAAGGCAATAATGGTGCACATCCCCTTTGAAGTTCACGGTTGCTTTGATACTCCTAGGAAAGCTTCTGCCCTTTGTGTAACAGGATCTGAGAATACCTAATAATTTCAGATGAATGAATTGTCACTCTTTATGCACGGTTTTTGTTTGTTTGGTTAGTCAGTTAATCAATCTGTCAATTACAAAAACAACACCCTCCTTAATATTATGGAATATTAATATGTCCCTGTAGAAAGGTGACCTTGCTCTTCTCTGCCCTTCTGATCTTAGAATAATCGTGCTTTCCTAGGGAAACTGTCTTGATTGCTGCCTCCTATGCCAATTTTGTGTGCCCAACATATATCCATCCCCTGGTTTGTCCCCACAGATTTAAGGGATGACTAATAATTGCCACCACTACTTGCACTTGTTCCATCCAGTCCTTGATCCTACATTTTCTTTGCAGTGTGCAACAGAGCATAGATAGGAAATTCAAGGCCATATGATGTGATTTTTACCAGAGACCAAGTCCCACTTAACATAAGAACATCAAAACATAAGAAGAGATGTGCTGAATCAGACCAAGGCCCATCTAGTTCAGCATTCTGTTCACACTTAAATTTGCAATCTCTTAAAATTCCAGTCATTCAGCTGCCCACAGGAAACCCACAAGCAACAGCACCCTCCTGGCCATGTTCCCCAGCAACTGGTGTACATAGTCATACTGCCTCTGATACTGGAGGCAGTATGTATCTATCAAAACTAGTAGCCACTGATAGTCTGCTCCATGAATTTGTCCAATTCCCTTTTAAAGCCATCTAAACTGGTGGCCATTACTACATCTTGTGGTAGTGAATTCCATATTTAACTATGTGCTGTGTGAAGAAGTGCTTCCTTTTATCTGCTCTGAAGCTCCCACCAACAAGGTTCATGGGATGACCCCAGGTTCTAGTGTTATGAGAGAGGGAGAAAAATGTGTCCGTATCTATTTTCTCCATATCATGCATAATTTTGTATGCCCCTATCATATCTCCCCTCGCTCATCCTTTTTCTAAGCTAAACAGTCCCAGATGTTGTAACCTTTCTGCCTAGGGGAGTTGCTCCAGCTCCTCAATCACTTTGGTTGCACTTTTCCCAACTCTACAATAACCAGAACTGTACACATTATTCCAAGTGTGGTTGCACCATTGATTTGTATAAGGGCAGTATGATATTGGCATTTTTATTTTCAGTTCCTTTTCATACCTAACAAGGAATTTGCCTTTTTCATAGCAACTGCACACTGAATCATGTTTACTCAATTGTAAACCTTGAAATTTTGTTTGAAATTATTTACCAAGGGCAAAACAGACTGCTGTTCAGCTCATCATGAGAGTTAAAAGACTTTTGACAAAACCTATTTATTATTATCATCATTATTATTATTATTGTTATTATTAAAGTGAGGCACAGAACAACTACTTCTGTGAAAGGTGGGATCGTGGAATTTGTATCTGGAGACTCCTGCAAGAAGAATTTGTCGCCAGGGACTTTTAACATGTCAGAATAATTCCACATGCTTACTGTAGATGTGCTATATCTTAGGACTGTGATGGAATCATACTTATCTAAAGCTGAGCAAATAATGAAAGCAATTCAGCTGATGCAATTTACTTGACAAAAATAGTTCACTTGACAAGTGAAAAAAGTAACACAATAAATAACCTAAACATTTGCTGATATTAAAGCTGAACAGTTTTTTATTTGTACAGTATAATAATTGTGAATACTTTGAACAATCATTCTGCTTTTGCACAATTTATGTGTTAGGCTGCCTTTAAGGGTTTAAACACCTGTTTCTCCTTTGATATCCGAAATCCTCTCTACATTTGACTGACAGACCCCTCCTCCCATACTGTCCACAGGGCAAACAGATATAGTGAAAATGTTCACGGATGTGCCCTCAGTGGTTGCCCTGAAGATCAAAGTCCAAGCTTGACTATATTCCAGTAACAATGCACTAACGTTCTACATGCTCACCCAGAAGTAAAGCCCATAAACTCATTGGGTATTACTCCCTGGTTACTACACAGTAAGGCTACAGTTACTAGAACTGTAGCCTTAAAAGACTTTTTAGCTCGGTTTGGCCTGATTGTTGTGGCCACGATTAGGCTGGTATATAAATGGGGTCTATAACAAAATATTGCAGCATAGAGTGTTCCTGGTCAGGATTCTGAACAGCCTGCCATGCCCTTTTCTAGGATACTCCATTCCATTTCCCTGCTCCAGTTATCCATCCCCCTAGAGACATTCATAATTCTTGAGATTGCTCAGTCCTCATTGGATTGTTTTTCAATGGCTCCGCTTTTGGCTGTAATCCTGTTGGCACTTAGCAGCTGAGTTTGCTGTTATAAAATAGTTTGAGATTTTAATCGCTTTGATATTTATCTGTTTCATCTGGTGCATTTTGAAAGATTTAAATTTTTTGAAATACTTTGTTCTTAGGGTCAGATGAGAATTTGAAGTAAGATTGTTTAACAGTGCAAGCACTCCACCTCAAATTCTTGTGAGCAAAATCAGGGGTAACACAGCTCCCTGCGTGAATCCCTAATCCTGCTTGAACCCCCATTCTGATATGTAGATTCTTCTACCTGGTTTTTAAATCCAGTCTCCCTCCCCAAAGGGGAAAGACCCTTACCTTAGGGTAGCGGGTTGAGGCAGTGGGTGGCAGAGCACTCTGTCAAGGATAGATGTGTGGTGGCTGTTTCCTCTTCCTGGGCTGCTAATATAATGATGCTGGAAGCATCATTTGCCACTGGAGATCACTGACACTGACCTGCAAGGGGTTGAGTCTGATAATGGGTATTGACCCAGACAGGGCTCTCATTGGCTGTAAATGATGTTTGCAGCTGAGAATTATGGGGGCTGTAGTTTATGACAGGCCCCCAAAAGACACTGGCTGGGAGCATGACTCATTCATGTCTAGGAGGCTTCTCCCATCTTCAACAAAGCCTTTCTCTACTTGCTATCCTTGGGATTGTGGGATGGCATAGAAGACAGTAGAAGGAACTGGGTTGTCTTTGACCATTTCTTTCAAGGGCTCAAAACCCTCTCTAGGTTTTTTTAAATGTCCAAAAGGCATTTTGGACATTAAAGGGCCTTATTGATTCTGGAGTCAAACACCTAGGATGGCCACCAACCCATCACCACCTTAGGTGCACATCACCCAAAAAGCAAAAGAGGAAAAATGATGACACCAATTTGCAAAATGTTTGCATATGCTAATGTGTATGCACACATTTGTAAATAATTATAATAAAAATCAAAATACAATACATTTCACTAGTGTGGGGAGTACTCTGACCAGGCATCTTGAATTGTGATGGCTCAGTCTGAGTTGTGCCTTCCGAGTAGTACAGTCAGCTTCATGTGTGCCCTGACGCTGATTTCAATTAAATCTTAGCATGCCCTGTTGCCATTTACCATAAACCAGGAGATAATTTGCCAAGACTAAAAAATTTACTCTGTTTGTGCACAACAATTGATGGCCTCCAAGGGTGCCTCTAGCCAGCTCAATGAGGCTTGGATTAACACGTGCTGTGGCTGCATCCATGAGGAATTCTGAGGAACTACCCATAATATTCACACATACTTCCCCGATTACAACAAACAGCTCTCAGATCCTACCTACTGTAGTATTTATGTTTCTTTAGTGATAAGGGTCCTGCAACCCTTTATACTCATAGACAGAAAGCTCTGTTGAAAAAATGAGATACGAACCTAAGCAGAGCCCTGCTGGATCAGACCAAGAGTCCTTCTAGTCCAGCATTCTGTTTGCAGTGGTCATGCAGATGCCTATGGGAAGCCTACAAGCAGGACATCAATGTAATAGCACCCCTCCACACCCCCGGTCTGTTTCCTGGTATACAGAGGTAGCATATAGCCACCATGAATAATAGCCTTGGATAGCCTTCTCCTCCATGAATTTGTCTAACTCCCCTTTCAAGCCATTCAAGCAGGTGGCCATCACTACATCTTGTAGTAGCGAATTCCACAATATTGAATTATGGACTGAGCGAAGAAGTGTTTCCTTTTATTTGTCTGGCCATCATTACATCCACAGTGTTTAATTATGGACTGAGTGAAGAAATGCTTCCTTTTATTTATCCTAAATCTCTCACCATTCTGCTTCATTGAATGACCCTGGGATCTAGTATTATGAGAAGAGAAAACCTTCTCCCTCTCCACTTTCTCCACCTCATACATCATTTAATAACCTCTGTTATGTCTGAGATACCCTTCTGAGTAAACATGGTTCGGACTGTTCAGCACACCAAATTTTCCAGGAGGACTAGGGTTAGAGGAGCAGTGCAGGAAATGTTAGCAGTAATAGTAATTTCTTCTGTCCCCTTCCCAGGCAGAAAATGTTGGCTAGGGTGTGTATTTATTGTGATGGTCCCGGGTCTGGAGACTTGGCAACAGCCCACACAGAACTCTGAACCTATAGAGGTGCTGGTTGCTCCAATTCCACGAACGGCCTTCCGGAACCCTTGACACATACCCTGGACCTAAGAATTCGGCTCTCCTATTAACCTCAGGTCCGAAGAATGGCTCTCCCAAAGCCTCTCGGGTTCCTCAGCAATGCAGAAGTTGAAGGTTACAAAAATGGGTGAATCCTTCAGAACCCAGTGGGAGGTGGAGCTTCTGAGAGACCTGGGCTGACTGGCCTACTTAAGCCCTCAGTTGGTGGAACAACAGCTCCTTTAATGAGGAACTATCCCAACCCAGCAGCTCCTGCAGAGTGCTCTCCAAGGTGCCATTAGGCCCTGCCTTGCTGTGCTCTTGTTTGCCTGGCATAACTACTTGCAGAATGTTACCCTTGCCTTGCCCGTTGTACCCTCCTTCTGGCAGAGCCTCGCCGAGCGTCCAGCTGACCGGCTGCTTCCTCCAAGGGCCCAACCCTAGCCAAGACATGGATCACCAAGAGAGTTTCCATCATCCTCTCCCTCATTTTCTACCATGGGTACTGCTTACTTTGGGGGTCATTACGGCATGTGGATTAAAGAATGAGGTAATTACCAGTGAAATAACCATCAAGAGAGAATGATGTTATAATGTACAATACTATTTTAGTGCCGGTAGGGAGGGAATGTGAAAGCACCATACAGCTGATGGTTGAAAAACAGTTCCCTCATCTCCATTGAAGATGCTACTTGTGATTATTTGCTCCACCATTTTTATGATTAGATTTGGGGGATATTTTAAAGAAGTTAAACTCTATGCCTGATACCTTTTAAACCTTTTGGCTGCCACTATTGACATTGTTTTTACGCTATGTCTCTGCTTATCTATCTGGAAAAGGAAATATTAAAATAATTAAAAACTTCAAAGAGTCCTGTAGTCTACAAATGGTATAAGCTTTCATGGACTAGTCCATTTCATCAGATACATGAAGTATTATCCTCAGTTGTCAGGGTTTTTTGTGAACCGCCCAGAGAGCTTCAGCTATCGGCCGGTATAGAACTAGAATGAATGAATGAATTAATGAATATATATACACCTCTTGCCAGAGTACAGATGCAAGAGGGCGGCCCTAGGAAATGGAAGACCTCTCCCTCCATAGGCAGAGAGGGACATCCACCCACAAAGGTCTTCTTTAGGCGATGGTGGAAGTTTCCGTGGCCGTGGCTGCCCTACCAGCGGTGCTCTGCCGGTGGAAAGAACAAAAAGGCATTGCAGTCATGTGAGGGGTGGATTGGGGGAAGCTTTGAATCCAAAGTTGCCTCCTTTCCCAGACATACCCCTGAAATAGGGGGGAAGCTACAGCAGCCCTGAATCTGGCAGAGTTTCAAAAATAAATTTAAAGGGAGAAAGAAAAACAAAAAATTGTGACAATAATAATGAAAATCTACCCCCCCCCCTTGACACAGACACCTATTGCCCTGGCCATCAAGAGCCTGACGGGTTAGCAAGTAGTGGTTCCTCTGCCATGGATCCCCCCACCATAGGATTGCTCTGTGGATCATGTGGAGCATCTGCATATAAAGTCTGTAGAGTTTGGCCTGAAAATAGCATCTTCGCCTCCCACCCCATCTGGAAGATGGATCTCTGCAGTGTGATGAATGGAACTAGAATCCATAAAACACTAGGAACAGGCTTCTCAGCACTTACAACCGGTATTCTGCATGCTCGAGGTATCACTTCACTAATATTGGAACACCGCCAACACCCACATTGCAGAAACACTCTGCTATTCTTGGGGAAGCTGAGCCATTTTCCAATTCTTGCTGAAAGCTTAGTTTCCAATGACAGCCCAAGTTTCACCTAGAGCTGTCTACATGCGGGGAAAGCCCCACAGTGCTATGGATCTGAGCCCTGACGGTTAGATGGTGCAGGCGCAGGTTGGCAGCCACCATGGGGCTTCCCTGCGATGCTGCATTTTGAAAAAGTCAGGGATTTTCCCTGATATTTTCAAACAGTGATGTCAACATGACAGAGCCTGGTGGAAGGTGACCAGTGATTGGTCGCCTTCCACCAGGAAGAGGGCGAGGGCGGCTCCAGGACCTGGATTGCCACCCAGAAAACCTGCGCTTCCTCCTTGGCATTAGGATTACCTGCCACTACCCTGGAGGGTTGAGGAGGGAGGTGGCACCAACCCAGCACCATGAAGACAGCCCCCAGCTCTTCATAAGAAACCATGCTATCAACTTCTCCTGGACAGAAATGGTTGGTTAGCATGCCGCTTAAGCATACTGCATTTCTACTGTTGTAGTAGAGCCAGGCTTGCAGGGTTGAAGTGCCAAAACTTTTTGATTAGAAGGGATGATGACATCATCTGTCACCCACTCCAGTTTCACTGTTCTCCCTAACTTAGCTGCAATCCTTACAGCATTATTAGTGAACAATCCTTGTATGATGCAAAGTATTTTGAGGTAGTTTGGTCCAGAATTGGCAATTAAGACCCATTAGCTTTACAAAAGACCTGTTCCTGATGGAGAATTGCTAGAACTAGTGTCTTGATATGGAACAACACAGCTGCCTGAATTTTTGGACTTTCCTCAGGGTCATGGCTATAGGGACTGTCATAATGAGCACTTGCACCTCAAAATGTACCACTCCACCACCGACCTGATGTGCACGGCCAATGTAATGTCTGGGCAGCATTATTCAGCAGCATGTGCTTCAGGCTCGCCAGGCTAGAAATCAAGCTGATGTGTTTTGCTTTACAGACTTAGAAGAACCTGAAAGTGATGCTATCTTGCTCCATCCTTTGCACAGAGGCAGGACTCCCCTGGCCCTGGTCCAGCTGTTCTGATGTGCAAGAACTAGTGGCCTCATAAAAGGAACTGCATTGTAATATGAATCAAAAGACACATCTAGCCAGTTCAATAGGGCCTGGATGAGCATCACAATATAGGTGTGCATCTATATGCACATTTACACCTACAGCAGTTCCATGTGCAGCTAAAACAGGGTTACCTCATCCAGTGAGTCTGGTTTTGTGGTTAGAGCATCAGACATGGACTTGGGAAATCCATTTTCAAGTCTCCATTCAGTCATCAAGCTCACTGGGTGGCCTTAAGCTAGTCACTTTCTCTAAGCCTGACCCACCTCACAGGGTTGTTGTGCAAATAAAAAGGGAAGGGATACCATGCACATGGCTGTGAGCTCCTTGAAGAAAGTGGAGACATAAATATAACAATTAAAACAATAAATAAATCTCTATGGATTTATCAGAGGGATGTACTTGTATTGCAACCCTGCCAACAGTCTCTTCATTGAATTTGCAATGGGTGCTATTTTGGAAATGCACTAGCTTCACGAGTCAAGTGAATACACTTCAAGAAGCAAGCTTCTAATAAATTAAGAATAGGATGGTTGCCATTTTATAAAAAATTCATAAAATCTTCTGGTTTGGGATTTGAAGGAGATGGCTGGCCAGTGATTCTTAAATGTCAACACAATTGATAATACTTAATGCAGACCTATTACTATCTGTCTATTGTCCCTTAGGATATCCATGTCACCTCGAATTCTTGGATTCCATTATTCAAGAAAATGTTCCCCTCTGTGGTACAATGGGAAAATGATGAAGATGTCCATGTGGTGCAACTGGCATTATGAGGACTGCAGCCCAATTCTGATCATCACTACTAGGAAGTAAGTACGGTTAGGGTTGCAGCCTTAAAATGCATTCCAGCAGGGTTTTCCTTTTTCAGATCTCTTTCTAAGCAGTCTGACTAGGAAATAAACCCTATTGAGCCAAGTCTGAATCAACAGGTTATGGCTGCATACTAGGAAACAGGCAGGGGGGCCTCATTTGTGAACAGTACTAATATGTGCATCTTCCCTTCATTTTTCCCACCCATGAGGAAAATTCATGCTCACATATCATAGTCCTGATGGCATTTCCTTAGATTCCAATGGAACTACCAACTAAGTAAGTATGCTTACGAGGAACACAGGCTAGGGCTACTAGTGCTACTGTAGGAGAGGACATTCCCCCCCTCCCTCTGACATTCTATCTTAAAAGCACAATTTTTAAAATGCGGATCACGTTGTCATGTCCTACCTATGTTGATCTTTGAAATTATCTGGGGAAATTAGAACAATACAAGTTGGAGAGACCTACATGATAGTGCAGCTTTCCTGAATCTGGTGCCCTCTGGATGTGTTGGACCAGCACAGATGGCTGGGGGATTATGGGAGTTGTAGTCCAACACATCTAGAGGGCCCCAGATTGGGGAAGAGTGCAATACAAGAAACTGATATATCGTCCAGAAATTAAATAGGTGCCGATGAAACTTGGAAGGACTCTCTAAGGCTCCGTCCCAGTGTAATAAGAACATAAGAATATAAGAAGAGCCATGCTGGATCAGACCAAAGTTCCATCTAGTCCAGCGCTCGGTTCACATAGTGACCAACCAGCTGCCAGCCAGGGACCAACAAGGCAGGACATGGTGTAACAGCATCCTCCCATTCATGTTCCCCTGCAACTGGTGCATATAGGCTTACTGCCTTGAATACTGGAGGTAGCACATAGCCATCAGGACTAGAGATCATTCTCTTCAGGCAGGGAGGGGCAGAACAGCTCTAGTTAAAGGAGGTTACTGTCACTCCATTCTTAAAGTGGTTACTGGGTGAAACTGACACAACATTCCCACAGATTACTTGAATCATGGCTCAGTGACTCAGCTGGGAAGACACCAAAGTGCGCCTGGCAATTTTGTATTATTTGGGTGAGGATTTCTTCCCCCTCCCATCATAAATTTTTAGCTTCCCCTATACATTTTCATCTCAGCAAACCAGATCCCCTTTTCCCACGTTCCCTCCATTTCCAGGCACTCAGTCTTCCTGTTGAGTACTTCTCAAAGGTTGCCTCTTTCTGTTACACCTGCCAGTGCCTTCAAGTTTTAAGGTGAAGGACACACAGAGGGGCAATTTGCACATGCTCCAGATACCCAGTGGAAAAGAAACAGATCTCATTTCTCTCCCTCAGCCTTCCCCAACCAGGTGCCTTCTCGATACGGGGGACTGCAACTCCCATCATTCCCATGAGTGAATGGAAATGATGGGAGTTGGGGGCATCTGCTGTACATCAGTAACCTGGATGATAGGGTGCTGAGGCACCCGCTCCAGAATAACAGCATATGGAGGTTTATATCTCGCTTCAAACCAAAGCGCTTCGCCTCTACTATCGTAGTCATATTTAAACTCTCAGCCCAACCCACCTCATAGGATTGTTGTTGTGAGGATAAAATGGAGAGGAGAAGGATTATTTACACTGCCTTGGGTTCCTTGGAGGAAAAAAGGCGAGGTATCAATGAAATAAATAAATAAAATAAACATCGCTGTATTATGGTTGTTGCTATTATTAAACCCGACGTTGGAGAAACGCGGCTGCGGTGGGATTCGAACCGGTATGGGGGGGCTCCCAGCCCGTGCAGCTTCCATCCGAGGGCACGTCCGCTTGGAATTCAGCGCCACCGATTTTACCGGGACGTGGAAATCCAAGTAACAGCGCGCCTCGCAGCCTCCCTCGGCTCCACCGGAGCCCATCTCGAAGTCGTCACTGGGGCTACTGCCCCAAAGAGGGCCTGGGTCTTTCGCGTGGACGTGACTCACCTCGAGAAAAGTCCCCCTTCGGCCCCTCGAAGGCGTGACGCGGAGTCCAGAAGCCGCTGCGCATTTCCAAAGTCAGCCCCCTTCCCACGATCGTTCTTGCCTTCTTCGTGCAGATCCAAGTTGCAAGCAGCAGCCAGCCCCGGACGATCCTTCGGGACGCGCGGGACCTTCCCCTCGCCGAAGAGGCGCTGCGGTTCCTCCGGCGCGCTGTCCAGAAAGCCGGCAGGAAGGGACAGCCCGCTGTGCCCCGCTCGGGTCTGGAGCGTGCGCTCGCGTGGGAGGGGAGGAGAAAGCCTTGCAATGAATCCACCTTTGCTTGGGGAGCGGCCGGCGGCGGTTCTCTCGGAGGCACCCTGGGGAAATCCGACCCGGGCTAGGCAAGGAGCGCCGCCAGCCCCAAACGCTGGGCAGGGGCCGGGCGGAAAGAAAGCGAAGCTGCCAATCCCAGAGGAGAAGGAGAGGCGCCGTGTAGATAAGGCGGTAAGTCCAGGGACGCGGCGGGAGAGAAGTCAAGAGCGAACGACTTGGCGTCTGATTCCTGCCTCGGGCTGTTTTATATGGCAAGGAGAAGCCCCCGTGGTCTGCCGGCTGCAGCCAATGAACGCCAGGGGGCAGCACTTCCCAGTCAATGCGGGAGCACGGCAAGCCCGTAGCCAGCCTAAAAGTTCCGGGGAGGGCGCCAAAAAAGTAAGGGAGGTTTTTTTTGTTCATTTGATTGCAGACCTTTTAAAGACAAAATTTAAAACTGTTTTTTAATTATTTAAAATATTGGGGTGGGGCAGGCTCCAACCAGCCCAACTTTAGGTAAGGGCCTGGAGCAGAGCTACAATGTCAGGATGGCATCTGATTTCTATGGAGGCGGTGGCTTTGAGTCCTCGCTGTTCCATGAGTGAAGCTCACCAGTTGACGATCACGCTTGCTGGACAAGGGCTGATCAGTGCAGCAGCCCTGCGCAAGCATTCCCCAGCCCTGTGTCTGCAGGGGAGCTGCCTTGAACGTGAGAAGCAGGGCCGCACAAGAGAAGGAGGCCTCCCCTTGTTCAGTTTTGCCCTTAGCTCACCACGAAACGCCTCTAATGTAGATTTGCCCAACCAGGTGCCCTCTCCAGATGTGTTGAATTACAACCCCCATAAGCCCCAGCCAGCATTGAGAGGGGTTGCAGCCCAAAACATCTGGAGGGCACCAGTTTACCTACCCCTCAATTAAAAAAAAGATAGGCATTTGGAATAAATGGGTGGTGTAATGCGTCGTTGTATAAAGTCACTACTTTTGCTGCTAAAAAACCACATGTTCTACTGGTCGAATTATATTTTAAAGTATTGCTATTTCATTTTGTAATTTTGCTTGATTTTGTGTGTGTGTGTGCGGAAATGCTTTAATATACTGTCACTGGGTAATTCCAGATGAGACTTTTATTGTGCAATTGCACTGCCTCATTTACAGGAAGCCCAGCCGTCATTGTCCATTTCTAACCCTCCCACATTTCCCCTCTGCTTCTTCCATCTTTTTTCTTACCAGAAGTGTGTGTGTGTGAAGGAAAGAATGACAGAATAGCTTCACAGTGCCTTTGGGTTGGTAGCTTCAGGAGCCCTCCTGTCTGGAAGCACCCCTTGTGACTTTGTTGCAGTTTTCATATGGTTGCTTACCACCTTAAGAAGACTTTGTCCAGAAATGTGGCCTATAAACAGTTAATATAAATATATAACTCAAAATATTCACTCCTTAATGGCTATCTTCATTACTCAAAATATTCACTCCTTAATGGGTAGTTTCTTCCCTCTCCCGCAGATAAGGTATTTGCAATCGTGTCTTGCTCTACCTGATAAAATCTATGGCAGGATGACAGCTGTTGGGGCCCAGGACACACTCCATATACAGTTTTCAAACCATTTTCAAAGTGTCATATCCTGCTTGGTGTAGATCTTTCTGAAAAACAAATGAAATGTTGGTGCTGTATCTTAATTGCATAAGTAACAACAGTCAGACACACACCAGCATCCTTTATTGTAAAGTGAAAGGGGGAAATGTACTGACTCTCATGTATGCTTGATTTAAGAACAAAAACAAACCCCCATCTCCCTTCCATTTTTTTGTCTCACCTGATCAACATTTACAAGTGATGAATTCCAGATTGAACAGCATTTATAGCTGCAATCACATGTGTGGAAGCACCCATAGGAGTAATTTGAATGCAAATAGTCAAACTGAACATTTGAATGGATCCTTTTGTTTTAATTATTACCTCAAACTAATGCCAAACTCCACTTTCTAAATTCAAAATAGGTTTGATCCTCCCCTTCATACTAATATCCCATGCTGTGATCATCCTCTATGCAAAAGTGCTAACAAAAGCTAGGGGACATAAAATCGGAAACCTATGCAGCAGTGACTACAGATCACTGTTGTTTTGATCCTTGTTGTAAGACTCTTTTTTCAGAAAGGTGTCTAATAATTTTAAATAATAATAATTAGTAATAATAATGATGAATAAAACCAGCAACCCCATTCCAAACAGGAATGGGAGTGAGGATGTTGTTTCTGTTCTGCCATAACGTGCTAGCTCCAGCCACAAGGAGGTAGTGAGAGAGCAACAACAAAAAATCCCCTCAGCATTTTAATCATTTTTATTGATTAACTTCAGTTAGGTGTTTAGCTTCATATTCCCTAAGGGTAGATTTTCAGATCCATGTTATTTTGTAGGTCTCAGTGCATCAGTTAATGGAACTATATAAAGGAGAGGGAGACACAGAGAAAGTGGTTTAGCACAGAATACAGATCCAGGAAAATTGAGACCATCACTCAGTGTCGTAGAGCACATGGTTTGTATGCAAAAGATCCAAGGTTCAAACTGTGGCATCTCCAGATAGCGTTGGGAAAGACTCCTGTCAGTCAGTGTGGAGATACCGATTTCCCCCACTGGGGGTGAAGGGGCGGGACCTTGGGAGAGGGGGAGGGGGCTGGGTATTGGTAGGCCAGATGAGAACGCCCTGTGGGTCATATCCAGTCCATGGGGGCTGGAGTTTTTCTATGCCTGGTGTAGAGAATACTGAGCTAGATGCACCAATCGTGTTACTTGGTATGAGGCAGCTTCCTATGAGAGAAATCAAGCAGGAATAGGAAAAGTGGCCTTTTAATTTTTGATTGATTGATTTGATTTGTATCCCAACTTCCTACCAAAAAATGGCATTCAAGGCAGTTTACAGGCACTATTAAAATTGATTAAAACAACAACAAAACCCCCCAAACAATAAACTGCCATTAAAAAACATAATTAGAAAATTAAAAACACTTTTTTTATTAGTTCAGCTTCTGTTACACCAGCTCTATCTTTACCAAGAGCAGGCCAAGTAACTGCCTCGTCATTGCACACCTGTTTAAGCAGACGTAAGTCCCACTGAGTTCAATAGGACATGCAGTGCAATCCTATGCATATTTCCTCTTAAGTAAGTCCTACTGTGTCGACTGGGGTTTTCTCCCTAGGAGGTGTGTTTAGGATTTCACCCTTAATTCCAAGGTGTGTATATATAGGATAGGAGCCTTAGAATGCAAAATGAAACTCTGACCTGATTTTCCACAAAAATAAATAAATAAGCAAAACCAATTGATAAGGTGGCCATTTAGTTAAATATGGTCCCTACTGGAACAAAACTGTTGCTGACAAAAGGTAGTCAAATACATTTATCTTCTGTCTTTCTTCCAAAGAGCACATGTGGTTCTCCCCTCTCATTTTATCCTCACAACAACTCTGTGATGTAGGCTAGGCTGAAAGACAGTGACTGGCCATGGATACCCAGGGAGCTTCATGGTTGAGGGGGGTTATACCCCGGAACTTCCCAGTTCAGCCTTCCCCCAACCTCGTGCCCTCTGGAAGTGTTGGACTACAACTCCCATTACCCCTACCATATGGCTAGGGATGATGGGTTTTGTAGTCCTGTGCATCTGTAGGGGGAAGGTTATTCTAGCTGAAAACTCTAACTGCTGCACCAAACTGGCTCACGCAACTGGTGAAGAATAACCTGAGGTCTCATCCATATCTTTTGAAGTGGTTGGCTTTGATCTTTAAAACCCAGAAATGAAAACGGGGACACATCATTTCCTAGATTTTGAGATGATTCACTTGAGTCACTTCATATGCAGCCCCCAACTACTTCTCCACAACCCCGGTTCCAAAGCCTCTAGCTACTCTCTGATTGTCGCCTTAGAGATGAATAACATCCTTCTCTCCTAGGTTGCATGTTTTGTTCCAAACTTGCCTTGAGCATAATTTCTAGTTAAAATGTGAGCTTTTAGCAAAACACTTCACAGCACAGGTCCACGCTTGATCAGGATAAAGGTTCTTAAAAATAACATAAAATACCCAGTTCCAAATGAAACCCTTAGCTCTGTCTTTGGTAGCTGCTTCTGAGGTACAATCAAAGGCCTGACATGCGCCTTGGCAGCAGCTATCAACAACAATGCACACCTCTTGTAGCTTTTGTCTACTGCCATTACTGCCTGATGAAAGATTTGGGGGTGGTGTCAAGTGAAATCTCATATAGAAACATTTCAATTTGTGATATGGAATTGATGAGGACTGCAGTTTTCAGCTGAGCCATTGGTTCAACTAAGTCACATCGGTCATGTCAAGAGGTTTCTCAGAATATCTTTCACTGCTTTTGTCTCAGCATCACCCATGAACAATGAGTTTGATGGCAGCAGAGCATGAGCCAAGATGATCTAAGGATGCTATCATCTTCCACACACGGTTTCTTAAGGTTGATGTAGCATTTTGGGGCATTATTACTAGCATGGTAGAATGTGTGTACTGAGTTTTACTGCTGTGCAATGGTATAGGGGAAAGGAAAAGCTGTATATTTAGCTAGCATTAATCATAATAACAACAGCAATGCTGTCAACACAGGTCAGTAGCCAGCTGTTTTAAGCACAGAGATTTGTGTCTTTGGTAATTGTCTTGTGTCTTTAAACACAGGGATTTGAATCTTTGGTACATATTTTGGATCCTAATAATAATAATAATAATAATAATGTATTTATTACCCGCCTCTCCCTCTGGATTGAGGCGGGGAACAACACTGAATACAAAATAGTATAAAATACATAAAATTGATTAAAAACATATACAATTAATACATTATTAAAATAACAATCAAACACCTAAACATTCAACTAGGTAGGCCTGCCAGAAAAGATTAGTCTTTATGGCTTTCTTAAATTCAGAGAGTTAAGTTGACGAATCTCTCCCTGCAGGCCATTCCACAGTCTGGGAGCAGCAGAAGAGACGGTCCTCTGGGTAATGGTTGTCAGCCTAGTTTTGGTTGACTGGAGTAAATTCTTCCCAGAGGACCTGAGTGTGCATGGCAGATTGTGCAAGGGAAGGCAATCCCCCAGGTAACCTGGACCCAAACCATGTATGGCTTTAAAGTAGGGTGACCAGATAAAATCCAGGTCAGGGCTCATGTAACTGTAACAGTTATAGAGAAAAGGGAATTTCAGCCAGTGTCATTTGTTTGCAGTTAGTTCCTGGTGATATTCCCTCTTCATCACAACTGTTAAAGTTGCAGGGGCCCTGCGTTCTTTTGTATCTGGTCACTCTAGTATAGGGTGACCAGATAAAATCCAGGTCAGGGCTCCTGTAACTTTAACAGTTGTAGAGAAAAGGGAATTTCAGCCAGTGTCATTTGTATGCAATTAGTTCCTGGTGAAATTCCCTCTTCATCACACCAGTTAAAGGTGCATGCACTATACTAGAGTGACCACATACAAAAGAAGGCAGGGCCCCTGCAACTTTCTGGTGTGATGAAGAGGGAATTTCACCAGGAACTAATTGCATACAAATGACACTGGCTGAAATTCCCTTTTCTCTACAACTGTTAAAGTTACAGGAGCCCTGACCTGGATTTTATCTGGTCACCCTACTCTAGTATAATGCCTGCAACTTTAACTGTTGTGATGAAGAGGGAGTTTCACCAGGAACTAATTGAATACAAATGACACTGGCTGAAATTCCCTTTTCTCTACAACTGTTAAAGTTAAATGAGCCCTGACCTGGATTTTATCTGGTCAGCCTACTTTAAAGGTAATAACCAACGCTTCATACTTTGCCCGGAAACTAATTGGCAGCCAGTGAAGTGATTTTAAAATTGGTGTAATATGGTCATCTCTAGGTGTACTGGTGACCAACCTGGTTGCCATATTTTGAAGTTTCTGGACTAGGCACAAAGGTAGCTCTATGTACAGCACATTGCAGAAGTCAAGTCTCGAGGTTACCAGTGCATGCACTACCGTCTTTAGGTCTTCCAACTCTGTTTTGTATAACAATAGCCAGTATGCAGAACCAGTGAGCTGGTCAGAGATATAAGGCTGTGTCCTATGTTTGTTCTATTTAGAGTGGATTCATTGAAATGAATGGGACTTACATTAGATTAACACTGGATATAACCCTAAGGGTCTGGATCCCTCATAAAATTCTCTAAATGAGGCTGGGTGCTCATGATCTGAAACAGGGTGGGGAGAATTACTGCCCATGTTCCTAAATGGCATCCCTTGGTGCAGGAAGAAATGAATCCAGATGAGTAACTGCATGCTTTCTTAGACAGTCACTATTGTTCCTTGGTTCAGAATACTATGATTTCAATTATGGTCCCCTCTACAAGGATTTGCTTTTGTGCCTGGTTAGGCGATTATGCGCATAATTGCTGAAGTGCATTTACGCCTAATACCTCTGCACAAGAAGCGGCGAGAGGCGGTGAAGCGCATTAAGGGATGACCAAAATGCGCTTTACAAATAGTTAATGCGCATAAGCGCTTGTTCACATAGGCAAAATGCGCATTAACGGTCAGAGCAAAATAAAACTCGCTGTTTAACGCGCATTCGATAATGCGCATAATCGGAGAGATAACGTGCCTCTACGCCCGATTTGTGCTCCGTTCTTGTAGAGGTAAATTTTTTTAAGCGCCTTGAAACAGCATTAAACCTCTCTTGTAGAGGCAGCCTATGTTATATGATACAACACTTACATTTGATCTACAGCTGACGAGAAACAGTGATTCAATCAAAATGTCATGAACTTGCTTGAGGAGAAATGGCTCCCCATCACACTTTGTTTGGGGGATTGATTCATTTCACGGATTCTTTGGCATGTTTACTTTCAAGTAAATTCCCCTGAGGCTTACTTCAGATAACACACCCAGTGGCAGCCATAACTGTGCTACTAATCTCAAATCCCCCCCACCCCATGCAGCATGAGATACCTTTTAAGCCAGGGGTTGGCCACCTGTTGCTCACAGGCTGCATTCGCCCCAACCTGGCTGTTCATGCAGCCCCACACAGTCCCTGCTGCTGGTTCTGGTGGCAAACAAGGGGAATGGGGAGTGTGTGCTTTGATTCCCAGTAGAATAGGGCTCCTGACAACTCACAAAACAGCCATCAGGAGAGCGATTGTACTGGGAAACAAGGCACATGCTCCCCATGCGCCTTTCCCTCTCCCCTTCCCTCCCTCTTCAGAATTGCTGTTTCTGAAGAGAAACAGTTTGCATTTGGTGCTGTCAGGAGACCCAGGGCTTCATCAGACAGGGGAAATCATGGTTGCCTTCCGTCGCTTCCCCACTCCTACTTCTGTCGCACAATACTTCATCTTTCTCAACTGAGAAGAAAGAGGAAGCAAACAACAAACACGGAGCTCATTCACTGGCTGCTTTTATCACGCCGCTGCTCCAGCACACAGCAGGAGATTGTGGCAAGTTCCATTTTTAAAAATAAATCTGACTTTTTTTGCCACAGGAAGAAGGCCAGAAAGAGCAGCAGACGCATTGGAGGCGGACAGCGTCATGAATAGGACCCGTGAAAATCTGTGAGTGCCCAGTAACGAGCGTGCTTTAAAACACTTGTCTGATGATCCCCCCCACCCCCCAATTCTTCTGAGATTCCAGCAGTGTGGCTACTTCTGACAGCAGTAGGGAGGAATGCAGCCCCTGCAGTGTTTCAGGACAACATTTCAAGTGTGGAGACTGCTTATCTGAATGGACAGGGTGGGGGTTATGCCGCTATGGATAGCGGGGAACTCAAAGAGAATGTTTTTATAGCTCCACATGTAGAAGAGCCAAAATTTTGCTATCCAATTAGAGAATCCTGGGGAAAAGGATTCACACCAGATATGTATATATGTATATATTTAAGTTTCTCTGCGTCCTGCCCTTCTACTCAAAGCAGGTAGCAGCAATTAAAATCAAACATAATCCCGCTAAAAACAAAATATATCAGAAGCCGAGACTTTTGGTTGGATCCAGACATAATCATACTTAGAGCAAACCCATTGAAATCAATGGGATTTAATTTAAATCCCATTGATTTCAATGGTTCTACTCTAAGTATGACTAAGCTCCATCATACCAGCTATTTAGTGCACTCTTGCCGTGCCTGGTGTGCGGATTTGCAGCACGGTACTCACATGACGCCATGCCTGTCCTGTTGACACCCCACTTCTTCCCCAGCCTTTTCTATTTTTTCCTAGAATGCCTAGGGCTCCATCACACCTATTCTTTCCCCTGGTTTGCTCACGTTTTTACCTCCATTTCAGAAGCGCTGCAAGCACTCCTCCCTTTCACTATCGTAGCTATACCGGTGAAGTTTCTTTTTGCTCTCCCGCTGCTATTGCATCTGTCCCACCCTTCTCCTTCTTCTTCCCCCTCCAGTTCATCGGTTCTTGTCATTGATGGACATTGTGATGGACATGGCAGCCTTCCCCCCTTGCTGACCGGAGCTCCTATTAGAATTTACAAAAATTCTTACATCTGTGTAATTTTTAAAGATAAAGAGATAATACACAGCACGGTGATGGGTCTTAAGGAGGGCTTTAGCTCTGCCAAGTTTGAATCAGACTGATTCATCCCTTGAGTTTTTAGTAATTTTCTAATTTCCCCCTTAAAGCATTTCCCTGAAAGTCCACCAGTGTGATATTCCACCTGTTTGCATTTGTGTATTTAAGGGATTACAGGATTAGGGAAAGTCAATCCCTTGCATATGGGTTCCTTCCCTGCCCTAATTCTTATTTTCCCATGTTTTATTTTTTTATTTCTGGCAAATGCAATGGAATTCAATTCTGGTAGGCTGAAATAATGTACCGGTGCAATAGTGCAATGGTGTATTTAAGGGATTAGGGAAAGACAACCTATCCTCATTTCAGTGAAGTATTGTTGCACTGTAACCCCCCCCCCCCCGTCCTTGTGCATTTTTCGCATTTATTTTAAAGTGAAAATGTACCCCTGATCATGGCTACTCAGGAGAAAGACCATAGAGTAAAATGGGACCTTTTTCCCGCCCCCTTCACAGTTGAGCAGAGAACTACCCACCCTCCTCTTTTGTCGGCATGACCAAGATCGCCCTTAGACACACCCACCCCCAACAAAGAACAAGATGGTCTGACAGAGCACAAGGACAGCAATACATGGGAAGGAGGAGCGCATGTATTTCACATAGAAGGACAATTCAGACTTCGCCCATTCCAAAATGAAACGAAAAATGGAGGGGAAGAAGCGAAATGAGTGCAGGACAGGGACGACATCATGTGAGTACTGTGCTACAAAACCGCATACCAGGCATAGCGAGTGTGTGATAAATCACTGGGGTGATGGAGCTCTAAGTCTGGATCCAGTCCAGTTGCAGGAGATTAAACAGAGGCATCATATAAAGAGTTAGCTATGGGATCAAAAAAAGGCTGTCTAAACAGGAAGGTTTTTGCCACATGATGGGGCATGATAGGAGAGGTAAGGACACCTTGAGCATCACAGCTGTGATTCAGAACTGCAGGGTCCTGGAAAGCTAGTTTGAGATATTGAGAGCATGGGAAATCTAGCACTCAAGCAGGACACACTTTATTTGCATGACATGTGTATATGGACAAGTCTTGAATGAGCCTACCACAAGAAACATCTACCTTTGCATTACTCATTTCATCATTTTGGGTTTCAGATGACAGTCATGCATGTTTAAATATCAGTGATTCCTGAAAATATTAAGGCTTGCATGGATGTGATGTGAATTCCCCCCCCCCCCCCCACAGTATTAGCTGCTGAGCAGTGTTAATAGTTAAGGTCACCTTCACAATGATGCTGAGGATGCATTTGCCTGTGTTGCATTTCTCCCCACTCCAAACAAACACATTTTAAAAAATGCTAGAGCAGCATGTCGTTGTAGGGAAGCAATTCATTTTTATTGGAAGGATGATCCTTAAAATATAGTGAGGGGGGGCTGCTATTTAGGAGGGGAGGACAATCCATACGCCCACCCCATGTTTCAAACTACATATGACTATTCCACAGGAATCCCTATATTTCTAGCTAATTCATTGGTTTTGGGGGTGGTCAGATTTCAATAGTCAGGGAGCATCACATGTGCAGCTTCTTCTGCGGATTTCCTCCCTACTCTTGTCACTCCTTGTCCAACCTGTTCTAATGGACCAGATCTCCAGCCACTATGCCTCACAGAGAGCAGGGGAGGCTGGTCAATGACTGACTGGAGAGGGAACAAGCAGGAGAATCGGTGTCCCTTATCTCCTGCCACACTGGGACATGTAAAGCTATGTTAGGGTGACAATGTGAAAAGGAGGGCCGGGCTCCTGTGTCTTTAACAGTTGTATATAAAAGGGAATTTCTAGTATAGCTAGAGTGACCAGATACAAAAGAGGGCAGGGCTCCTGCAGCTTTAACTACTGGGATGAAGAGGGAATTTTACCGGGTGCTACATGCATACAAATGACACCTGCTGAAATTCCCTTTTCTATACAACTGTTAAAGACACAGGAGCCCTGTCTTCCTTTCCCTATGGTCACTCTAAGCTATGTGACTGTTTTCCAGCTTTGAATCCAACAATTCTCTTGGTTTTATACTGAGTGGCAGATTTATATATTAGCTAGGTATGAAAACTGAATGCACAAATCCCAGTGCTTTTTTCAGAGTGGCTATTTGACTTGTGTTGATAACATTGCTATGGTTACCATGAAGTGCAAAAATAAAAAAAATGCAACAAATGATCCTAAAATACATGATTTTGTTATTGTTGTTCTCCAATTGGGCAGATAAGGCTAGAGAAGGCCCAGTAATTTTCACAGGATAAATGGTTCAATGCAGTGTTTGGTTGCACAGCTATCAGATCTGCTTGTGAAATTAGATGAAGGAAATCTGAGAGTAAGAAAGTGAGGTGAGAGAAAACATCCCCCTTGTGGGACTGTGCCTACATCCCCAACCAACAAATTCACTTCTTTCTACTCTCATAGCATGGGTAAATACTGGTAGAATGCAGGGCTGGCCCCACCATTAGGTAGAATGAGATAGCAGGCTTAGGTGGCAGATGCTGGGGGGTGGGCAGCAGTGACAAGATGTTTCGGGTCAAAGTAGCGTGTGCCACACAGCCTGCTCTGGGCTCCCTACGCTGCTCTCCAATGCAGTGGAGGATACTGCCTTGCTGCCAGTGTTGAACTAAAATTCAACTACCATTCTGGTTGGCTTCTGTAATCTGCTTGACATGACCCCTGTGCTTTTCTATGGGCATTCATAAGCCTTCTTAATGTTGCTCCTAGGTGATTACCACCTGTAAATTCTACAGCATCATGTGCTCTGAGCCATCAAATAAATTGACAAAAAATGAACGAGACTTTGATCTCTTCCAAGTAATATATTGTTAAAGTTTAATTATAATGAATAGACGTGACTGTTGCTCAGCCTGAACATTAGTGGCCCATTATGGTTCTATGGTGGCATTTTAACTAGATATCTAATTGGGTATTAGTTTCTAAGTTGATTCTTTAATGCAGAAGAAAGATTGTGAATGCCTCTAGCTCCTTGACACTTGTGTGCAATAAATGTAATGATTCATGTCCTTCTAAAATTTAATAGCCTCATCTTCTCTGTCACCAAACATCTACTCAAATGAACAGAGAGCATTTCTTCAAGGCTCTTGATGGAGGAGGTATTTATTTACTTATTTTATTTCTATACTGCCCATCAGCCAAAGCCCTTTTAGGTATGTTATTTAAAGAACTCAGGCATTTCTTTATTGCATTTCTACCACTGTCAGTGACATTTTCTACTGGCTCAATAAAGCAGCGGGGGAAGAAGCTTAATCTTGTAACCATCATTTGCTCCTCTGGGACCTTGCAAGCCAGAAGATACATTATTACAGACTCCTTAGAGGACACCCCACAAAACATAGTCCTCACCACCTCTATGCCACAGGAACCAGGGGCTGCAGAATTGGCAATGGCTCTTTAAGAAGTAGGGAGCTCCTTAGAGGGGATGGAGTTAACAACAGGTCCAGACCTGCCAATCTTCAGAAAGCCTCTACATGTTGCTGTGGCCACAGCTCTTTCTCAGTATGTTTTGGCCAGCATAGATACGTTCAGGGTCCTGAAAAGCCTGGTCACCCTTTTACTAAGTATGAATACTTCAGATTGGTTTCCCTGGGAATCTTGAACTAGATAGATCAATCAGAAAGAATGTACACTCTTCTTGAAAGCATCCCATTCATAAAACGATTATTACAACAAATGGTCAGGAGCCCAGTGTACACTTTTATGGGACTATTTAATGTTTGTAGACAATGGTTGGATAAGTTAATGCCAAATCTCTGTCCACTACTCCCATTATATTGTCACCCAGAATTTATTAGTAAGGTAAGGCAAATCGGAGTAGACGCATTTAAGAGAGGAGGGCTGTATAGAATGTGGGATTTCTATCATGATAACACCCCTCACTCTAGGGATTTGTGGAGAACCCATTTGAAGGACTTCAATATTACATGGATGGAGTGGTGCCAGGTGGGCACATTTATACGCCAACTACTTGTTAAGGAATGCGCCACATGTCCCCTTACACAGTTTGAATGCTTAATCAAGTCCTCTATAGGTACTACCTCAGGTCTGGTGTCTCAATTATATTCCATTCTTCTTAATGCCGTGATGGGCAGCTCTGAGGGTCTAAAGAAAATATGGGAATTGGACTGGTCGATCAAGGTAGAGGAAGGAGATTGGTCAAATTTGTTGAGCAAATTCCTATTCAAATCTGTCTCAATGTCCACAAAGGAAACAATGTTAAAGATCTTGCAAAAAATAGCATTGTTAGGATTATTTCAGGAGGATAATTAAAAAATTGTATCTAAACCATTAATAGGATCTCTTTTGGTTGCTGCCAGATTAGTTATAGTTAGATATTGGAAGGATTTGGCTGGTGCCACACCAATAAATTGGTATAGTAAGGTTTGGCATGTAGTTGTAATGGAGAAACTGACTAACAAACAGATTGGTAAGAGGAACAAGATCTAAAGGCACATTTAATATGGATTGCCATGTGAGGGGGGAGGGGAGGGATATTTATGTTTAAGTTTTTGTTTATTTGCCTTTTTATTTTTATTTCTATATGAAATTTAAAATAAAGGCGTAAAGCAGGAGCCACACTACTGCTTTATAACAGTATTGAGTGCACTGACAACTGTTGGACCCATTGACACATACCATATACTGCTTTCATACCGCTATATCCTGCTTGGTGTGGCTCCTGCCTTTTATATACTGTGTTCATACTGCTTTCATAGTGCAATATCCTTAATAATAATAATAATAATAATAATAATAAATTTATTTCTTACCTGCCTCTCCCTCTGGATCGAGGCGGGGAACAACATTAAAAGCAAATGATATAAAATACATAAGACATATAAAAACCAATACATTATTCAAATACCAATAACATTCTTAAAATTTGACTGGGTAGGCCTTAGAGCAGGGATGGGCAACTTGTGGCCCTCCAGATGTTTTGGCCTACAGCTCCCATGATCCCTATGTTGGCTGGGGTAGATGGAAGTTGTAGGTCAAAACATCTGGAGGGCCACAAGTTGTCCATCTGGAGATAGACCATTGGTCTGTTTCTCCCTCTACAGTCTAGTCTGGTTCTCAGGCAGGGGGATTTCTCAGCTACATGAGATGTTTAAACAGGATGTGCTCTGCCACTGAACTATGGATCACACTACCAGTAAACCAAGCCCAATACTCTGGCAGCTGTTTTCCTGGAACTTATGCAGAAATGTTTCCCAAACATTCTTCTTCCTGAAATTCTATTTAAGAACACAAGAAAAGCCATGCTGGATCAGACCAAAGGCTCATCTAGTTGAGAATTCTGCTCCCACAGTGGCCCTCCAGAAGCCCAAGGGAGGCCCATAAGCAAGACATGAGCACAATAATACCTTCCTTCTCATGTTTCCCAGAAACTGGTATTTAGAGACATACTATCTCTGATACTGGATGTAACATATAGCCATCATGACTTGTAGCCATTGATAGACCTATCCTCCATGAATTTGTCCAATCCCCTTTTAAAACCACCCAAGTCGGTGGCTATCACTATACTTCATGGTAGCAAATTCCATAGTTTTAACAAGGGATGTTGGAGGAATCTGTCTGGGGGTTTGATCTTGATGAGCTTTTGTTGGCTCCTCCCCCTGGACTTTGGTTCATCTTCCGCTAGCTGGCCTGACTCGACATGCAGTGAGTTGGGCCAACTAGTGGATTTTCAGAATTATGGCCACAATTTGCTTAGATTATGAACCTTTTGGCCAGAATTTGCACAAATTAAGCAAATTGCAGTCGTAATTTGTGCAAATTATGGCCAACACACGCACGCACGCACACACACAACACCCATAAAAAGTCCACAAAGTTTGGGGAAAACCCATGGCTCGGCTTACAAATGGAAGCCAAGTCAGGCCCACCATGGAACTTTAGCTAGCCAAAAAAAGGGCCGGATTTCCTGGCAACAGACATCCCTAGTTTTAACTCTGTACTGTGTGAAGAAGTGTTTCTTTGTGTCTGTCCTGAATCTCCTACCATTCAGCTTCATGGAATGAGCCTGGGTTCTAGAATTATGAGAGATGGAGAAAACCCTTTAACTAGAGATGCCTCTGTTATTTCTGCTCTCAGTGTTCAGCTGAATAGCTCAGCTGCAGGGGTGTTATGCAGTATCTATCTGCAATACTTAAGATCATATCTTGATCCATCTATCTCTCTATATGTATATCTATATGAATATATGTGGGAAGAAATAATTTTGATTGAAGTCTGGCTCTGTCAATATACCAAGATAGGTCACAGGCTGCTTGAACTCCAAAGATAAATGGCAGCTCGATGGTACGTTTGCTTTTATTCAGATCTTAAAGGTGGATTGTGATGGACAAGAAAAAGAACCCAAGTGTGAAAGCTTTAGCCTTAGCAAATGTTTAGATAGAACCTTGCATTTTATACATATGGGAAGCAGCTCAGGTAGGCATCTCATTAAATCCTATTTTTACCTCTCAGGTCCAGAAGAGCCTAACAGTGCTGCAAACATAGCTCCATAAAGCGAGGCAACCAATTATTTCCTGTCACTTGCAGCAGTGTTTTTACTGACCGCCTTTTACAGTATTTTTTGACTGTGGCTCTGAAAGTGCAACATGTGAATCTTTGATTTTGGGGAAAGGTTGTGTTGAAGTACCTTTTTTTGATAATTTTAAAAGAACCCCATTAAGTATCTACTAGCTTGATTCATGCAGACCATCTTGGCGCTGGTACTTTATTGCTCAGTATCATACTTTTCTGGCATTTCTGTGAGGCCATGCTGAAGAGAGGGAGATGAAGCACCACTAAAGAGGGGCGAAAGAAGAGGCAGGCTGTGGTGCATGAAAAAATGATAAAATCCTCGGATGTTTTATTATTTGGAAAAAGTTCCAAATAATAAAACATCCGAGGATTTTAGCATTTTTTCATAGCACCAGAGCCTTCCTCTTCTTTCATCCCTTTTCCGTGAGGCCAACCAGGAGTCCATTGGACTCACCTTCTACCAGCCAGTCCCCTCTTTCACTCCCAGCTGCTCCCCCCACCTCGCCTACCTGCTGATCCGTGGGACTTACCTGAGGACTCCATGTGTGCCAGTGAGCTGCCTGGCCTCCCCTCTGGGCTCCCCACTCCCAGCCACTCCCTCCCAGCCACTCCTCCCACTCCTAGCTGTGTTTATATATATCCTGTTGCTCAGCCAAATATCCTCTGTGATACTTGGTTCGGGGAGCTCCAGGCCATTCTATATTATGGAAACCAGGAGTCCTGGAACTGACTGTTGAGAAGGGCCCTTCTAACTGATAAATTTCTAAGGGGAAAAATAGTAGACTGAATCACCAGCACAGTATAATGAAAACATGGGTACTAGTCCAGGGCCTTGTTAGCCCTGGTCTGAACAACCTCAGTCTCTATTAACAGAAAAAAAAATGACTCAAGTGCAGGGCCAGGTACAGATATATTTGAAGTGCATAAACATATAGAATTATAACTTGTCCATTCTACTTTTATTTTTAAAAATCCAGTGTTTTTTATATGACACATGTATTGCCAAAGGAGTGCTAAAATACTATACTATGTGAGCAGAAACAAACATAACCATGGCAACCTAAGCATATCCAATTAGCCTTTCTTCCTAACTTTTCAAAACCGTTCCGTATTTTCTCCACTTCCAATGGAGATTAATAATAATAATAATAATAATAATAATAACAACTTTATTTCTTACCTGCCTCTCCATTTGGATCAAGGCGGGGAACAACAGTAAATATAAAACACGATAAAATACATAAAACTGATCAAAAACATGGTGTAGAAAAGCCCCTATTCCTCTGCAGGGAAGGGTTCTTTAAGCCACATGTTGCTTTCCTTTTAATCCACTACAGGCATTTCATAGACAGGTCATCCCATTGGTCCAAGCCATCTTCCATCTGCTCATGAGTATTGCACCATATTTAATCTATATAACTGTCTTCTCCAACCTATTGCCTTCCAGATTTGGTGAACTGAAGCTCCCATAATTCCAAGCCAGCATGGCCACTACAGCCCAGCACATCTGGAGAGTACCAGGTTGGGGAAGGGTGCTATACAGAGTAAATGAGATGTTTGGTTCTGATTGACTCCTCATCTTTTACAAGTCACTGCTAGAAAGGCCACAATTTCACATTCTCCTGTGAGAATATCTACTGCTTTTCTATGGCATTTTATGCCTCGGTATGGGGAAATGGAACAACCCTAGAGTAGCACCACTCTCAAAGAACAAAGTGTAGCCTAAATGACCTGTTTAGCTTGCATACCTCAATTTATCTTCTGTATAGACTAAAACAATATCCTATTTAATCTTCCAGTATTAATCAGAGCTCTGATGATACTTGTAATAAACACAAATTAGATTTCTGAGTCAAATTAGAATTTTAACATAATGATTCTCTAAATGATAAAGCCAGCTAATAAATCTAAGTCGTTTCAGGTTGTGGCAGCTCACCTTCATATATTTCCACAACCAACAGTAAATAACAGCAATTACGATATTGAACATTTCTGTCTCGCTCCTTGCTAATGATAACAACAACAATCAATTCATCACAGGGCTTCATTAAAGTATCCATATTATTTTGACGCCATGTACCACCTTCTCATCTCCATTCTTATATTATTTCCTCTCCTTTCTTCATGAATCATGACCCATGAGAATCACCACTAGTGATAAATATTAGAGAAAGAGACAAGGGCAACCTCCCCCTCCCCCCCCAATCTAGTTTGGGGAAACAAAGGAGTAGCAAAGACAATTATTAGGGAAGAAAAGGACTTTCCATGTAAATGAAAGGCAGAGCAAATAAGGTAGTGGGAAATATTTTGTTGGATGCCTACTACTACCCCTTGGAGTCACCTCTGAAAGGGATAAAGGGTTTAGCATTTGTTTTTTACTTGGATAAGAACCTGGACTACAAACCAAAACAGAAGCCCTATTTAGGTGTGCATGTATAGGGATAACACATGGAGGGTGGAGTGAAGAGGTGCCTGTCATTACCTCCTTTCTCTATTAAAGGATCCCAACCATGGACCAAGTCGGCATACTGCTGTTCATTGGTTCTGTGTTTCACTGACTCTTCGTGGCTCCACAGCAACCAGCCCAGCACTCTGTACTCCACTCTGTTCATCCTTTTACTTCACCACTGCCACCATATATCTCAGTACCTTACCTCAGGTTTTTTAAGAATCCAGTCCAGTTTATGAAACAAAATAACTTTTATTTAACAATAAGTTCATTCAGTTTATCAATCTTGTGGTTGCATTTGTTGCAATACTTGTTTGTTACAATACAGTATATATCTTGTAACTTTGTTTGTTACAATACAGTATAAATCTTGTAACCTTGCCTACTCTACCCACTAGTCAGATCTATATCCTCCTGTTCCCTCTTTTCCTGAAACAATAAAATGTTGCTCTCTATACCCCTTTAGCAGACAAACCCAGACTCTCTTGTTCTATCAACCCTCCACACACAACACTCAACTGCTTCTCTGCTAACTGTCATTCATACACTTGAATCCAACAGCCAATCAGCATTCACTCCAACATTCCATTCACTCATTCCTAGGCTGACCATCTGAAAAGGAGGACAGGGCTCATATCACTTTAACAGTTGTAGAGAAAAGGGAATTTCAGCCAGTGTCATTTGTATGCAATTAGTTCCTGGTGATATTCCCTCTTCATCACAACTGTTAAAGTTGCAGAGCCCTGCCTTCTTTTGTATATGGTCACTCTAGTATAGTGCCTGCACCTTTAACAGTTGTGATGAAGAGGGAATTTCACCAGGAACTAATTGCATACAAATGATACTGGCTGAAATTCCCTTTTCTCTACAACTGTTAAAGTGATATGAGCCCTGTCTCCTTTTCAGATGGTCAGCCTACTCATTCCCCCTCCCAATAGAATTAACCACTTACCATCCTACCATTCGAAGTCCAATCAGCACTTACATCATAGATAAATAGCAATAAACAGTAAAACATCGCAGTGCCATCAGGCCTGGCCTCCTGATACCACTTCCTATGCAGGGATTTGTAGTGAGTTTGTTAGTGAGCAGAAATATGGGCTTCACAGAGTTCCAAAATGCTGCTAAGAGTCCAGTTTAACTTAACACAATGAGTAGATTTTTAGCAGACTTTCACTGACAAGAACAGGCCTTATTCCCTGGATGGGCCTCTCATTGTTATGTCAGGCTTTTCTCCATCCATTTTCCATCAATAAACTGTCATCATTTTGCACAAGTGGCTTGTTTCATCTTGATAACCAAAAGAACCTGATTGATGACTTGGACCTGGCAGAACCAGAACCCAAACTCAACACAGCATTGCTCCCAACACCTGCACATTGTGTGCAGATGTCTGAATAGGGGCAGCTACACACAAGCAGCTGCTCCTGCATAACTGCCCTTTTTTCATACCTCTGCACCTAACTCGTTCAGGTGTGAAACAATTACATTAACTTTAAAAAAGTAATGAACTCTTTTTGTTGTCAACAGTTTATTAGATCCCCCATTTTCCAATACAATACAAACAGTAAACCCTTCCTCCCTCTTGCCCGGGCTGCCCCCATTCCTTCCCCTTTAAGTTTCCCCTTCCCTTCTTCACATCATCCTGTAGTTAAAGAGCAAAAGTTTCAAGTCTATAAATAAAACTATTGAGCAAAACTTGGGCAAATACATAGGGCAGAATCCAGTGGGGCACTTAAGCAGATTCTGTTGTGCAAGTGGTGGATCCGGCTGACGATTCTGTTGCACAGGCAGTAGGTCCTGCTTGCACAACAGGGCTTTAGCGTTTCCCAGTGGAACCCCCAAAACTGTCTCAACCCTCGCATAAGGAAGCTCTGCCCACCTGCCCCATTCCAGAAATGAGTGTTTTGCTCATTTCCGGTTGCCCCCAGAAGAGCTGAATCTTTATTCCACAAACAGTAGCTGCCGCTTGCAGACAGGAATTGTCAGGGTGCAAGAGAATCAACAGGGATGTAAGCACCTTTTTGGATTCTGCTCGCTGTAACACTAAAACCAATAAACACCTTTTTATTCTACCCTTCTCTGCAAGAACTCAGGTGATATATATCATTTCCCTCATTTTATCCTTACAAGTGCCCCATGATGAAGGTTAGGCTCAACTTCACCTAACGAGCTTCATGGCTGAGTGAGAATTTAAACCTGAGTCTCCTTGGTCTTAGTCTAGCCACTAAGCTCTGGGTTTTGCCATTGAAGTCTATGTATGTGTGTTCCCTGTTCAGATGCCTACAGTCATAGCAAGTAACCAGTGGGAGAAATTTTGCTGTGCTGCTTGGTTTGCCACCAATTGCTGCAGGGCCAGGGGATGAGCTGCCGTCTCTCCAGCCCTTACCAACAAATGACACCATAATAAAACAAAAAGACAAACTGCTGTTTACCCATGGGAATATTCCTGGTCCCATGGCATGGTCTGAAGGCACACGAAGCAGCCATCTTGCTGAAGTGAAGCAGGTCTTGGTCTGGTTAGGTCTTGAAGAGGAGACCACCTGGGAGCCGTACATAGCCACCTTGAGTTCCATGGTGGTTATCAATGTAATAAACAAATAATTGACAATAATTGACCAGTGTGCCAACCCTGAAACAATGAATAAGAGTGTTAAGAAGTTGAGAATCATAAAATCATCAGATCATCAAACATCAGAATATCAGCATCAAGGTAACCCTCCTGTATAGGACAGTCTTCATTATTCTTTTAAAAAAAAATGTCAATGAGCAAGATGACAGGGAGTTCCAAAGGTGTGGAGTCACCACTGAGAAGCCACGACGCTGGCTTTTGTTGCCACTGTTCATACTTCTGATGATGGTGGAATCCAGCATGGAGTGAAGGATAGGACCATATGGGTGAAGGCAGACCATTAGATAACCAGGACCTGCTACTGCTGCATCCATTTGCTAGGAAAGGATGCAGGACCTTGCCTCCATCATGTATGCCTTGGTAAATTCTAGATTAGATTCCTGTTTGCACTCTACATATGGCTTTGAACTCTGTCCGAATGCAGCAGTCAGGGTATTAATAAGAACTGGCCAGAAGGACTACATTGCACCAATTTCAACTAAACTGCACTAGTTCTCAGTTTCTGGGTACAATTCAAAGTGCTGGTTTTTGTTTTCATCTTTAAAGCTGTGAATGACCTGGGTCCTAGCCATAGTTCGGTAGTAGAGTAGAGCACCTGCTTTGCATGCAGAAGGTCCCAGGTCCAATCCTGGTATCTCCAGATAGGATGAGGAAAGACACTATCCGAATCCCTGGAGCCACTGCCAGTCAGTTTAGGCAATACTGAGAGAGATGGACCAGTGGTCTGACTCAGTATAATGCAGCTTTCTAGATCCATGACCTCCTCTGTCATGAAATCTGTAAACTCATCCAGAGCAGACCGTGATCCACCTATTGCAAAACTGGCCAACTACCCACCATCAGCATCTCTTATCTGAATTGAGCTTCAGTTTGTTCAGCCCATTACTGAGTCCAAGCAAGCAGTAAGGGATTCTGCTGCCTCACTGGGATTCAAGGAAAAGTGGATAGTTTGGTATAATCTGCCTAATGGTCACTTCCGATGACGAAATCTTGTACGGCCATTCCTTGCAGTTCTCTGTTGGTGTTACATTACATGTCACTGCAGCCTCTGGTGAGCTAAAGATGAATTATTTTCATTGGAAATGTAAAAAATGATCTATAACAAAGGGCAGGAGCATTCACACTGATTCATGCAAGCTTCCCTGTGGTCGTGACTTCAGTTTATTCAGAGAGTGGAAGACAGAAATGTTTAAGTATAACAGAGCCATCTTCATACTACCTGTTTAATACTATTTGCATACTTCCAAATATTTGCTCCAAATGCCAAAGACACCTTGGAGACCAAAGTGCAGCGAATGTAATGAGATGCACTCAAAATGCATGAATGATGAGTGAGTGGTTTCGGTTTCTGTGCATGTCATTCATCATCGTTGATTTTTATCAGGACATTCCTATTGTTGCCTTTCTCCAATAAATGGAGAATTCTGATTTAGGTTTTTTTTTTCATCTGTGGAAGGTATAAAGGAAAGGAAAGTAATCACCAGTTGAAAGATTTTAAAGTTATTTGTTCTGAAGCTATAAAATAAGTTGGGGGGGGGGAGTTGAAAAGTAGGAGGAAAACTTAAATCTTATTAAATGGGAGGATTTCAGCAGAAGACAAATTAAGGGAAGAAAGAAGACTTGGACTGGGGTGGGATGGAAAATCTTGGTGGAGAGAGAAAGGGAGAGTACATAAAGGGGAAATTGCGTTACTTGTCCTGGGCTTTGTGCTTCCTGCACCTTTGGTGCGATTGTTATGGCCTGCATTAGGTGGGCAGAGAGAGGCAACTATGTGATTTGAATTGAATAATTACCCTCTAAGAGTGCTATGTTCACTTCCATTGATACAGCACCATCTAGTGGCGGAAGATCTTGGTCCCCCCCAATATTACCATATTAAAAGTAGTTCTTTTAATAGCAGGACTTCCAGGGGGTAGCACAGGAGAGGTCCTGGTTATTGTCGATGTCATGTAATGGACCCGCAAACCTCTGTGAATGGCCAATCATGAGTGTGCAATAAAGCACTTATTTAGAGGAGACCAGAGAGAGCAAGAGAGCAGTTGATCATGTGTTGTAATTTATTTAGCATCATGTCTTGAGCTGTTGGCTTTTGGGGGGGAGGGGGTTGCAACTCAGTGGCGGTGTGCAAAAACAGAAGCCTCAATTGGGCCTATTTAGCTCAGCAGGACTCTCGGCAGCCTGGAGAGTGGATTTGCCATCTATATCACTGTCATTAGATAGGACTAGTGGCTGGATCACAATGACTAGGATACCATAACAGAGAAAACAAAATCCAATGCATGAAAACATTATGTGGGTGGGTGGGTGGACAGATAAAGCTATTGCTTAAAAATAGCTGTCTGCAACCTGGTGCCCTCCAGATATTTCAGTCTACAACTCCCATAAGACTTGCCCAATATGGTGAATAGTCAGGAATGATGGGAGTTGTAATCCCAAACACCCAGAAAGCACCAAATGGGGAAGGATGGCTTAAAATGGGAAAGAAGATACCAATATTTTGGTGTTCCTGTTGCTTTCTCCAACTCAAAAATTCAAGATAGAGCTTGCTTGACAGAGTCTATGCACCAATGCATGTACAACTTATACATGAAGAAGCCCAGTTCACAGGTTTGCTTGGATGAGCAGAGGTCATGGCCTGGGCAAGATGGCATCCTACTGCTCCCCTTCAGTGAATGTGGATTCATCTTATGAATAGGGCTCTTGCCTTCTGTTCTTTCAAACCCTGCAAAGCCCATTAGACCAGCAGGAGCAGTGATCAGTGGAAGTCTAAGTTCTCCTGGGGTGAAATGATGTGGCATTGATAGGGCTCACAGGGACGCGGTGTGGACACTTTTCATTAGCAGGGACGCTGATGTCATCTCCCCCCCCCCCCCACTTCCCCAGCCCGTTTTTGCTTGGCTGCAATCCTCACAGCAGATGAGGGGATATTTAAATTTGCCAGCAACAACATACTGTTTCTTGTTGCAATGCAAAGTGTTTTGAGTGGCCTGGCCTTGAATGGGCAATTAAGACAAAAGACCCGCTCCTGGTGGAAATGAAAAGGGCTGGGAATGGTTTATTGATATGGGTCAACACAGCTGCTGGAATTTTTGGCTGCTCCTTGGGGGTGTGGCTATGGGGACTATCATGATGAGCGCCTGCACTTCGGAATGTACCACCATGCCACTGCCGGTGTGAGGATGACACTTTTGCGACCTAGCAGGGCACAGTTACTTGACACTTGTGTTACAGATGCAGCTCAACCTAGCAGTGATGGGAAAAGGTGGATCAGCTCTCAAAGACACAGGAGCCATGCTACAAGAAGGTTGGCAACACCATTCATCTTAATTGCTTTAAAAAAATATCCCATTCAGTAAGAGCTTTGATTTTTACAGATGGGTCTCTGTGATGAGCAAAGGTTAGCAGACCAGGATCTTCCAATTCCATCCCACGTGTCACTCATCTCAGCTGTCTTCATAATGGGATACTTACCAGCTATGGATGGTCTCTGGGAAAACACTACTTGTCCCTATTCACAGCTCTGTTGTGTACTAGAACAGTGGACTCCTTGAAAGCAATTGAAATGCCTCTGCTGAATGTCCAAGTACTTATTTTTATACTTACAATCTGTTTTATTTCCTATATTAAGTAGATATCAAGGTTGTGAGTCAGATGGAGAGGCTGAACATGCTGGTGGAGAACTTGCATTCGAAGCAGTGACAGAAGGGGAAAAGAAGGAAAGTACAGCAGTATTAGGAAGGCTGCCTGAAATATGTGCATTTTTGAACAACAACAAAAATCTGTCAAAGGATTCAGCTAGGAGGTGCCAGTTGTACAAACTGATGGCACCACATGGGTGATGGCCATTGCAAGTGGTGCAGTTGTGGTGGTCCTTTTCTGAGCTATCATGATCATGCAAATCATGTGTGTCTGTCCACCATGTGGAGGGGCATACCAGAGGCATATCCATCCAATCTCAGCTGAGTAATAGGCCACCAGTGGCATAGTGGTAAATTTTGGAGTACAGATGGTCCTCACAACAGTCCCCTTAATCATGCCCCTGAATCCAAAAATCCAGCCTCCTGTATCTAGGGTGACCGTATGAAAAGGAGGACAGGGCTCCTGTATCTTTAACAGTTGCATGGAAAAGGAATTCAGTAGGTGTCATTTGTATGCATGCAGCACCTGGTGAAATTCCCTCTTCATCACAGCAGTTAAAGCTGCAGGAGCCTCTTTTGTATCTAGTCAAGAGGTCAGGGCTCCTGCAGCTTTACCCTTTGTGAGGAAGAGGGAATTTCACCAGGTGCTGCATGCATACAAATGACACCTGCTAAAATTCCCTTTTCAATACAACTGTTAAAGAAACAGGAACCCTGTTCTGCTTTTCATAGGGGCACCCTAGATTGACCCATATCAACAAACTAGCCCTAGCAGTTCTCATGTCCACTAGGAGCAAGTCTTTGTAAAGTCAATGGGTCTTCGTAGCCCATTCAAGACCAGGCCACCCCAAAATACTTTGCATTACTACAGGGAATAATATATGGTTCCTGGTAAAATTAATTTTCTCTCTGCTAATGTGGGGATTGCAGCTAAGCTAGGGAATTTGGAGAGGGGTGGGGTTGCAGATAATGTCAGCATCCCTGCTTAATAAAATAGTGCTGGTGCTGCATCCCTGTGAGCCCTGACTCTACTACCTTGCTTCTGGTGATGACTCCACATATTCCCATATGCAATCCAAGGGGGGGGGGGGGGGGAAGAAGCATCCGAAATGGGCCTCTGACATGGTTAAATATTCGTGAGATGAGGTTTTGTTTTGTTAATTTTTACTTCATCAGTTTCCTGCAGTGAATGTTTTTATGCATGCACCGCAAATGTGGTAATAGCTGGTAAATGCAAGCTTTTATCCTATGGGTGTACCTTCATGAGAAATAGTCAATGTCTGAAGCCAATGACATCAAAACCTCTCATAATGACTGTTTTTGATGCAGCAAGGTGTGAATCTGCTCTAAGACTTTTAGGGAAGTTTTTGCCTTCCCCACAACCCTTCCGCTCATCTCATAGGAGATAAATAAATGCATCTTGGTTTTGTGAATGGTTTGACATGAGCTCTGTCCATCAGCCAAGATTTCTGAACATTGATTGGCCAACTTGGGCCTAATCTACAACTGCAGCTCTTTCCCAAGAGAAGAGGGGTGATTGTGATTTTTCCCGCTTTCGTGATCGGCACTCACAGCTCTGTCCTCTTTTATATCTGGTCACTCTAGTATAGCTCCTGCAGCTTTAACTGTTGTGATGAAGAGGGAATTTCACCAGATGCTGCATGCATACAAATAACACCTACTGAAATATCTTTTCTATGCAACTTTTAAAGATAAAGGAGCCATGTCCTCCTTTTCATATGGTCACCCTAAATACCTCTATTTGTCCCTCTGAAGCATGGCTTTTTTTAAAAAAACAAACAAGGACAGGCAGTAACATTAGGGTGATCCCATTTTACCCATTGTCATTGGCATGGCTTGAAACCTTGACTGCAATTATATTTCTTTGTCATATTGAAAATGCTAGGCTTGTTCTTGAGAATTCTTTGCCTCCCAGTAATGGTCTCACTTAATTATATATAAAAAAGTATCAACTATTAATACAAAACGCAAAGGTAGATCCCCCCTCCCCCCAAGCATTGCTTTTTGTAATCCACTGAAGTGTGCAATTCTAGACACTTTGGAAGTGCAATGCCTAATTTCCCCCCTGTTGTTTTTCTTCTACTAACACAGAGCAACATGTTGAGAAATCTATGACAAATTAATCTTTTGAGATTACTCTTGAATTTACAAGGTGAAAATTGGCAAACAGACAGGAGAGCAGAACAATCTGTATTTGCGCGTTCTTAACTGCTTGCTGCCCTGTTCAGGATTAGGGACATTCCCCCCCCCCCCGAGACTCAGCAAGCAGTGCACCAACTAGGCCATGGCTTGCAGAAGGCGGAGATAGTACGAGTCCATGTGTGTGTGAGAGAGGTGGATTTTGTGGGGAAATGAATGTGGGTGGGAGTCATTGGTGGTTAGGGGAAAGGGGATGAGGCCGGAGGAAGGGGATGACCTTCTGGGTGATAGGCTGATTTAGTAATGATGCCTCCTGTTAGAAAGGCAATTAACAGAGAAAAAACAAAATGGCAAAACAGAACGAGTGTTTACCAGTCCCATATGTACACAGGAGATCACACCTTTCTTTAGAAAAGAAAACAGTTTTACTCACAAATATTCTTTCATATATAATGCAGGTACAGTGTCAACTTTCAAAAGATGTAGTATTTTTATTATTACATTTATATCCCACCTTTCTTCCTCTTGCAAGGAATCCAAGGTGGCTTACCTGCTCCTCTTCCTGTCCATTTTATCCTCACAACAACCCTGTGTGGTAGGTTAAGCTGAGAGTCAGTGTTTGGTAGGATGACCATATTTTGGAAACCAACACGGAGGACAACATGGTTGGCTCCCAGGGGGGCATGCCCATCAACATGTCTGGCCCCAGGGGCCACTATCCGCCTTCACCTCCTCTCCTCCTGCACACCTGCTCGTCTCTGATGCACTCTTAAAACACTCTGGGTGGCAAGCCAGCCTCTCAGGGCCAAGCTACAGGTGAATCTGGGTTGCCTTCAGCCTCTCTCTGCCTTATGCCAGCTAGCCAACATCTCCAGCTTCCAGCCTCAAACAATCCCCCCTCTCTCTCTGCCAAAGTCTCCCAACAGTCCAGCCAGGCTGTGCATTTGTACCCTGTGGCTGGGGGTAGGGTGCCAGCTTATAGCTTGGTTACATCTGGTGACTCTTGTTTTTAAAAAACTCCATTACCAACCACCTCTGTCTGCACCAACACTAGATTCTGAGATGCTCTTGAAAGGCTCTGTGTGGCATGCCAGCCTCTCAGGGTTCAGCTACAGCTATCTCTGAGTTGTGTCTTCAGTCTCTCTGTCTCTAAGAGATTTGCCAGCCAGCCCAAGCCACAAATCTATCTATTTTCCTCCGACAAGCACTTCAAACGTTTTGCACTGCATGCCAGCAGTGCAGACAGAGCCTAGCTAACAAGTGAACAAAGTGAAATTGAAGGGAAGGGGTAGCAAAGCAAAGCAATGACATGACAGGTTCCAACATCTGCATCAACAGGACATCCACAAAGATGAGAGTCTCTCTCTCGACTGACACCTCACTGTTGGTCATGAGAATTTTTCTCTGACCCTTCATCACCCATGATGTGGAACTCTGAGAAAAAGGCCTCTGGCCCGTTTTGCCCTGTGGGCTGCTTTGACTGACCTCTCCTTTCCCACATTTTGATCTGTGGATGCCTCGCCTCTGCTGAGCTCCAGGTGCTGACTGCCCACCAAATCTGCAACAGGAAAGGTGCCCTGCTTGCACAGCACTTCTTAGCTAAAAGCTTGAGATTCCCTTGATGCCAAGGGTTGAATATTCTCAAGTTGCAATACCCTAAAGAGGAGGTTTGACAACCTGAGTTTGAAGGATATGGCTCCAGTGGTTTAAATTTTTTTTTAAAAAAAATCTCAAACTTTACAAAATTCCTAAAAATCAACAAATGAACAGATCTACTTCAAACTTGGCAAGGATAAAGCCCTATGTGAGATCTATCAAGGTGCCAGGATTCATTTCTATATATTTAAAAATGGCAGTTTGTTTTAAAAATATATATTTTAAAACCTCATTTTTTAAAAAATTCCCTAAAAATCAGTGGATGAACAGATTTGCTTCAAACATGGCAAGACTAAAGCTCTATCTGAGAACTATCACGGTGCCAAATTTTATCTCTTTACCTTTAAAAATGACAACTTTTTTTTTTAAAAAAACGTATTTTAAAACCTCAAACTTTTTTTAAAAATCCTAAAATCCAACGGATGACCAGTTCTGCTTCAAATTTGGCATGGCTAAAGCCCTTCCTTAGAACTATCATGGTGCCAAGTCTTATCTCTTTATCTTTAAAAATGGCGGAGCTGTAAGCATTCTTGTTCATTCTCATTAAAGTAGAGCTGCCCTTTGGCTGGGGAGGATGGGAAAAATCCAGATTTTTCATCAAATTTCATAATTTCCCGCCTTCCCAGATTTGTTACCAAAAGTCCTGACAAATCTGGGTTTTTCCTGTCATATGGTCACCCTAGCGTCTGGCCCAGAGTTACCCAGTGAGCTTCCATGGCTGAGTAGGGACTAGAACCTGGATCTCCTGAGACCCAGTCCTATAGTCTAACCTCTACACCACACCAACTCTCACTGTTCAGGCCATTTTAGTGTTCTATTACACCAGCAGGAGTGAAAGAGCAAACACATGTGCTCCTAGCAATGGTGGAAGAGGTCAGAGAAAGGTAGCAGGGAAGGAAGGAGAGTACCAAAAGGAAGAACTCAGAGGAAAACACATTATAGACTATAGAGATCCTAAGACTGGCTGGGATCAAAATTCCCATGAATTGCAACACTGCCCCCTTGCAGTAACTTTCATAGTTCTATACCCCTATTATAGCCAATATTGACCTAGATGGACTAATGGCCTGACTTGGTATGTGGCCTATGTTCCTCCTGTTAGATGTGGGATTATGGGAGGAAGTTGAGGTAGGCACTGGGATAGTGAGGGAATCTAAAAAGGCCCAGGAACCTGAGGTAAAATAAGAGAATGATTGCTTGGAGGTTCCCATTGAATGGCAAATTATCGTAGATGTAAACGCCACTCTCTATTGCATTTTAACATAGATATATTTACAGGCTACAGGTCCATGTTTTCAGAGCCAAGGCTAAAAGATTTTTAATCAGGTTTTGTTTGCAATTCCCAGGTATTTCATCCTAGCTGGGCCAGGAAACCACAAAGTAAATTCATATTCATAGCTTTAAACCAATCTTCCTTGCATGCACATTTACAATGTATTTTGATTTTATGAGAGATACATTTCCTGCGTAGTTAATTTTCACTTGTCTCAGCCTTGCATGCAAATAGTCAGAATGATGTATCAGTTTCTGTTGAGGCCTAAGGAAACAGACTTATTAGCCATAATTTAACCACTTAATTCAAAGAACACTTAAGCCTTTTTGATTGTGGCCACTCAGTTTAATTTCTTTTATTTTTGTACCATAGCATTTCACAATGTCTTGTATGTTTGGGAAGAAAGAACTGGAGAATTACTGTGTATTCCTTTGCATTGTCTAAAACACTATTCTTCAGAACTGTATTTAAGTTATATTAACGTTGTTAACTCACTACCTTGCAAAAGCAAATGATGAGTGTTATATCTGTAGAGCCAAAGTCTTAAAACTTGACACATATTTCAAAGAAGTTGGATGCTAACGTTTTGTAAAGTTAGTGTTCATACACCTCCATTCTTCACGCCAATTCAGCTTGGGTCACTGCAGGCATGGCGGTGAGGAGTGAAGATGCTGCGGTGTCAAGCATGTGGATTCACACTGTATACGTTGTGTAGGGGGCAGGGCCTGCAGGGATATATAAGCCTTGAGTGCCCTCCCATCCAGCCCTCTTGCCACTCTGGCACCCACCATCCCTCCCTCCTCAGTGCAGTCTTTTTGGTCTCCACGCAAGCCCAAATGGCATTTTTTAAACTTGCTACCAGATTGGCCAGGGTGACCAGTTTTTCTGACAACTGTGTATTGAAGTTAGTACTAGGGGTGTGCATGGGAGGAAAAATTGTATCGGAATTGGGACCTCAGATTTTGCCCTGGATTGGTTTGGACAAAATCGGAGGTTCCTCAGATCAGATCGGATCCGATTCCGATATGAAAATCAGACATCTGATTTTCGGATTGGACGCCATTTTAGGTGTTTTCGCTATAGGCTTGCATTGGGGGAAAGAAAGCTTTCTCCCAATGCAAGCCTATGTGGAAAACATGGGGGCGGGTGAGTGGGGACCTAACTCCCCCCTCCCTGGCCCTCCCCCCCACTCGCGCTCCTTACCTGCCGGGGCCATTCACTTCCATCCGCTGCCACCCGCTGCCGCCCACTGGTCCCTTCTACTGAGAAACAGTCTTCATGGCCTGCCTCTCAGTAGAGCGCCAGGTGATGACGTCACCCGGCACTCTACTGAGAGGCAGGCCTCGAAGCCTGTTTCCCAGTAGAAGGGACCAGCGGGCGGCAGCGGATGGAAGCGGATGGCCTCGGCAAGTAAGTGGGGATCTTCCTCTCCCTCCTCCTCCCCCTCCCCCCCACTCATGCACCTTACCTGCCGGGGCCATCCACTTCCGTCTGCTGCCGCTCGCTGGTCCCTTCTACTGAGAAACAGGTTTCGCAGCCTCCCTCTCAGTAGAGTACCTTCACCCGGCGCTCTACTGAGAGGCAGACCGCGAAGCCTGTTTCTCAGTAGAAGGGACCAACATGTGGCAGCGGATGGAAGTGGACAGCCCCGGCAGGTAAGTGGGGACCTCCCTCCCCCCACTTGCACTCCTTACCTGCTGGCATCCCGTGCTGCCATCTGCTGCTTCCGTACTACTGATACGCAGGCCTTGCAGCCTGTTTATCAGTAGTATGGAAGCAGCGGACGGCAGCAAGGAGGCAGCAGGTAAGGAGCACGAATAGGGGGAGGGGAGGGAGGAGGTCCGATCCTCCGATGTTTTCCAATCTGGATCAGGTCCCTTCGGATCGGATCAGATCAGATCGGATGGTCCAAATGATCGGGATCGGGAATGGATAATTTCATCCGATTTTGCCCGGATCGGGTCCGGATCGTAGATTGGACCCGATCTGCTGCACATCCGTAGTTAGTACTGGTTCTGTAGTGTTTTAGTTCAGTTAGTGAGATTAATTTAGTCTCTTTCCCTATGGCAAGTATGTGTGGGAATAGCAGGTAAAGAATAGGGCAGGTGAGACACATTTATGGTGATTGGTAATTACTGAAAGTTGCCACTCAAGGCTATGGGACCCATGGGCCTAACCCTAACCCGATTCACTCACATGAATTGTAGGGCCCCGAGTGGGGTGACATGGGAAGGTCTCCTTTCTCACCTATAAAGTTGTGGTACTGGGGAGGAATGGACTCAGGCCTACTCCTCTCTGACACCAGGGTTTGGCTCGCCCAGAATGCCTGGTAGGCTAGTCACCTGGTGAAGTAGATCTAGGCCTAATCCACACCAAGCAGGATATAACACTATGAAAGCAGTATGAAAGTGGTATATAAGAGGCAGGAGACACACTACTGCTTTATAGTGGAGCCCATTGACACATACCATATACCACTTTCATATTGTTTTCATAGTGCTATATCCTACTTGGTGGAGATCTGGCCCTAGTTTGCCATAAAGACTCCTCACTCTACCCTTGCAGACAAAATGGGCCCTTAGTCAACTCATTATAAAAGTGGCTCTGGTTCAACCCATTACTTGTGTCTCATCTCTTTCATATAACACCTACACTTGCAACTCTTACTTAATAACTTTAACGGATTACTTACACTATTTTATTTCCACAAAAATGCATATATGCAATTGCACATTGGCATAACTGTGATGCTCTGCTGTTATTGGGTTTCACACTTGAGTTTCAGCATCTGCCAGTTAAATAAACAACAAACAGTCCTTATCCAGCCCAAGTGAATTGCAGATAGGATGGTGCTGGGACTGTATTTCAGGCCAGGGCCATCCCACTCCACCTCCTCAGCCACATTGGACTATAGTAGGGGTGGGGAACCTGTGGGCCACTCCAGATGTTGTTGGACTCTAACTCCCATCAGCCCCAGCCAGCATGGCTAATAGCAATGGATTGTGGGATTTGTAGTCCAGCAACATTTGGAGGGCCACAAGCTACTCATCCCTGGCAGCTAAGAGTGACAGATAAATCTAAGGCAGGGAACACTAACTAGGATTTATTGGGAGCTGGGGAGGTTCTTTTCTCTTTGCACACAGTGCTATAATCAGACTTGCTCAAGAGAAAACCATTGAAAGAGATTGTGAGCACCACTGATGCAAAACCTTGGCATTTACCAATATGGATATACAAATAGTTTCTATGAACCTCTTTTCAGCCAAAACTAGGTAGGAAAGATGACATTCCTCAGTTGTGAATTGTTTGACTACCATCCTAAGATATTCTTCCCTACATGGACACATGATGTTGTCATCATCAATATACTTAGAAAGTTTCCAAGTGCAAAAGTGTGGTGGATTAAATGGGCAAGTCATGTTTCAGACAGGCTGTTATGTCACATCTATCACATTTTGCTCAAATATACTTTGTGTTTGTTTCTATCATTCTGAGGAGATCTCATAAAATACCAGAAGTATCTCTTGTTAAAATCTATTTATAGTTTTATTGCAATACAGCAATTATTCCCTTTGGAGAGCAATCAGGCATATGTTTTGCATCCATCTGCCAGGCAGGTATAATAAGCAATTTGAATGTCTACAATTCAAAGAGAGAGAGAGAGAGAGAGAGAGAGAGAGAGAGAGATGTCGCCTACAAATTTCCAGGGAAATAGAGATACTTTTGCTAAATTAGTTTGAACGTTAATCATCCCATTCAGTCCACCACTTCTCAATCACATAAACATTATTTGTGTAACAGGGAATGCAGGTGTGCCGCATATAAAGAGCTTTTATGTAGGATGTAACATCATTTCATGCAAAATACACATCAGATGCAGGATTAGATCAGGTCAAACCCCATACCAAGTTCCTTTTCTCCACCCCTACTAGTCTTAAGTGTAGCATCTCTGTGTGTTTCAATGATGGATCCTAACCATAACATTTCTGGTGCAGGTAGTTCAGAACATGAACTCTCCATTTTTGCCTTCTCCTTTACATGACAACAAAGGCCTCATGTCCAGTCCTGCTACACACAGATGTCCTAGGCCAATCTGTACACAGCGGCCGAGCATAGCCTAGACAGGGGAGGGCAGAAAGTAGATCTTCAGATGTTTTGGACTTCAACTCTCAGAAGTCCTTGCAAGCATGGCCAAGGGTCAGGCATGCTGGAATTTGAAGTTCAAACATCTGGAGATCCGTTTTCTGCCCACTCCTGCCCTAGGCTAAGCCTGGCAACTGTGGACAAGTCATAACTTTTAGGAGAGTTACAGTGCAATCCCATGCATATCTACTCAGAAGTAAGTACCATTGAGTACAATGGGGCTTACTGCCAAGTAAGCGTGTATATGGTTGCAGTCTTAGAGGCGTTTCCTTTATAGCCATTTTTGCTCATGAAGTACATGTTCATTTATACTTGTGTGGCAGGTTCATAACTTCAAGCAGCACTCTAACAACAACAACAACAACTTCCCAGTAGTATGATCAGCACTGATCATGGGCCTACATTCCAGATGAGTAACATATTATCCACCTGTAAGGAGCAGCTTTTAAAATATTTTTTAAAAAAATTAATTTAGTTTTGTTTTGTTTTTAGTGCAATGAAAGATTGGTAATGTATACATTCACAAATCCGTATTATCATTCATGGGGCCCATGGGAAAACAAGTATCTATACAGTGCAAAGCTGTTTGCTCCCCATGTCAACATGCATTTTCCTTTTGTAAAATCTTTTTTTTTAATGGTGTGTTTTGCATATCTCCAACATCTTTGAAAACAGATTCTTTTAAAAGTTTTCCTTAAGACTGAAATTGACTTGAAAAGAAGCAGCAATATTAGTCAATTTCACCAGGCCCTTGTTTTTCATAGAAGTTACTCATCAATGGTTCTATGGAGCAGTAGAGTTAACGCCTCAAACGAAGAAGAATCAGGTAGGAAAACATATCAAAGATGGGGATAAGAACAAAGGATTATTATTTTTAAACCCCGTATGGTCAGGTGTGTGCATTTTCAATTTATGTAATCAAAATTCACCAGTTAAGAGACACAGGACCAGCTGCATATCTCCAGTTCCTTATTCATTTTATTCATATGTACATCGACTATTACTGGCATGGGGGCAATAGGATGATCTTGTGCCAAAATGAAGTCTCTCTTGTTCCAGACATGATGCTATGGTGCCACGTAGGCGGCAGTCTTCTTCTGTTTCTGTGTATCTTCCATCTGGTGGACCAAAGCTTATTTTTGGTGAGGAAAATCCCCTGTTCCTTATAGGAGTCCTCAGTTAATGATGCATTAATGCATATTCTGCACAAACAGAGGAGATTAGAGAGGGTGGTCTGGCATCTGAGTGGAAGGGATGCTCCTGTAGCACGAAACAGAAGAGTCTCCCGGTCATGGAAATGTATAACAGCATTTCCCAACCTGCTGCCCTCCAAATGCTTTGGACTACAACTTTCACCATTCCTGGCTAGTGGACATGCTGGCTGGGGATGATGGGAGTTGAATTCCACCATACCTGGAAGGCACAGTTTGGGGGAAGGCTGATGTATAATAGGGAACAGCTACAGGGCATGGTTCAAGAGTCGGCATTTTTGAACTGAAACATGGATACTTGGGTAAAATGAAGCGAGAAAGTATCCCATGTTTCATACTTTAATCCCCTAAAGTTCCCTCTGACTCCAATGAGATGGTTTTCCGGGGGCCTCATTTTGGGGGATTTTGGCTCTGTCACTCAGCTCATTGTTCTGGGTACAAGAAAGCAAGTGTTCTAATTTTGTCTAGGTTGTGTCATATCTCTCCGAGACTAGCTGACCAGGAAATATATATGGAGACATCAGCAAGTAAAACTTTTCTAGACATGGAGTGAAACATTATCACCTGATAATTGTTGCAGATAAGCTGCTGCTAAAGGGCCAAGTACGGGGGCTGGTTCAAGTGTTGTTTATTTTTAACTGAAATGAAAAGAAGGTATAGATTAACAGCATTAATGATTTATCACAAATAGGTCAGCCACAGAGTTTATGATACTTAGGTGCCACCTTAGGTGCCTGGTTTTTTTCTGTGGGTTCCTCTATGCGACCATAAGGGCTGAGCAGATGCATGAGATTGGTCCCATCCACAAGGTTAGAGGAGCCTTGCTTAGAGAAGCCCCTTGAAATAAAAACATGGAAAAGCAACAGGTTTGGGGAATCTTGAAGATGAATAGATTTAGGCCCTTTCTACTCCTATGGCCCTTTCCCAACGGAGGGGGTGATTGCGAGGTTTCCCACTTCTATGATCGGCACTCATGGGGCACATGTGAAGGAAATTTCCCGCAATGACAGGAGTGCCGATGGGGGAGGACATATGTCCCGTGATGGAACTTCTGCATGTGGATTGGCAGAAGTTAGTGGGGCTATGCTAATGATGTGGCTATGGGGCTTGGTGTTTTATGACTTGTGAGGGATGTGCACGAATGCAAAATCACAGCTGCCCATGGGGTGTATAGGAAGTCCATCAAATATGTAATGCTGCGCATAGATATGTTTGTGTTAAAAACAACAACACACTCTCGGTGCCAAAACACGCTGATACACATTGAAAATGTGGCAAAAATGGCAGCCGGGTCTACTCCCACACACCTCTGAAACTGCTGGACATGCCCCTGGCAGCTGGTTGGGCGTTTGCTGAGCTGGGAACTTGTGCCGAAAAGCAACAGCTTCACGAAGGGGCGGGGCACACCAGCCATGGACTTTGAGATTGTAGCGAGAGAGGCAAAAAAAAGTGGGAACAGCAGTCAACAATATTTCTGAATAACTGAGGGGTGGAGCTTGGATCACTGCAGGAGCAGGTGAATGTCATGTGGCCCATTAGCAATGACTGCAATACAATCCTGGAATAAACAGCTGGTGTAGACACCCCCTTAGTATGTCATAAACCTTCCCGGACCAGAGTTCGCTGTGTCTGTTCGAGTGGATTCTGGTCTGTGGGTGCTTATGCTATTATACATTGGTTAGTTTTAAGGTGACACAAGCCTCTTGGTTGTTTCTTTCTGCTGTAGACGTCACAGATAGCTACCTCTCTGGAAGTTACCATGGAAAAGTGTCCCCCAGCACACTAGAGTAATGTTTAAAGGGCAGCTAAGAAGAAAAGTGTATTTGCTCGAGGAGAAAAGCTGAAAGGTTCAACATGAAAGAAAACCAGCACTTTGTTCACTGTAGTGCTTTCTGAGGAAAATAAAACACAATACACCTCTGGGTTTTTTATTTTGGTAGACTCTGGACTTGAGAAAGAAGGTAAAGTTAAATCATTGCCAGTAACAATGCATCTTGCTAGCTTTAGTCAACAACTTTATTTCTCCATTTCCGTCAAGCTGAAGTTTTCAGTAATAATGGCAGTACTTCCCAACATAAAAGACTGCATTTTGTTGTCAGGGAGATTGGCTTTTCCCTCAGTAAAAGATTCAGAACAAAGGACAGCATATCTAGTTTATCTGTCATCTTATTCTTAAAGATAAGTGGGTTTTCATCTATGGAGTCAATCCCAAATGTTACAATTCTTCTGCCATTTTCAGTATATTTGTGTCATGCTCCCGACTAAACATAGTCAAGAGGAAAATGTCGCATTTCCATGTTTCATCTGCAAATGGTGTTCAGGAATAGGGTAATCTGCTCAGGCATCTTCCTCTTTCACAGTATTTGAGGAATGCCTGCCTATTAGGAGGCCATTGAAAGTTGCTGTTTTCTGCACTGCACCTTGGACTGGTTTGCTTCGATATCTTCAGACAGGCCTTAATAGCAAAAAAAGAGTCTCTTAGGATCCCTTTACAAGATCCATTGTGGACAAATAAGAAAGATGCATCTGGGTGCGTGTGGAGCTTGATGAACTTTCATCATCTCGCCCACTCGAACGTCTGCTAGATGGCCCAACTTGGCCTGCTACAAGTTGGGCCAGCTAATGGATTTCTGGTGTTTTAAAATTTGCACAAATTACAGCTGCAATTTGTGCAAATTATGCAAATTTCTGCCGCAATTTGTGAAAATTACACATTGTGTCTGTAAGTTGTGCAAATTATGTAAATTTGTGTAATTTGCAGCTTTAATTCATGCTAATCTCTATTTGAGCAAATTACGACCAACACAAAAAAATATGCAAAAAGTCCTCGTAGTTCAGGGGAAAACCACAGCTTGGCGTGCAAATGAAAGCTGAGTCAGGCATACCACAGAACTCTGGGGAGCCCAGAAAGGGGCAGATTTCCTGGTGACGCACATCCCTAGTGAGAGTTTGACCTGCACATGGACAGACAATACTGTTTTTTATAGTGCAAGCTCAGGCATGTCTACTCAGAAGTATGTACCACTGTGTTCCATGGGCCATACTTTCTAGTAGATATGTTTAGGATTGCATCCCAACAGAGCAATGCTAAGTTGTATTTCAGAGAACTCTGACATCAGAGTCTGTGAGATATCCAATCCTGTGAGATAACATGTTGGCAGGGCTCAAGAGACAATGGAGTGGCATTTTCTGTTTCCCCCTCCCATACCAGGATCAGTTTTTATTTTAGTTTTGTAAATGGGAGCCAATGGGAGGATTGATAAACATCAGCAGCCAGGTCAGGGACATCTCTGAATTGGAAGGCCAGCTGGAGCACCTTACCATGCCCTGGGATACAGTACTAGGGACCATAGGATTGCAGCCGAAGGTTTGAAATTAATTTGATAGAGGCATCAGTGCTGATGTGATATGTGCAGTCCCCCCCCCCCCCATTCCCACTCTCATCTTGAGTCAAATAGGTTTTGCAGGTTTTTGAAACACAGCAATGAGAAAAATCCTTCTAAACCCTCGGAGCAAAACCAATAATGAGAGAATGTGTATATCACAAGCTATGATGCCTCTATCATACCTCCTTCAGCAGTGATATATATATATATATATATATATATGCTTTTAGCCTCTCTCAAAGGCAGTTGCTCCTGCATCAGCTTTGCCTCTCCACCTGCTCCCACTACCTAAAATCCTCCTCCTTTCCATTCCCCATCTGCTTCTGTGGTTCTGCTGCATTGTGAATACAAATCTATGTAATCTTGTTTTGTGAATAAAAGGAGCAGCGGGGGGGAAAAAAGTCAGAGAAATGATGTCCCCTTAGCTTTGCCCCTCTCAATGAAAAAGCAGCAGGCTTGAGTGAAGATGAGGGGAAAGAGTTAATTAGCCTCTCCTTGCCCGTCCTTCTGCTCTTTGCTGCCAGCAAAAACCATTCCAAAAGCCTCAAAAAGGCTATTGGCAGACAAGTGCTTGGCTGCATTCCTAAGCACACTTGCTTGGAAATAATGGCAATCGGTGGGACTTGCTTCTGCATAAACAGGGCGAGTAGCATCAAGTGGATGACTTCTGAGACTTCAGCAGGCCCATCCCACACGTTTCCAATCAGCTGCAAGATTGTTTTTAAATGAATGCTGAAGGGGTCAAAAGAGGCTTGACTGCTGGATAACCTGGACCATCACTGATCCTTCTTGAGCTCCAGGATTAATCTTATTTCTTAAACCACCGATCATTTCCGCAGTGTGCACTCTCCAGGGCCTTCCACTGGTGGTGTAACACATGGCTCAACTGCCTTGGAAGCTTTTGCTGAAAGTTGGGATATTTATTCATATATTTATGTCTTTGATTGATACTCCACCTTTCTACCCAAAAAAATGGCACTCAGGGGGGGTGTACAAAACAATTACAATTAGATTAAAACAATAAAGCACATTAACATACAATAAAAACAATTATAAATAAAAACAGCTCCCACGTACAGGTTGAAGGCTTTCTTAGAGGTTTATCACATTTAGTGTTATGGCATTCTCATAGTCCCTCTGTTCCGCTTTTGTTGCTAAGCACTTGCATGACATCATCCTTATTTTGCTTTTTAATTCAGTTCAGGCGCAATTTTTTTTTAACCAGGGAAAGTCTGTTTCCATGTTGGAATTGTTTTGGAAACTGAAGTGTGAATACTGTCGTCCCGCTTTAAGTATATCCGCTTCTGTGGTTTGTGGGTGTTTCATGGGTGTGTTTCCAAGCAATTATAGTAACAAAAAAAGAGGGCGTATCATTTCTCTGCCAGGGGAGTTGCTGAACTTATTTCCTCCTTTTCATCTGGGGACACCTTAGGAGTTGGAAGGGAGATCTCTGTGCTCCAACTCGTTTTCTTTAGCTTCTTCACTTGATTTTCCGATAAATTCCTGTTCCTTGCATTCCCCCTCCAAGTGCCTTATCTTTTTCTATTGCTTCTCTTCTATTTCTATTTTGTGTATTTCTTATTCCTCCAATATTATCCTACAGTATCCTGTATATATCCATTCTATATTCATTCATTATCCTACCCTAGCTAATAATGGCAGAAAATGCAGCTGGCCATGGTGTTTCCTGGAGGCACCAGGAGACACTGGATTTGTTGGATATTTGGGGAGAACGCAAGATACAAGATCAACTTAGGACCAGCAACCATAATATTGATTCCTACTACTATATTGCTGACCAGACTGCGTGTCTCCGGTGGTTCTCCTCCTTGCACCCCTTCCACTAATCAGTGTTCTGATCTTTTAACACTGAATACACAGGACTTTAAAAAAAATTTACTCTCGGAAGAGCTCAATACCATACTAATGATATTCTTTCTGTATGCAATATTGGAAGAGTGCTATTGCGCTCTTCCGGGAAACAGTTTTAGCGTTATTTGGACTGCTGCTTAAGCAGCTCCCCTTTGCTGAATTGGCTATCGGAGAACAGCCGGCCCCATGCTTCACCATGATGTGCTGCTCTTCTGTATGGGTAGTTTCTTGGCATAATGGAAGCTGGTGTCCAGGAATGGGCAGGTACAGCTGCCCACTAGCCCCACCATCAAATCCAGTTATGTGAAATGAGGTGGTTCCGCATTCCTTCTTCAGGCAAGCATGTGTGGATAAACTGTAATGTTGTGTAAAAAAAATCAACAGCCTTCCTCCAGAGCCTAGTTGCTTGAATGTGGAACCTCACAGAGTTACAATACAGTTCCTTTACTGTGGTCTACTCTGAAGTGCTGTTTTCTTTCCTGGTAATTTAATTAGATCCTGTGTTAATAGGATGGCAAGACAAGTGTTTCTTCTTTTAAAGTTGGTTTTGTTTTGTTGAGATTTACTTTCAATACAGCTTTTAAACAGTTTGCTATTCTGTTGCATTCCAAAATAAAGTTTTATTAAAACTTTATACTACTGTGACAATTGTTATGTGTGACTATACCCACACATAACAATTGCACCTGGTGCATGAAAACATGTAGGGGATGTTAACAGGGGATGGGTGTGGGATGGCTTCCTGAGGGATTTGGTAATGGACAATGATTTAATGTGTGGAATCTAGCTTAGCACTGCATGAGCGCAGCCGGTTCAAAAACATGGAGGGCAGGTATAGCCATCAAAGGTCCTCCAGAAATGTATGCAGTCAGGAAGACATTATTCTATGCTTGATAACGATCCAATTTAGGGAGAAGTGCCTGGTGTGTGGGGTGAGGTACAGGCTAATTATTTCCAAAACCATGATTTCCTTGTTTTAAAACAAGGAGGTACTCTGTGCTTTCAAGGACACATGCTCACATTACTCTTGCAGCATACAATGGCTGGTTTGGATGACACATTAGGCAACGGAGGGAGAAATAGTGTACTGACCATGCGTTGGGTAGGCGGTGCTCCACACGCGACATGCTGCTACTCCGGTGCTTGTGCAGCTGAAAGTTCCGGTGGCCATCTTGGTTGCTATGTCTGCATCCTCCCCCTCTCTCAGTCCTCCAGCTGTATCCCAGCATGCACCGTGAGTTCTGCTGGCTGTATAGAGCAGCTGGGGGTTTTCGGCTGCTCCTGCTGGCAGAACTCTATTCCCAAACGGAATAGTCCATGGAGAGAAGAGGGTTGGTTTCGGACGACACTTTAAACAATGGGGCTTCTGGCAAAACAACGTGCAAGCCCATTGTTTCTCTCCGTTGCTTAATTGGGGGGAATAGTGTACTGTCAGTTGTGTGTGCGTGGTGTGTAACCCTCCGCACAACACAATAAGCAACACAAGTGACGATTGTTCCCCCCCCCCTCCCCGGTTGCTTAATGTGTCGTCCAAAACTAGCCATTGAGTTCAATATCCTTTCTGGTACATGATTTCCTTACCTTGGATCAATGAAACAGTGGTAGTAGGTTATTACATTACATGGATGGAAATGTGAAATTGAATTGAAAACATCCACGATAAATCAACCAGTTCATATTGCTTCTAATCACTTTACCAAGCATTTTAATCCATGCAGCATGGATGGTTGCCACTCCTACCCCAACACTGGGTGTGCGGAGTAGAATCTGGGAATATCTGAAAGCGATAAATACTGCTTCTCTTCTTCCCCTACATATTCCCATTCTTGCATGTTGAAAGGCTACGTCTTCAGTGTGAATTTCAGCTTCATTGTGTTTGTTGGGGGAAAGAAGCCGGTACTGGCTTCATTTCAGTGCCAAATTAAGACATGGCTTTTTGTCAAAGCCTTTGATGGCTAAATTCACCAAGCCTGCTCATAGTTTTAATTGTTTTTACTGTTTTTACTGTTTTTGAATTCTATAGTGGTTTTAGCTTACTAATGGTTTGATTTGTTTTTAGCTGTGTATATCTATTGTCGTATACTGTTTATATTATTTTATCTGTACGCTGCTCTGAGATCATTGTGATATAGGGCGGGATACAAATGTTTAAATAAATAAATAAATGGATTCTGCAAACTTCTTTGGTTGCCCCTCCCATTGTTTTCTTTTTAAAAACAACAACTGTACTCAGTATACTTAAATATGTATCTTCATTGACATTTTTGTCTATAGTTTGAGCATCTATTACAGCCTTCCCCCAACCTGCTTTCCTCCAGGTGTTAGACTACAATACCTTTTATCCCCAGCCAACACAGTCAATGGCCATCCTGGCAGTGATTGCGAGATCGTAGTGCAACATATCTGGATGAAACCAGGTCGAGGAAAGCTTACCTATACAGAATGGCATTGCAGACTTTAATTCTAACTGCATAAGTTCTACTCACACATTACACTGAACACTGTCAAGAGGTCTCCTGGCAAAGGGACATCACCCTCCTCCCAATCCTCCATCACAGAAGTGGAAACAGAGATCAAACAGGAAAGTTGGAAACTTCCACCTTTATTCATTGTTCCCAGGTTACAGCACTGGGGAAAAACATGATATCACTTCATTTGGATCCAACCTAGAGTAGAGAGAATGGCAGAGACTCTAAAATGGACATCTAGAATGGTATTCAATATTTCTGCCTTGTTTAAGGCAATACTCTATAGGGTCAAGAGAACATCCTTATCTATGGGTTCTTTTTCATGCTTTTCAGAGTCCTTAATAGGGATGTGCACGGACCCCACCCCAGATTGGATCGGGACCTGGATCGGGACCTCCAATTTTGTTTCGGATTGGAACAAAATTGGAGGTTCCCTGGATTGGATCGGACCCAATCCCGATCCGAAAATTGGATGTCCAATTTTTGGATCGGCCGCCATTTTTCCCCATAGACTTGCATTGGGGGAAAGAAAGCTTTCCCCCAATGCAAGTCTATGGGGGAAAATGGCGGTGGGGGGTGAGTGGCGGCCTAACTTCCCCCTCCCTGTCCCTCCCCCCCTCGTGCTTCTTACCTGCCGGGGCCATCTGCTGCCATCCACTGATGCCCACGGGCTCCAGCGGACGGCAGTGGATGGCCCTGGCAGGTAAGCCCCCCTCCCCCTCGTGCTCCTTACTTGCCAGGGCCATCTGCTGCCTTCTGCCCGCTGGCGCCCCCTCCCTCCTCACACTCCTCCTTACCTGCCGGGGATGTCCATTGCGGACGGCCCCGGCAGGTAAGTGCCCCTTGCGCTCCTCCTTAGCTGCTGGGGTTGTCCACAGACGGCCTCGCCAGGTGAGGAGCACGAGTGGGGGGAGGGGGTCCGATTCTCTGATCCAATATGATCCGGATCGGGTCCTTTTTGGATTGGATCATATTGGATCAGCCAATCCAGGTGCTGGGGATTAGATCAGATAATTTTATCCTATTTCATCTGGATCGGGTCCGGATTGTGGATCGGACCCGATCTGTTGCACACCCCTAGTCCTTGATGAGGGCATCATCATTTCACGATCTTCTCCCTCTTACCAGGATGCCTCCTCTTCCAAGGAGGAGCAATACAGGTAAAGTCAAAGGTTGGGCCAGCAGGTCTTTCTTCGGCAGGTGACAGGTCTTCTGACTAACAGTCATGAGTTAAGGGTAATTTGCAAGGGAGGTGATATTTTCTAGAGGGCTACGGCTTCTTCCCTCCTCCTAGGGTTCATTATAGCCCTTGGGTAGGGGCCAGTTGCATGCCTGAGCATTGGTGGCCCTACTTTGGACTTCTGTTGCTTTGAAAAGAGGCACATCATCCTTGAACCATGCCTCAACAAGCCATCCAAGTTCTCCCAGGATGGGCCTGCTTCTCTCCCTTCCTTGCTCTCGTCTCACTCATTCTTTCTCCTTCCCCTTTCACTCTTCCTCCATCTAGACTTGCCCTCTTTTCACCTTCTCTGGCTTTTTTTCTGTCAACTCTGATTGTCTCCTCACTTGCTGTTACGCCCACTCTTTGGAAATCTCTACAGGTTAGATGTTCCAATGTTCCTTTGGCACCCCAATCACATGGTACAATGAGTAAATCTACAACACCAGTGAAAATTCACACATGGTTCTGGTGTTGCTGACTTGGTTAAAACAGTCCATACCTTTCCACATCGAAGCTTTTACTCATTATTAGCACTCAGTCATTATTAGGTGATGACACTAATAAAGGGGCATAAATAAAATAATGCCTGCAATTGTAATAAACAGCAAGGCTATGAATAAATGATGACAAAGAATAGCATTAGGCTTTTGGAGGTTGACATTTATGTCTGCAGTTGCAATTTGTCCCAGGTCCCTTTATTAGCCAGACCTGCTGTTTTTAGGAATGTTGAATTAGGAATGTTTTGAAATACACTGCAAGAAACATGGCCACCCACTATGGTATCAGCTAGCCAACTACTTCCCCTGCCAGACACCAGAGATTAATGTTTGCTTAAAAAAAAAAATCCCCAGTGGGCAGCTTTAACTAATTCAACCAAAGCAAGCTTTTGATCTAAACTGCAATGCGTGGAAATAGTAATGGTTCCCATATTATCTTCAAAGTGAACCATTAATTAAGAAAGGGTCCCTCTCGCTTAAAGTTAGTGGAGGCTAGTGGCTCCAAAGTCAGTGGGGCGGTGAACCTGCAACACTGCAAGAAAATTCCTTGAAAATCTCATGCCAAATAAAATAAAATGCCAAATCCCCAAAGAAGATGTGTTTGTAAAGAAACACATGGAGCTCCATCACACCAGTGATTTATTGCACACTCGCCATGCCTGGTATATGGTTTTGCAGCAGGGTACTCACATGATGTCATCCCTGTCCTGCACTCATCTTGCTCCTTCCCCTCCCTTGTTGCATTTTATTTTGGTGTGGGGAAAGTCTGGATCATTTCCCCCTCTCGCTTCTTCCTTTGTTGGGGGTGTGTGCTAATGGAGTCTTGCTGATGAAAGGGGAGGGCGGGGCAGTTCTCCTCCTCCAGCACGTCCTCGTTGTACGGACTTGTGCTTAGTTGATTGAATGGACTTTTTAGTGCTCCAACGCCCCCACACTCCATTGCCTGCAGAAACGGGAGCGCAGATGAAACCGTAAATCAAATCATTAGATAACAAAGCCAGAGCGAGGGGGGAAAGAGCCCACACCCATCACAGTAAATCCCATTGATTTCAGCTGCATTTACATCCAAGTCATACTAAAATCCAATGCATGCTTACCTTTGAGTAAGCCCCATTTAACAGAGAGAGACTTCTGAGTAAACAGATATAGAACTGACTTTTAATAGTGTGGTCACTCAGAAGCTTTTTTAAAAAGTCTAAAACAGCAATCTGGAAAGAAGTGCTCTGCAACCCTATGCTTACTTCTAAGGTCTTCTGTTTACTGAGAAGTAAGTCTCTGGTCAATGGGGTTTACTTAAAGGTAAGCATGCATCAGATTTTAGTATGACTTGGATATAAATACAGTTGAAATCAATGGGATTTACTCTGGAGTAAGGGAACTATCAAGCAGTGTTAACCCACAGTTCAACAAACAACCCATGGTTCAACAACAACCCACGCTCACTCAACCACTGAGTGTAGGTTAGTGTGCTGTGAGAACCCAGTCTCAGTAACATGCAATCAAAAAGTCCAGCCAGTGTGAGGAATGAGAAAGAGAGAGAGAGAGAGAGAGAGAGAGAGAAGAGGGAGGAGGGGAGAAAGGCCCCTCTCTTGAGTTTGGTGAGAAATCAAACATCTTTTTTCAAGGGCAGGCAACACGGAGCCCATAGGCACCAATGTGCCCCTCCAGCAATCCATCCATTAAATTAATATACAATTTATTGCCTGTCAGCTACTGTCAAATAATGGCTGATGCTGCATGCCAGCTGTCAGGTATTCAGCACGATGGAGGATATTTACGATCAAAAATCACAGAGGAGAGGATTTGGAAAGATTGGGGGCGAGAAGCTGTAGTGCAGTGCTTCAGAGCCCTGAAGGACTGTCCCACTGCACCATATCCTCTCTTAAGAGATCCTCACTGTTCGATAACTGCCAGGGAGGCCCTGCTTAGTTATCTGGGATAGAATAAGGTATTCTCAGTGATCAACATACAAATATTAGAGCCTTGCTGGGGTAGGCTGACCATATGAAAAGGAGGTCAGGGCTCATGTAACTTTAACAGTTGTAGAGAAAAGGAAATTTCAGCCGGTGTCATTTGTATGCAATTTGTACCTGGTGAAATTCCCTCTTCATTTCAACAGTTAAAGCTGCAGGGACCCTGCTCTCTTTTATATCTGTTCACTCCAGTATAGTGCCTGCAACTTTAACTGTTGTGATGAAGAGGGGATTTCTCCAGGAACTAATTGCATACAAATGACGCCGGCTGAAATTCCCTTTTCTCTGCATCTGTTAAAGTTACAGGAGCCCTGTCCTCCTTTTTATATGGTCAGCCTATGCTGGGGCAGACCAAAGGCAATCTCACCCCATGGTGGCCAACTAGGTGCCTAAGGGAAGCCCACAAGTAGGCAATAAGTGTAATAGCCCTCTTCCACTGCTATTCACCTGCAATTGGCATTCAGAGGCTAAGGGCGCCATGCGTCCTCTTTTCCAGAGGTCAGTCCTCTCTTCCAGAGAACAGTCCTCTCTTTGAAGAGCTGCCATAGGATGGTCCTCTGTTTGAAGGCATCCTTTGTTTGAAGGGCTGTCCAGTCTGGTATCAAGATTAAAAACCATCAGAAGGGGAGAGCTCAGATGCCTTGAGGTTGCCCATCAACAGAGCCGGGACAGTTGATTGAGTGAGGCACACAGGTCCACTGGTCCCAACCTTCTCCACTATGGAGAGGTGCACTGAATAATAATAATAATAATAATAATAATAATAATAACAACAATAATAATAATGTCTAAATTTGCTTCTATACATATAAATTAACACAAGCAAAATTCATGCAGATAGGTCCTCTTTTTGTATTATTCACAAGTGGCCATCTTCATAGTCACTGATAGCCTTATCTTCCATGGACTTGTTTAAAACATTAAAGCCATCTTAGTGATGCTCCAGCTGATTTTAAACACTAGGCAAATACTTTTTTTTTTTTTTTTTACATTTTTGAATACTGATAATAGTTTCTGCACTGTGGTGTCTGTTTTTCATGCAATTACTTTTATTTACATTATATACTATTTGTAATGCAAGCCACTTGGGGTATCTTATTTTGTTTTAGCGAAGCAGTTCTTCAAAACTTTGTCCCTTGTTTGCTCCTGCCCTCTCTGCTTGTGAAATACTATGGTCTGTGGGCTGATACGTGGGCAAATCTATGGAATGGGAGGGACTGCTGTGTGGGGCTGGTATGGCAAAGGAGTTCATACACATTGGGCCTTAGAGAATAAAACCCATTTTCAAAATGAACGGAGTGTATTTAGCTTGCAGTGGGCAAGCACAATGTAAAAATATTAACCCACTTTTATTCCCGCTGAATGTGAGACTAATTACCAGCACCATTCAGCAAGGACAAACATGCCTCACCATGGTTAACTGCCTATTACACATTACGGCTAGAGTTAAGCAAACCTTTGCTGCCAGTTTTCTCTTTATAACTTCAGGTTTGACATGCAATCTTCTCCTGGGGCACATCTATACAATGACGCTTTGCTAGCTGATTCCCCTCAAACCCCACAGCATTGCTGCTGTGAAGTAGAATCCATACAGTTACATGGCAGAAGTGAGCACAGGCTTCCCAGCAGGAAAAATCACAGTGCCATTGTCACATGGCAGGAATGGGGAGCAAATATTGAGGGACTGGAAAACTGCGGAGGGGATTTCCTGGCAACTCTGCGCAACTTTGAAAGCCCGTAGCAGCATGGATGTGCTGCTTCAGTTCATTTAATTTCTGCTTTATATATCATGACTAACTTTTGACTTAAACATCACCATGGTGGCCACTGCTGTTTAATCTGATGAAATCAAAATACTGTGTGCACAGCAGCTGTAATAAGAGCTGGAGTGGTGTAGTGGTTAGAGTGTTGGTCTAGGCCTGGGGAAACCCAAGTTCAAATCCCCCCTCAGTCATGAAGCTCAATGGCTGGCCAGTTACTATCTGTCAGGCTAACCTACCTCACAGGATCGTTGTGAGGATAAAATGGGGGAGGGAATCACGTGTACCTAGGCTGACCATATGAAAAGGAGGACAGGGCTCCTGTAACTTTAACAGTTGTAGAGAAAAGGGAATTTCAGCCAGGGTCATTTGTATGCAATTAGTTCCTGGTGAAATTCCCTCTTCATCACAACAGTTAAAGTTGCAGGGGCCCTGCCTTCTTTTGTATATGATCACTCTAGTATAGTGCATACACCTTTAACAGTTGTGATGAAGAGGGAATTTCACCAGGAACTAATTGCATACAAATGACACTGGCTGAAATTCCCTTTTCTCTACAACTGTTAAAGTTACAGGAGCCCTGTCCTCCTTTTCATATGGTCAGCCTACGTGTACCGCCTTGAGCTCCTTGGAAGAAAGGCAGGCTATAAATGTAATAATAAATAAACGAATACAAATAAACAACATGTATGCCATAGAAGCTAAAATTCTCTTTAAAGCCATAGTAGTGTAGCTTTAAAACCATGCTTTTCTTTGAAGCATTCGTGAACCTGCTGCCAGCTGAGGCTTCCAAACATGTGTATGCAGCAAAGTGAGTATTTGTGCAAGCGAGGGATGTGCGAATCAGCAAAATTCAGGCTCACTGAAGTTCTCCGAATTCCATCATGAAGCTTATTCTAACTCGGATTGCAAGCTTTGGGGGTGGGGGTGGGGGAGATTCCACATGAAAAGCTGTGCAGATTTTCATACATATTGTTCCAAATGTACACATCAACTGTGTGCATCTTTGAAATGTACACATTCTTCTCCCATTGATTAACCCGTATTTATGCGCCTTTTTCAGAAGTACGAATTTTTTTTACTCTCATTTTCGAAACATACACATGCTGTTGAACACATTGTTTTTAATCCGTGAATCTCATTACGAGCTTGGACATGTACAGTCTTCAACCACAGATTTATCTGAATCCATGTTTGGTTCAGAAGGTGCAAACTCGGTAAATCCTGATTAAAAACGAACTGAAACAAATTTCTCATATACATCCCTAGTGCAATCCCAGCTCAAGCATGTCTTCTTTTCTTCCTAAAAAGCCCTTCTGTTTTTGTATTTCTTCTTCCCTTCTTCCTTTCCCCTTCCAGATGCCATCTCCCAGAATGCAATATTCCTAGTCCCAGACAGTATTGCATTTAAGCTTAGTGCACAACTATCATGCTGGGAAAATGCCATGTGTGAAGCAGCCCTAAAGTTCTGTTGAGCAAGCAGATTCCAGTATGTGTGTGTGTTTAAATATGGTGCTTCCAGATGGGTCTTTTATCACCTTGCCCCATTCACTGAATTTTACATGGGTCCCAGATGTTGTCTTCCATTTGTAACCCTGCTGTGTTTCCCCAGAGTTTCTTCTATCTTTTTCCTTATTGCAGAAAATCTATTAAGGAGAAAAAGTTGCACAATACTATCCCATTAGTAGTACTAGGAGCCCTCCCATTCCGGAAGCACCCTTAATGTGTCTTGAACTGCAATAAAATCTGAAACAAATGAATGCAACTAGGATACACTACTATGTATGAGGGCTCGTTTCATGTCAATTGACCACTAACTGAACCCTTCCATATTAGGAAGACACTGAGGGGTGAGGGAGGGGTAGTTTTAAGATTGACATCTGTGGCTAACCAATAGTCACAGTCTCCTGCCTGTCCCCCCTCCAATCACTTTGCTTAGGGGGAGGGATTGCAATTCTATACACAGAAAGAGCCTGTAGCACTGCTCTTTCACACTGCGGCTGAGGCTGACTGAACGTCTCAGAAATGGGAACATTCCATCAGCTTTCCCAAGCACTTTCCTATCTGGTGTCATTTTGAAGCCCCCTTTGCCCTTACCCCACTGGTCCAGTGTTGCTTGTCTCTGGGGGCAGGGCGTGGGAGCCTTGCCCACAGCACTGCCACTGCTGCTGCTGCCAACCTGACCACTGGCTTAGGGTGCCTCTACAAAAGCGATTTAAAGCTCTTTCAAGGCACATTACAGATTTTACCTCTACAAGAGCGGAGTGCAAATCGGGTTGAGGTGCTTTTTACCTCCGATTATTAAATAGCAACTTAAAATTTACAGTGGGAGTTAATGCACCTTATGGCCATGTAAACATGCCATTTTCTGCATGTAAACAACTTTAAAGTGCTTCACCGCCTCTCGTGAATAGGTATTAGGAGTAAATGCGCTTATCCGTAAATGTGGATAATCGGGCAACTGGGCATCAAAGTGAACTCTTGTAGAGGGGACCTCAAAGGGGGTGCAGCCTCTTAAGATCTAGCATACCTGGAATCCTCTGCCACCAAAGAAAAATGACTTGCATTTTGCAGGAGAGGGTGCAGGTGGAGCCTCAAGACCACCCACATCTGACTTCTTCTCCTGCACTTCAGAAGGAGCAGCAGCAGCAGAAAAACTGGTGTGCTTAATTTTAGGCAGGGGATGATGACTAGAAGAAACACCTCTCCCTCTCCCAACATGACCAGAGCCAGCTTTCTTTGCTGGGTTTTCTTTTCTCTCTATTTGCTTCTTTCTTGTAGTACCATCCCATGCTCCCCTTTGCTTGTTATTGTGTGTGTGTGTGTGTGTGTGTGTGTGTTTCCACACATGGAGATAGGGGACTCAGATTTTTGTAGGAGGTTTCTATTTTCTGAAAGTTCTGCAAGCTCTCTTGAGAGAAGATGAAGTGCATCTGAAGTGTGTGTGTGGTTTGAGGGGAATTTTAAAAAGAATTCAAAAAATCAAGGGATGAAGGAATCTGATTTAAACTTGGCATGACTAAAAATCTACTTAAGAGCTACCAGTGTGCCAAGTTTCATCTCTTTACCTTTAAAAATGACTGAGATGTATGCATCTTTGTTAATTCCCATTGACAGTAATAGAGTGGTTACCCAAAAACTGAGCGGTTTACCGACGAGTAACTCAACGGTGTGGGGAGATGGACCTGTTCTGAAAGCCAGAGTGGAGAATCGCCTAATTGGAGCTCCACCCCGAATTTCGAGGAGGAGCAGACCTGCTCTGCATACCCCTAATGAGAAGCCAATTAAGGATTTCAGGAGGGACATCATGTAGTTTAATTATTATTAAACACTTGGGGGACGTCAAATTATTCTGAGTCTGCACAAACACAGCATCTGCATCACAAGAAATATATTGAGAATATTTGGCATGAGGGTACCTCATACATCGTCACAGTCCGTGACTTTCAAAACCCCCAATTTTTAAGAAGAATAATTTTGTGTTCACTTTCCCATGCTTAGAAATTGTTCTTGTGTTTGATTCTTTAAGCATTCTCAAAAGAAATCATATATCTGCCTTTTATTTTTTGTAAGAGTAAGATATTCCTGGAATGATTTTTTGCACTGAATGTATCAAAGTCAAAGGGATATTATGATCTGACTAACAGAAAACTGCACTACTCATACAAATCTGTAGAAGGAGCTTCTTTAAAGAATGGGATCTTCTTGACACTGCCACATCAGTAGATAACATCAGGACTGTGAACAGTTAAGGAATCATTTTGTAAGACTCACTAGGTGTAATAAGTATCCATTTCAAATGCATTTGCTTTATTTTTCATCTATCAACTAACTATGGAATAGCTGAATACAAGTATTTCACATTTCCCCTTCAACATTTTCTTTTGTACAGCACTACAGTGGATCTGGAAAAATTTAAAAGAGCAAACCTGCATGTAGGAATGACTCCACTCTCATGTTTGGCATTGAACCATCTCCAAGTTGTCAACTGTTTGTAATGTCTTTCTAAGCCTGTATTTTCCCTGAGTAGTTTTCTTACCACTGTTTATTAAAATGAAATACTTTTCTATGGTATATATGAAAGCCTGAATCCACCATGCCAAATAAGCTTTTAATTTTCAAAACTTTAAAGGTTTTGAACCTATTCCTCATTAAGAAAAAATAACAATGACATTCATTTGTGGAAACAATACTCTGGTGAAATGCTCTTACCCTACTCCTCTGAACTAGTGGCTTAATTCTGCAAACAGATCGGTAACTCTCCCACATGGGAATAATGCACTATATATATATATATATATATATTTAGCAGAGCTGAATCTTTCTAAAAGGGTCACAGCAGCCAGAGCCTTGGGGATAAAAGTTGTCCTAAAATAGCAAATAAATTATTGCTAAGACAATGGCTCTAAAGGTGCTTCCTTTGGTCGCTCTGATTTGGATGTCATGTCCAAAGTAGGACAGCAATGCGTTCACGCTTTAGAAAAATAAAATCATGTCAGGGAGACTTATGCACAATTATCCTGCAAATGGGCCAACCAATGTCCAACTGGACAACTAATCCTTAATTCATGAGTGGGCCAAAGTCTACATAAATAAACCCGATATTGGATCATGTATCAAACACACCGGTAACCAATTTATATATCTACCCATAGTCAGTTAAATGAAGATATCAACCTCTGTTTGTTGGGGGTGGGATGATCATGTTATTTCATACAAAATTGGACAAATTTATGATACCCTTTGAGTTTCAGCTTGAACAGGCAGATTTTGTTTTTAATGTGAGAGACATTCTTTTAATTGTGCTGCCCATTTTTTTAGGACAGATAGGTGGCTATGAAATAAAATGAGAACATACGATTTAGAATGAATAACAAAATTATTAATAAACCACACTGCGATTCATTGTTATCACGTGACAAAATGCTTAAGATTATGTCATCCATTGTTTGAGAACGATTTGCCAGTTTCAATAAGAAAAAGAAAGTACATTTACATAACAGCAGTGGGAAAAGAATAGAAGGGGTAAATGTTCCCTTGGCAAAAATTATATTTGAAGTTACTGGATTGAAACCAGGAATAAACTTGCTCCAATATGTTTCAACTCAGCAAAAGAAAAGCTGTTTTGTGAATTCCTTTTCCAAATACTAAAAAAATATGTTTCTGAAAGCCTGGTTAAGGGAATGTTTTTCATTTACTAATATTTGTTACTGCTCATAAAAAAGGAGTGACACAAAATAACGGGTGAACGACATGAATGGCTTTAAAAATAAAGCCATAGGTCATCACAATTTAAACAAACAAACAAACAAACAAACATATATTTAGACATATTTTTAAAAAACAGATGTATGGATACATAACCCTTCTATAATGAACTATACATATAGGAGAGAAAAATACTGTATGAGAAGAACTCATCCCATCCGTCGTTCCTTAGTTTTTGGAAGCATCGTTCATATCTTCTTAATTGCTAAAGCAAATTTTGCTACTTGGGTGGTAATGTATACATATTTGCCTCCAAGCAGTTTACATCGCTAATACAGGGGGCATATCTATTTGACAGGGACCAGAGAAAACAAATAAGAAATTCCTGCCTAGGATGGTCATATAAGGGACAACTTAGTAAATTATGCTAAACATCCTCAACCTCCCCATCCTCATAAAATACAAATTATTTGGTGGGTTGGGGTGTTATTAGGGTGACCATATGAAAAGGAGGACAGGGCTCCTGTATCTTTAACAGTTGTGATGAAGAAGGAATTTCATCAGGTGTCATTTGTATACATGCAGCACCTGGTGAAATTCCCTCTTCATCATAACAGTTAAACCTGCAGGAGCCCTGCCTCTTGACTAGATACAAAAGAGTTCAGAACACATAAGAGTTCTGAACCATGGCTACAGCAGACATTGAGCTTCATCACACCAGCTCAATGTCTGCTGTAGCCATGGTGTTGCACAGCAGTCTTGCTGATGAAAGAGGAGGGGGGAGATTGGTTGAATGAATAGACTTGTGCTGAGTTGGTCGAATGGACTTTCGCTGCTTCAACCCCACTGTCATTGCTCTCTCATCCACCTGTTTCAACTTCCCAGCTGATAAAACCGTAAATCGCTAAGACACTAGACCACAAAACCAGAGTGAGTGGGGGCACCCACATCCATCACAATGTCCATCAACCAGAAGAACTAATGAACTGGAGGGAGAAGGAGAAGGGACAGGGCGGGGCTAGGGTGACCAGATGGCTCGGGGTTTCCCGGTCCTAACCGGGAAACCTGGGGCGAACTGGCCCAACTGGGGGGCGGGGGGGCAAACCGGGGTGGCGGGGGGTCACGCGGCGGTGGCAGCAAGCGAGGAGCGGCGGGAGACCCGGCGGCGGTGGCGGCGGAGGAGCCCGGGAAGCGGCCGTCCCAGCAGGTAAGTGCCCTCCCTTGCGCCTCGCGCTCCTTACCCGCAGGGGCGTCCGCTTCCCTCCGGTGCTCGAATCTACTGAGAAACAGGCTTCGCGGCCTGTCCCTCAGTAGCGCGCCGGGTGATGACGTCATCACCTGGCGCGATACTGAGAGACAGGCCGCAAAGCCTGTTTCTCATTAGATTTGAGCACCGGAGGGAAGTGGACGCCCCTGCAGGTAAGGAGCGCGGGGCGCGGGACGCGGGGCACTTACCTGCTGGGGCGGGCGGGTCCGCCACCGCCGGGTCCTCCACCGCCGCTGCTGGGCTCGTGAGGCCAGAGGCCGTGCGGAAGGGACGGGAGAGGGCCGGATCCGGAAGTGACGTAATCGGCCCTCCCCCGCCTCTTCCGCATGGGCATCCGGGCTCCTCGGGGGTTGTCGCCATCGCGACTAGCCCCGACGAGGCCAGAGGCCGCATGTAAGAGGCGGGGGAGGGCCGATTACATCACTTCCAGATCCGGATCCGGCCCTCCCCTGCCTCTTCCGCTCGGCCGCTGGCCTTATGAGCCCAGCAGCAGGGGACTCGGCGGCGGCGGAGGAAGACACGGCGGCGGCGGCGGACCTGGGGGGGCGGCGGACCCGGCGGGGGCGGCAGCGGAAGAGAACCTGGTAGGTCCGGGCTGATGTTTTTTTGGGGGTGGGTGGCTTGATGGGGGGGGTTGTTTTGGGTGGTGGGGGGGGGACCGGGATTTTGGGTTCCAAAATCTGGTCACCCTAGGCGGGGCAGGGCAGGGCGGGGTGGGAGAGCGCAAGCTGGCACAGATGAAAAGGTAAACCAGGTGAAATAGCACAACAAAGCATGCTCGTGAAAGTGACCAGTGCTTGAGGCACTAAAGAAGCAGAGGTGGAAATTGCAGATGCATACCAGGAAAAAAAAAGATGTGGTGGAGCCCATTGGGGGAGTCTACACCAGCCGCTTATTGCAGGATTATATTGCAGTCATTGCTAATGGGGCACATGACATTCACCTGCTCCTGTGGTGCTCTCGGCTCCACCTCTCAGTTTTCTCGGAATATCCCTGCCTGCTTTTGTTGCAGGGTTTTTTTGCTCTCTCTCACTTCCATTCCGAAGAATGTTTGCAGTGTCCCCCCCCCCTTTGCAAGGTCCTTGCTGTTTGCCTCGAGTTCCGGGCTTAGCAAACAGCCAGTCAGCTGTGAGGGGCATGTCCATGGGTATCGGAGGTGTGGGGGAGTGGACCTGTCCACCATTTTCGCCACATGTTTTGGATGGGTATCGGCATGTTTCACCGCTGAGTGCTTTTCTCCCCCATACAAACATATCTCTGTGCAGGAGCGCATATTCAATGAAGTTCCTATCCTCCCATGTGTTGCTGCGGGTCTGCGCTCGTACACATCCCTGAAGAGTCATTAAAAAAAATCTCTGACCTGTAGCCATCTGCCTAGCCCCTCCCACTTCTACTGATATGCACTGTAACGGGGCGTACATTCTCCTGCAATGGCACTCCTGTAATTCTGGTCAACATCAGTTGCGTGTGACCTGTGAGTGCCAATCGCAGCAGCGGGGAACATTTGGAAGCCTCCATAGCGAAAGGGCTGCAGGTGTAGATTAGCCCATTGTTATATCCCCTTCTGGAGTCCACCAGGAGAAGAGCCTTTAGCATGGTGGTCTCCTTTCTTTGGAACTCCCTGTCCCTGGAGGTCAGGCAGGTGCCAACACTGTGTTACTTCCAGTGCCTCTCGAAAACAGCTCTATTTTGGGAAGCCTTCCTCGACTGACAGCCACAATTTTTATTGGCATTATGTTTTTTAAAAAATATATAATTTTAATGGTGTTATAATTTTTGTATCTTTTACTGTTTTACTTCTTATGTTCACAGCTCCAGAATCTGTTTCAGTTATGGAGCGACAAATTTTGTAAATAAAATAAATAAATAAATATATCTGCACTATATATCAGTTGTCAACTACCTTCTTCAGAAATACCTCAGCTGAAGGTTCAACCAAACTCCCTCCTTCGGATCTAGAAAATTGCATCAATTGGCTGAGAACATTTCAGCTTGACAGCATCTAAGTGTTGCTTCCAAGAAAGCTGGGCATTAAAACAAAATCCCAAGTATCTAAAATTACACAGCTGTTCAATGGGATCATTGTCCAATTTCCATGAATGAGTTTTTTCTCTTCTTCCCAAAAACTATTTTGGTCTTCACATAATAGTCACATGCTCTTCTATACAAAACTTGCTCAATTTGCTCAGTAGTCTTTGCATCCAAATCAAAGTAATGGAGATCATTGCAGTGTCATCTGCATTCAACAGGACTGGAAGCTTAACATCCAGGATTGAAGCTGGAAAATATTCCAAACCATTCAGGTCTTGTACAGTGTTATTAATATATAAGTTAATAGGGAAAGAGGCTAACATATATTCCTGTCAGTTGGTATATTTTCTGATAACAGTCCGTTCGCGCCAACCTTAAGAGAGGTATTGGAGTGAAGCATTTGTATTAGAAATAGCAGTCTTCTATCACCTATTCACAAAATAACTTAAGCATTTGCATATGCCAGATTTTTTTTAAAATGAACATTTTGCTTTCTAGTTGGCAGGTTCAAGCCATGAGGAAGGTTTTAAAGTTACAAGCAAATAAAAGCGAACACACGAATCTGCTATATACAAAGTCAGACTATTGGTTTTCCTAGCTTAGTTAGTCTTCTTTACATCAGGGATGGGCAACTGTTCTGCCACCAAGGCCACGTGTGTTGGAGGGTGGACAGTCAGGCGCCACATGCCACTGGGCATGGCTAGAACTGGCAGTGGGCCTGGCTGGTGGATGAGGCCAAGGCTGGTGGGCGGGCCCTCACATTCAAATTCTCTCTCTCCCTCTCTTTCGCTCACTCACTCATGGGGAGGCCATGAAGTTTCTCCTTTCACATTTCGATGCTAATAGTCTTAGATATGTGTCACTCAGAAATAGTTTTCCCTGAGGTCATCCTGACTTCAGTCCATATCAGATTGTGAGCTTTGTTTTTTTCTAGGGATGTGCACTGGATCGGACCCGATCCACGATCCGAGTCCGGTCCAGTGGGAAATCGGATAAATTATCCGATTTCCGATCCCGCAGCTGGATCGGCCGATCCAATCCGAACCGGTCCGAAAAAGCTCCGAACCGGTTCGGCGGATCGGCGGATCGGCGGGCGCCCACTGGCGCCCACCGCCGCTTCCATTGGCGGGCGCCAGCGGGCGCCCGCCGATGAAAGTGGACAGCGGGGGGGGGGAGGAGGGGGGCACTTACCTTCTCGGCCCGGTGGCTCCCGTCCGGCGCCGGCGCCTACTACTACTAGCAGGCTCCGCGGCCTGCTCTAGGGTGGCGCGCCGGGTGATGTCATCACCCGGCGCGCTACTCTAGAGCAGGCCGCGGAGCCTGCTGGTAGTAGTAGGCGCCGGCGCCGGACGGGAGCCACCGGGCCGGGAAGGTAAGGAGGGGGTGCGTGGAGGGGAGGAGGGGGCGCGCGGAGGGGGGAGGGGGGCCCTTACCTTTCCGGCCCGGCGGCTCCCGTCCGGCGCCGGCGCCTACTATTCCCAGCAGGCTCCGCGGCCTGCTCTAGGGTGGCGCGCCGGGTGATGTCATCACCCGGCGCGCTACTCTAGAGCAGGCCGCGGAGCCTGCTGGTAGTAGTAGGCGCCGGCGCCGGACGGGAGCCGCCGGGCCGGAAAGGTAAGGAGGGGGTGCGTGGAGGGGAGGAGGGGGCGCGCGGAGGGGGGAGGGGGGCCCTTACCTTTCCGGCCCGGCGGCTCCCGTCCGGCGCCGGCGCCTACTATTCCCAGCAGGCTCCGCGGCCTGCTCTAGGATGGCGCGCCGGGTGATGTCATCACCCGGCGCGCTACTCTAGAGCAGGCCGCGGAGCCTGCTGGAAGTAGTAGGCGCCGGCGCCGGACGGGAGCCGCCGGGCCGGAAAGGTAAGGAGGGGGTGCGTGGAGGGGAGGAGGGGGCGCGCGGAGGGGGGAGGGGGGCCCTTACCTGCCCGGCCCGGCGGCTCCCGTCCGGCGCCGGCGCCTACTACTACCAGCAGGCTCCGCGGCCTGCTCCAGGGTGGCGCGCCGGGTGATGTCATCACCCGGCGCGCTACTCGAGAGTAGGCCGCGGAGCCCGCTGGTAGTAGCCGCCGGCGCCGGACGTGCCGAGAAGGTAAGTGGCGGGGAAGGGGGCTTACCCCCCCCCCGGAGCCGTCCGCTTCTATCCGCTGGCGCCCGCGGGCGCCAGCGGATGGAAGCAGGCGGCCCCAGGGGGGGTAGGGAGCGCGGGGGAGGGGGTTTACCTGCCGGGGCCGTCCACAGCGGACGGCCCCGGGGGGGGGGGAGGGAGTTAGGCCCCCCCTTACCCACCCGCCGCCATTTTTTCCTCATAGACTTGCATTGCAATGCAAGTCTATGGGGAAAAAAATGGCGGCCGATCCAAAAATTTCCGATTTTTGGATCGGGATCGGACTCGATCCGGTCCGGGGGGCCTCCGATTTTGTCCGAACCGGTCCGGGACAAAATTGGAGGTCCCGATCCGGGTCCCGATCCGATCCGGGGGGTCCGTGCACACCCCTATTTTTTTCTTTTCACAGGAAAAAACGTGCATTTTCACGTACACATCAATTGTGCGCATCTTTGAAATGTTGCCATTCTTCTCCCATTGATTCAAGCATATTTCTGCACATGTTTCAAAAAGGCATATTTTTTTCATGAGCATTTTTCAGAATGTGCACATGCTGTTGAATGTGTTAGCCTCATCTCAAGGAATGCCACAATCTTCTTCTAAGGAACAGCCCTGTTCCTGCCTTCTCTCAAAGACATAACACCCAGATCAGAGGGGACCCAAGGGAATATCTTTACAGCCATTGCTACTTTCGACATGGGACACAGAAAGAAGAAATCCTTTATTTGCTATTTTCTTTCCACCATTATCCCCAAGGCTCTAGCTACTCATGCCGGCAGGCTTCAGGAAGATTCATTACATGTGATAACTTTTCCTTTGTATTTTTCCTTTTCACACCAAGCTTTATCAAACTCTGTCTGTAGATACAAATGTCACAGCCCAATTAATGGTGCAATCCAAGTTTCACTTGGCTTAATGTGCAGCACGTAATGCAACCCCCTGTCAGTTTGATACGTTTCTGCACATTTTCCTCATAATCTGTAATCACCATCATATGGAATGAATTGAAGGCTCTGCACACACCATCTTGATGAAAGAGCCCCAAACACAATACAGTTGTTTGGCATTATTATTATTATTATTATTATTATTATTTTATTTCTAACCCACCTCTCCATCCAGATCGAGGCGGGGAACAACAATAAATATAAATATAAAAATCATAAAATAGATAAACCATTAAAAGATAAAAACAAATACATTATTAAAAACATCTCTAAATTACATATGGGACTTTCTGTTCTTGTCTGGAATTTTCTGAACCTACTTCCTTGTTATCATGAGATGGTAGCAAGTCCATTTATGCAATTAGAGGTTGAGATTGAATTGGGAATGATGTAAATAAAACACATAATGAAAACTCCAGTTGAAATAAATTGGAGTTTTCATTATGGGCAGAGCAATCCTATGGTCCCTGTCCTAAATCTCCTACCAATCAGGTTCATGGGGTGACCTGGGGGTCTAGTATTATGAGAGAGAGGGAAAAAAACATTCTCCACACCATGCAAAATTTTGTACACCCTAGTGTGAATTTGGACTGGAGTCCCAGAGCCTACTCTAGAGTGAAAAGGAATAAAAGATGTAGCTACTAGACACAGCTTTAAGTAATGTCTGTTTTGGCCCTATAGCATCAGTAGTAATGAAGGAGAGAGTCTGATGTCAAAAATACATAAAAATAGAACTATAAAGCAGAGCTACTAGGGTCAGGGTCCAGACCATCTGATTCCCTGATGTTCTGCCAGTCCCAAGCCACACTGAAGTAAGTGAGTCCTATAATGCTGATGAATATCAATGAATTTATCTCATCAGCAAGTAAAATTGCTGATGTAGGTTGTGTGTGCCATGTGCAAAGGTTACCTCAAAACTGTCTTGAAGCTTACCTTGCTGTTGGTAGGGTAGTTCCTCTGAGAAGCCAAAGGCCAGCAATTTTATTCCCCATAAGTCACGTGGAATTGACTCTGTCTCATCACACACGCATCATTCCAAGAGGACTTCCAAGGGTGCGGGGAATGATGGCTGGCACCTGCCCAGATGTGTATTGGTGCCAGTAAAGCCCCCATATTTTGCTCCCACATTGTCCTCTGAAATGGCCGATCCAATTTTGCTACCTGCAAATAGAGTGGCAAAACTGGAGGAGGTATATCAGCTCAGCTCTATGAAAATGAACAGTGAAACAAAAACAACCATAAAACCCCTTTCCCACATTGCCAGAGTCCTCCTGCCTTTTTTTCATTCCTTATCACACTTTTCTCCCTCTGCCATTCCCCCATTTCCTCCAACATCTGAGACATCAATCATCTGTACCAATTTTCAGCACGCATCTCATGCACATGGTCTGGGGAAGGATAGGAGCATGGTGCTGTAGCTAGGTTATTCCATGCCAAATTGTACTTGATTACACAGGAACAGCTTTGCCAGAGGGTATGGAGCTGACTACTTCTGATTTGCACGGTGACAAGAAATCCACCTTCCTTCTGTGTCTCAGCAGTAAAGTTCCATTCCACGAGGCTGAGCCTGCACATACCCGTTAGGCCACTTTGCGGGTTATCTCGTACTGCCCAGGGTTTCAAGGCCATACCAGGAACCTTGCAAATTGGGCTGAACAAGTTCAGTTGAATGTTTGTGGGAACTTTCTGCCCCTCACCCCCATCCCAGAAAGCCTGAGAAGACTGTTTCAGTTAGCTTGTGATTCACTAATAAGCATCACCTTAGTTTGGTTAAAGGTTTTGGGGAATAAAACCAGGGGGGCTACAGCTGCCCATCGTCTTCATCTACATCTTGGATTTCAATGGTCTCCATTTGGCTCTGTGCTACTGAAGACCCATGCTTTGGTACATATAGGCAGGTTTTAGCCAGTTCTGTTATTTTGCCTTGTAAGTACTGCTCCCAAATAGTGTTCTGTTCGTTGCATGTTATCCCTTTCCCCTTTTTGTAATTAGCTAAACACCTATCATAATTTAAAGTGTGTTCTTCATTCCAATTAAGCCTTGGTACTAAGCCCAGGCCTCATCTACAAGAATTCGGCTTTACGCCTTGTTAGCCGATTATGCGCATATTTGCTGAAGCACTTTATCGTAAATGCTTGTATACAGGAGGTAATTGAGCACTCAACAGGTGACCTTACCGGTTGTTTCAAATGCGCTTTACAGGTAATTAATGCGGAGAATCGCTTGTTCACATAGGCAAAATGCGCTTTAACGGCCGGAGCAAAATAAAACTCGCTATTTAACGCGCATTCGATAATGCACATAATCGGATGTTTATGCCCGATTTGCGCTCCGTTCTTGTAGAGGGAAATTTTTTAATGCACCTTGAAAGAGCTTTAAATGCCTCTTGTAGAGGCAGCCCCAGTTAAAGGTGCAGGCACTATACTAGAGTGGCCATATACAAAAGAAGGCAGGGCCCCTGCACCTTTAACAGTTGTGATGAAGGGGGAATTTCACCAGGAACTAATTGCATACAAATGACTCTGGCTGAAATTCCCTTTTCTCTACAACTGTTAAAGTTACATGAGCCCTGACCTGGATTTTATCTGGTCAGCCTACCGTAAGGCACAGGAGTTTTCCGGAGCTGTGCCCTACCTTTTAGATCAGGGACTTCACAATTCCATGGAACCTTAAGCTACTATCCTATATTTACGTAGGAATAAGGTCCACTGAAATAGCAGATCTTATTTCCAAGTAATTATGCATAGTTTTGCTCTTTTACAAAATGTCCTTTGGATAGAGAAGGAGGAGAACTTTGTTCAGTCTTTTTTTAAAGAATTGATTAGAATTCACAAATTACTTCATAAATGGGACAAAAAATAAGTCAAGAGTTATTTTAAAAAGCGAGAGAAAGCAAAACAGATGGATTCATCCATCCAGGCAGAGGGCTTTGAGTGCTTCGCTTTTAGAAGTCTGGCTTTGGATCCCTGTGTATTCATCCGTGTTAGTGGTATTGAACTAGCGTGGCCTTCTCTCTCTTTTTCTAAAAGGCTCCACATCTTTAACAGCCATAAGACAGGCGGATACAACATGGTCCATGCTGGGAATAGCTGTGCCTATTGAAATTGGCTGGTACCAATGGCTGTAGATTTTTGGGTGTGTGTGTGTTCATTTTTTATAAGAACTTTCCTAAATTTGCAAATTCATCACAGACAGAAAAAAATGAGTTGTGTGTTGCTTTTTAAAAATGAAAGTGGGTGAAACTGAAATTGATGGACTTGTCCATCCCTACCTTTGACTTGTAGGAATGTGTGAATCAGCAAAAACGAAGCTCACTGAAGTTCTCTGAATTCCATCTTAAAGCTCATTCTGACTCGAGTCCAAATCAGATTGCAAGCTTTTTTTTTTTCTTTTTGCATGAAAATTTTCCTCAATTGTACATATTCATTGTGCCCATCTTTGAAATATATGCCTTCTTCTCCCACTGATTAAAGCGCATTTGAGTCATTTTTCAAAAGTATGTACTTTTTTCATGTGAATTTTTTTTACATGTATGCATGCTGTCAAACACAATTGTTTTGGTTTACAAATCACATTGCGAGCTTGGAAATGTATGGACTTCAATTGCAGATTGTGTCCGAGTCCATGTTTGGCCCAGAAGGTGTGAACTGGGTAAATCCTGATAAAAAATGAACTGAAATAAATTTCTCATATATCCCTATCTTTGAGGGTGCTATCTGAGCTCTGGCTGGTGTCCATGGGGTAGACTCCCCTCAAAGTGACCATATTTTGCACTTGGTTAGGGTGACCATATTTTGGAAACCAAAAAGGAGGACAACATGGCCGCCCTAAAGCGGGCGTGCCCACCCAAACATGTCCAGCCCCCAAGGGGGCGTGCCCACCCAAACATGGCCCTGGACACATGTCTGATTTCATAGCACACAATTAAGACAAACCTGTTCTGCATAACATCTTAACATTAAAATCACTGAAACAAAGAACAAGTGAAACATTCAATGTATTTGAAATTAATTTCTACTTTTGTAGCTTTTGCTGTACTTTGAAGCTTTTGCTATATTCTGTGTGATACATTCTCTAGGGTGACCATATGAAAAGGAGGTCAGGGCTCATGTAACTTTAACTGTAGGACAGGGCTCATGTAACTTTAACTGTTGTAGAGAAAAGGGAATTTCAGCCAGTGTCATTTGTATGCAATTAGTTCCTGGTGAAATTCCCTCTTCATCACCACAGTTAAAGTTGCAGGCACTATACTAGAGTGACCATATACAAAAGAAGGCAGGGCCCTGCAACTTTAACTGTTGTGATGAAGAGGGAATTTCACCAGAAACTAATTGCATACAAATGACACTGGCTGAAATTCCCTTTTCTCTACAACTGTTAAAGTTACATGAGCCCTGTCCTCCTTTTCATATGGTCAGCCGACATTCTCGCCTTCACTCAGATATCTTTTCTGACTGCAAATCTTTCACTGGATGACCATAGTCTCACCTTTCCTAACATTTAACACTCTTTCCCCATTTCTCATACCCATACTCACAGATTCAGAATACTGCTACCACTGAACAGGTGCAGAAAAGTCTAGTACAAAAAACTAGCAACCTAGCATTCAGAAAGAGTATAAAATACAATAAGCCTGCAAGCATTAGCTATGGAACAAAATTACCACCTCTTAACTTGTTTCAACTTCTGTTTATCAATGAGAAATTATCACAATGCTAGACAAGGATCCTTTCCTTCTTTTATTGAATATTTGGATTCAAGACATATTTGGAAATTCTGTTCTCAGTGTGCAGAGAACAGAAATTCCAATCAGAGAGTGCTCTGCCCAAAGAAAACTGCCCAAAGTCCCATTGATTTCAATAATGCTTATTCCCAGATAAATGAATATGGGATTGCAGCCTTAAATGAAGATGCTTACAGGACCATTAGTATTTTATTGCTGTTCATGATAAATTTTCACTGTGATAGAATTTAAGCAAGTTGAACAGTGCAACGTTAAACATGTCTACTTAGAAGTAAGTTCCACTGACTGCAGTAGGGCCTGCAATCCTAAAGTGTTAACATAAATGTAATTACAAACACAAAACAGGATCATTGACAGAATTAGGAGGGGAAGTTTCTGCAGTTGTGGAGCAAGTTCTCTGTCACACACAAGATGAACATAGTTTGCATAATTGGTGAATCTTCAAGATGCCACAAGAGACTTTGTGGCTTTCAAACACAAAAGAACAAGAGGTGCCTCTGTTTCTTCACATCTGTTCATCTTTCTCTAGCAAATGCAAGCCCCTGCTGTCAAGGAGGACTTTGCACCCACCAGAGCCTGGCCTCGTGGATCATGCAACCAGCAGGTGCACTTCAGAAAAATGTTTTCAGAGCCTAGGAAATCCAGACATACTCAAACAAGCCCAAACAAGCCACCCTATGCACTCACATATTACCTTGCCCCTTAGTCTAGACATTGCTGCTCACATCCCTTTTTGGAAGCAAAACCACTTCTGTCCCCCTATCCCAGATAAGGGACCTAGGCCAGCTTGGAAAAAGCAACAGGTGAGGAAGACCTCTGGCACTCCATTAAACATGACAGCAGCCAGTATACCTGCTCACCCCTTGCCAGAAGCCTCACAGTCTACAATGGCAAAATGCAGTGTTTGGCTGCTGAGCGCCTCTCCCTGCCCAGTCAGACACCAGCTTACAATGGTGTTGTTAAGCAATTTTGGATGCTGGACGTAATGGTCGTACAGCTGCCTTTATATCTTAAAATGAATCATTTCAATTCCACATTGCACAACTGCTACATTTCTGGTGCTAGAGCAGTAATAATAACTTCTGGTTTATCATTGAGAAACTAATCTAAAAATGTGTTATTACACCTCAGGTTCATTAGCCACGTAAACAAGCCAGAACAGAACAGAACAGAACAGATGCCCATTATCACAATGCTAGACAAGAATCTTTCCCTCCTTTTATCCAAATACCTCCTGAATTTACACTGCCTCAGTGTGCAGAGAACAGAAATCCCATTCAGGGATCCAAAGAAATCTGTCCAAAGAAACCTCAGAAATAAGTCCCATTGATTTCAATAAAGCTTACTCCCAGCCTCTTCACATCTGTTGGAAAACATTGGCAATGTAAAATCCAAGCAATCTTTAGTATTATTCTTAATGGAAAGGCAGGTGTAAATAAAATAAATCCTTTACTAACTACGTCTCATTTCTGTCTAGGAGGGAAGAGAACAGGGCCGGGTAAGGGCTTACGAGTGCCACTGCCACATACCTTCTTCTGATGCTGGTCTGCTGTAGCTGCTGGTCGTTCTCCTCCTCCTCCGCCATAGCTGCTTTTCCGCTGAACACCGGTGCTGCTCCTGCTGGTTCCTCTTCTGTTGCTGTTGGTGCCGCTTCCTTCTTTTCTCTCCTCCTCTGCCTCCTTCTCTTCCTCCGTCCGCCTCCTCCTCCTCCTCCTCTGTCTGTCGTCTTCTCCTCCTCCTCCTCCATCTGTCTCCTCCTCCTCCTCCTCCATCTGTCTTCTTCTCTTCCTCCTCCTCCGTCTGTCTTCTTCTTCTCCTCCTCCTCCTCCTCCTCCTCCTCCTCCTCCTCCTCCAGTCTTCTTCTCTTCCTCTGTCTGTCTGTCTGTCTTCTTCTTCACCACCTCCTCCTCCTCCGTCTGTCGTCTTCTTCTTCTTCTTCTTCTTCTTCTTCTTCTTCTTCTTCTCCTCCTCCTCCTCCTCCTCCATCTGTCTCCTCCTCCGTCTGTCTCCTCCTCCTCCTCCTCCTCCTCCTCCATCTGTCTTCTTCTCTTCCTCCTCCGTCTTCTTCTTCTTCTCCTCCTCCTCCTCCGTCTGTCTTCTTCTTCTTCTCCTCCTCCTCCTCTGTCTGTCTTCTTCTCTTCCTCCTCCGTCTTCTTCTCCTCCTCCTCCTCCTCCTCCGTCTGTCTTCTTCTTCTTCTCCTCCTCCTCCTCTGTCTGTCTTCTTCTCCTCCTCCTCCTCCTCTGTCTGTCTTCTTCTTCTTCTTCTTCTCCTCCTCCTCCTCCTCCTCCTCCTCCTCTTCCTCCTCCAGTCTTCTTCTCTTCCTCCTCCTCCTCCTCCTCCTCCTCCTCCTCCATCTGTCTTCTCCTCCTCCTCCTCCTCCTCCTCCTCCTCCTCGTCTGTCTGTCTGTCTTCTTCTTCTCCTCCTCCTCCTCCTCCTCCTCCTCCTCCTCCCTCTGTCTTCTTCTTCTCCTCCTCCTCCTCCTCCTCCTCCTCCTCCTCCTCCCTCTGTCTTCTTCTTCTTCTCCTCCTCCTCCTCCATCTGTCTTCTCCTCCTCCTCCTCCTCCTCATCCATCTGTCTTCTCCTCCTCCTCCTCCTCCTCCTCCTCCTCCATCTGTCTTCTCTTCCTCCTCCGTCTGTCTTCTTCTCCTCCTCCTCCTCCTCCTCCTCCTCCTCCATCTGTCTTCTTCTTCTTCTTCTCCTCCTCCTCCTCCGTCTGTCTTCTTCTCCTCCTCCTCCTCTGTCTGTCTCCTCCTCCTCCTCCTCCTCCGTCTGTCTTCTTCTCCTCCTCCTCCTCCTCCTCCTCCTCCATCTGTCTTCTTCTTCTCCACCTCCACCTCCTCCATCTGTCTTCTCCTCCTCCTCCTCCTCCTCCTCGTCTGTCTGTCTTCTTCTTCTCCTCCTCCTCCTCCTCCTCCTCCTCCCTCTGTCTTCTTCTCCTTCTCCTCCTCCTCCTCCATCTGTCTTCTCCTCCTCCTCCTCCTCCTCCTCGTCCATCTGTCTTCTCCTCCTCCTCCTCCTCCTCCTCCTCAATCTGTCTTCTTCTCTTCCTCCTCCTCCATCTGTCTTCTTCTCCTCCTCGATCTGTCTTTTTCTCCTCCTCCTCGATCTGTCTTCTTCTCCACCACCTCCTCCTCCTCTGTCTGTCTTCTCCTCCTCCTCCTCCTCTGTCTGTCTTCTCCTCCTCCTCCTCCTCCTCCGCAACCGTGCTAGCCAAGAACAAGGCCCGGATGGTGGAGGGGAGGAGGCCGGAACGACGCGCACCCAGAAGTGCAGGCATGCGTCATTCCAGCCTCTTCCTCAGGCGATCTGGGCCTTGTTCTTGGCCAGCGCAACCGCGCTAGCCAAGAACAAGGCCTGGATGGCGGAGGGGAGGAGACCGGAACGACGCCTGACCACACTTCCGGGTGCACGTCATTCCAGCCTCTTCCCCGGCCGATCTGGGCCTTGTTCTTGGCCAGCGCAACTGCGCTAGCCAAGAACAAGGCCCAGATGGCGGAGGGGAGGAGGCCGGAATGACGCACACCCGCACTTCCGGGTGAACGTCGTTCCAGCCTCTTCCCTGGCCAATCTGGGCCTTGTTCTTGGCCAGTGCAACCGCGCTAGCCAAGAACAAGGCCGGGATGGTGGAGGGGAGGAGGCCAGAATGACGCGCACCCGGTAGTGCAGGCGCGCATTGTTCTGGCCTCTTCCCCGGCCGATCTGGGCCTTGTTCTTGGCCAGTGCAACCGTGCTAGCCAAGAACAAGGCCTGGATGGCACAGGAGAGGCCCAATTTTTCCAGACTTTGGGGGATATTGTTGTTGTTGACTTTGGGGGATATTGTTGTTCCCCGCCTCGATCCAGACGGAGAGGTGGATAAGAAATAAATTATTATTATTATTATTATTATTATTATATTTTAAAAATTTCCCCCTGGACTCAAATTTGGCCCCCTTTTTCCGGACTTGTCCGGGGGGATCCGGATGTCTGGTCACCCTACACTTGGTTGTGTTGTGTTCTCTAATACAAAGTTTACAGAAATCAATAAGACTTTCAATGAGAGTAAGAGGTTAATATTAAAGATCTTCTCCTTGGAATGCTGATGGCCCTTGTGAGGTATTTTATTGCAAGGAATCTCATTTCACACCCTGAGCTGAGATCTACAGGGGAAATGCCCCTTCTTCATAACACATCCAAACATTATGAAAGAAAGAATTTTATACCCCCAAATTTGTTAATTTCAAACTTCAGTGACATCACTATTTTTACTAAACCATCTCATCCATCCTCTCAACAATGCTTTGTGGTAGATCACTGGCAGCCTTTGTGGTTAAAACATTGGACTGAAACCCAGGTTCAAATCCCCAGTAGACCATGAAGTTCACTGGGTGACTTTGGGCCAGTCACTGACTCTCAGGCCCTTTCCACACTGGGGATTTTTCCCAGGGTCATCTCTGTGTCTTCTCTGTGTGGCCAAATGATGCACAGGGGATCCTGGAAGCAGGGAGGGATGACCCCTCCATTGTACCAGGATAACTGGCTTCTCAGTTATCCCAATTTTACCCACGGTCCTGGGGCAATCCCGAGGACCATGGGTAGTGTGGGCACCCATCCCGGCTTTTTCCCTCCTCCCTGTGAGTAGTGGAGGTCAGAAGAGGGAAGGAGCCAGGGTGGAGGTAGTTTAGGGGCATCGGGGGTGGGGGGGAGCAGGGTTGGTTTTTTTTTTTTTTTTTAAGACTCCTGGCTGTATCGTGGCAAAGAAAAAATGGTGGGCATGACAAGTGCAACATCCCTGTTTACTTCTGGGATGTTGCACTTGCTGTGTAGAAAGTGGGTGATGATCCTGGAAGCAGGTATGTTCGAGATCGTCCCCCCTCCCTCCCTCCCTCTACACCCGTAAGTGTAGAAAGGGCCTCAGTCCAATCTACATAACAAGGTTGATGCAGGGATAAAATGAAGACGAGAAGGATCATGTACACCACCTTGAGCTCCTTGGAGGAAAAAGTTGGGATATAAATGTAATAAATAAATAAATTCTCTGTTGTTGTGGTGATGGTGATGGTTGTGGTTGTTGTTGTTAACAACAACTAGGAAACTGCAGTTAAGAGACAGTGGCTTGCTCAAGGCCATTCTGGGCAGTTCATGATGGCTGAGCAAAGGCCCTTTCTAAACCATAGGGGTGTAGAGGGAGGGAGGGCGATCCCGGAAGTACCTAATACTCACCATCAGCACACAGGGAGCAGCTACGGGCCATCCCAGGCAAAAAGCCTGGTGTGGAAAGGGCCTCAATAAGCTTTTATGAAGAGGTACAAGAAAGGGATGTCATGGGGAACTACAATGCTTCACAACGGTTTGGAGCATGTATATTCATGATTCATTTTAACATTGTTTTTCCAAGTAGAACACAATCTCAAAGATGAAGTGGATGATGGGGCCTTTTTATCATGGTGGCTGAGGAACTGAAGCAAGTCTAAAACAGCAACTCAAACTTCGTTGTTATTAAGGGTTTGGTTAATGCTGCTGCCAGGCATTTTGCTAGCTTATATAAGGGTGTGAAAAGGACTCACTGCCACAGTGGGTGACAAATGGAAGGCTTGTTATGACAATGGCAATATTTATCATGTAAGCATTTCAAAATGGTGTACAGTTCACTTGCATAAGATGATATATACACCTAGCTCTTCTTTCTGTTGACATCTTGATAAGCTACCAGAAAACAATGTCTGCCTCAAATAGTAGTTGATAGATTGTGTTTGGATAGCAGTCCAAAATGAGGTTATGTGGAAAGTGAAGAAAATAGTAGTCTACTCAGACCACTTAATGCTCATTACATTTTTTAGCTGTACACCTAAAATCATTACTATGACAACCATGCTGGCAAACAAGCACAGTTTTTTTCAGGGGAGCTGGCATTGGGTATAGTTAGCAAAATGGAACTTTCTATCATTTAAGGTATTAATTGACCACAAAAGGAGAAACCAGGCCTCAAGCCTGTCTGGAAGTTGTACATTCTGTGACTGCCTTTTAATCCCAGGTGGTTGGTTGTTGTGATCATTTGTTAGTAATTGGAAGGTATTCCACACAAGTTCAGAGACATTCTCTGTAGTATTTCAATACAGGTTGAGCTAACGGCTGGTTTCACACAACACGTTAAGCCACAATGGTTTATTTTCTGTAGGAATCCAGGATCGGTTTGTGTATCATTTGTGGGATGTTTCCGCCATCCATGATGGGTTAATCCTCCCAAACACCCCACTCTGAGAATCCACTCTACAGAATGGCCGTAGTGGGCTGTTTGCATAATCTACTACACATAGCCGTTAGCAACCTATCATGGCTTAGTGTTATGTATGAAGCCAGCCACTGTCTTCCTCAAATTAAGATCTCATAAAGACATTATAAAACTTTCTAAAAATCTAGTTGCTAAGGATCATTATAGCCTGGCCACTGGATTTGATTCTTTGGGAATGCTGCAGCAGCTTCAATTTTGATAGCCAAAGTTGAGTTTGGGGTTTAGACAGAGGGTTCAATTCTATGCAGATTTTAAGTGGATTTAAGCCAGCTGACTGCAGAGTACTTGACTAGGTGTAAGGCTATGTTAGACTATGGCACTATACTACTATCTATTAACAGAATTGTCCATTTCTGAAGAAGAGGATTGGAACATACTGAAAAGCCCTGTAGTTGAACCCCTATTCAAAGTCAGGAGTGTCCATTCTGGGGCATATTCCAATTGTACATTTCCACTATTATATTTTTTATTAGGGGGAAAAATCCATTTCATGTTTCATAAAATTTGTTACTCACATAAACAAATGGAATTAGTACCAGTCAAATTTGGCAATTTCAGAGTTGTATCAGTTGCAAGCAAAACAAGAGAAGAGGAGAAGAAGAAGGAGAGGAGGGGAACAATAAATAACCTGTAGACTCATTGTAGATAGAACCATCCTTTAGCGAAAGAAAGTAGCTGAAGCAGTTCTGAAACATTCACTTCAATCTCAACTGGAACTAACAAGTAGCATAAGCACTTCTTCACTAGGGATGGATGAATCTCTCAAGTTCCATTCTGCTCAATTACTAAGTTCTTCCAACTTGCAGTTCATTTCGTCTCATTTCTATATCAATTTGTGATTGTTTCTTTAAAATTCTGCATGAAACTGTGTATGTATTTTTGTACACATTTTTCAAAAGGTATGCATTTTTGTACACACTTTCCCAAATATACACATTTATTCTCAAGTGATTTCCCCACATATAATACATGCTTGTGTGTGTTTCCTCCCAAGAGGCACATTTATCTGCACCTTCCTTTAAAATATGCATTTTGTGTGCACCTTTTCCTATTATACATATTTTTGTGCTAAAGTCTTCCTCAAATTAAGAGCTCAGGAAGACATTACAAAACCTTTTAGATTGCTATAACCAAGCCATTTGGATTTGAACTTAAGAACATAAGAAGTGCCATGCTGGATCAGACTGAGAGTCCATCTGGTCCAGCACTCTGTTCACACAGTGGCCAACCATCTGTTGGCCAAGGACCAGCAAAGCAGGACACTGTGCAACAGCATCCCCCCACCCATGTTCCCCAGCAACTGGTGCATATAGGCTTACTGCCTCAGATCCTGGAGGTAGCACATAGCCATCAGGGCTAGTAGCCATTGATAGCCTTCTCCTCCAGGAACTTATCCAACCCCCTTTTAAAGCCATCCAAATTGATGGCCATCAATACATTTTGTGGTAGTGAATTCCATAGTTTAATATGTGCTGCGTAAAGAAGTACTTCCTTTTATTTGTCCTGAATCTCCCACTAATCAGCTTCATGGGATGATCCTGGGTTGTAGTATGATGGGAGAAGAAGAAAATGCTTTACTCATCAAGCTTAACTTCCACACATCTGTTTACTATCTACTGAGATAGTTATTGTGATCACTGAACTGTTAAATAAAGATTCCCTGTCACCTTTTTAGTTGCCCTTTTTATTTTATCATTGCACTTTCATCATAAATTATTTCTTTCATTTAAGACTGATCAGTCTCTAAGTTGCAAACCTACATTTGAAAGTAATGATTCTATGTTCTGCTGTCTTAGAATTTTCTACACGAGGCATTTACTGTGCTCTCGTGATTCCTTACTCACAGTTGTTTACAGGTTCTTTAGATGACATCATGATCCTCCAGTTTTGCTTCTGGTTTTTTAAAAGAACTTTCCTAGGTTTTGTGTTAGAATGGGGGAAAATGAGGCATTATTTTTGAAAGTGCTGTTTCTACTTGAATTATTTGCGCTATTCTGCTATAGCCCAGCTCCACCTAGAGGTTATATAGCAGAAAAGCAGGAAAGGAATAGCTGTTTGTGTAGAGCTCACATCTCAGTTCTGTGACGAAACCGAAGGTAGATGCAATGGGTCACAGGCTCATGTAGAAAAGCTCATAATGTAATTGCATTCTGGTACAGAAACTCGAGAGCCTTGTTACGGTAGTCACAATGAGGAGGGAGGCTATCATGAACAAAGAATACCTCCCAACCACCAGCATGTCTTCTAAGTCAGGAAGGCACCCCCCCCCCCCAAAAAAAACCTCTGTGAAATTTACCTACGCAAAAGCAGTTGAAAATACATGAAAATGGGGGGAGGATTTTGACCTGCCTTTAAAAAGAAGAAAAAAAATTCAGGGACTGAAATTCACGGTATCTTCTCTGTGTGCAAGCATGATTGACAGAATTCTGGAGGCTGTGGCTGCAGTGCCTAAGTATCCATTGTATGAGAGATGCTTTGCAATTATAAGAATTTAGGACATTAATCTATAAAATCTAACCGCACTTGTTCAGATTGGATGACCACTTACCAATTTTATTTTTAGGGTTAGTGACTGAACTGGAATCGAATCAGAAATTTTAAAATACAAAAGAACCTAAAACAGAACCAAGCCCAGATTTGTAATGGTTCAATTTCCACCCTCTTAATAAGTTCTAAGACATATCATTTGTATTCAGCTGCTCTGTTTGAAAAAAAGGTAACCATACATATGGCCTATATCATGCGGTTGCATGTTTTGTGGTGGTGTTTGTGTTTGTATGCTATGTGTCCCCCACCTCCCACCCCAAGAAGTGTGTGCTGGAGAATGGATCACAACTACCTTCACAAACCCATTCTAAAATGTATACAGTGCAATCCTGCCCATGTTTACTTGGAAATAAGGGTTAAACTAAACAATGGGTCAATTTGTGCAACTCACATCATGAGTTAATTTATCCATAAGGAGCTGTGGTGTGTGCTGGCCGCCATTATGAATATACAAGTCCTGGCTGGGGATTGCCGTGGCTTGTGGTGTCATCTGAATCCAGACAGCAGGGGTTAGTTGAGGGTTAAACAATCCTTGTGCAATCCTAAAACAGACCATGGGTTATGCAAGGGTTCTTTAATCCTCAAAAGAAACCCTGTCATCCAGGTTTGGGTGACATGGAAAATCAAGGCAAACCCTGCTGGGGCTTTCATATTCAAAATGGCAGCTGACATGCAACATGGCTACTAGCAGGTAAATTAACCCACGATGGGCTGTTGTGTTGTGCAAACTAGGTCAGTATGTTAAATATGTAGGATGCAGCTAATCGTCTTTGGTTTTTACTCAAAAATAAGCATGTAGGTGCCCCAATTCAGATCAGGACCATTCTGTACAGGTAGGGGAGATTTAAACCTCCACAGAAACATGCAGCCATTTGTTTCTGAACTTTCTAGAGATTTCAGAGGAATCTGTTTGGGCTTGGGTTGGAGCTCAGTGAGTTTTCGCCTGGCCTGATGCCCCCCCCCCCACACCCAGACTCTGGTCCGACATCCACCAACGCGCCCAACTCAGCCCCCACTGAGTCAGGCCAGCTGGCATATTCTCTGCCTTTGCACGGCATGGTGCTAACCTGTCATCCTCCCGCTCCTGCTATTGTGGCAGTGCAGAGCTGCTGGGAATGACTCTTTCCTTCTGCCTCCTGGCCCTAGGAAGGAGAAGGAAAGACTCAGTTACGGTGGCCAAACCACTGTGTGCAAATGGGAAGGGAAGAAGCAGCCATTTGCGTTCAGTGGGGTTTCTGTGCATGAGTCTCTCTTTTTCCTCCCAGACCCTGCTGTGCACAGGAAGGGACTGTGCAAATGAGGTTTAGGAGGGGGAGAAGCAGCCATTTGCACCTGGTGCCAGGGGTGGCAGCGGCGGTGGCTGGCAGCAGCGGGAACCCCTGCTGCCGCTGTACATAAACCCCTCTTGCGCTGTCTTTGCCCATATTGGAGCCATTTGCGCACAGCACAACAGAAGGAGTCAGTTGCACGCAGTGCCTGCAAGTTCCAGTGGGGAATCTACGACTCAGCTCACTAAAGCCAGGGAATCAAGGGAAATCCAACGAGCCCCAAGAGGGCTACAATTTTTTGGCTAGAAATTTCCACTGCAAGGAAAAAACAGCCTCCACTGGCATTTTTATTTCAAACCTCTCCTATCTATGTAGGATGGTCCCGATATGAATTGATGTGTATGCATGCTTACTTGTGAGTAAAAGCAAAACAAAGAGAGAGACATATATTTAATGCATTGTGTAGTTTAACCCTAAGTCCCACTGTGCTCACTTGAAGTTATTCCTAGGTAAGTGTGCATAGGATTGCAACCATAAATACAGAGCCTATCTACACAAGCAGGATATAACACTTTGAAAACATTTTGAAAACTGTATATGGAGTGTGTCCTGGGCCCCAACACTTGTCACTACTGTTATAAACTGTTTTAAACCATTTTAAACCATTTTAAAGCAGTAGTGTAGATAGGCTCACTGTACCAAAATCGTGTGTGTGTGTGTGTGTGTGTGGTAGTGATAGTGATAGTGGGGAACCAACATAAGGCTTGCTCTAAAAGTCTGGGCATGTTATTTATCACAGTGGCTTGAAAAGAACAGATTCTGGGCACCATGACAACACATGGATGCTTCAAGTCCAACTTGGATTACAGAAAGGGACTTTACATGCCAACTACTTGAGATATGTGACCTGAACAGGGCTTAGTTATCAATAAATGATAAAGAAGACTGTTAAAATACAAAATAGTACCTTGACTCTGTATCTGTTACATTAATGCTAAAGGACGTGGTGTACATTCCTGTGGTTTGTTTTTGTTGTCGAAGAAATGCAAGAGAGACCGCTGGGTTCTTAAACAATTGCATGTTGTTAAACAAGAGTTGTGCTGTTTTAGGACATTTCCAGAGAAAAATTGGGCTCTTAATATTTTTTTATTCATTTCCCCCTAGAAGTAATTAGCTCCTTATCTGGATATTTTACATTTTCCTAGCTGGGTGAACAGTGGTTTTACTGTTGGTAATTCAAGGTTTATCTTAGAATTTTGAAGAAAGGGGCATTTTTGCCCAACTATCTAACAGGCATCAGGTGAAGAACACAAGCAAGTTGGCAAAAATGTTAAGTCAACTCTATGACCCTCATGAGATTTTGGAATACATTGTGTCCACTGATAGCAGAAGAATATCAAAGTCAATCATGCATTATGCATAACTTGGCTTTATTAAGACAGGACCAAATTTGACACATAGGTCACATTTCTGGTATCTATAAAATATCAGGTTTTCTCCCCCTTAGGTCATACTCCTTGCTGCTAAGTTATGAAATACAACCATTTTTAATAAGGAAGTGGCTTTAAGCACCTCAAGAAAAATGTAAAATATCTGTGGAAACCAACTATCCATGCAAGGGCAATGTGAGCTGAACTTTTGAGGAGGTTGGCCATGTGTCCTCTTTGACAGAACAGTCCCCTATTTGAAGGGCTGCCAGAGGATTGGATTGGAATTGAAGCCATCCTCTAATTTGAAACTATCCTCTATTTGATGGGCTGTCCAGTCCAAGTATGGTATAAAGATAAAGAGCCATCAGAAGGAAGAGCTGGGCTTTGAAGCTGCCCATCAACTGCACCTAAACAGCAGAGTGAGCAAGAGAGCAGAGTGGTCACAGTCTTCCATATTATGGTGTTACATACTCAATTTCTATTGAAATAATAATAATTTATAAATTTGCATCTATATTAGGATATGCAAATTTATGCAAACTGATATCCTCTTTTTTGGGGTGATGCATTTCCTCTTTTTTTGGCAATTCATAAGTGGCCAGGCTGCCTTTGAGCAATCACTTCCTGGGCCTAGAACTACTATATGGGACCTGTCCCACTGACTTGAAAAATGGCAGAGAAGGTGGCCCATTGCTGACAAGACTTCCCTTGACTTGAGAAGACTGAAGGATGGCCTTCCTGAATACAAGTGGATGTCTAGGGATTGGTGGATATTGGAAGACAGAGGTCAGTGGTACCTTCAGGAGGACAAATGGGTAGGGCTTCTTTTCTCTCTCTCTTTTCAAGTAGTTGCTCGATATAAAGGGTACATCGAGTTTTCTAATGCTGCTTATAGGTTTTATGTTAGTTTCTTGGTATACTAGAATAGCTTCCAAAACTATTCAGTCCATTAGCTAGATAACTTTAAAATAGGCTGACCATATGAAAAGGAGGACAGGGCTCATGTAACTTTAACAGTTGTAGAGAAAAGGGAATTTCAGCCAGTGTCATTTGTATGCAATTAGCCCCTGGTGAAATTCCCTCTTCATCACAACAGTTAAAGTTGCAGGCACTGTACTAGAGTGACCATATACAAAAGAAGGCAGGGCCCCTGCAACTTTAACTGTTGTGATGAAGAGGGAATTTCACCAGGAACTAATTACATACAAATGACACTGGCTGAAATTCTCTTCTCTCTACAATTGTTAAAGTTACACGGGCTCTGTCCTCCTTTTCATATGGTCAGCCTATTTAAAAGGAGGATGAGAGGTTCATCTCATGAGGCTGAAATCCCGCATCCTTACTGGGACATTCTGCTTCCTGAGTCTTTGCAGGGTTAAGAATGGCTCCTTTACATGAGCAGACATGTGGTTTGCAATTGAGACTTCCATTCTCAGCAAGTTCTATATATTTCTTTAAGTTACACTACATGACCGCATTTCAGGCTGCTTGACCCGCCCACTTCTGTCTCTGTAACTCATTGCCCTCTCGTTTTCAGCAGCACTGTCCAATTTTACATTTAATTGACAGCTTGGGCAAGATTACGTTATGTAGATGGAAGTGGGCGGGTCAAGCAGCCTGCAAAACAAAAACGAAAGAAGACGAGACAAAGAAATAACCCTGTGTGACACCAGTGAACGCTTTGAGGATGGAGGAAGAAGTCACTATGAAACGTAAGTACTGCTCAGTGTGTCCTATCACGTAAAGAAACGATTTTAAAAAACACATTTTTAAACAGAATATAAGTTGTTTTAAGGACAATGTGGATAGGCTCTTGATCAGAAAGTGAAAATATATCCAATGTGTTGTAGATGTTATATTTTAAAAAACAGCTTAGCACATTTTATAGCCCATTTAACATACTCTTCCCAACTTCATCAAGGAAATTTAAAGCACTTAAAAAGATACATTTCAATAATTTAATTTTAAAGCCTCCATTTTTGGAATGTATATATTCCCTGAACAAGTAGGCATACTGAGTGATGGCTATATCATTTAAAACATGACGATTTGTTTATAAATAGAAACTTGATTGTCAATGAGCCCATACCTTGGGCCAAATTAGATGTTGAGAAATGTTTGATTGCATTTCACATCTTGTTTGAAAAAAAGCAAAGCAAAAGAAATATCTCTATTCCTGCATGCCATGACCATGCATTTGTTGTATTGTATAATTCGGCCCAGAGAGAATTATTCCATAATGAATAGAAGCTGTCACTATTTATATTTCCAAAACTGACAGTCTTAGGAGTGAGTGCTAGGACATTTTAAGGGATGGCAGCCCCTCTGAAACCCTCTGCAGATAATAAGGCATATTGGTGAAGTGGGTGTTAGTTTGTAGTGCCTTCTTCCTTTATCAAAAAATATACATTGGGCCCTAACGCCAAATCAGATGCTATAATATTGTCAGTACCTAGCAGTTTACTAGGACAGTTCATACCAGTTTTTCTTCATTGTACTGAATTATATAGTCCATAGCTGGCATTCAGATTGAAGCTGCAGCCATGTTTTGAACCCCTATTTGTTGGGTTTACCAAAAGGTTGAAGGAGATTAGTGACTTTTGCTTCTGGAGCTAACTTAGAATTAGGCCAGGGTAGTGGAATGCATCCTCTTGAAGGAGCTCACAGACTGTGTGGTATGTGAAGGGCCAGCCCTATTGTTAGGCAGAGCAATGTGGTAACTTCTGGCAGTTGAGGCTCAAAGTTTGAGGGGGAAGCTGTAGTACCCCCAGGGATTTCTGAGCCCCCTAGGTAGTGGAGGGTGGATCACTACCTCTGATTTGTCACTGGAAGCACAGGGAGGCCAGGCAAGGGGCAGGAGGCACCAGGCTCATCAATCCGGATGGCTGCTGGAAAGCCCACACTGGTTCCTTCCATGGGAATTTCCCACCCCCACCTTGCAGCTGCGATATTGCAGGTTTTCGCCAGGAAGGAGCAGCAAAGTGGCGCTGTGAAACACCTCCCCCACAAGCTCTTTCCCCCATCTGCAAGTGAATGGAACAATTCCTCCACTCACCTGCACTGAGGCAAGAAAAGTCAACCTAGAACGCTCCAGATGTTTTGGACTACAACTCTCAGCATTCCTGACCTGATGGGAGTTGAAGTCCAAAACATCTGGAGGACCCCAGGTTGGGGAAGGCTGCCTCAGAGTATCTGACTATTGAAACTGCATCTCTGACTGCTGAGTAGGTCCTATATGCAGTGATCCAGCTGAAGTAATGAAGGGTGCTACAAAAAGGTGTGCTTTAACAAGTCTTCTGTTCTCATATTTCTCCAACCACATAATATTAAATGGTGATACTGTGTTAAGTTACAAAATCAGTTCTCTTTCTTCAGTGAAGTTCTGTGTGGTATGGATGTAACACTGGGTTTGCACAACACGCTAACCCATACTCAGTGGTTGAGTGTAGGTTATTGTTGAACCATGGGTTATTTGTTAAATCATGGGTTAGCATGTTGTCTGAACCAAGGACATTTTTCACACTGCTAGTTAACCAGGCAGTGTGGTGTATTTTACTTGAAAAGCTATGGTTTATTGTTGGATTATTTAGGGTGGTTAACAACAAGCCACACTGCATGGTTAACAAGCCACCTTGTGAAAAATGTCCTGGGTTCAGACAACATACTAATTTATGGTTCAACAAACAACCCACAGTTCAACAACAATGCACACTCAACTACTGAGAGTGGGTTAGTGTGTTGTATGAATGAACAAACACCTGGCTCTGGTTTGCACAATCACCACAGCCCACTGTAGCTTATTCAAGCCACAGTGGGTTGCAGTGCATGCTGGCTTATGCTGGGGATGGTGGTTCATCTCTGCCAATTGCCCCTTTATCTGCACCTACCTCTACCACTGTTCTGGAGGGTCCCCAAACACTGCAGAGCAGATTTTCTGGGGACAGAAGGGACTCATGGGAGGGGGAAATGAGGAAGATCACCAAGAGCCTATCTTCACTACAACTTTAAAATGGTTTAAAACAGATTAAAACAGTTTATAACAGTAGTGACAAGTGTTGGGGCCCAGGACACACTCCATATACAGTTTTCAAAATGTTTTCAAAGTGTTGTATCCTGCTTGGTGTAGATAGGCTCCAAATAAGAAGCCTTCCAGAGGTGGAAAGAGCTCTTCCATGCACCAGAGGCAGATTCTGGATCAAGCCTTATCCTTATTCTTTGGATAAAGATGCATTTTTAAACATTTCTTCTCAATTTACAAGGGATTTTTTCCAGGTCAATAAATTCCTGTTTAAATATTTCACTGCTGTACATTATATCTAAGCACTGGTGCAGCTCTATCAGTTTTCAAGAAATGGCCAGAAAAAGTCCAGTCTAACAAATTCTCCAGATATAGAATGCTTTTTTTTTTTAGAAAGAAAAAGCAGTGTCCCACCCCATCACATGGAGAGTAGAGAAGGACAAACACATAAGAATACACATTACAAATGATTCCTATGGAGTACTTTGGAGCTTTCAAAAATCAGATTTTCCTTTGTCAGAATTTTGTAATACTATTATTTGGGAATTTATTTACTGCCATGCACAAATGAGTTAAAATAAGTGTGTGTGTGTGTGTGGGGGGGGAATAACTTCATCTGCCCATCAGATCCTTTAGAGGCTGACATATGAAGCTTGGTACATTTAATTTGTACCTGTAGCGCCACGTGGCCATAAGCAGGACAAATGGGTAGGGACATTTTGCTCCCTGATGACAGGGCCAGCCATATAAATGGATATAACATCCCAGTTCTCTGAGGTATCTCCCAGTTCTCCAGGGATGAAACCATTTAAGCCTAGTTTTAAACCATCAGTCATAGATAACTCAACAGACCCCTCCCCCCGCAAAAAAAATTGCCGGCAAACATTCAATTCTGTAAAGTCTTATTTGGTGTTCTGCTTCCTCTATTGGCATAAGGATGGCATGTTACTTTGCAGTCAGTGTTGTTCTTAGAACAGGAGCTTCCTGATAAGGAAGAGAAGAACACTGGCAGAACAGACCAAGAAATAAGTGCTTCCAAATAAAGAACGCTGCTGGTAAAAGCCAGTTTTTATGAAAAACGCTTAAAAAAATTAAACTCATACTAGATTCCTGACCTAACATGTATGCCTACATGATATTTTTGCACTTGCATAGGAGGCCATCTCCACACTTCTTATTCATTAATTAATTGTTAAATTGTTAATTTGACAAAGATATGCGCATTCTCCTAGAATGTTTTGTAGATCCTTAATCCAATGAAAGGAGTTTTCTTTGACCATTCAACAAGCAGTAGAAAGTGGAATTCAAACCTTTCATAACCAACACATCCATGATAGGTTAAAGGCTGTTTTTATTCTTACTATTGATAAATGTTTTGGTTGTTAATACACCATTCTCAGTACCAGAACTCCAAAGCTACTTCACCAACACTTCCCAAGATGTGCAGGTGTTAGTATTGGATACTACAGGCTTCTTGGGATCTGTTTCAAACCTCATTTCAGCGAGTGAAGAAGCCTTGAAGCTCTGATATTTATTAACCAATAGTATGAACAATAAAAACAGGTTTTAACATATCACAGATGTGTTGACTATGGCAGTCTTGATCTCAATCTTTCTGTCAGTTCAGTTTCTCCCATGATTGCATTTTTTAAAAAAAAAAATCTCAAGTTCTTTTTGACTTGAATATGGAGAACTTCATGGATTTTGGTAAATTCTCATCAAAACCGAGCTGAAATTAAATTCTCCCCCCTCCTCCAGCCCACCCACACATTGCCAGGTCTGCATACAACTGCCTGCACATTGTTCCCTGTCCAGAACAATGCCACAAGTGTTGCTGCTGAGACATAGGGCCAGTGGGTGCATCAGTATCAGGCATGTGATTAATACGTTTGGCCCACTCCTCTCTCACATCAGATATGTGGGGGTTTCCATCTGAACTGTCCTACTGCATGTATAATCTACACACATACAAATGAACTGGTGGGAGAAGGAAGCTACTGAAGTCCAGTGCTCCGACTTGCTAATCTGATTGCTCACCTAGTTTTGGAACCAAACCTCCAACTGTTTGAAACACCCACCCGAGACTTTGGTCCCCTCTACAAGAATTTGGTTTGACGCCTGGTTGTCCGATTATGTGCATCTTCTCACAATCGCTTTTATGGCAAATCACTATACGCGGGAAGTGGTTAACCGCATAACTGGTTGCCTTACCGGTTGTATGAAACATGCTTTAGAGGTGTTTAATGCGGAGAATCACTTGTTTACATGGTCATAAGGCGCTTTAACTGCTGTGGCAAATTAAAACTCATTATTTCACGCGCATTCAATAATGCGTATAATTGGACAGAAAAAGCGCCTCAACCCCTGATTTGCGATCCATTCTTGTACAGGTCAAATTTTTAATGCGCCTTGAAAGAGATTTAAATCGCTCTTGTAGCGGCACCCCTTTTGAAATCACATTATAAAGACAACCAGGATGTGCCAACTGTGTTGAAATCAGTAGCATTTCACAATAAATGTTTACTTTTGTTACCTGAAAACAAAAGCCTAATCTACACCTTCAGCCCTTTCGCAAGGGAGGAGGGATGATTGCGACTTCCTGCTTCCGCAATTGGCAGTGAAGTTTTCCGCAATGACAGGAGTGCTGTTGTGGTAGGATGTGTGCCCCATGACAGTGCTCCTGCATGTGGATCGGCAGAAGTGGGCAGACTATACAGATGATGTGGCTACGAGCTGCTTTTTTATGACTTGTCAGAGATGTGCATGAACGCAAATGAACAGCTACACATTGGGTGGTTAGGCAGTCCATCGAATATGCGATGCTGCACAGAGATATGTTTGTGTTAAAAAAAAATAACACTCTCAGCGCCAAAACACGCCGATACACATCCAAAACATGTGGCAAAAATGGCAGCTGTGTCCACTCCCACACACCTCCAAAATGGCTAGACACGCCCCTGACAGTGGATTGGCTGTTCGCTGAGCCAGGAACTAGCACCAAACAGCAAGAGCTTCACAAAGGGGTGGGGGAGCACACCAGCTGCGAACTCCAGGATTGTAGTGAGAGAGCTGAAAAAAACATGACAAAAACAGTTGGTGATATTCCTGAATAACTGAGGGGTGGAGCCGAGATCACCACGGGAGCAGGTGAACATCATGTGGCCCATAAGTAGACAACCCCAAAGTGTTCAAGAAAATGCATTGTTGAAAACCGTTGAACTTTTCACTCTTCTTGGCTTTCCCTTTCAAAAGATCACATGGCATTCAGAAAAACCTTTTCTGTCTAATTGCAGTATCATATGCATTTTCTATGGTTGGGGACTTTGCCTTCATTAAACAGAATACATCTATGTAAGTTCCACCAGCACCTGCAATTTCAATAGCTGAGAAACCCAGTTTTTTTAAAAAAAACAAATTGCTTCTTTTTTGTTTACAGCAAAAGAGAGATATTGCTTGGATAGTAAGCTCTCCGATTACTTTAACGAGTAAGCAATATGCACCAGCACTTATTTATGTCTGCAAACAAATTTTTGAAGTAGAAAGATATTTCCCTCCCTGCTTGACATGAATGGGCTTTTTTTTGGTCTGTGCGCTTGAACCAAGCAGGAGCTTAATAATCTGGACACATACCTCTTATGCGCTGCACACTTATTCCCAACTCTGGGGGATTTGAAGTACACCTTGGAACACTCCCTCTTAATTGTATACAGTTCAGAAATAAATTGCAGGGCAGGGACCTAACATTTTCAAACTAGCTTCTCATCATGAAATGTATATTAAATCCCGGTGTTATCTGCTAGTACATGCAAGTCAAATATGTTTAAATAAGCAAATTCTCCTAAGATGTGAGTGGAGATTGGGCATGACGATAGGAATGGATGAATCTGTCAGCTTGGGTTTCTCTCCATTTCTCATTTTCCTATCTTAAACTCAGTTTCTCCCAAAAGTTGAGGTTGTTTTTTTTAAAAAAAAAATCACACGTAAACGTGTCTGCATTTTTGTGTGTATTTCCCCAAATAAATGCATTTTGTGCGCAATATTGCTTAATGTACAATTGTTTTTTTAAAAAAAAATTCCTAGCATACTGCATTTTGGAACATTATTTTCACAAACATATGCATGTCTGTGTGTGCTTTCTGTATGCAGTATGTATTTGCCTGCCTTAATTTCTCCATTGTTATCTGTAAAAAATAAAAAACAAAACACCGCTTACTCATTGGGGCATTGTGATTTGCTGTTACCTTTTACGGGCTCGAATTTTGAAAATAACCACTTTGGGTTAGAAGTACTTATTGCAGAAGGCAAGTTAATATTAGTGTTGATGATATCTGCCAAGTTCAGAAGGAATTCTCTCGAGCAAAGGGCTATAGAAAAATTAGTTTGCATATATTACTGTCTAATTTGGGGCTGTGCTCTAAACTTTGTTTTTGGAGTTTTGTGGTGGCATAAAGAACATTCCGTGGGGTAAGCTGTAACCCATGAATTGATTGCTTCGAACCACTGTGGGAATCCTTTCAAAATGTCTCTGTGTGGCGGCCCCTTTGTCTACCCCTGTAAATTGTTTTTGCCCAATGGAGGGCTGAGTCATATGCTGTCCCTTCATAACTACACCTATCATGTGACCGGATAAAACAGCTATCAAAGACAGCACTTTCTTATCTCATGCCTACCTGGAGGCACACTTTTCAGTAAATAGGCTTATCACTTGTTAACCATAATCTGAAATGGTGATGTGGATTGAATAAGCTTCTTGGTTGGTTTCTCTCTCTCTCTCTCTCTCTCTCTCTCTCTCTCTCTCTCTCTCTTTTAAAGGAACTTGCTGTCTGTCAACTTCAGAAAATAAGATACATCTTGAAGTACTTCTAAATCACAGACTTTAAATATTTTGCTATCCAAATAAAAAGCTTAGTAAAAACAAAAAACAAAATAGGTATCTGCCAGCAGGTACCTAATTGCTTCAAGAAAAGACATGCATTCAGAGTTGAAAGTAGATGCATGGTCTACCCAGCCCACAACAGGTGTATGCCAATCTCTGAGAGCCATGCAGATACGCAGGAGATACAGTAGCCACTTACTGATCACCAAAAAAGAGGGCAAATGTGGACACTAATTTGCATAAAATGTGTAGATGCAAACTTGGAATAATTCCTAAAATTTAAATGGTAATACAATACAACCAACTATAGGGTCTCAAAGTTCAGTTGTCATGTCTTTGGAAAATGGTTTTGTGCAGTCTACCTCATGGGCCTAGACTGTGATTGAAGGGACAGTGCTGGCACGTCCCCAGGCTTGAAGACTCAACAGCCACAGAGGAGGACTTGATCTGATAATCCATTGATCACGCCACTTGAAGGGAGAACCCTATCCACCCTTCCAGATCTGAGCATGTAGCCCTCCCCTCAACGTCATACTCTGAGGATAACTCCCCCACAAGTTCTGCTGTTCCCCCTCAGCATAGGAGCATGAGGCTACAGAAATACCCCTGGTCCCTTTAGGGGTTACAGTTAGCATCTAGTGGGGGTGGAGCCTTGGAAAGTTCTGAGCCAGCCAACTTAATGCCTCCATTGCTTGTAGTCCTTTTCTGGGACAGCAGCTCTCCCTGTCAGGAAACACTCCAGTCAGTAACCCTTCCAGTATGCTGCCCAGGGTCATGACAGTTTCTTACTTTGTTGTGACTCTGCTCACCTGACCCTGATCCTGCCCCATTTGCAAATGTATGTGCTACAGTTTATAAACTTCCAAGGAATCTAGCCTAAATAGAACAAGTATGTTACCAGGGACAGGAAACAGAAAATAGGGAGCATATGGGACAGAAACCATGGAGTTTTCTGTTCCATTGCTGATAGGAGAGATATTTACTGATGGCCGATAGAAGGAAGATCTATAGAAATTCTAGTAAATGGGGGACCATTCAGGGAGGTTACGCTCCTGTCAGTGGATAGTGTCTCTGAACCAAGAATTCTTTGCAGCCATGGATTCTCCCTCTCTCCCAGGACTGCCTCCACTTTGGTTAGTATGTTGTGTCGACTTGAAAACCCACTAAGGAGACTGCTGCTTGGGCAAGTTTGTTGACCCCTAAACCCATCTTTATGTCCTAAAGCTGTAACAGTCCAGGACTTTTTTTTCCCTATGATCATTTCTGATCCTTCCAAGGGTAAAGGAGATTCTGGCTAATTTGCATTTCTGAATTATGTATGCTTCAATACATTATGCAGGCTTTTGAGACCGCTGCGTGTTTGTCAGGTAGGTTAGAGTTATCTTCTCTCTTGAGCTGCAGCAGGTTTCCCTTTATTGATTTTCATGTCAAGGATAAAATAAAATCTGAACATAACTTTTAAGGGCCCATTGTTTAAAATGCATGCTATCAATAATGCTCAGCTCTTATGGCGTACACTTTAAAAGTAGTTTCATGGTATGGGATCTTTCCTTTTCTGGAATAGGCTGTTCAAGTGGCGTAATAATTGATGTGCAGCTGTTTATCTTAATAAACAAGGTGTCAGAAAAATGCTACAGGAATGATAATAATTACATTACAGCAGTGGGCAGCATGGAGAGGGGAAAGCACACCAAATGCAACAGAGACATGTTCTTGCTGTATTATTAGGAGTATAAATTCAGAAATAAAAGGTTTTCAAAGGCCCTTTACAGGAATGACTTATAATGTGATCATTCAGGTTTGGCCCATTTGCTCCATAAAAATAATTTGCTGAGCTGCAAAAGTGGTGTTTAGAAACAGTTCTTATTCCTACTGAATATAAATTTTATGAAAATAAGCTGAGAGATAGCATGTGATCATATTCATTCATATATCATTTTGACCCTTTTCAGATGACACACTAAGCCATGGTGGTTAAGCATTTTGAGCTAAACATTATGGCTTAGTATGTCATGTGAGCTATAATTTAGCATGTCATGTAAACTAGGCTGACCAGATAAAATCCAGGTCAGGGCTCATGTAACTTTAACAGTTGTAGAGAAAAGGGAATTTCAGCCAGTATCATTTGTATGCAATTACTGTAGTTCCTGGTGAAATTCTCTCTTCATCACAACAGTTAAAGACGCATGCATTATACTAGAGTGACCTTATACAAAAGAAGGCAGGGCCCCTGCAACTTTAACTGTTGTGATGAAGAGGGAATTTCACCAGGAACTAATTGCATACAAATGACACTGGCTGAAATTCCCTTTTCTCTACAACTGTTAAAGTTACATGACCCCTGACCTGGATTTTATCTGGTCACCCTAGTGTAAACCATTTCTAATCATGGTGGCTACATAACCATGATTTAAACAAGCTCACTAACCATTTGATGCAAAAGGGTTAATGACCAAACCATGGCTGCACATGTTGTCTGAACAAGCCCACTATCATTCTATATACAAGATATGTGGCCCTCCAGGTGTTGTTGGACTGCAGCTCCCATCAGCCCTCAGCCAATACTTAAGCTGATCAAGACTGAACTGGTTAGGACTGATGGGAGTTGCAGATCTGGAGGGCCACAGTTTCCCCAGCCCTTGATATATCTAACTATAGATATAGGGTATTATCCAGTGTTACTCTTACTTAGAATAGACTCATTTAAATGAATAGTACTTTAGTTAGTATTCTCTATATAGGGCTAACATTGGATTCAACATGGATATATATCAGTTCTCCACATGCCAGTCCTTCTGTAGCCTCCAAACAGGAGCACTACCCACTACATCCCTGCACAAGAGTAGTTGCTGTAGCCCAGTGGTCTTCAACTGACCCAGACCTTGGACTCCCAACTTGCAACATGGGACCCACTTTCACAATTGCCAAACATGGTGGGAACAGCTTTGTCGCAGCCCATCTGGACTGATCTTTTGACCCACCAGTTGAAGACCCCTGGTTGCAACAAGAACATTTTATTCATTCATTCATTCATTCATTCACTATGAAGTGTGGTCAGGGAGCACATGCTATCCCTGCCCAGAGTGTTCCTGTCAGCTCCACAGATGCTTTTATTATCAGTTTCCTGAATTGGCGATATTTTTAAAGCAACTGTCTAAAGCAGCCATCCCACAAACTTGTGTCCTCCAGATGTGTTGGACTGCAAGTCCCATTATTCTCAGCAGCAGGGCCAATGTCCAGAATTGCAGTCCAACACAGCCTGAAGGCACCATATTGGAGAAGGCTGTTATAGAGCATGTATAAAGTAGTATGTTAGGGAAACATGGAATATATTTTACATTGTATGCATCGAGGCTGTTCTAATCTAATCTAGTGACAATTGGATCTCAGTGACTGAACCACTGCTCGGGGCATCAAAATGCTTAACAACTTCAACAGATAAAAAGCTGAAATTTGAAACACACATAGTTCAATACATCCGGATTACTAGCAGGGTCTGAAACTTTGAAGAATACTTCTATTTTGGTTATCTGCTCCATTGCAGGGCAGGAAAATGATGCATATCAAAGTTAAGGCAAATGAGTCTCTCAATCTTCGTTCTACAGAAAGGGCTTTGTATAGGCCAGTGTAGGTTAGTTACAAGAAAGATGCGCAGGACAAGCATGTTTTCTATAGATGTAATAGTCTAATGGGCAGAGAGCTGGATGTGGCTCTCACTCAAAGCCCTGCTATGGGCTCATTGTATCTTCTTTGAAAAATTAGATCAGTTCACCATCTTTTTTGGTGTTTTTTTTTAAAAGGAATTGCAACTTACCAGTTAGCTTCTTTAAACAAGGAATTTATAGCATGCTCATTACTGGCTACTCACGGATATTCGCAGGTCCTTTTGATGATGATGTCAGCCTCCTGTGTGTCTCCTGCTGCTTTCCTCAGTTTTAGCATCACAAAATAAACCTCAAAAAACCCGACTTTTCTGAAGTTGCACTATAATTAAAAAGCCACTAGAGCGCTCTGTCCCATTGAATGTACAGCCTACATGGTCACTGCTCTCTTCTCCATGTAATTGTGCTCGTTTCAAACATGGAAGAGAACCAGGAAGACAGTAACGGGAAGGAAACACAATTTCCCTCCCATCTGAAAATACTCTTAGATTTTCATGAGCTAAGACAAAAGTATAAAGCACTTTGAAAATTTTAAAAGTGGCATATAAGTGATAAATAATGGTCATGCTCTTTTCAGTAAAAGGATGGCTTGCAGTCTACAAGAATAGCCAGAGTTTCTTCAAGGCTGACGACTTCTTGCCCAGATTTTACATATCCCTCTAATAAAGGCAGAAAGTAATGATGGCATGAATAAGCCTAGATTTTGCATCCCTGGAAGAGAACCCATGTCTTTGCCAGCTGGAGATAACAGAAACCATTACTTACAGTAATTATTTGGGACAGTAACACCAGCAAAGCCATTGCATAAATTGATCCTTGGCTTTACGTTGAATTAAATCTTCAGCCAGATATCCACAGATGCTCCTACAAAACACATTTAATGAATACTGAGACTAGACTGAATCCTAATAGCTTTTTGGATTGTCTTTCAAAGAAGCACATTTCCAAGCATTTACTTTATCAATCACCATGCAATCGGTGTTGCAGTACCATGAGTTCTGGAAACCAGGTGTCCATTTTCTCCATTGAATAAATGTTGGTGTAAGTCACAAATGAGCATCTGACCCCACCATTCAGTTCATTGGCCAAATACCTGTATGATCGTTTGGTATCCTATCCAGAATCTTAGAGAATAGACTGCAAGCCAGCTATAATTATCTAGAGTGGGTAAATAATTTTTCTTCACTCATCCCCCCCCCCCCCCCCCCCGGTAGTTTAGCAATCTAAAATCCTTTCTTTACAAAATAAATACAATTAATTTTCTTTCCGGACCAATTTAATTTAAGGTGATTGTTGAAGACAATATATTTGGATTAAATGTATTTGGAAAGCTTTTTTTAAAGTGCTTTGTATAATCAGGACTAGTTTGAGCTCAATCAGATGATGATAAATTTAATCAGCATTTCTTATTTCCACTCCAAATGAATTTCCAAGTAAACATGCTTAGGACTGGGTTGCAAGACTGCTGAGGGATGTAAATATTTTATTATAGTAATCAGTATATAAGTATTACTAGTAAATAAATAAATAAATAAATAAGCATATGGGTTTGAATTGACATTTTGACATAAGAATAGCGGGGCATAATGGTTAGGGCAGCCTTCTCCAACTTGGTGCCCTTCAGATGTGTTGGACTAGGGTGACCAGATAAAATCCAGGTCAGGGCTCATGTAACTTTAACAGTTGAAGAGAAAAGGGAATTTCAGCTAGTGTCATTTGTATGCAATTAGTTCCTGGTGAAATTCCCTCTTCATCACAACTGTTAAAGTTGCAGGGGCCCTGCCTTCTTTTGTACACGGTCACTCTAGTATAGTGCCTGCAACTTTAACTGTTGTGATGAAGAGGGAATTTCACCAGGAACTAATTGCATACAAATGACTCTGGCTGAAATTCCGTTTTATCTACAACTGTTAAAGTTACATGAGCCCTGACCTGGATTTTATCTGGTCACCCTATGTTGGACTGCGACTCCAATGATTTTCAGCTAGCATGTCTTTGACTGGCTGTGAAAGATGAGAGTTGGAGTCCAGCACGTCTAGAACACACCAGGTTGGGCAAGGCTGGGTTAGGGTGTCAGACTAGGACCAGGTGAGCCAAGCTCAAATCACCACTCAGCCTTGCATTTCACTAAACGGCATTGGGTTGGTCACTCTGACAGTAACCTGCTTCACAAGGTTGCTATGAGAAGATGTTTGTGGGAGCACCACATCTTTTGCCCTAACTGATGATAACAACAACAACAACAACAACGACTAATAATAATGATAACAACATTAACAAAAACAATATATGATAACAATGAATTATCATGACTTGACATAAAATTGTATTCACTGGATGTGCTGGAGCAGGGGTAAGCAACTTATGGCCATTCAGATGTTTCAGCTTTCAACTCCTAGCATTCGTAACCATTGGCTATGAGATAATGAGGAATGTAGGCAAAAACATCTGGAGGTCTACATGTTGCACACTCATGCAGGAGGGAAGTTTGCATAAAATTGGTTACTTACTAACTAAAGATGCTTCCCATCTAATCAGTGCTTTAAATCAACACGGTCTTTAATTGTATCCTCCTACAGTATGGCTTAGTTTGAATTGCTCTTGTGTTCTGGGGTTGTTGTTTTGGTAAAATTGTAAAAATAATGCCAACAACTTTTCAATAAAACTGTTAACAAAAAGTGCTGCTACAGATTAACAGCTACAGATTTGATTTCTCTCTTTATGCATAAAACTCTGAAAGGTGTAAGTTGAAAGCAAATACGGAACCAAGTCAGTCTGAGGAGTGTTTCAACCATGGTTCACCCTGCTACACAGAAACCCGACTTTTCTTTAATAGGGCTAGTTGAGATGTTAAATTGGAGCATGGTTTTTAAAAGTTGTCTCCATTCACAGGAACAGTATGTCAGGCACAGTTTACCATATGGACAGTTTCTAAGCCTGAGAAAAACTTGCTCTAATATTAAGTCTTTTAATGTGTAGTCCTTTCTAGATTATAGAACCCTCAGCACTGGAAGATGTCACAACATCTGATAGAAATAGGCCACAATATATGGCCAGAAACAAACCTAAGTTCAAAAACTTACATCTACTCTAAAATTTGATCAATAAAGCTCTACAGAACAGCATTCATTGATAATTTCAACTGTTGAAAAATAGACCCAAGTTGTGAGGAGAAGTTTGTTATTGCTTATAAAAAGACTTCAGATGTGAAAGACTGGCTGGCTGACAGCAGTACACAACCCAGTTGCCATCATAACAACCAACATTATTATATGCCACATCAGCACAAGGTTATTTCCCTCAAGGAAATTTGTTTTCTTGTAAATTAACTTCCACAATGGCATTTTATTTTTCAGAATCCAAGTGTCAATAGAAAATATTACTTAAGACTTTGCAGCACTACCTGCAGGGGTTTTGTTACTTATGTCAGTAGATGCCCCTGAAATGAACTGAATGTAGGTAAGACCACTAGAAGCGGTATGTATTGGAGAGAACAGAAATCCAATACAGAGGGCACAAGAAATGCGCCATCATACTCCATCCCCCATTGGACAGAAAGAGAAACCCGATAGTACCAAAAATCCACTTAGTCCAGCAGTCTATTTTACAACATTAGTCAGCCAGATGCTTTCCCCCACTTTGTTTGGAGGACTGTCATACAGCTATCAATCTTGCTGTTTGGGAAATTGGGGTAGGGGGTGGAATTGGACTGCCTTAAAAATGAAGTCCTGATAAAGGAGGAAGTAAAATGGATACTTCATCTGTAGAGTTTAACTTCTAAAAGAGAAGAGGATTGCCCCCATTATTCTACAAAACAGCATATTCTGCTGTTTCTCTATTATAGACACAACACCTTTACGAGCTCACTTATACTTCAACTAGGGCTATACATAATTGACAGACAAGAACCATTTCTGAGCCATTTCACCCACTTTGAATTGGGCTGTTTTGATTCATCAATTTTTGTATGTGGGTGGGTGGGGAGGCAAAATTCTTTCAGAGGGAAGCAAATTGGAGCCACCCTGTGCATGTCTAACATATGTCCCATTGAGTTCAGTGGAACGTACTCCCAAGAAGACATGCTGAAGAGTCAGTGGCTGCATTCGGACAACACATTAAGCAACCGGGGGGGGGGGGGAAACAATCATCAGTTGTGTTGCTTATTGTGTTGTGTGGAGGGTAACACGCCACTCACTAACTACTGACGGTATGCTATTCCGCCCAAATAAGCAACTGAGAGAAACAACTGGCTTGCAAGTTGTTTAACTTGAAGCCAGTTGTTTAAAGTGTTTTGTGGAGGGGTGAGTGGGTTAATGTAGGCTGACCATATGAAAAGGAGGACAGGGCTCATGTAACTTTAAGAGTTGTAGAGAAAAGGGAATTTCAGCCAGTGTCATTTGTATGCAATTAGTTCCTGGTGAAATTCCCTCTTAGTCACAACTGTTAAAGTTGCAGGGGCTCTGCCTTCTTTTGTATATGTCACTCTAGTATAGTGCATGCACCTTTAACTGTAGTGATGACGAGGGAATTTCACCAGGTACTAATTGCATACAAATGATGCCAGCTGAAATTCCCTTTTCTCTGCACCTGTTAAAGTTACATGAGCCCTGTCCTCCTTTTCATGTGGTCACCCTAGTTAATGACATGTGGTGAGTGGGTTAAAACACAAGCCCATAGAGGCAGGTGGCAAGAGAGACCAAAGCGGCAGCTGCCACTCTGCTTCAACTGATGGAACTTGCAGAGGTTGCTGGGATAGAACTGGGAGGACTGAGGGAGGAGGGAGGGAGGGGAGAGGGGCGGGGGCTGTGTCAGTCAAATGCTGGGTTGACTATTAGTCCACTCAACGCTAGCTCCAACCACTCAACGCTAGCCCCAACCACCCACAGTTGTGTAGGAATATGTTGTGTAGGGAGTACCCACAAAATAACCAACTGTGAGTTCGCTACTCAACCCACCATTGACTAATGTGTTGTTTGAATGCAGCCAGAGAAATGTTTTAGACAAATAAAGTTGGAGAAGAGGCCATTTCATGCAAAGCATGTCTCCTCATATTATTGGGTCAGTTTCATTAATTTGTGCTCAAATCACGGTTGTTGTTGTTGTTGTTGTTGTTGATAATGCTTTTCATTAATAAGATGAGTGAAGTTGACAAAGCTCCATGGCTCTCCTTCCACTAGAAGTCAAATCAGGTTTATTTTAGCCATGAGCCAGAACAAAGCTATAAATAAACACAACCATAAGATTAAAACAGAACAGATGCAGCACAAGAAACAAAGGACAAATGATACAGAAATCCAAATTAGGTATCATCGCATTTATCCAGATGGGAATCATCAAGCAGCATTGGTCTAAATGTTTTGGCCAAAGCCAACACAAAAGTGACCACTGAATGTGTTAACTGCTTGGTTTTTTTCTTTAATGTTTTGATGTTCTGAAATAGTTTGAATTGGATTTCTGATAAACAAACACAGTTTCCTGGAGTCTCTAAAACATCCCACACAATCATCTTCTATCATCAAGGAATGTTTATTGGAGAATAAAGCAGGGGTGGGGAACATGTGGCCCTCCACATGTTCTTGGCTTGCAACTTCCATCAGCCCTAGCCAGCATAGGGGTGATGGGAGCTGCAGTTCAGCAACATCTGAACAGACACATATCCCCCAACCCTGCAATAAAGGATCTATAGAATTATCTACAGAAATATTAACTGGTCTATTGTCCTGATTAGGATTTATCTCACCAATTTCAACTTTGTTGCTGACAACTAGGAGCAGGAATGCCCAGTTACTTGTGATAGATACTGGGAACCATATCACAGTACCAACTGAGGTGCATTCAGTATATTGCCAATCACTGTGAACCCCAGGCTAACCGCAGACATTTTGCTGCCTGAGGTGAAGAACAAGTCAGTGCCCCACTCCCTTTCTGTGTACAGACGTTGACCAGACTGGCAGGGGAATGTTATTTCAACACTGATGATGAGACAGCACACCTGAGCATAGCAGGCTCACTGAGGATGAAGACCAGGCTGTGTAGATCACAAAGCTCTGTCTCCCAACCCCTCACTAATGCTCACTCCCCTCCCCCATCCTAGCCTATTATGCTTAAGGCAGCTGCCTCCGTCTACCTCATGACAGGGCCAGCCCTGTGTTAATATCCTTCATTTACAGTAAGCTAGAAGATATTTTCATCTCTCTTGCAAACATGCAGTGTTCCACACCAAATAATCAGATATTTTGGTCCATCTGAATTTTACTGAAATCTTTATCCAAAACATAAAACAAAACAAAAAACCTCAGCAATATATCTAGCCTAAGACCCTGAGAGAAAGCCATTACTTGAAAAAATAATCAATTCAGAATAATGCCAAATCACTAAAACAAAAGTTGTTCTTAAAACATAATTTAAGAACAATCAATCTCATTAAACTCAGGCTGAAACAGATAAATAAAAAGAGTATAGTATTAGGGATGTGCATTGTATCGTTAAAATGTACAATAATGATACAATATGCTCTTTATCATGCATATGATTAACAATAATGATACGATAGGGAAGCCTACGATAATTATCGGAGATGATAAAAAAATCCTACGATAATTATTGTATTTTATCGTTTTATCGGAAGTCTCTTTCTCTTTTGCCACCACATGGACGGAGCTAGAAGGTGGGGTGTGTTTGATGAGACAGTGACCAATCGTGCAGCAAGGATTCCATCAGACTCCAGTCACAATGTTGGAGGAGGGCTAAGGATATCCCCGCATAAAACCCCCACACTTGGTGTTCCAGCTCTGTTGAGAGTTAGGCGTTGAGGGGAGAAGGGTGGATTTTGTTGGAGCTCTGTCCTGGCTCCTGGGTCTTATAATTACTTGGTGGCAAATTGTTAGAGGTTCATTGTAGTCTTGCATCTTTGTGTCTCAGGTTCATTTGGCTGTTTGTTGCTTGTGTGTTTGAGTTATAATTTTAAATTTATTTATACGTTTTCTGGTTGGTTTGATTGAAGGGTTAGGTTAGCATGAGTGGGGGTACTGTGACTGAGGGAGTGTGTTTTGTCCTCTTCCCTGTTTAACTTTCTTTAAAAAAACAAAAAAAAATCTGTTTCTCTCTCTCTCTCTCTCTCTCTCTCTCTGGGTGTGTGTGTTTGCTTGATTGACTGTGAGTGTGCTGGTGTGTCCTGTAGCCTGCTACACAGGATAACACTACACAATCTCTGGTCAAAGCAGCACACAAACTGTTTGCAAAGAATTGTTATTAATATAAATAATAATTCCATTTTCAATCACTTTGTACCAGTATGAAACGCGGCTCTAAGGCGCGCCTTGGGCGAGGTGGCTCTGGCTCTAGGAGAGATGCTGTTGCTGCTGGGGGCAGTTCTGGGGTGGCTGTTTCTCCCTCTCACACATTTTATATCTTTTTGAAAGACACTGTTCCAGCCAATGTTTCCAGTCTGGAGGGAGCCTTGAATTGAGAGATTCCTGTATTATTATTTTTCGTCACTACGTCCCTGGGTCATGGAGTCTGTTACTGAGGGACTGCAGAAGCATCCGCCTCATGCATTTCCTTTCCTTTTTTATTTTTTGAGACTCTGGTCCAGGCAAAGTGCCTACCTCCACCCTGAACGTGACTTATATTAATTTGGCAAAGTGCCTACCTCTACCCTGAACGTGACTTATATTAATTTGGCAAAGTGCCTACCCCGAACGTGACTTTTATTTGGCAAAGTGCCTACCCCAAATGTGACTTTTATTTGCCACTGCTCCAGCCAATATGTGCAGCTCTGGCATGAAGAAATGCCCACTTGCCTGCACGGGGATGGCAGGCAGACTGGGTCATTTCAATTTTCAAGCTCGATGAGGTCAAAGCCGTGCATGAGGGTTGTTTTGATAGGATCCTGCAGGTTTCCTCACTACCTGGGGTATCTCCTGGCTCAATGAGGCACTGCCTGCTAAGGCTGGCTAAAATAAATATAACTGTAACACCTGTGCTATTCCCCTACCCCCCCCCCCCAATCCTTTTATTATTTCATTTGTACTTAGACATACTGGGCCTAATCAATGAGACAAGGCAGCAGCAGTTCTGCTACTGCGGTGGAATGCAATGCATCGACTCACTGTGCCACACATAGGCGCTAATAGGATCCTCCAGGTATCCACGCTTCTGGGGTATCTCATGGTCCAATGAGGCCCTGCCTGCTAAGGCTGGCTCTAAAATAAATGTAACACCCATGCTATTCCCCTACCCCCCAATCCTTTTAATTTGTAGACATTTTCCCCCAATGCAAGCCTATGGTGAAAACACGTAAAATGGAGGCCCGATTTTCCAGTTTTTCCCTGATATTAATTGGATCGAAAAAATCAGATTGGGAGAAATCGGACCTCCTGCGGCCAGCATCGGAATCAGTCATTGGTTGTCTGATTTCCTCTGATTTGTATCGGTATCGGGTCCGATACGATGCACATCCCTAGTTACAGTGCAATACATCTGGAGAGCACCAGGCTGGAGAAGGTTGGTTTATACTTGAATCCTATACATGTCTTATCAGAAGTCAGTACCACTGAATTCACTAGGGCTTACTCCCAAGTGGTATAGGATTGTAAACTAATCTCATCTGAAAGAAGTACAAGACAGCCAAACTAAACCTTTTCTGCTCCTCTGTCGCTTTGATGAGATGAGGTATTATAAAGGAATTGTGGGGAGTGAACAGTATATTTTGTATAAACACATTTTAAGAAAACATTTGTTCTTTGAAGGGAAGGATATTGACCAAAAGTTGAAAGTGCCTGGCACATGCTCTGTTTCTACATTTGCAACAAATAGTGCCCCTTTTGTTATCAATCATGCTACTATATGCAAATGTGCATCAGAGAAAAGTATTGGGCAGACCCTGTATTTGGAAAGGATATGGAACAGCGTTCCCCCATCCTGCTGCCCTCCAGATGTTTGAGATGACAAGTCCCAGCATTCCTGACCATGGGACATACTGACTTGCAATGATGGGAGTTGTAGTCCAACACCTTTGGAGGGCACCAGGTTGGGGAAGGGCTGTTCTAACCAAAAAAAGAGAAGTAGGTGGCCCTAAGTTGTTCGTCATGAGTTTTTTTGTTCGTCATGTTCAGTAGTGTGAGATCAAAGGTAGAGCTACCACCTAATACTTTCATGTGTAAGTATTATTTTAAAATTAACGATCAAATGATTTTTGTCTTCCCCATAACACATAACATGGGAGTTAGAGTGCAACACATCTGGAGAGCATCAGGTTGGAGAAGGTTGGTTTACACTTGAATCCTATTCAGAAGTCAGTGGCACTGAATTCACTATGGCTTACCTCCAAGTCATATATGACTGTAAACTAATCTCATCTGAAAGGAGTTCAGACTAAACCTTTTCTGCTCCTCTGTCGCTTTGATGAGATGATGTATTGTGGAGGGATTGTGGGGAGTGAACAGTATATTTTGTAGAAAACATTTTAAGAAAACATTGGTTCTTTGAAGGGCAGGATATGGACCAAAAGTTGAAAGTGCCTGGCACATGCTCTGGTTCTACATTTGCAACTAATAGTTCCCCTTTTGTTATCAGTCATGCTGCTATATGCAAGATGTGTGTCAGAGAAAAGTATTGGGCAGACCCTGTATTTGGAAAGGATATGGAACAGCGTTCCCCCATCCTGCTGCCCTCCAGATGTTTGAGATGACAAGTCCCAGCATTCCTGACCATGGGACATACTGACTTGCAATGATGGGAGTTGTAGTCCAACACCTTTGGAGGGCACCAGGTTGGGGAAGGGCTGTTCTAAACAAAAAAAGAGAAGTAGGTGGCCCTAAGTTGTTCGTCATGAGTTTTCCACAACCCCACATTCACTTCTGCATATCATATTCTCCACCCTGTCCTCATGGTTTACCTGCTTTGGGAGAATGAGAATTTCACTTGCACTTTCTGCCTCCTTAGGGAGGATGTGACATTAAGGCTTGTGAGCCTTAACTCCCAATTTCCCTGCTTTTTGGTGCTTGATTGGAAACTGTAGAGCCTTAACATTGTTTTTGCAAACCGCAGGTTTTTTGTTTAATGATAGTGGTATATCCTGCTTGGTGTGGATCTGGCCTCAGTTACTCTCTGCCCATGACCCACCATCTTCTGTCTTGACTCTCTCTCTGCCCTGCCCACACCGCAGCATCACAGAAGAGCCAAGTATTTTTAAAACCAAAATCTGTCCTTTTCACACACGCTGTGCCATTCAGCTGGTTGACAAAAAGTAAAAATTTACTTCTTTGCAGTGCCAAAGAAAGAAAGACAGAAAGACAAATTCACCTTCCTGATCTGAACAATAGAATTAAGCCTCATTTTTGCAAGCTGCTATACCGGCATGACACTGTCCCTTCAGAGAACCCCACTGAAAAGGAAATTCATCTACTATTGCTTAGAAATCAATTGAATGTGTTTTGACCTATTCACTCTCATCAGATTTCTGCTAATTACACCCCACCCCCATCCCTGTCCCCCAAAATAATCTGGAACTTAGTTTCTCTCTGGGCAGATATTATTGTATAGGGAAGGTATTCTGGCATTCCACTGATTTTATTAGCACCACAGGACTGTTTCAGCTAATTTCAGCCATGCAACTCATAGTTCTGAAAGGAAAATTGATGTTGGCTTTAAAGCCCCAATGTTCCTTTTACAAAACGAAGTTATACTTGTTAAGATGATTGGCAAAGATCTTAGTTGCAGGCCCTGTTGTGCTGCATCAAAGAGTAATGAAAACTAAAATGAAAATGGAAGAATAACAACCCTATAACAAAAATGACATGGTTAAAGGTATCCACAGGGCCAATGGAGGCAGCCATCTCCCCCACCCCACGATGCCCCTAGGAAGACACTACCTTATAATGTAGCATCATACCCACGGAGCCATTCTGTAGCAATGGAACTGCTGCTAGGTTGTTCTGAATGTAGCTCCTCTTGAAGCAGCAACACAGCTTTTGTTCTCATTAAAGAAAGGGGAGAAAGTAGAAAACCTCTGCTGCCTCTTTTGTAATAATGGTAAGGTAGGCTGACCATCTGAAAAGGAGGACAGGGCTCATGTAACTTTAACAGTTGCAGAGAAAAGGGAATTTCAGCCGGCATCATTTGTATGCAATTAGTACCTGGAGAAATCCCCTCTTCATCACAACAATTAAAGTTGCAGGCACTATACTAGAGTGACCAGATACAAATGAGGGCAGGGCCCCTGTAGCTTTAAATGTTGTAATGAAGAGGGAATTTCACCAGGTACGAATTGCGTACAAATGATTCCAGCTGAAATTGCCTTTTCTCTACAACTGTTAAAGTTATATGAGCCCTGTCCTCCTTGCCCTGTCCTCCTTTTCATATGGTCAGCCTAGTAAGGTCCACCAACCAAAAATGGATAGTATTCACCCAATCCCAAAGGATTATTACAATCTTTTGGGGGCTATTTTTGCCCCTGAATCTATGAATCAACCTAGCATCTGCCATATGAACTGTGAATTATCCCTAAACAGGGTCAGCACATACTTTGGTCATAACTAATGCTTATAGTGAAATGTCTAATCTGATTTATTTAGGTTATAATATCTAGTTCTATCTCAGAGGGACAGGATATCTTAAAATAAACAAAATAAAGGTAAATGAATCTTTAGCAAGATTAAGTTTCAGCGGGCTAATTTGCTTAATACCCTCCCTAACTTTGATGAGCAAAAGTCCCCCAAAGAAAAATGTCTTCCAGAAGATATGCAGACATACTAGGCCTTGGTGAATATCTAAGATAGGAATTGGCAACCGGGGTCCCTTAGGCTTAATCCAGCCTTCTGGTTGTTGCTGTAAACCTTGTCCAAGTTACCAACCCAACCCAGAGGTGAAAGGAAGATTTGGAGAATAAAACTTTAGACTCTGGGGCTTGACTGCAGGTGGAAAAGGTGGGCAGAGATCACAAAGTCCCTCTGCTCTTTCAACATTGGTTATCTGGATTAAAGGAAAGAGAGTTTCTACAGTTCACCATTAATATTTGCTAAATCTGTAGAAAACAAAAAGCATCAAAATAAAGTTGTTTTTGGTTTTAAACTATGGGTGCCTCTACAAGAGCGATTTAAAGCTCTTTCAAGTCGCAGTAAAAAAAATTACCTCTACAAGAGCGGAGCGCAAATCGGGGGTTGAGGGGCGTTTTCTCTCCTATTATGCGCATTATCGAATGCACGTTAAATAGCGAGTTTTAATTCTCCTCGGCCGTTAAAGGGCATTTGACCATGTAAACAAGCGATTCTCTGCATTTCAGCCACTTTAAAGCACGTTTCATACTGCCAGCTATGTGCTTCACCGCATGTCGTTTACAGGATTTAGGCGTAAACACGATTGTGAGAAGATGCGCATAATCGGACAACCAGGCGCCAAACCGAATTCTTGTAGAGGGGACTTAGATAATATAATGTATATATCCATGAGAGTTAACTAATGCCAGCAATGGACTTTGTCTGGCATTTATGATGATCAGCCCATCACCTCTATAATCTCTTTGATTTGTAGTGGGAGTGGAGTGGTGGGGAGGATGAGAGATTAATTTGGTTTCTCCCTCCTTCTCTTTTAACATGAATGGGAAAACATTCTTTGAAAGTTTGGAGATGGGATATCTTGAAGCTGTTATAGTTTTACTCCATTGCCATCAACACCCACAAGATTCTCAAGATTGCTTTCAATGACAAAGAGACCAGACTGTGCACCATCTGCGATAACATCACCAAAATTAAATTCTAGGCTCTGTTAATTGTTTAGAGAAAAAAAAATCAAAATACTTTTCCTAACATGGTTGTCAAGCCAATAGGGCTGTGCAGTTTCATGGAATCAATAGGAAAGAGAACATGTGCTACCCATTAAAAAAAGAAAGAACATCATTGGTTAAAACAAAATGAATACTATTTTTAACAGATGCAATTCAGTACAGCTGACTACTCTTCCACCACCACACTCACATTTCATGACAATGAAAGCAACCCAAAATTGGTCTAATATGCTTCAGGTTTTTTTTAGCAGTGACAGACAGACTCGTAAGAAAGCCCACCTTACTTTTTCAAAGTGACTGATGGGGACAAAATTAGATGTTACACAGAGATGTGTGTAACATCGGGCTTATTGTGCTTTTCATAAAGGGAAGCTGTTTCAGGAGGGGTGGTTGGGCTCACACCAGCAGCGAGGTGTGTTCCCTTTCCTTTTTGTAAAGAGGCCTTTAGGGCAATGTTGTATCCGTCGGCATGTAAGTGTCATGATTCTAAACTCTCCTGCTGAGCTGAGAGACAAGAAAGAGGTCTGCCATGCAAACTACAATGCTTTATTCAGTAAATAGACATCACTTCACAGCTGAAGGGAGTGTGAAGGCTAGGAGCTATCCTCTAAGCTTAAAATGGCCAAGCAAAGCAAAGCAGTTGGTGATCAACTAAATGAAACACCAAAATCAAAAGGAGGTAAGCATCTAAAACTGGTCAGAAAGAAGAGAAATGGGTTCTCAGGATGCAGAATATTTATTTTCAATAAGCCTAACACGTTTTGGACTGTTCTTTATTCTAGACCTTCCTCAGGGGGCTGTATCATTAATAATACAATAAAATACATTAAGATAACACGTAATATTAAATATATATTTTTGCTGTTAGGTTAATTAAGCACATTGCCACAAGGGTCTATGCATATATGTAAGTATTAAAAACTTTTTTACATAACAAAGTGCCACCAGGGCCTGTGCATATATGGTATTATATAAAATCTTATGAAACTGGACTATAACAAAAGTATAATATACAAATCATTTCTTGTCTGCAGAATTTCCTCTAGCAAAATAATTGTCTCCTGTGATAATCTATGGTGACTGAAAAGAGTATTTCTCAAATTCATCCTTATATTCTTAGTTCATTTTTTGGGGCTCTGCCATGTAGTTGTGATATGGCCAAGGTCTCATAGTAAGACACTGCTGCTATTGTTGGGAAGTGTCTGCAAATTGTTCCTAAATCACAGGAATGGTAAAAATTCCAGACCTTCATTTAGGCTACTCGGATTAAGTGTTTTTAATTTCAGAATCCACTCTATTTCCCTTCTAAGTAGCTGTTTGTCATCCTGTGTATTAAGTCTATCCAGTGCCCAAAATATCAACTAAATGGACCAGTTTCTCTTCTTTCTATCAAGTTTCTCGCTATGCCCAACAGGCTTTTGCCAAACCCCTCCTTCAGGGAGGGTCTTCAAGTTGAAACCTCTAGCAAGTGGCTAACCTAGCGGACTGCCTCCCTCCTCCTCTCAACTCTGCCTGCTTGACTCTGTGGCAGAATCTGGGATCTGTCAATTTTGATTCTCCCTCCCCCCCACCCGACAAAGACTGAGTTTTCAGAGGATGAACTTTTCCTTTTGAATTTCCTGCCTTTGGAGGTCAGGCAGGCACCAAGGTTGTATTGCTTTCAGCACCTCCTGAAAACGTTGCTGTTCCAGGAAGCTTTCCCTGAATGACCAAATTTTGTTCTTTTAAAAATGGAATTTAATGGTGTTTTTATTCTGTTTTTATTCTATTTGTCCACTATTCTGAAATCTTTGGATAGGGAGCAGTATAAAAACACTGTAATATATATATATATATATATATATATATATATATAATCTCTGAGCCTGGGCCTCCTGTTTGATAAGCTCCTGGGAAGATTCCTCCTTGATTCCTGGAGAATCTTGGAGAGTTTCCTGCCCCACTTCCTTTCTTGGCTGGTCTTCTTCAGCCTCCAAGTCCAATTTGGGATACACATCAGGGAGACCAGACCTGATTCTGACAGTAAGTGGTGCAGCTAGGGCCAAAATCTAGGCCCTGCAGCAGTCCAGGAGTCCACCAAATGACGACCTAGAGAATGACAGGTGAGGAGGGCAGCATGACGATGCTATGATTTAAGTGAGCTTAACATGTAGAATTGCATAAGCTCAAAGTAGTTTTTAAAAGCAGAGTTGACAACATTTTGGAGGTGGTTTAGAGGGAGGGGCTAAGAGAAACACTACCTGTGTGCTTCACAAATGAAATAATACACATGTCTGTCTAATGGGGGGAGAGGGCACAAGACCATTACGTTATTATCATGATCTACCTGCTGCAGCACTGCATTTACTTTGATCTTGAAGTATACGTGGGCCACTGCACTTGACAGGAAGCTTCAGTTTTCTTTTAAAAAATCAATATATACTAGTCGTTTGATTGGCTCCGCCAACAGATTGATGAGAGATCTCAAACGAAAAGTGTTGCTGCCTAACATGCCCCTCTAATATTAGTCAGGAACAGCTATTATTGAACATGCTGTTTTAATGAAAATTAGAGATACATTTTGTTAATGTAAGGTCAAGATATTCACTTATTAAAAAAGCATCTTTAGTCACTTTCTGTGAGTCATAGCGTTTATTGCACAGCTCTTAGGGGATTAACTACTGTCGATTTGGGGTATGTGTGTGTGTGTGTTTACAAAAACCAATCTTTAAAAGTGTTTGGCAACTGTATCTGTGTATGGAAAGATAAAGAAAGGAAGATTTGGAAAAGCCCAATGATATTAGGCTGACCATCTGAAAAGGAGGACAGGGCTCATTTAACTTTAACAGTTGTAGAGAAAAGGGAATTTCAGCCAGTGTCATTTGTATGCAATTAGTTCCTGGTGAAATTCCCTCTTCATCACAACAGTTAAAGTTGCAGGGGCCCTGCCTTCTTTTGTATATGGTCACTTTGAAATTCCCTTTTCTCTACAACTGTTAAAGTTACATGAGCCCTGTCCTCCTTTTCAGATGGTCAGCCTAAATGATACACTCTCCTTTATTTCACCAAATTGCCTGCTGCAGGAGTAACACCAGAAGATGAAACAGTTTTTTAAACATACAGATTGTTAACGGGTGTTTCTAATAAAATGATTGGTTTAGGAAGCAATAAGGAGAAAATGAACCTGATTTCAGAGACCCATAAAAACTCTATGAGGATCAATCCAGCAATAGCTTTTATTTGAATGACTGTGGTTTAGCATGGGAAAAAAAATCGGGACTGTAATATATTTGGGGACACAGGGATGGAAGGTTGAAACACTGATCTCATAGCCTTGCTCTGCTGGATGGCTGCTATGGGAAGCTGAATGCCAGCATAGCGTGGTTACAATCTGATGCATTTTCATCAGCAAAGTCGACAGCACAAAAATACGAATAGAAAAGCAGAAGAGGCTGAGGCCACTCCCACAGCAACAATGGCAATAAATCACCGACCATTTATGAGATTTCTCACTGACAATTATTCCTACCTCCTAGCAGAGTAGGTTAGGGGTCCAAAACCTTTTTGAAGCTATGGGCACATTTGGGAATTTGAGAAACTGCTTTGGCCATCACCACACAATGGCTCCCATTGAGGATGTAGCTGGGATGGGCTTAACTAGACAAGAGGCCATGGTGGGAGAGAAATTGTAAGTCTAGAGGCTGGGAGGGAGGGGAAAATGGAAAGGGTTGCTTCCTGGCCCACCCAATCTGCTTCCATCCACCACAGACTTGTCCTCTCTCTGTCTCTCTCTGTCTCTGTCAATGAGCCTATCTACACACGCAGGATAAAAACACTTTGAAACGTTTTGAAAACTGTATACGGAGTGTGTCCAGGGCCCCACCAGTTCTCAAATCTGTTATAAACCATTTTAAAGCAGTAGCGTAGATACTCTCTCTGGCTGAATTCGGACAACACGATAGTCAGTGGTGGGGTAATAACCAACTTTACAGTTGTTCATCTAGGGGATACTCCCCACACAACATGGAAATAAATAATCAACTGTGGTGTGGATTAGGATCAGTGCTGAGTTGACTATGGCAGCATTCGGACGACACTATAGTCAATACAACTGACGATTGTCCGTCCCCCCCCCAAGTTGCTTATTGTGTCGTCCGAATTCAGCGTCTCTCTCTCTCTCTCTCTCTCCACTACCAAGTCTCTAACCTCACTATTTCTTGCCCCCACCTCTTTTTACCTCACTGCTTCTCCCCATGCCCCCATGCCCCCACCCCTTTGCCTTGCTTTCTCTTCCTGCCCACTGAACAAGCTGATCAGCAGCAGGTTCAGGAACAGGGAGACAAACTTAATAACCTAACATTTTTCAGATTATTATTATTATTATTATTATTATTATTATACATTTATTTTGAAGGGGGAAAGGAGGTGCCCGCAGGTGTTAGGGTGCCTGTAGATGCTGTGAAAGTCAGTAGGCATAGGGCCCTGAGTAGGCATAGGGCCCTGATCCAGATCTTAGAAGCCCTCATAATCTCCACACTGAGGTCCCAATCTGGACTGGGGCCCTACACCTACTCTAGAGTAAAAAATAAAAATAATAAAAATAAAAATAAAAATGATGTAGCTGCTACACACGTTTAAAGTAATGTTTATATTGGCTCTCAGGCACATTCCTCCAGTGATCTTTTATTCCCTGGTTATTTCTTTTTTTAAAAAAAGCACACAAATATACACACGTCTTTCCTCATATCACTTTGCCTGAATTTCTTCTTTGTTTTGGTTGGCCAAGTGTAGGCTTTATGAGTTTTTCCTCCTGGGAATAAACGCTGTGTAATTTACGCTCTTCTGAATTAATTTGTATTCCAATTATTTCCAGGGAGATTGGCTGGTGTTTGTTTTCACCTAAGAGAGAACAAAAGGAAGTCACAGGCAGGCCTCGTGCATATTTACACTCTGCAGCAAAGGACAGGGGGAGATTCTGTACACTTTTATGGGGATGACTCAAAAGTAACAAACAACGACTTTTTATTTCCAGCTGTGAGATCAGAAACAGGAGCTGTTAGGAAGATCTACAAATATGTTTTTAGAAGCAGTTATGCATTCATGCTCCATGTGCTAACATTGGCAACTGACAACCTAGCATATTGTGAGGCTTTTTTAAAATAAAAAAAATGTACTTTTTTATTCTGGCAATCAAAGCTCCTATATGTCTAAATCTGGATTAAATGTGCTTTTTAACTGGTGGAATGCCTACAGCTGTTCTTACTAATTCGTTTAAAACTCCCTCAAGAGCCATGCGCAGAATAATAAAAGCTTCCAGGTGGTCATCCCATCCCATCCCATGCAGACCAAGAATGGTTTACCCATTTTTGAAGTGGTCACAGATAATCTTACATCATGAAAACATGCATACTCTCTCCCCCCTGAATTTTCTTTATTCCCCTTTTTGACTACTTCATTTTGATATGCTCTCTCCGCTTCTCAAGGTGGTGGGAAGATCCAGGGGTGCTGTTATATCCAAGGTTTGGTTCTCTTTGGAAACAAGTCCCTGGAGGCTTCTGGTGATTTGCAGTATTTGAGTTTAGTTACAAATATACAGGGGGTTGCCTATACATGACAAAAGCCCTGGGGTGGCTGTGCTGTGGCGCTGCATCAATTATATGATGCAGCAGCCACCTCGAAGCCATTGTGGGGTTTTCCCTCAAAACTCCAAAGAAAAAAAGTCAGAGGTTTACCCCAACTTTTTTTTCTCAGGAGTAAGGTGAGTACAATGTAACCGCCATCTTGTCTCCAGGCTGATGGCGCCCCTTGGTTGGTCGCTGTCCACCCAAGCAGAAAACAGTGGGCGGACCCAGCGCTGGAAACTCCTTGCTTTCACTGCAGTGTCAGGATTAGCCATCACTGCCTCACAGCAGCAAAAGCGCAGCGTTTGAGTTCATCACAGCAGCAACGCACCACTGTATAGACAGCCCCCAGGTGGAGCATAGGTGGAGGCACAGCTTAAATGCTTCAACAGGCAACCAAATTCCACTGCTTCAGTTCAACTTAAGATCTCTAGAACAGGGGTGTAGAATCTCAGGATCAAGGGCCAAATCTGGTGCAGCTGGTGTCCCAATCCAGCCCTCCAGGGTGTCACAGGTGGCTACCTCACCTCTTCTGGCCCCACCTGCTTTCCTCTGAATGCTTGTCATTTGTGGTCCCCTGGCTTTTGTGCAACCCCCCCCCCCCTTCTAAAAGGTTAAAAGGCCTCTCTTAAGTCTCTTTACATTTACTCTTTGCTGGAAATTCATGGTATCCATAGATTGGCCCAAAAGAATAAAAATGTGGAACTTTAAAAATTCCTATCCAAAGAACAAAAAGTTAAGGAATGATATTTTAACACAAAGTTTTCAGTAATATATGCATACAATTATAACACATTCAAAATTGTAGAAACATGTGATATACATATAATTTAATTAGGGTGTCCAGATGGCCCGGAGTTTCCCGGTCCTAACCTGGAAACCTAGGCCGATCCGGGGCAACCGGGGGGCAGCGGGGGAAAACCGGGGTGGCGGGGGGTCACGTGGCGGTGGCGGGAGGCGGGCAGCGTGAGGCACTTACCTGCTGGGGCGTCCGTTTCCCTCCGGTGCTCGGAATCTACTGAGAAACAGGCTTCGCGGCCTGTCCCTCAATAGCGCGCCGGGTGATGATGTCATCACCCGGCGCGTACTGAGAGACAGGCCAGGAAGCCTGTTTCTCAGTAGATTCTGAGCACCGGAGGGAAGCGGACGCCCAGGTAAGGAGCGCGGGGCGGCGCGGGGCGGGGGAGTGGGGGGGGTGGGGGGGCGGCACAGGCACGTGGTGGGGGGGTTGTTTTGGGTGGGGGGGGGTGGCGGGGGGGTCCGGGATTTTGATTGTCATAATCTGGTCACCCTAAATTTAATACAATGATTTAATACATTGTATTAAACTATATTTATATCACATGTTTCTACAATATTGAATGTGTTATAATTGTATGCATATATTACTGAAAATTTCATGTTAAATTATCATTCCTTAACTTTTTGTTGTTTGGATAGTAGTTTTTGGTTAAGGAGAAACACCTATTGTTTTATTTTGAACTTTAAAAATTCAACACACCTGCTTGAATAGTTAAGATACATTTAGTGGTTAAATAATCTAAAGGGTTGCATGGAGCTTTGGAGATCTTTCCTGTCTTCTTTTTGAAATTGAGTTTGCAAGATACTTCTGGAATAGTTGTGATTTAAATTACTCAGAACTAATCAATTCTATTGGGGCTTCATAAAGCACCATTCATTCTAGCTTAATCACATTAACTAGTAGGCAGTAAACAAATCTGGCCCGGCTTGGCAGAATGTCTAGCAGCCCTTAACAAAGGCCAGACCAGCTGATGTCAAAGCAATTTCTACTTACGCAGCTCACTCAATGCCTGGTGTGCAGCCTGCAGGGCGTGGAGGATTTCACACCCCAGATGAAGGTTAGGATGATGTACATGTCAATCACCATTTTTATTTTTTTTGCAGTACATTTTGCATTGTGTTCCATTTTGACAGAGTTGAAGCCAAATCTATAGAGTGATGACAGATGGTCTTCTGAATATTAGCCTTTATAGAACTGCAAGAATATTGAAATTTTTGAAAAGCTGTTCTGCTCAAGGGTGAGCTTCACATTATGTTCAAATGTGCAAGCTTAAAGGACTACTTTGCGAGAGGGTATAAGTGACAGTGGGGAGGCCACTTAACCCTTTCCCTCACCCTCAGTTAACATGCATTTAAAGCCTCTGGAAGAACCTCTGGGAAGATGACTTGGAGTGAGAAAATGGTGTGTGGGAAAGGGGTTAAGTGCCCATCAACTGCTTCTATGCTCTCAATCTCCCTTCCTGATTTTTTTCTTTAAAAAATGTTAGGACTGTAACATGCATTTTTGTGCATAACCTGAAGATAGCCCCAATGAAAGCAAGAGGCTGAATCAAAAGTAAAAAAGGAAGAAAGAAAAAAGTGAGCTATCACCCTTTACAAAAAGGGGGAAGGCAATATTTGTATTTTGTAGGCTAGACTGAATCTGTGACATGAACTTAGAAAGAAAAAGATGTCAGAAAAATAGAAGGTAAAATAATATTCTATTTCCCAATCTTTGCTGGAATTTAGAGCTAGTTTGTAATACTTCCTAGTACCTCATCTTCATCCCGTTGAGGCCTAGCTTTGGACTAAGTGATCTGGCTTTGAACTTTTCTACATGAAGCATTTATTGTGTGCTTGTCATTCCTTACTCACAGTTGTTTATTGGTTCTTTAGTCAACATCATGATCCTCTAGTTTCACTTCTGTTTTTTAAGAACACTTTTCCGCCTTTTTTTTTTTTAGAGTGGGGAAAACGGAGTATTATTTGTGAAAGAGAAAATATATGTTCTTACTTGTGTAATTGCATTATTCTGCTATAGCACACATCACCACCTAGAGGTTATGTAGTAGAAAAGCAGGAAAGGAAAAGCTCTTTGTGTATTACGACAAAACTGAAAGTAGACACATTAGATACATTGGTTTAACAGCCTTGTGGAGAAAAGGTCTTCATGAGGCATTGCTAGCTATGGCACTGGAACCCGGTTGTGGTGGCCTACTGTATTCAGTACCAGTTCCAGGCTTTGGAGGGCCCTTGGGTAAGACACCCACAGTAGGCCCTCCCTCTTACTAAGTCTACCTTCTCAGCTGCATTACCAACATCTGTAATTGCTCCTTCCCCTCTTTCTTTTCATTGCTACCACTTACTTGCTTGACAGGCAGACAGCCAATGAACAAGTGGGCAGGGGCTTCTGCTTCTTCTCATTACTACCATTGTCTGGGCCAGTGTGAGAGACAGGTGAACAAAACTCTGCTTCATGCTGTGGTAATCCTCCTGGTTAATACTGCAATGCTCTGGCCTATCCCTGTCACCATCTGACCATCTGACCAAAACTCCACTGCAAAATCGCTCATCTCCTCCAGGCTCTTTGCCTGGGATGGCCCCCGGATGGTCCCTGTGCCCTGATGGTGTGCATTAGCTACTTCCAAGATCTGCCTCCCTCCTTCCCTCTACACCCCTATGGTGTAGAAAGGGCCACTGAGACCATGTGATGCCTCCCTTCAAAACCCTATATTGCCAGCTCATCCCCTTTTGTATCCAGCACAACTCTTTTGTCATTACTTCTAGCTCTAGCCGTCTGGCCCTGCCTATCTGCCTTTGTTCTATTTTCCTTTTCCTTTTCTTTATGAAAAACAAGGCAGACACACAAAACAAAAAACCAAGAGACAGGAAATGGTTAAGCCCCCTAGAAATGTAAGGCACCAATTATTGCTTTGAAAACAAGAGTCACTGTCTTCTCGAAACAAACTCAGGTCTTGTCACAAAGCTGCAACAAACTAAATTCATTACTTAACATTTTGGCTAATGCCTTAAACCAAATCAGCATGAGAGCTTCTGGGGAGAAGCATCCTGTTCCAAGCATAGCGATATTAAGAACAAATTGAAATCCCAAAGGAATATCAGTTTTCCTGCCTAATATGAGCAATAGCTCTTTGAGAAGAATATAATTGGCTTTGCATTGGGATATCTCTGTTTGCAGCTTTAAAAAGCAGTAATTATTGTTAGCCTGGTATCGACTGACTAAACCTACTGAGGGTAACATTTGATTTCAGTTAACATAAAATGCAATATATAACACTTATTTAGCTGAGCCAAGAGGACCACTGTAAATTAAATATACTGTGTTTGACCCAAATCACCTGACAACTTCCTAATACTTAAAGGATTGCAGGATTTAAAGTTTATAATCAGCTAGGATGTCGAAGGAATCCATATTGGAGTGGGTGAAGCTCTCTGAGCTTTAGTCACCTCACACATACACTGGACTTTGGCTCACTTTCTTGTCTGTTCTCGGATTTCTGGGTGGTGGTGGTATTTGTGTAAAGCAATTTGTGCGTATTATAGCTGCAATTTGCGCGAATTATGCAAATTTTGGCTGGAATGTGTGCAAACTGCCAAAATTTGCTTTGTACGACTCCACTACCACTACCAAGTTCCTAGATTTTGGGAACCAGCCCCCGGCTGAGCTCGCACATGCAAGCCAAGTCAGGGGGCACCACTGGAATCCGTTGGGCTCAAAAAGGGACTGATTTTCCAGCAATGGACATCCTTATGTCCAGCTGACCTATGATACGGTGACAGCATTTCAGGCCTGGCCCAAGACGTTCTGCTGCTTGAGCCGAAGGACAAGATGGAGCCCCTCCTCCCCACCCTATTCCATGTACAGAACCCAACTAGACTAGCAGTTGAATAATACTTCAACATTAGTGATGGGACTGTATCTTCCAATCCTCCTGAGGGCAGCAGGCTAGCTTAGTGGGGGCAGGGCAAGGCCATGTGACACACATAACTCTGTCTTCCAACACTTCTCCACTATTCACACATACACACACACACACACACACCATAACATATGCTGCTTGAGGCTGCTGTTTCACTCAGCCTAATGGTAAGGGCTGGTCTTGAAACATTTCTATACTGTTGCTAATATCACAATAAGTGGTAATGGATGAGTGGACAAGTCCAGGGTGGAAAGCCTGAATATAGCATGGGGGGTGCATGGGGGGGGGGAAGGAGAGAAGAAGCAAGACTACTGGCTAAGCAGATATTCAGTTGGTTGATTTGCACATCTTTCAGGTCAACTACAAAGCCACACTTGCTACATAGCTGAGGACAATGTCTCCTCTTCTTAGGGGGAATCCACACAGTCCTTTGGAACGTTTTAAATTGTATTTTAAAACGTTCCAAATAGGTGCGTTCTAAAACGTCTTAGGCCACATTACTGAGTACTCACGTTACAGGAGAAACAGTCTTCTGTCTTTAAAACGGTGTGTGCAGTCACATGCTGTTCTGCCCTGTCTTTTCCTCTTTCGTTTTTCAATGAATTTAGGGCAAGGCATTGTGGGGGTTGTAGTTCAGTTACACACTTCCTTCTTAGTTCCTCTGTTATTCCCTAGCGAGTATAGGGCTAAGAATTGTGGGTGTTGTAGTTCACTGGTCCACTTCCTGTTTCTTCCCCACCAATCAACTGCTCAGCATTTGGGCACCAGTAAAGGAAGCACTGCCCCCATGAAGCACAAACGGTAAGGGACACATTATTTTACTTAAAACGATTTATTAAAAGTGAAACCGTTGTATATAACTGAAGGGAGTTTTAAAAAACCTCAGATATACAACGTTATAGGGTGTGCGTCATGTGGCCCAAAGAGTTTTCATAACCCTTATAAAACGTCAAAAAACTCGTGTGTAGATCCGCCCTTAGCTAATGGCTGTCTTTACTCAAAGCCTTAGACCACAGAGGACTTCCAGTAGCAGTCCTGTTTTTTGTCTTCTTAGCTATATCTTTTTCATGTAGTGCATATGCAGTACATGTCTTTTACTGCAAAGAGTACAACCACAAGGTCGTATCCAACATTAGTTTAACTTAACTCCCATTCATTTCAATGGGTCTACTTTAATTAGGATTAATGTTGGATACAACTATAGAGTTGGAAGGGACCTCAAAGGTCATCTACTCTATTTCCCTGCCAATCCTGGAAATCCACTCCTTCATCTTCCCTGACAGGTGACCATCTAGTTTCTCCTTAAGTGGAGGAGAATAGACCACTTTCTGAGGCAGTTAGTTCCACTGTCTAATAGCTCATATTATCAGGATGTTGTTTCTAATGGTTAGTTTAAATATTTTTTCTTGTAATTTGAATCCGTTGGTTTGGGTCCTACCCTCTGGTGTGCTCCATCATCTGTGACAGTGCTTGATTCACCTCTTGATTGTCTCTTCTCCAGGATAAATATACTCAACTTCTTCGGCCTTCCCAACAGGACTTAAGTCTTCAAGCTCCTCACCATCTTTGTCATCCTTCTCGGGACACATTCCACTTTGTTAAAGTGTGGCACCCAGAACAGTCCTCCAGGTGAGATTTGACCAAAGCAAACTAGAGTGGTACCATTACTTCTTATGATCAGGACACTATACTTCTGTTGATGCAGCCTAGAATTGCATTAGCCCTTTTAGCTGCCACATTATACTGCTGACTAATGTTTGACTTATTGTCTCCTAAAAATCCTAGATCCTTTTCAAAGACACGACTGTCAAGCCAGGTGTCAACCATCCAGTATTTGCGCGTCTGCTTTTGACTACCAAAATGCAGAACTTTATATTTATCTCTGTTGAAATTCATTTTGTAACTTTTGGGCCAACTGCAGAATGTGGGTATAGAGGCTGGGTCCTTGAACCATCATGGGGGAAACCCCTTTACAACATGCTAAGTCATCATGGATTGCATATTTGATCAATCCATGGTGTCTTAGTGTGACATCTGAACAGGCCCTTATTGTCTAACCTACAGTTGCCAACAAGTATATTGTGGGAAACCTTGTTGAAAACACTGCTGAAAATATGATATACTATGTCCGCAATGTTCCCCTGATCTACTGAGCCAAGCTATTTATACCAACATATAAATACCAAATATTTATAAATATCAAGATATTTATATCTCAACAAGCAGAAAAGAACCCTACAAGAGTGAATGGTTATACAAGGTAAAAAGATCTGGAGCCATAGCAACATATGTGCCAAATTTGAGATCGATCCCTCCAACCCTCAATTTTATATGAATTTATTAAAGATAGTTTCAGTTCTGACAGATCAGAATGGCAGCTCGCCACGTGCGTTCATTCAGACCTGTCAGAACAGAAATGATCTTTTAAAAATTCATATAAAATCAAGGGTTGGAGGGATCGATCTTAAATTTCATACACATACTTAGGCATACCCCATAAGCACTGTGACCAAGTTTCAAGCCTCTAACTTTTAAAATACAGAAGTTATAGCTATATGTATATGGCAGTCCGATAAAACAATAAAATCACCCGAAAATTATTGTCTCTGATGATTATCGTAGGTTTTTCTATCGTATCATTATTGTTAAACACATGCACGATAATGACCTTATAGTATCATTATCATACATTTTAACAATACGATACACATCCCTAATAATAATACAATCCATGAGGTTTAAGAAGGAAAAACAAATCAAACAGGACAAACAAACCTGAAGGCTCATAAATTATCATGGGGAAAAGAAAAGCACATGAATACCTCCAGTCTATAAGGGGGGGTTGATGAGAGATAGCTGCCAAACACAATGAACTGTAGAAGAATTTGTTGCATTTTTCTTCAGATCAATCCAATAAAGCTAGGATTAATGAGTTTCTTGGCAAGCGTCATATTTCTAAACAAGTTCAGCAACGGTTAAGTGCTTCCATTTGCAAGAATGAAATACAGTTGACCATTCAGAACCTGAAGCCAAATTTATCTCCAAGATTGGATGGTTTTCCTGCTGAGTTTTATAGGAGCTTTGCCAATCTGTAACTGAATCTGCTACATAACATTTTTAATGCATGTTTGACCTCATTTGAAATGCCAGATCCATGGAATGAGGCTAGAATTATTATGCTTCATAAGAAAATTCAAGATTTTGACAGCTCCATACCATCCAATATCTTGATCAAATCAAGATTATAAATGCCTGGCAGATGTTTTCCCTAAAAGAATAAATGCTATTACTTCTAACTATGTATCCACCATAACCTGTCAGGTTTCATCAGAGGGCAGCTATGAAAGCCATTAATATTATCAATGAATGTGATGATAATCATCTTCTTTAGTCATGTCAAGGAATCAGATTTTAGTTTCAACACTGAAAACTTTTGGTTTTGAAACTGGCACATAATTTTATATAAGTATCACTTTTTAAGTTTATATCACCTAAAGATTATAAAAGGTAAAGACCACCCTTCCTAAGTGTTAAGTTTTACTGCAGAATATGGTAAGGTATATTATTATACAGTGAACCCCCAAAAGTCTGAATATTTAGGGATCAATATTACAAAACGAGTTAAAGCAACAAGAGCCGCAGGCTAACAACAACAACACCACTGTTAAGTACCTGGGGATTTTCTTAACTGCAAACATAGAAGATACCTTCAAAATTAATATTGCCATCAATCAAAAATGTTTATAAACATCTGAAAAATTCTTCTCCAGGCCAAGAATGGCCTGGTCTATTTAGGGCATCTCAAGCATTGTTTCTTCTAATATGCTTGGAAACTTCGCTCATCTTCTGAGTCTCTTCTTGTTGGCAAGATCTACACTACTGCTTTATAACAGTTTGTAATGGTATTGACAACTGTTGGGGCCCATGACACATTCAAACCGCTTTCAAAGTGTTATATCCCACTTAGTGTAGATCTGGCTGCTGTCTCACCAATAGGGATGGACGTATCTGTCCATTTTGGGTTTCTCTCATTTTCCCAATCTTACGTTTGGTTCATCTTTAACTTTGATAATTTTTCTTTTTATGGTTGCATGAAAATTAATAAGCATTTATGTGTGCATTTCTCCTAATACATTCATTACATCCATTCATTTATTATATTTCTATACCACTCCATAGTCGAAGCTCTTTGGGCAGTTCACAATTTTTTTAAAAAAACCATGAAAACACAGTACAAACATTTATCTAAAAACAATTTGTTACACCATCAGCCAGAGAAGATCCTAGACCTAATTTAAAACTCATTGTATCCTGCCATATCCCTGAGAAAGGAGGGCAGTTTTAACCTGGCACCAAAAAGATAACAATGTTGGCATCAGGCAGGCCTCGTTGGGGAGATCATTCCACAACTTGGGTGAGGGCAGCCACCAGCATTTTGTATGCAATTTTGCCTTATATGCATTTTTTTTGCCAGCAATGTTCCTGATATAATGCATATTGAATGTTATTGTCATGAATATACATATTTTTGTGAGGATATTTCCCTAATATATGCATTTTTGTGTGCAATTTTTGATTAGAGAACATTGCAAAATATGGAGGGGTGCGAATTTTGAAGGATAACTGTGTTTCGGTTCCCATATTGTTCAAAAGCAGAAATTGGGTAAGTTTGCATTGATATGTGAAACAAATGAATTTCACCCCATCCCTATCAATGAAAGATGTTTGGCTGCTCAGGACAAAAGGGCCTATTGTTGTTGTGGTGGTGGTGCCCAAGCTATAAAATGCTGCTATCTCTGGGCAGATGTGTCTGGCCAATTCGTTTTCTGTCTTTAAGAGGGCTCATAAGCTTGCTTTGTTCCAGCCGGCATGCTGTTGCTGCTATTGTTGCTGTGGCTGGTTTCACTGATGGTTCAAAAGCTCTGCTCAGGCAAGATACCTCCACGTAACTTTGGGCAGTTCCCCACTTCCTACTGCGGGCTCTGTGCTACATCTTGTGCTATTCATGAGGGCTGATGACCCTCATGAGAGGCTTTTGGGGGACAGATGTACAGGAGGCTTTCATGAGATCCTTTCATGAGTTCCTTCCCATTTGCAGTTCCCGGGATCCAAGCCAGTGTTTACATTTATGGACAATCTGTTATGTTTTATGTTTTTTTCAATAAATGTTTAAATGGTTACAATAACAATTTTGCCCATCCACAATAACCCCAAAGTAGACTGTCCATTTTCTTCATGCATACTAATCTGCATGCTCACCCCCCATATAGATAACAGCAGTTGGGATGTGTGTGTTTGACTTGGGGGAAAAGATTAACTCCTACTCCTCCAGTGCCACTTCCTCAGTCTTCAAACCAGACACATGGAACTTCTGTTATTCTTTTTTTTTAAAAAAATCCTGATCATGGATCTCCTGCATCATGTTTTGTTTGTCCCTAAAAGAGGAATTGTCATTCAAGACATTCCAACACCTTTGTGGGATCTAGAAACATTGTCATTCTTTTAGTTTATTTATTTTTCAGAATTACATATATACAATTTTAATGCCTTTTTCATAGCTTCAGGAACAAATCTGGCAGTAATGAAGTCTGACTAATCATAATGAACATATTTGCAGATAACTTAATTCTGCTTGCAAATAAGACAGGAATATATAGAGCAAGGAAATGCTGGTGGAACACCTGGTTGAGGAATGGCATGTGAAGTGTCTTAATTGCTACCTAGCATCTCCATTTCTACACAGCATAAAGAAAGGAACTCCTTCAGTTCTAATGGATTACTTTGTCTAATTCCAACCTTAGCTCATTTTAGGCTTAGTAGTGAATGTACTGGGGAAGGAATCCCTTTTCTTCATTTTAGCTGGGTTAGAAAGTAGCTGGGGAGTGGGGGTGGAGAGATAATAACAGTTTGAAACACAAAGGAGAGCATTTCATACATTATTATTTGCATTTTCATTGTCTCATTCCTCAGAAACCTCTGCACTGGGAACATAAGGCCCTGCTCCTCATTCTAACACATTTTAGCTGTGACTGGAAGACACGTAGGGCAGAGCCTGCTGTCTGATGCCTTCTCTCTGTACCTTTAAGGCCTCAGTTAAAATCAAAATTGTTTAAATCAGGGGTGGGGAACCTCTTTCCTCTTGAAGTCCCTATTGCCTCAGGGGCTGCATTTCAGCAGTGGGTGTGGCCAGAGCCAACACTAGGTGGAGTTACAGATGTAACTCTTATTTTTTTCTCAACAAAGAAAGAAAAAGACATCTGCATCCAAGCATTTATTTATTTATTACCCCACCTTTCCTCCAAAAAAATGACACTCAAGGCAGCTAACAATAAAATCCAGATCAAAAACAAAGTCATAACATGATGAAACATTTTATTTGTCTCTGGCACAAAGGCCGTTACAACTGCAACAATAAAACAAAAGATCTCTGTGACAACCAAAATACTTACAAACTCATAGGGAGAAAATACATATAAGGGAGCCAGGACTGAGAGTAAAGGTTGAGATTTATACTGTTGAAAAATGATGCAAACCCTATTATCAAATCACAGAAAGTTATAGCAGGTGGTCCCCTCTACAATCTACACCTGATTGCTTTAAGAAATTTTGGCGGATTTTTTGAGCTGCTGCAGCAAACATTGAATCTTTGATTGTAATTGTTTTACTATGATCTGCTAACAGATCACAGATAATATCAGCAGTGGGCCAACCCGCTCTTGATCTCAAAAGCACTCCTAGGAAACGATTCCTAATATCTTTATACAAGGAGCAGCATAACAAGTAATGTACAACATCTTCCACCTCCCCTGCACAACAAATACATGTCCGCTGGATATAGGGAACCCCTTTATACTTCCCCTCCAGGTAGGCTGAAAGCATTGTTTGAAAACGGAGGGCAGTAAAGGCCTTTCTGAGAGCAGGAAAAGTCACATCCTGGAAATACTGTGGTGAGTACTGTTCCCTTATGGGGAAAAGGCCTGCGGCTGGCTAGCAAGTGCATCTTCATAGAAGTCTGCCTCAAAAATTCTGTTTCTTATAGAAAATTTTCCAGAAGAATTTGGGCATCCTCTAAACAAGAATGTGACAATGCCAACCAATTGCAAGCCCATCCACCTTTTACAAGCTGTTCTGTGAAACATTGCTTCGCCAGATTGCTTTCTTCAAAATGCATCAATCTTTTCCCATAAAGTATAATTGCCTTGTGAATTCTTGCCTGAATGGAAGGCAAGTCCACTTCCAATGTTAATAAAGGGGAGGGTACCCCAGGAGGGAGTACCAGCAGTTCTTTCACACACTTATTCTGTATTATCTCAGCAGTTGAAGTAAAGCCCTGGCCCCGTAACTCCACTTCATATAGAAGCTAACAATAAAATCCAGATAAAAACCAAAGTCATAACATAAAAAACATAATAAATGCAATAAATTAAAAAGTAACATAAAAACAAAATAAATTCAAAACACAATTAAGAGCAGTCATAAAAGAAATAAACAACACCAGCCAATTAAAAGCATTGTCCTTCCTGAACTTGTGCAAGGTCCTCTCTATCTACTTTGTAGCTGAGGGAAAGCACAGGACTGAGTGAATAATATCAATAAGGAGGACAGAGCTCCTGTATCTTTAGCAGTTGCATAGAAAAGGGAATTTTAGCAGGTGTCATTTCTATGTATGCGGCACCTGCTGAATTCCCTCTTCATCACAACAGCAACAGCTGCAGGAGCCCTGCCCACTTTTGCATCTGGTCAAGTGGGCAGAGCTCTTGCAGCTTTCACTGTTGTAATGAAGAGGGAATTTCACCAGGTGCTGCATACATACAGATGACACCTGCTGAAATCCCCTTTTCTGTGCAACTGTTAAAGATACAAGAGCCCTGTCCCCCTTTCCATAAGATCACTCTACTAAATGCACTCTTTGATAACACATCCTTAGATAATTCAACATCTTATTCTTATGTTTACATGGTTTAGATTGTTATATTGGTTACTGTTTTATTATGGTGGATAACCAATATGGTTTTGAGGATGGAAATGCTGGATATGCATGTTTTAACGAATCAATACATGGGCGTTATCTAGGCTGACCAAATAAAATCCAGGTCAGGGCTCATGTAACTTTAACAGTTGTAGAGAAAAGGGAATTTCAGCCAGTGTCCTTTTAAATTGAGGAAGGCCTTCAAAGACACGATGTTCCTCTGGCAGCCCTGCCTAAATCTCTCTCTCCTTCCTTATTCATCCATCCTGTGTAGGTCATCCTGAAGCAAATGATAAAGTTAAGGCACAATCCCTAGGCATGTTTAGACAGAAAAAGTCTTACAACTCCCATGGCTGGCTGGGGAATACTGGGAGTTGTAGGGGGTTTTCTGTCTAAATATGCATAGGATTATACCGTCAGTAGTCTTTTATGAGTGCTCAAGGGTCTGTCTGAGCAGAGTCATCATAAAATTCAGATCCCAAGGGGTGTAAGCCTCCTGAACCCCCAAGTAATTGAATGTTACTCTATTTACTACCATTAACTTAAGCTGCAGCACCACCATGTATTCACTAGGGATGTGCACTGGATCGGACCCAATCCACGATCCGAGTCCGGTCCAGTGGGAAATCGGATAAATTATCCGATTTCCGATCCGACAGCTGGATCGGCCGATCCAATCCGAACAGGTCCGAAAAGGCTCCGAACCGGTTCGGCGGATCGGCGGATCGGCGGGCGCCCACTGGCGCCCACCGCCGCTTCCATTGGCGGGCGCCAGCGGGCGCCCGCCGATGAAAGTGGACAGCGGGGGGGGGAGGAGGGGGGCGCTTACCTTTCCGGCCCATCCGCTCCCGTCCGGCGCCGGCAGCTACTACCAGCGGGCTCCGCGGCCTGCTCCAGGGTGGTGCGCCAGGTGATGTCATCACCCGGCGTGCTACTCTAGAGCAGGCTGCAGAGCCCACTGGTAGTAGCCGCCGGTGCCGAACGGGAGCGGACGGGCTGAGAAGGTAAGCAGGGGGCGCGCGGAGGGGAGGAGGGGGGCCCTTACCTTCCCGGCCCGTCCGCTCCCGTCCGGCGCCGGCGGCTACTACCAGCAGGCTCCGCGGCCTGCTCCAGGGTGGCGCGCCGGGTGATGTCATCACCCGGCGCGCTACTCTAGAGCAGGCCGCGGAGCCCGCTGGTAGTAGCCGCTGGCGCCGGACGGGAGCGGACGGGCTGGGAAGGTAAGCAGGGGGCGCGCGGAGGGGAGGAGGGGGCGCACGGAGGGGAGGAGGGGGCCCTTACCTTACCTTCCCGGCTCATCCGCTCCCGTCCGGCGCCGGCGGCTACTACCAGCAGGTTCCGCGGCCTACTCCAGGGTGGCGCGCCGGGTGATGTCATCACCCGGCGCGCTACTCGAGAGCAGGCCGCGGAGCCTGCTGGTAGTAGCCGCCGGCGCCGGACGGGAGCGGACGGGCTGGGAAGGTAAGCAGGGGGTGCGTGGAGGGGAGGAGGGGGCGCGCGGAGGGGGGAGGGGGGCCCTTACCTTTCCGGCCTGTCCGCTCCCGTCCGGCACCAGCGGCTACTACCAGCGGGCTCCGCGGCCTGCTCCAGGGTGGCGTGCCGGGTGATTACCCGGCGCGCTACTCGAGAGCAAGCCGCAAAGCCGGCTGGCGGTAGCCGCCGGCGCCGGACGGGAGCGAACGGCCCTAAAAGGTAAGCAGTGGCGGGGAAGGGGGCTTACCCCCCCCGGAGCCATCCGCTTCTATCCGCTGGCGCCCGCGGGCGCCAGCGGATGGAAGCGGACGGCCCCAGGGGGTGTAGGGAGCACGGGGGAGGGGGCTTACCTGCCGGGGCCATCCACAGCGGACGGCCCCGGGGGGGAGGGAGTTAGGCCCCCCCTCACCCACCCGCCGCCATTTTTTCCTCATAACTTGCATTGCAATGCAAGTCTATGGGGAAAAAATGGCGGCCAATCCAAAAATTTCCGATTTTTGGATCGGGATCGTACTCGATCCGGTCCGGGGGGCCTCCGATTTTGTCCGAACCGATCCGTGACAAAATTGGAGGTCCCGATCCGGGTCCCGATCCGATCCGGGGGGTCCGTGCACACCCCTAGTATTCACATCTATCCAAAACACTTGGGAGTTTCATCCTTGTTGTTTCCCCCCCCCCCATTTCCAGCAAGAATTCAAATACTTGCTTGGCCTAAAATGATCCTCACCTTCCACCTGTATTTGAGTGACTTTTCCCTCAGAAAAGTCACTCAGTTTATTCCTTCTGGGAGAGGGTTTTTGGGGATAATGTTAACTTTAAAAAGATGTTTGCTTTGTCTGTGTCCAATAAGTAATTTAGATTCAAGTGATTTTCCCACAAGATAATGCTCAGAAAGGTTTATATCATTCACCACGCTCCTGTTTTCTGGTGTTAATTTTAAGAACAGCAAAAAGAGAGCAATTTTTCTCCCAGTGCAAAGCCAGACATTGGGGAAAACAGTGACATAAAAGACTGCTTTTATATTCACATAGTTTGGTATTCTGAAAGGTGATGTGTATTTAAAATGACAGCAAAATTGAGGTTATAATTATAAGCTTTAAGAACAATTCAAGAGGTGCAAGATCCAAAGGACTGCAAGGGCTGCCTGACTACCTCTGTATTGTTCAGATTAAAAATGAAATTCCATGTGCAGTCAAAACAAAGTGGAAAGGATGATTTTTACAAAACATTTGCCTCCACATGTAAATTCTCTATCTTCAGATAATTCAGACTGCAGTTTTTCTGGCTGCAAGCTGTGCAACTTGGTATCAGACTGCAGAATGTTGCTTGTGAACTGTATTCTTTTATTGTTGGTTGTCTTGTATCTTCTGAAGAGAAGATGGAATATAAAAGTTTAGAGTTTGGCTGTCTTGCATACTGGGAACGGGCTGATCACTGGGAACGAATGAGTGGCCATGGATTCACAAATCAACGTTAATAGCCCTTAATGGCTGGAAATGTCTCTCCCAGGCCTTTGGAAGGTGACATCCATCAGAATTTGAAAGTGGACACACAACAAATTAAATTTCATACTAGGCTTATATACTAGAAAAATAGTCTATCAACAGTATTTAGCCATGATACCTGGATGCTCTGAATAAATACCAGTTGCTGGACAACAAAGGATGGCGGAGGCTCAGGTCTTGATTTGGGGCATCTCTGAAGCATCTGGTTATCACCAATGGAAGCAGTTGGACCAGATGCTCCTTTGGTCTGGTCTAGCAAAGGTTTTAAATAGCAATTTATTTATAAAGATTTTTTTTTAAAAAAAATCACCTAAAAAAAGTTTTCTAAAAAAACCAAATATGTTGTAGCATACCTATGGACAGTAGTAAAAAGAAAGTAATTAAAATCTATACATAAAATAAATAAGAAATGAAATCTACGGAAAAGAGTGCAAAATCACGTTATGGACCAACGATGAATAAGCCATGGCATGGTGCACACTTTTGAGAGTAAAAGTAAACTATAGGCTTAGGCTGCCTTGGCTGGACCACATTGGTGCCGCGTTCCCACTAAACCTCCATGGTTTCCCTCTTGTGAGGTTGCGCTTGGTAATCCCCATGCCAAGGAGGGAGCGTGGGGTTTCTGGCAGTCTTCTGGGTATTGCAGCCACCCCCTGCCCTCTTCCTGGCTTCTGCCCACCAATCGCTAGTAGCCATACTCCCGGAACACCCCTCGGATCGACCCCCGAGCAAGGTCAGATGGTGGAAGACCTGGATTGACCTCGCCCCTGCAGAAAATATTGGAATAAGTCCTCAACTTTTTAACTGCACAGCTTTGCAGAAAAGCCCCATGGTGGCTGCGAATCTGTGACTGTGTCATATAACTGATGCAGTGCCAATTCGCAGTCCCCACAGGGCTTTGAGCACGTATAGACAGCTTTTCAGTAGCCAAAATTAAAAGGCTTTACTCATATAACCAAAGTCAGATGTATATAGGTTTGTATTTGGCAGGCTAAAATTGCTGATCTACTCAAGGAAATGGACTCCAATTCTTATACAATATACAGGATTGGTTCCAAGTTTGAGTGGACACTAAGGATTCATCTACACCTACAGCCCTTTCGAGTAGGGGGAGGGATGATCGTGAAGTTTTCTGCTTCAGCAGTCATCCCTCACGGGGTACATGCCAGCGAGTTTGCCCGCAATTTAAGGAGAGCTGTTCCAGAGCGATTTTTAAAAATGACTTTGGACTCTTGTGCAAGAGCAGAGTTGCGATCCTGCGCAAAGATGATGATTTTTTTAAAAACACACACATGACGCTGAAAGACCCCAAGACCCATCCAGAACGTGTCGACAGTGCTCTCCCCCTCACCCCTGATACCCATTGGCTTGCTCTGCACAGCTGGTTGCCTGTGAACTGAGCCCCGCTACTTGCGAGGAACAGCAGCAGCTTCATGTAGGGAGGCCACTCCAGCCATGTACCTTGGGATTTTTGCAAGTGCGGGGGAAAAAACAGGGCAAAAGCTGTCATCGATATTGCAGGGAAACTGAGGGGTTGTCCCTAGATCACAGCAGGATCAACTGTACGTCATCTGGCCTGGTAGAGACGACCTCGATACTATTCTGCAAGAAACGGCTGGTGTGGATAAGGCCTCGGTATATTGACTGATTTAGTCTGCACCATAACAGACATTCTCTGGGCAGATTACAAAATCTAAAAGAATAAAATACAATATGAAACCACAAAAGCTAAAAGAATAAAATGCAATGCAAAACAACAACCCACACAGGGCTAAATATAAAATACATAAAAACAGCCGTAACATCTAAAAAATTAAACTGCATTGTACAGTGGGAGATAAAACATGGCAACCACCCAGCATCAATCAGAGCCTAGAAGCTACTCACCTTCCATCCCATTACAGTGCCAGTGTCACCACTGGGTAAGCCTATCTAGGAGGAGGAAGGGGGTGACAGTTGCAGCACCACCAGTGCCCTCCTGATGGAGACCCAAGAAGAGGCAGGGGCCCAAGCAAGATGCCAACCCTAGAGAGCCCTGGTAGCTGCCCAAGTGTGGTGGGTGCTAGTGCAAAGGCATGATCATACTGATTTATCCTATCAAAGTGACAAAGTGCTCCATGATAATCTGATTAACAAACTAGCTAAAAGTGGGCTAGAGGGAACAACTATTAGGTGGATCCACAGTTGGCTACAGAATTGGACTCAAAGGCTGAATTTGGACAACACATTAAGCAACTGGGGCGGGGGGAAACAATCGTCAGTTGTGTTGCTTATTGTGTTGTGTGGAGGGTAACATGCCACTCACAAACTACTGATGGTATGCTATTCCACTCAAATAAGCAACTGAGAGAAACAACTGGCTTGCAAGTTGTTTAGCTCAAAGTCAGTTGTTTAAAGTGTTGTGTGGAGGGGTGAGTGGGTTAATGGCGTGTGGTGAGTGGGTTAAAACACAAGCCCATAGAGGCAGGCGGCAAGAGTGACCAAAGCGGTGGCTGCCACTCTGCTACAACTGGTGCAACTTGCAGAGCTGCTGGGATAGAACTGGGAGGACTGAGGGAGGAGGGAGGGAGGGGAGAGAGGCGGGGTCTGTGTCAATCAAATACTGGGTTGACTATTAGTCCACTCAACACCAGCCCCAACCACCCACAGTTGTGTAGGAATGTGTTGTGTGGGGAGTACCCACAAAATAACCAACTGTGAGTTGGCTACTCAACCTACCATTGACTAATGTGTTGTCCGAATGCATCCAACGAGTGTTTATTTTAAATGTTTTAATGATGTGTTTCTCTTGTTTTAAATTTTTTAACTTTGTCATGTTTGTATTTGCATTGTGTTCCCCACCTTGATCCGTAGGGAGAGGCGGGTTATAAATAAATATTATCTATCTATCTATCATCTATCTATCTATCTATCTATCTATCTTATCAATTGTACCTTCTCAAACTGAGGGTTGGTAACGAGCGGAGAACCTCAGGGCTCAGTCCTGGGCCCAGTGCTCTTCAACATTTTTATTAATGACTTGGATGAGGAGGGCAGGGAATGCTTATCAAATTTGCAGATGGCACAAAATTGGGTGGGATAGCTAATAACCTGGAAGTCAGAAACAAACTTCCAAGTGACCTTGATAGGCTGGAGCACTGGGCTGAAAACAGCAGAATGAAATTTAATAGGGATAAATTTAATAGGGTTCTACACCTAGGAAAAAGAAACCAAATTCACAGTTACAAGATACTTGGCTCAGAAATACTACAAGTAAGAAGGATCTTAGAATTGTTGTAGATCACAAGCTGAATATATGAGCCAACAATGTCATGCAAGGTACTAGTTCTCCTCTATTTGGCACTGGTTAGGCCTCATCTTGAGTATTGTATCCAGTTCTGGGCACCACACTTCAAGAAGGATGCAGACAAGCTGGAGGGGGTTCAGGGGTCCAGGGCTGTGCAGAGCTGGTAATATGCCCAGGCCAGATGGGAAGTGTGTGCCCCCAATTTCAAAAACGGAGGACAACATGGCCGCCCCAAGGGGGCATGTCCACCAACACGTCTGTTCTACATAACCCCTTCATATTAAACATGTTCTACAACACCTCAAGGCACATATATCCCTGCCCCGCATGCGGCATGGCCCTCTGGAGCTTGTAGTCTGACCGTGGTATTCACGACAGACGGTTTCTGCAAGGCGGGCTCCTCACTTCTCAATGTGCGGCTTATGCTATGGAAGCAGTACTGTAAGCTTGGGGGGGGAACTCATTGTCAGAGTGGCTCCTCAAAATTGTGGGACCTGGGCCAATTGGCCCCACTGGCTCCCCCTCTGCTTGGTCCTGCAGGGGTTTGGAAGCAAAGCCCTGTGAAGAGAGCTGGAAAGAACTGGGCATGTTTAGCCTTAAGAAGATTGAGGGGAGATATGAGAGCATTCTTCAAGTACTTGGAAAGTTGTCACACAGAGGAGGGCCAGGATCTCTTCTTGATCATCCCAGAGTGCAGGACACGAATAATGGGCTCAAATTACAGGAAGCCAGATTCCTGCTGGGCATCAGGAAAAACTTCCTGACTGTTAGAGCAGTACAACAATGAAACCAATTACCTAGGGAGGTCATGGGCTCTTCCATACTAGAGGCCTTCAGGATGCAGCTGGATGGCTACCTGTCAGGCATGCTTTAAGGTGGATTCCTGCTTTGAGCAGGGGGTTGGACTCGATGGCCTTATAGGCCCCTTCCAGATCAACTATCCTATGATTCTATGATTCTATCCTCTAAAACTAAGTGACTCACTACAGACTTTGCTACCATTACAAGGTCAGCCACTGTAGGACCATTATCCAAGTCTTTTCCAAACATCATCCTCTGATATTGGTAGAGATGCTCCTGAGCTCTGTATCTGAGCAGCAGTTCCAGGGCCTGCTTTCAATCAGTTCCAGAACCAGCTTCAGGTTTGAGGAGGTGTGTCCTCCATTTTAATTTCTAACAATGGCCCAGATCAATGCTATAAAATGGTAATCCATCACTATTGAGTAAACCAATGTTGGATAAAGCAGGGAACCCAGCAACTACTTTATGGTGCTCGGTGCTGACACTGGGCCCTGCTCAGTTTTCAGCTGGCCCAAGGCTCCAATTCGATGTCTAAAGCTATCTGTGGGTCAAAGCTGGCTGCATTCTTGCCTTCCTTGCCTCCTCTTTCTCTTTAGCTGCTTCTTCCATTTCTTTAACAGCCTGTTAATTTTTTTTTGCTAACTTTCTTTTCCCACTGCTTCCAGGCAGCTTTTCCATTGGTCAAGTGACAATTCCATGGCAGGAGCAAACACTCCTGCATTTATTGCTATAAGCAAATGGGCATTATTAAATAGGAAAGAAGTCTTTGTCCTCCATTGGTACACTAGGCAACAAAACATTTAATAAACAGGGTTGTGGATGCCAGGTACTGGGGGATTGTTGGTTAGCTTTTCCCACAAGGCACTTCAAGCTGAGCTGCTTAATTAGTTTAAATGCTGCCATGCAACAATGTGGGAGAGTTAATGGGCACCGGGGATGTCTTGTATTTATTGGGCTGCCAAAACCTGGCAGTTGTGGGTGATGAGTTACTTACAAAAGCAGTGAGCTGGGGGCAGGGAGGCCACTACTAGAATTGAAAATGTATTGATCTCAGGGTTGGATTTCTAATTCATAGGAGCAGTTCACTGAGCATTTGTGTGTGTGTGGGGAGTTAAAACACACACACACACACTGCCCTCATAAGTTATTTAAGTGAAATGTCCAGCTCTCTTGATATCTGCTAAATTAAATTAATAGCATGAAATTATACGTGACTATGTCGGGAAAATATTATCACCGTTTTATACCAGTTTGCTCTCAGGTCTACTGGTGCTTTTATTATTGAATGCCCGGTCAGTTCAAAAGAAAACCACCCATATCCAAGACTTAATTGTGGATGAGAAGGTAGAACTAGGTGATATTAACTGAGATATGGGTGGAAAAACTTGGTGTCTCCCAGCTGTGTCCTCCTGGGTACTCAGTTCAACCCCTGCAACAATCTGAAGGTTGGGGAGGATGGTAGCCAGCCATGGGCTGCCTCTACAAGAGCGATTCAAAGCTCTTTCAAGGTGCATTACCAATTTCCCCTCTACAGGAGCAGAGCACAAATGAGGAGTACAGGCGCTTTTTATCTCCTATTATGCACATTTTCGAATTCGCGTTAAATAGTGAGTTTTATTTACCGCGGGAGTAAGAGCGCCTTATGTCCTTATGCTGTTCAAGTGCATTAACGATCAGAGTGGGCGGACTGTGGTCGTGATGTCATGCATAAAACTGCCCCTTCACTGGGAAAACCTCCCACTTTTTCATTTAGTTTTATTTCGTGTCTCCTCCTGGCAACGTCCTCCTTGTTCTCCGTCTCTCTGGATGGAAGCTCCAGGAAGAGGAGACCCAATGTGAACCAAAAATAAAGTTTCTTTTAAGTACCCTGATGGAATATTTTTTACATGGAGACCCAGGGCCAGATGGAGGTGGTTTCATGAGAAGCAAAGGGGGTAGGAAGGATGTGCGGACGTGCGCATAATTAGCGATCAGCTTAGACATATTGTCCCCTTGCTTCTTGCTGGGTTCCTGACATGAGCTCTGTGTGTGTGTGTGTGTTTTACAATGGTTGAGCTCGCTGGAAAGAGGAGGGGGAAGGAATGAAGAGGCATCCCCCTGTCTGTTTTGGTGTACGTTTGTGCGAGACACATTCCCATTTACACCTGAGTAGTTCACTTGAAATGGCAATTGGGCGAAGGGGAAGGGGAGAGAGGTAGCTGAACAGATTAACCATGTTATTACCGGCAGGTAACCCAGGTAACCAAAGATTGGAGATTCTGGTGGGCGGGGAGAATAAAGGGAGGGAACCTGTTTGGGAAGTTCCTCTGGGACAAAGCGCATTACTTTCAGCAACATTTGCATGCGTTTCTCCGCATGTAAACAACTTTTAAATCGCATAGAGCCCGTCCTGCGCTTCGACGGCTCTCGTGTGTAGGCATTAGGCGTAAACGCGATTGTTAGGAGATGCGCATAATAGGAGAATCGGGAGTCAAAGCGAACTCTTGTAGAGGGGACCATGGTCTATAGAAATTCCATCTCACTAACTTGTATTGGGCACTTAGGACGGGTTAGGGACTCTGATGGTGTACCACTTACCCTTCTGCTCCACAGCTCCACTGCTTGGGCTGATGGAGGTGATCTTGGATTTGGTGATGAGTATTCCCAGAATGATTGTCTTAGGGGACCTCAACATTAATGCCAAGGCCAGGGCTCATCATGGCTGACATGAGAACCATTGCAACTTGATCCAATTTAAGTAGAATGTGTAGTTGCCATTTATAGTGGCACTGCCAGGGTTGAGACCTAGCTATTTTCCTATTTGTCATAGTGTGAAAAATGCCCCATAACCAGTAATATGACTGTGGTGTCAGAAGTATGTTTTATGTCTACCCAAAAATGTTGCTTGGTTTGGGGTACATAAAGACACGCCAATGGCAAAAACAATAGCTTCTGGAGAAATCAATAGATTTTGGGGGACATTGACTAGAGCGACGTTGCTAGAAAACTGAGAACGAGTCAAATCAAACATGGGTAAAGCTCATTTGAAAGCTTACTCTGGGGCAATGAGGGCAGCAAATAAATTGTACTTCTCTGTCACAAGTGTGTCTGCTCAGAGTCAGCTAGTGGAGCCTTTTTCTGGTGGTCAGTGTTAGAATAGATAGCAGTTCCAGCCTATCAGAGGAATGTATGGAGACTGGAAGCACAACCCTTGTACAGAGGTCATGTGGGAGGAACCTTAATGAGCTCAGCAGATTCTGTTAGACTTTTGAATAAAGGCTTATATCACAACAAGTAAGCCTCTGTCCTCTGTGGGATAAAAGAGCAGTAATAAAACATGGTGCAGAAGTAAATTTCTTCTGAGGAAAAGGAGGGCTCAAGCAACAACAAACAAACTAAAGCAGAAGACAACATTCCGATGATGGCAGCCAGCATGATTCCAGTTCCAGGGCCCATGGAGATGGCAGGTGATATTTTTAATAACTGGTTATTTTTCAAAGCACAGTGGCAGAACTATGAAATTGCAACAGGTTTGGATAGCAAAGAAAATAAGATTAGAGTTGCAACACTGCTATCAGTGATTGGGAAAGACTGTAATTTGCTCCAGCAGCACCTTCATATTCCAGAAGCAGACAGACAAGATCCCTCCAAATTATTAGAAGCGCTTCAAAAGCACTTTGAGCCCTCTAGAAATGTTATATATGAACGCTATCTGTTTAACAAATGCACACAACAACCTAATGAAACCATAAATCTATATGTTGCCAAATTACGCAGAATGGCAGATTCATGTGCATATGGCATTTTGAAAGAAGAATTGATTAGAGACAGACTGGTTATAGGTTCCAAGGACAAAGGAGCACAAATGAGAATGCTAAGAAAACCTGCATTGACTCTGCAGGAAGCCATAGACATTTGCAAGGCTAGTGAACAAACCAGTGTGCAAATGCAAGAGATGCACCCCTCAGAAACAGATAGCATGTATTATGTCAGCAAAAATAAACAGGCTCACCTCAACATTATGCAAGATGGAAACGCAAAACCATCACCAAGCAAAGCTAAACTGAGACTATATGTCACCACTAGGACAATGCGTGCTGCAAGCAGAATATCATGGACGAACATATCAGTTACAATTCCAGATTGTGAATTCCAGACAACAGCCCCTCCTATCAGTGAGCACGTGTGAATATATGAAACTAGTAACATTAAATACTTCGCACAGCATCCACACAGTCAGGCTACAAGACAATAGGACCTTGACTGAAGGACAACCACAAACTGGCATATCACAGATGCAAATCCTAAAAAACTACCAGGATGTTTTTGAAGGACTTGGATGTCTCCCAGGCACCTTACATTTCAAAATGGATGACACTATACAGCACATGCCACGCAGGATCCCCATAACATTGAAAGAAAAAATAATGACTGCAATAACACAAATGGAAAAGAATGGAATCATTACCAGAGTGACAGAACCTACCAAGTGGATAAGCAGCATGGTAGCCACAGAAAAACCTGGTAAACTTCGCATATGTATAGATCCAAGTAACTTAAATAAAGCATTGTTGCGAGCTCATTACCAAATGCCCACTATAGAAGAAATCTTACCAGACCTTGCTAAGGCTAAAATATTCTCCATTCTAGATGCAAAAGATGGATATTGGCAAGTACTATTAGATGAAGAAAGTAGCTACCTTACTACATTTTGGACCCCAGAAGGCCGTTACAGATGGCTGAGGATGCCTTTTGGCATAAAACCAGCAGCAGAGGAATATCAACACCGTCAACAAAATGCACTGACAGGCCTAAAGGGCATAAGTGTAATCGCAGATGACATTCTGGTGTATGGATGTGGAGATTCCATGGAGAGTGCTATAGCGGACCATGACAATAACCTAATATCTCTCTTAGAACGGGCAAGAAAAGTCAATCTAAAACTCAACAAAAATAAGATGAGGCTACGGATGACAGCAGTACCCTACATGGGACACCTTCTAACATCACAAAGTTTGCAACCAGATCCAGAAAAAGTGAGGGCTGTGCAACAGATGCCTAAACCGTCAAATACCAAATCTCTTCAGCGGTTCCTAGGATTTGTTAATTATCTTACCAAATTTCTTCCCCACCTTTCGGACATTTGTAAATCTCTTAGACGATTATTGGACGCAGATGCACCTTGGATGTGGTTATCCCAACATGATGCAGCCCTCCAATGGATCATAGATTTAGTAACCAGACAACCTGTGTTGAAATACTATGACATGGCTGAAGATGTCACTATCCAGTGTGATGCCAGTGACACAGGTCTGGGTGCTGTACTCTTGCAAAATGGACAGCCTGTTGTTTTTGCATCAAGGTCCTTATCGCAGACTGAACGGCACTATGCCCAAATTGAAAAAGAATGTCTGGCAATAGTGTTTGCTTGTGAAAAATTTGACCAGTATATACAAGGTCAAAATCATCAGAGTTGACAGTGATCAAAAGCCTCTGGAAGTTATTTTTAAGAAGTCATTATTATCAGCCCCTAAATGTCTTCAACGCATGCTTCTCAAATTACAATGCTATTCCCTGGATGTACAATATAAAAAAGGCACTGAGATGTACATAGCAGATCTCCTGTCCAGGGCACCATTGCCACAAGAAATACACAATGATAAGGAAGATTATGAGATACTAAATTCCCTTGACGAACAAACAACACAAGAGGAATTAGAAAGCATCAATCAAGCTGAGTACATGCCCATCTCACAGCAAGGACTTTAAAGAGTCAGGGAGCACACTTTACAGGACGAGTTACAAGAATTGATATCTACTGTTTTAGTAGGTTGGCCAGACACCCCCAAAAAAGCTCCTGTGTCCACTCAAGACTACTGGAACTATCGAGATGAGCTAAGTGTCCAAGATGGCATCATATTCAAAGGCCAACGGATACTCATTCCAAAGAACATGAGAAAAGAAATATTATCAAAAATACATTGCAGTCATTCTGGAATAGAAGGCTGTTTGAGGAAAGCTAGAGACGTGATCTTCTGGCCAAAGATTGCTAAGGACATCAGAGACCTTGTAAATAACTGTGATGTATGTGCTGAATTCCAAGCAAATCAACAGAAAGAACCACTGGTAATACACAGTATTCCTAACAGACCATGGAGCAAAGTGGGAATGGACCTTTTCACTGAAAATGGTAACAATTATATCATTTTAATAGACTATTATTCAGATTTTTGGGAAATGAACAAGCTGCCAGATACCACAGCAGCAACTGTGATAGAAAGAATCATGAACCACTTCAGCAGACTAGGAATACCTGTGATTTCAGATGGAGGACCACAGTTCACATGCAAAGAATTTGCCAGATTTTCAAAAGAGTGGGAATTTCACCACATAACATCTTCTCCCTATAACAGTCAATCCAATGGCAAAGCTGAATCAGCTGTCAAAATTGCAAAAACTCTCTTAAAGAAAACTGCAAGAAATAAAGAGAACATTTGGCAAGCTATTCTGGAGTGGCGAAATACTCCAACTGCTGGCATGACCACCAGTCCAGTACAAAGACTCATGTCTAGACGTACAAGAACCCTGATACCTACTTCTCCTGCACTATTGAAACCTAAAGTTGCAACGAAAGTAATAGATGAACTGCAGCAAAAACACATCAAAGCTAAAACCTACTATGACCGGAATGCAAAACATTTACCACCGATATACATTGGAGATTCTGTACGTGTCCAGTTATTTCCCCATGACAAGACATGTCCCTGGACAAAAGGAACTTGTATTGGACAAGTAAATCCACGCACTTTTAATATTGAAGTTCATGGACGCTCATATCGCAGGAATCGCAAGTTCATTCGTTTACTGAGACCTCACGAACTCAAAGATAATCCAGATATGGTGGATGATGATGATATACAGGATTGTTCTACCATTCCATGCACTCGTGCAAATGCATGTCACATTCCTGACCCTGAACTACAAAAGCAAGAAACACTTACAAATGCATCACCAACAAAGAACAGCAATAAGTTACATGATCAAGATACTTCCATATGCACTGATCTAGTTAAAAGTACACGTACTCGTAGCCATATCAAGCCACCTAAGCGATATGCAGATTTTGTATTAAATGACTGATAGATAACACAACTTATCAGTCAGTTAGTTCCAACAATGTTATCGAGTTAATAGTTCCACATGTTTAGTTTGGAAGTTATCGTTATGTTTTATATATATATATATATATATATATATATATATATATATTCTGTCAATAAATATGACATTGGGGATGTTAGAATAGATAGCAGTTCCAGCCTATCAGAGGAATGTATGGAGACTGGAAGCACAACCCCTGTACAGAGGTCATGTGGGAGGAACCTTAATGAGCTCAGCAGATTCTGTTAGACTTTTGAATAAAGGCTTATATCACAACAAGTAAGCCTCTGTCCTCTGTGGGATAAAAGAGCAGTAATAAAATAGTCAGAGCTCTGTTACACACTGACCCACAAGAAGAAGAGCCAGAAAACTGATAGCCCACCATGACCAATTTGCATGATACTTTGCAGATAAAATCAATCATATCCATGCCAACTTGGATGTCATAGTTGATGCAGGTCCAGTGGATGTAACTTTGGCTCCTGCTTGTCCAGTTACAATGGATCCTTTTGAATTTGTACAGCCCGAGGATGTGGACAGGATCCTTGGAGAGGTAAGGCTGAGTGGGTAAGGCTAATAGTGAATGCCTCTTTATGACAAGGTGGATTTTGTTTTGCCTAAAGGAGACAGTGCTAAGAACTTTCTTAAAAAGAAAAACCCATTCCGGAACCCCACAGTATTGGATAATTTCCAGCTGGCCTCCAATGTTCCATTCTTGGGCAAGGTGCTGGAGCACATGGTGGCTTCTCAGCTCCAGGGATTTCTGGATCAGATGGATTATCTAGATCTATTTCAATCTGGCTTCAGGCCTGGTTATGGGGCAGAGAATGCTTTGGTTACCTTGGCATTTGATCTATGCCAGGGCAATGGGAGTGTGTTGTTCTGTTGATGCTACTGGATCTTTCAGCAGCTTTTCTTACCATTGAATGTGGTATCCTGAAGCCTGTCTGAGATGGGACTGGGAAGTACTGTTATATGGTGGCTCCAGCCCTTCTTGGAGGGGCAATCTCAGAAAGTGGTGCTATGGTAGGCTGACCATATGAAAAGGAGGACAGGGCTCCTGTAACTTTAACAGTTGTAGAGAAAAGGGAATTTCAGCCAGCGTCATTTGTATGCAATTAGTTCCTGGTGATATTCCCTCTTCATCACAACAGTTAAAGTTGCAGGCACTATACTAGAGTGACCATATACAAAAGAAGCCAGGGCCTCTGCAACTTTAACTGCTATGATGAAGAGGGAATTTCACCAGGAACTAATTGCATACAAATGATACTGGCTGAAATTCCCTTTGCTCTACAACTGTTAAAGTTACAGGAGCCCTGTCCTCCTTTTCATATGGTCAGCCTAGCTATGGTATTTGGGTCCGGCACCATGGCCAATGGCCTGTGGTGTCCCTCAGGGTTCCATCTTAACCCCAGGCAACTTAACATATATATATATATATATATATATATATATATATATATGAAACTGCTGGGAGAGATTGTCTGGAATTTGAGGGTTCAATGCCAGCAGTATGCGCATGACACCCACCCCTTTCTCTCCTTTACATCTAAATCCAAGGAAGCGTTCTGGTTCTAATTGGTTTCTGATGACGAACAATTCAGGGGGCAAACAAATTGAAGCTTAATCCAGGCAAGACAGAGGTATTTTTGGTCAGTCAAAAGGCAGATCAGGGAATAGGGATTCAACCTGTGTTAGATGGGGTTACACTCCCGCTGAAGACTGAGGCTCACAGTTTAGGTGTACTCAGGGACTCAACCCTGAACCTGGATGCCCAAGTCTTGGCAGTGGCCAAGAGTTCATTTGCACAGCTGAGGCAAGTGGACCAAAACAACACAATTACTCCTTTCTATGGTGTTTTCTTTTAATATTACAGGTCCAAGAATCATCCACGACAATTTACATTGGATTCCTAACCATCTTTAATGGATTGGTTCTTTGTTTTATAATCTGTAAATATCTTACAAAGACCCTCACCCTGAATTTTAACTAGCCACACATGCAAGATCTCATCCCAGCCAAAGTTAAGTACTGTTATGAACAGTCATTTCATCTGTATAAATTTTAACCCTCTAACCCTCAGAATGAGGGTACACTTGAAGAAAGGTTTCTGTCCATTGATTGATTGATTTCATTTCTATACTGCCCAATAGCTGAAGCTCTTTGGGTAGGTCACAAAAATTAGAAAATACAAAGTACAGGATAAAATGTAAAACATGGAAGTTTAAAACCACAATGTTAAAGTACAACCAGAATAAAACCAAGCAGCGAGGCACTGTAGTTACATATTTGTTCATGGTGGAAAAATAGTTGGGTGAATAGTTCTTAAGACATGCTAATTTGTAAATTTTCTATGGTTATTTCTTGGGAAAATTTTAGAAATCTATGCAGTTGTACTCTGGATGGATAGATGAGCAGATGATAATGATATTTAAAAACATAATGAATTAATTCTGTGGCAATATCATATTATGTTGGAGAGTATATATTTGTTTCATTTTTTCCCCATGAAGTAGTGAAACAGTTTCTTGGAGCTATATTTCAAAATGATTACAGAGAGCTTATGGATGGGTTATGAAAACTTTGTATGAAGTGTGTTTTACTTAGGCAAATAGGATTATCTTCCTCAGCTAATTTAAATAATAGACATTTCTGTGCAGACAACATTCATTAAAGCGAAAGTGTGTTAACTATAATTTCATTAATTATGATGCAAATTCTACGTGGAACATCAGTTATTTAAGAGCAGGCAGTGATTAGTGCTCAGATACACTGAAGCTAATTGATTTCTTTTAAGTTTAATTGCTGGAATTTTAAATACAGAACATCTGGTACCTGCCAAATCGACATACACAATACAACTGCTTTTTCACAGAACAGTTCTCATTGCATATTAAAGTTTTCCTCCGCTGCTGGCAATGTAAAAGTTTTTATCAAGTCATGAAATATACATTATTATGATCGGAGGAATGGATGTAGTGGATATTTCTTATGCAATACAAAAATATTCATGCACATAAGCAAGAAGCACACCATCACCCAAATTTTGCCCATGAAAACCCAGCTTATCCCAATAAAGTGTCATGAATAATAAAAGCAAAATACAACTCAAAATATTATTACAGAAACTGCCCCAGCATTGTTATTGGTGGGGACGCACAAGCCATGGCCCATTGGCCACATACAGCCCCCAGACATGTGTTGTAAAGCCATCATGTTCCCCTTAAACCACCACCAAATTCTTCCCTTCTCCCTGCCACCAATCAGCATCTCTGCTTCCATGCTGCTAATGGCAGTGCAGAAGCAGCAATGCTGATTGCTGTCAGTGGGAGAGGGAGGAAGCTAAAGTCCTTTCCATGTAGCATGTTCTTCCATTGGAATCTTCATGAGATGTGTGTCAAGGCAGATGAAAGATCAAGGGACACAGTAAGTCCAAGCTAGAGAGAATGAGGGTGCTGGGCAGCAGAGATGTTCCCTTCCAGGGCCTCTCTGATTCATGCTCTCAAGCAGACTAAGTCCAGGTTTAAAGATAACAAGCAGGCAGGTGGAAGTCCCAATCAATAGAGATATTCCTTCTTGGTCCCTCTTCTGCCCTAAATCCCAGCCAGGCTAAAAACCCAGGCATCATGATGATTCCTGTCACTAAGAAAAGTTAAGTCCAAACAAGAAAGTGGTCCAGGCATTAGAGACTTTCTTTCCAGCATTATCTTCCATAGCAGGTTCTTAATGATACAAGGTTCAAACAGACAAGGGTCCAGATTGGATGGAGAGTTCAGGTAAAGTGTGCTTTGAGCAGTTTAGAGGATGATAAGATCAAACAGAAAGGATTTGGGTCAGTAAAGACGTGAATGTTTCCAGCAAAAACTCTGTGGCCTTGGCATAAACTTAAATACCAAGGGAGTGGCTATTAGACCTCTCCTTCTCATGGTATACCTTACAAGAATCTCTAGCTGATAAGCTAGCATTATGCCCAGCAGGGCGTGTCTGTTCTGCCTTCTTTGGACAGCCTCCATTCCCAAGGAGACAGGTTTGAAAACCTCTCCTTCCTTAGGCTGACCATATGAAAAGGAGGACAGAGCTCCTGTATCTTTAACAATTGAATAGGAAAGGGAATTTCAGCAGGTGTCATTTGTATGCATGCAGCACCTTGTGAAATTCCCTCTTCATCACAACAGTTAAAGCTGCAGGAGCTCTGCCCTCTTTTGTATCTGGTCACTCTAGCATAGCTCCTGCAGCTTTAACTGTTGCGATGAAGAGGAGATTTCACCAGGTGTAGCATGCATACAAATGACACTTGCTGAAATCCCCTTTTCTAGACAACTGTTAAAGATACAGGAGCCCTGTCCTCCTCTCAATATGGTCACTATATCCTTCCTCACCCCATCCTATCTGGTTCCCACAGAGAGACTATCAGCTTTCTTAGCTGTATTGCTGTCATTCAAGATCAAATATTTACAGCTGGTGAGGAGTATTTAACTCCTCTCTGAAGAATGATGTTCTCTCTGTTCTACATTCCTCCTCCTACTCAGGCCCCTCCCTCGTCCTGTAATCAGGTGGGAAACCAAGCTGAGCTAAATTCTCATGGCCCATGATTGAACTGGGCCCCCAACTAACCTATTCTAAACCTGAATGAAAGCCTGGCTCTGAACCCATTGGTCTGACTGGGGCTAATCTGGACAAGCCTTTACATTTGTAGTTTGAATAAAAATAATGTGTGGTAATTAGAAGATATAAAGTTATCTGTGAGAATTTGCCTCAGAATCTTCCTTCAAATGAGTGAAATGACATGAAATTTAATTACCAACTGGCATGTGAGTATGTGAAAACGAATGTACAGAAACTAATTTACATTGACTTTTTGTGTAATTAACTGTGTCACCAGGTCCTGAATCAACTTTGTCAGAGGTCTTCCTCACAAAACCCATCATTTTCCTTGCAAGAAGACGATAGAATAGCTACACAATGCCTTCTCAACAGTAGTGCTAGGAGATCTCTGTCTGGAAGCACCTGATGTCATATAGACTCCCTGTAAAATTCTATGAATAAGGCAGAGCGATTCCATCATCATCATCATCATCATCATCATCATCATCATCATCATCTCATTTGGAAGAAGAGGCCAGGTTTACAAAAGAGAAGAATAGACGTGAGATGATATAATCATAGTGGACACCATATATTTTCATAGATCAGAACATGACAAGGCATAGCTGTTTGGAAGCTATCATTATATAGGGAGATATAAAGGACAACTACAAATCCACTTAGAATTGCAGCCAGTAGTGTGCCAAGTTATTAATTCAAGAAGTCTAGGGAACTTATCTATAGCAATATATAGTTATGGCACTTTGTCAGCTTTCATTGTTCTGGCAGCTTCTGCAAAGCTGAATGTGACATTTTCCCTCCCTTCCCTTCCCTTCCCTTCCCCCCACCCCATCCCAAACCCCTTTAGAAAGGAAAATTATAGCCTATTGGTCTCTGAATGGAGAATGGGCTAAATCGTTTTCAGATAACCATGTGCAGAAATGAAAATGAGCATCAGAGAGAGGTGCCGAATTCACAGGATTTCCACTTGACTGGAGAAACGAGGAGCATTCGCATATTTAGCAGCCACCTTATGGTAATACAAGTGGGGTATGTAATGCAATCTTGCAATGTACTCCCACCCTGTACAGGAGAGGGCAGGGGCTCCTGTACAGGGCTCCAGGCAAACAGGAACAAGAGCCCCATTGCGCTGTTCAGGCCACTTGGTGAAATTTCTGCATGTGGGAAAAAATGAAGGACACATTTATTCCATCTTCCCTTGCCTTGTACGCAAGGTATAGTTACTGTTAGTGCTCTTGCCCCATGCTTTTGCATGCTGTCCCAGCAAAATAATATAGAAGAGAAGCTGGATTACAGGCCTGCCCCTGCCCTCTCCAATTGCGTTCCTTTGGCTGGTTTGTTTACCACTTCAAACATATACCTTAGTGCAGGTTTTGTTAAACAAGGCCCCGAACCCAAAGGAGTATAGTCCAATCTTAAATCATAGTGATGGGCATATGAAATTTTACCCATATATATATATATATATATATATATATATATATAATTTTCAAATATTGACAATGGCTAGTAGGAAATAAGGGTCAAGAGAGACTTTGTATTTCCGGCAAGTGAGGAGGGTAGGTGGGTGGGTGGGATATATTGAAAGAATTGCCAGCTTCTAACATAAAAGGGGGTTATGCCCCTTTGATCTGTGAGGAGCAGGGCTTGTCACGTGGAGCTTCTCCCATCAATCGTGTGTACAAGTCAGGAGCGTGGAGGATGTTTCATGTGACACTGTTGTGGTAATCTAGGTGCCCACTCCCAACTTCGTATATACAGAGCACAGCGGAAAAGGTAGGGACCCCCCATGTGCCCCCACCAACACCATCCTGGGGCTGGCAGAATTGCTTTTCCCCCCCTGGGCACAGAGTCACCCCACATGGCTCCGTGCCAATTCCACATCCTGGGATGGCAGAGAAATCGGGATATCCTCCGTTTCCACTATCCTGAGGTTTTCCCGGTGTCATCCATGGGTCATCATTTAGATGCACAGGGATAACCCAGGGACATCCCCAGGAAAGACCACTGGTGTAGACATGGCCTTAGAGAGAGATGCAGTTAGGAAAAGGCCATACTGAACAATGCTCCACTTCACAACACTTTGCAAGACAATGCTACAGCCACACCATCAATCAAGCAGAACTTCTGTGGATAATTATATAGGGAGTTTGGAGATCTCTGCAACAGAATCAAATGAGTTTGAATTTCTATGGATCCGACCCATGGATTCCACAGTAGACCTGCTTTTCCCAAGTCACACGGATTGTGTGGACTTGTAGAACAATTCCCCCCCCCCATTTACTTTCCAGAAGTTTACACAAATTTAGTTGTAGAAAAATATACAAAATAAAAATAAAAATAAAAAAAACACAACCTGAAATAGCACATTTCCCCCACAGGCTAAAGCATGAAAATGCATATTTTGGAGGGATTTGCGTATTTGGGGGGAAGGATTTGTGCATTTGCGCAAGTACAAATTTGCACAAATGCAAATTTGTGCAAATTAAGGAAATTGGGGGAAAATCCAATTCTGCCAATGAGTGGACAATAGAACCAAAAGCACTCAACAATCTGCAAAATACAGATGAACAGATTTCACAAAAGTCTTACATCCCTTTAAGCATACTATGTATACTAATAGGAATAGAGACACAGGAACTACAGAACTGAAAGGAGGCACACTCTGGTCCCCTCCATTACCCAGAGAAGGGCAGTTGCAGGGAGCTTTGCTCCCCCCCCCCACAACCCCATCCCCCCACCCCTAACATGAACTGCTCCAATGCTGGCATTCTTTTTCCTTCCCCTTTCCTTTTCCCTATCTTTTAATATCTATATAGTGCTCAGAAAAATGTAGGTGCATTATAAGAAAATCACCATCAGTATCGAAGTAGAAGTAGCCAATGAAGAAAGGCAGTATCTCAGGAATTTTCCTCCTCCTCCTCTTCCTCCTTGAATACTATTACTTTTGACTTCTACTAAGAAAACTTTGGCCTCTTTAAACTTTTTTTTCCTGAAATAGAATGTTAAAGTAGAACATGGGATTGTTTCTAGCCATGCCTTTGTCTCAGTGGAAAGCAGTTCCACACACACAAGGCAGGTTACCCAATTTTCACCAGTTTCTCCTACCCACAAGCATCCTGCTGACCCCCATGAAAAGCTGCTTCTTCAGGTTGCTGTGGGACCTTCTAGAACAAAACGGGATATGGTGCAGAGAGCTGCAGTAGATAGTGGTGGTGAAAATTAGGAGTGTGCAGAATGGATCTGTTCCTCCCTAAAATTTGGAGCTCTGTTGAGTGGGTTCTCCGCTCCAATTTTTGGAGGGGGGTCCATCTCTCCACACTGTCAGATTACTTGCTAGAAAACTGCTTCATTTTCGGAGAACCGTGCTATTATTGTGAATGGGAATCAACAAAAATGCATATATCTCTGTCATTTATAAAGATAAACATATGAAAATTGGCACTGTGGTAGCGCTTAAGGAGGGCTTCAGCTATGCCAAGTTTAAAGCAGATCTGTTCAACCCTTGAGTTTTAGGGAATTTTTAAATCTCCAATAACTTCGCCATTCTAGGCTATGGAAACTGAAAATGCTTACAGAGCCGTCAATTTTAAAGATAAAGACTCAAAAATCGGAACCCTGACAACTATTCAGCACACAGATAAGGATATATATATAATTTTTTAGTGGGGGTATAAGAGTAAAACATGCATACACACACACACACGCACACACACACTATAACACACAAAGTGTCTGATGTGGGTCTCCTGTGCAAGGAACTTGGGGACTGGAATACAAGAAGAACTATAGCACACACAGGAACCAAAAGAAAACCAGAGACACAGAGAGAAAAACAAGCAGGAGCTTTCTCTTTCTGACTCTCTCTCCTTCCTTCCTAACGAATGCAACAGTGAACACCAGCACACAGAGAAGGGAGTAGAGCACACACCTCCACTGGAAACAACAAAAACAGGGTGCCCCAACTTGCAAGAGTGGAAACACTTCCCACTTAGGCAGGGGTGTTGAATGTCAAGACTGTGGGCCAAATTTGCCCCACCTGAGTTCTGTCTGGCCCTCTGGGGTTCTTCAGAAGGTCACACCCTCTTTGCTTGGCCCAAACCCCTTTTTCTGCCTGCCGATTGTTTGGTGGTTTCCTGGCTTTTGCACTTCCCCCCTTTCTAAAAGGTAGTAATGCCTCTCCTAGGGCTTCCTTACTGGCAGTAAGAGCTTTCAGCTAAAATATACTACAATTTTGGAATGTTTGGCTCCACTTCTTTCGTCCCACCCCCGTTTTGCTTTCAACCCAGCAACATCACTGGAATTTGGCCCCTGAGAGCGCCTCTGAAATTTAATTCAGTCCTGCACTAAGGCAAAGCCATCACTGAATACAATGCATTGATGCAAGGCTGAATTGCCATGGTAGTTGGATATAAATTTTACAGCACAGGTCTCTTCCATTTTTACATCTAATTCAATACATCTTTTCATGAACATTCTCATGAGCCTTGACAGGGCTCTGAAGGTCTGTCAAATGTTTCAGAAGCAAATTGAATTTCAATTTTCAAGATTCCAAGGCTAGCCTTTCTCTTTTCCACACAGTTGTGGTTAAAAAGAGATGTGTTCTGATAGATAGCAGCAAAAGAAATGGCTTTGTTTATAACCCAATGCACTGGTGATTGACAAGATGTCATGTGTATCATTCTGCATAACCTGTAAAGCACTGGAAACTGGGGCAAATCCAACTCTCTCATCTGTACAGTTAAGGAATCAGGGAAGAAACTGTTACATTGCTGGTTCTCAAGTGAATGAAAGATGATTCCATTTCTGAAGGCAACAGAAATATTTCATTGTCAGCAACATAAAATTGAGGGTTTGGCTTACGACACTGGGGCAGCATGTAATTGGGCTGCTGTGCTCTGCCAATTCCATTGCGCAACTGGGACCCACCACTAGCACAACAAAAAGTTGGTGCATTGTACAAGAACCCAAGAAAATAGTGGCAGGCTTCTGTGACCTGCCCCATTCTGGAAGCAAGCGGTTCTGCCTGACTTCAGTTCCTATACGAAATGCTAACTCTCCATCGTGCTAGTGATGGGGCCCCTGGTTTCTGATGTAAAGCAAAATCTAGTTTACTGTTCTAAGATTGCTGAATGAAACAAAGAGAATAGCCCTGATCCTCTTCTTTCAATAGGCTGACCTTTATTGTCCACACGGTAAACATAAACCCACGTTGTAAACTAAAATGGATGTCATATCACTTCTAGAAATTATCAGATAACCTTGTTCTCATCATTGCCTTCACTCCTTTTGTTTTCGGCATTCCTGTCTTCTCTTTTCCCTCTAAAGCAGGGGGCCAACTTTTCCCATCGGCTCTCACTATTGGTTATTCTGGCTAGGCCTGATGGAAGTCATGGGCTAAAACTTCTGGAGGGCCACAAGTTGCTCCACCCCACTGTAAATCATTGAATGCACTTGATTGATTTATACAACCAGGGAATGTTTGTATGGTGCCTTTTCTGATCTACTATGTATTATTTAAAACTCAATCTAGGCTTGTTGCTTTTGAACCTGAATACTTGCCACATACATTTTAATTCAAAGGGGGAAAAGATTAGAAAGAATGGCAAACAAAGCCTATGGACTAACACATGTAAGCACATGGGTTGGGGGCAGTGGTTTGTGGTATGACTTCTATTCATGACCCTGACAAGTCAACGGCTGTTGGGTTAGTGTACATAAAGGGTGACAATGGATTGAACTGGCACAATGTTAACAGCCTTGGGAAAGATAGTAAAAGGGAAACAGATGTATTTTTATTTAACAATTAAAAAATCTGGATGGAGGAAGTAAAAAATAAAGAAAAGATAAAGATAACTGCATGGATAAATATTTGATGCTCAAAAATTAAAACATAAACTGGACTCTAAATATAGCCTTAGAGAAACCAGAAGCTTACGTATCAGTTAGCTTGCTGTAGTCATGCACATCTTTGAGAATAAGCTGGTAATTGGGATTACAGATGAGCCATCAGGTTTGACAAGTAGGAGAACAAGAGCGGTAGGCAGTTCCTTCTTCAACCCCACTCTTCATATTTCTTCTTTCCCACTCCTCATTCTCCCATCCATCCATCCATCCATCCATCATTGAGGATAATACTATAGTTCAGGGCTCCCACACCTGTTGGACCAACGGGAACATTTGGACTGTTAAGAGTGTGTTGTGGGCACTCTCACAGAATGGCTGCCATGGTTGGTGTGGCCAGCCACAAAAGGCCCATTTCCCAGGAGGCAAGCTGGTAAGGGTAGGGTGACCAGATAAAATCCAGGTCAGGGCTCATGTAACTTTGACAGTTGTAGAGAAAAGGGAATTTCAACCAGTGTCATTTGTATACAATTAGTTCCTGGTGAAATTCCCTCTTCATCACAACAGTTAAAGTTGTAGGGGCCCTGCCTTCTTTTGTATATGGTCACTCTAGTATAGTGCCTGCAACTTTAACTGTGGTGATGAAGAGGAAATATCACCAGGAACTAATTGAATACAAATGACACTGTTTGAAATCCCCTTTTCTCTACAACTGTTAAAGTTACATGAGCCCTGACCTGGATTTTATCTGGTCAGCCTAGGTAAGGGTTAATCTTGCCCAAGACATAGGCCCCCTCCACAAGGATGCGCTTTTGCGCCCGGTTCGGGGATTATGTGCATTATCGCGGAGGCGCATTTACTCCTAATCCCTCTGCACGGGAGGCGGCGAGAGGTGGCGAAGCGCATTAATTGATGTCCAAAAAGCGCTTTACAAGAAGTTAACGTGCATAATCGCTTGTTCACATGACGAAAATGCGCTTTAACGGCCGGAGCAAAATAAAAGTCGCTATTTAACGCGCATTCGATAATGCGCATAATCCGGGAGATAACGCGCCTCTACGCCCGTTTTGCGCTCCGCTGGTGTGGAGGTAAAATTTATAATGAGCCTTCAAAGAGCATTAAACCTCTCTTGTGGAGGTAGCCATAAGTACAAGGAAGAGCTGGGGTCTGAGTTGCAAAATACAAAAGCACTCTTTTTCTGCTCCAACGTTCATTTCAGAGAAGCCAAACTGATGGAGCTTCAGAGACAAGTAGATTGGCCAAGAAACTGAGTGCAAGCCAGAAGTGGGATCAGAGCCACAAATGCTAAATCACATATTTGGCACCACAAAGCACAACAAAACAACAATTTCACAGAAGCAAAAGACAGGGAATTTCAGCAGGTATCGTTTGTATGCATACAGAACCTGGTGAAATTCCTTTTTCATCTCAACAGTTAAAGCTGCAGGAGCTATACTAAAGTGACCAGATACAAAAGAGGGCAAGGCTTCTGCAGCTTTAATTTTGTGATGATGAGGAAAATTCACCAGGTTCTGCATATATACAAATGAGACCTGCTGAAATTCCATTTTCTATGAAACTGTTAAAGATACAGGAGCCCTGTCCTCCTTTTCATATGGTCAGCCTACCTAAAAAAGCCCAGACAACACATACACATGTGCAAAGCCTGCCTCCCAGTTTAATTTTTTTTAAAAAAAATGTAAACACATTTTTAAAATGCAGGAAGGTCAGGGAGCCTCATGCCCATAGACACTAAGGGAGGTATCTTGGGGCACATTTTTGGCCATGGGCGCCACATTGGGGACTCGGGGGTGGTAGGAGTTAGTCACACCAGTCACTAGGCTGACTTTGACTGATATCCTATACTAGGCTGACCATATGTAAAGGAGGACAGGGCTCATGTAACTTTAACAGTTGTAGAGAAAAGGGAATTTCAGCCAGTGTCATTTTTTTTTGTAATAATTTTATTAATTTTCAACATATATCACATAAAATAAACACAATACTTATAACCCCTCGACAACCCCCCGTGCTCCCCTTCCCCTGAGACCTTCTTAGGCTGCCTCTACAAGAGAGGTTTAAAGCTCTTTCAAGGCGCTTAAAAAAATTTACCTCTACAAGGAGGGAGCGCGAATCGGGCGTAGAGGCGCACTATCCCTCCGATTGTGCGCATTATCGAATGCGCGTTAAATAGCAAGTTTTATTTTGCGGCGGGATGTGAAGCCGGCGCCCTGCCTCCCGAGTAGTGCTGCTGCTGCTGCTGCTGCTGGCTCCCCCGCTCGGCTCCTGGCTCCGCTCCTACCGGGCTCCCGCTGACCTCTCGCTCCGTCTTCCAGCTCCCTTTTCCCTTTTTCTTGCCCTATTCCCCCCCCCCCATGCGCCCTGCCTCCCGAGTGCTGCTGCTGCTGCTGCTGGCTCCCCCGCTCGGCTCCTGGCTCCGCTCCTACCGGGCTCCGTCTTCCAGCTCCCTTTTCCCTTTTTCTTGCCCTGTTCCCCCCCCCTTGCTCCGTTTCATTCAATCGCCCCGTCAGTTCCTTCGCTCTCCAGCATAACAACTCGCAGAGACCTGCTTTAAAGAGACAGGCGCCCGCCCGGCCGCCCTACCTCCCCCCTCCCCCCTCCCTGCCTGCCTCTCGTGCAGAGGTATTAGGCGTAAATGCGCTTCAGCGATGAAGCGCATGATCACTTAACCAGGCGCAAAAGCGAATCCTTGTGGAGGGGACCACACTCTATTATTTTATACAATTTTCCAAAATTGCACTGATTCTTTTGAAGGCGTACATCCTCTCCCCTTTTCTAAAACATATTCTAAAAATACTCCCCATATACTTCCAAAATCATTCTTTTTAGTTAATCCCATCTTAACTTTCATTATACATGTTAATCTATCATTAATTGCAATATCCCACACTCCTTTATACCATTCTTCTATACTATAATTCCCTTGTAATTTCCAACAGTGTCATTTGTATGCAATTAGTTCCTGGTGAAATTCCCTCTTCATCACAACAGTTAAAGTTGCAGGGGCCCTGCCTTCTTTTGTATAGGGTCACTCTAGTATAGTGCCTGCACCTTTAACTGTTGTGATGAAGAGGGAATTTCACCAGGAACTAATTGCATACAAATGACACTGGCTGAAATTCCCTTTTCTCTACAACTGTTAAAGTTACATGAGCCCTGTCCTCCTTTTCATATGGTCAGCCTATCCTATACACACTTACCTCGACAGGGTTTACTTCTGAGTAGACATGTATAGATTGAGCTATTTGTGTGTTTGTTTGTTCTGTCCTTTGGCAGCTATCAATCTCGATCAGTGCTGAAGAGAGGGACATCTCCAGTGAACAATTCCTAGAGTGTTTCTACAGTAGGAAGAAGGCAAGTTCTTAAAACAAGAGATCAGAGGAACAATCCCTTTCCATAGAAACTTGCCCAGAAACATTGCCCTCCTCCTCCTTCTCCACCCTTTCTCACTACTGCTTTATAGCTGTATTGAAGTGCACTGTTATTTCGTGTTTTCTATTCCATGTTTATTAGTCTGACCATATGTAAAGGAGGACAGGGCTCATGTAACTTTAACAGTTGTAGAGAAAAGGGAATTTGAGCCAGTGTCATTTGTATGCAATTAGTTCCTGGTGAAATTCCCTCTTCATCACAACAGTTAAAGTTGCAGGGGCCCTGCCTTCTTTTGTATAGGGTCACTCTAGTAGAGTGCCTGCAACTAACTGTTGTGATGAAGAGGGAATTTCACCAGGAACTAATTGCATACAGATTACACTGGCTGAAATTCCCTTTTCTCCACAACTGTTAAAGTTACATGAGCCCTGTCCTCCTTTTCATATGGTCAGCCTAATGTTCATAATGATTTGACTCAAGGCGTAGATCTGGCCTCTGCCTTCCAGTGACAGCTGTGAAGTGGATGGAAATAAGAGACACAGAGACTCTCCAGCTCCATTTCTGGTCACTTTGGAGGGAAGCACCACAAATGGTCCAATTTGGCTCAGACTCGATTCTGATGCAATCCCCCCAATCACTGCTTCTTTTAAAGCATGTTTTGCTGCTTTATGCTATTTTAATTATGCAATCCTACATCCTGCTGCAGAAAGCTCCAACAACAGAGCATCCAAGGAATTCAAAGCTTTGCCAGAAGAGAGGGAGCAGCAGCATTTCCACACGCACCCCTCCGCCATCCCCTCCACACCAATTGAAACCATCTCAGAGCCCTCTCTCCATTCAAAGCCTTGCCAGGAAGGGGGGGGGGGGGGAGGAGAGCAACAGAGGCTGTTTTTGTCTCTCTTTCCTCCATGAGAGCCTTTTTCATTAGCTGGGCTGTCTAACTTGGTCACTTTGCCAGGAGCAAGGCTGGGGGCTGAGAGGCTGTTGGGTCCAGTGGATCCATGATCCAACCTCTCCCCACCCACTGGCCCATCCCCAACACTTCCATTTCATCCCTTCTCAAGGTCTCAGAGGGGGAGCTTTAACACAGCAGCTGGGAGGGACTTTGTGGGGGATTCACACTTGGAAGGAGAAATCTGTTGCATCCTTTGGCTCTTCAGGTGCTGTCTAGGGACCACAGTATTGCTCTTTTAATTGCTCTCTTAATTGCGAAAACATGGAGTGTCATCAGACGAGCATCTTATGGCACGCTCGCGACTGGCCACTCATGGTTCTTCACGGGATGTTTTGACGATGCAGCATTCCTCCCACACGTCTCCCGCTATTTCTGTTCTTTTTTCCTGTCACAAAATAAGACCTGGAAAATCTGATTCTTTTGGCTATAATGAAACTTGCTGCCATTTCCTGCTGTGTGCAAAAGAAGCTGTGCAAAATGGGCCATGTGATCACTGCTTGCTTCCTCTTTCTTCCCCATGTGAAGAAAGAGGAAGCTGCTCATCCCTATTGTGGGACAGAAGCAGGAGGCAAAGTGATGGTAGGGAAACGCAATTCTCCACCCACCCCGTCTGATGAGCCTCAGTGTTTGTATTGAGATTCCTTCTAGTAAAACTGCATAAAGACTGGATCAGATAGAATTACATAAGACTTCTTCTTTACCTTTCCCAACTGGCACCTCAACCAAGGTTAGCAGTAAGGTCCATTGATATGAGTTCAGTGGGGCTTACTTCAGTGTATAGGATTATAGTCTAACCCAAAGAAATACAGCTACTAGAGATTTGGGCTAGTTTATTTACTTTTTTGAACAGCCCATAAGTAAATTTCCAAGCCAAAATGCATTTTATTTCCCTGTTCTACAGTGTCAATTTGCTGTCCACAGCAATGCAGTAGAGTGGTATTTTTTGATTTGCTGGTGCCAGGACAATTTCCATTGTACTGTGAGTCCTACTGACAGACAGAAAGTGAGCAATTTTATTTAAGTGGAAAACAATCAATTGCTTTGACCAAGGTTATTGAGTTAGAGAGGGGAAATAGCTTTCTTTTGTTCTCTTTACTAGAAGAGGAGTATTTCACCATTCGGCCACCTTGTCCCCATTCTAAGTTCACTAGGAAGAATATCACTTCCCTGATGAAAAACCTTAGGTGCTTTGTGATGGGCACATAAAAACCCAGCATAGCCACTTCAGTTTGGGGCATTTAAGTGTTCCTTTATATGCATAGCTGACACTGAAATAAATGTGGGTGCAGGCATCCCTCTAATCAAGAACAAATGATTGGATCAGAGGACTCTGAAATCAACATTGGCTTTTTAATCACAGCTAAAGGATTTCTTTCGAGACAACTCTCTGAAACAATTGGCACAATCAATTGACCCCCTCTTCATTGTTTTCACTATCTAAAAAATGAAATCAAAACTGGGAATAATAATAATAAAAAGTGTGCCAGCACTGTATTTGAAAGTCTGATGTCTCCACTTGGTTCCCATAAAATGCAAACACAAAGAGCCAGGAATGGAATCTTTTGGGCACATTGTATTTAATTATCCATGTAAACACAGTGGGGCTTCCTGTTCTATATTACTATTTATCAAAATGGCATTTCAGTTGTTCACCTGGTTCAGTCTACCCAGTGAAATAAAATTAGAGTGTATTGACTCAGTGATTGCTGCCTGGCCCCTGAGGGTAAACTTACAAAGGACATTGATTTTTTAAGGTGTTTCAAACAATGAAGGGCATAAAAGGAGCAGAGAAGGAGGTAAGATGCAGACATATTTGTCAAGCCAACAGAGGAAGCATTTACAAAGGACTTGAACATAGGCATAAAGAAAGCTCAGTGGGCATTAGTAGCCTATAGTTCGGCATACTGCTTTTGTATAGGCTGACCATCTGAAAAGGAGGACAGGGCTCATGTAACTTTAACAGTTGTAGAGAAAAGGGAATTTCAGCCAGTGTCATTTGTATGCAATTAGTTCCTGGTGAAATTCCCTCTTCATCACAACAGTTAAAATTGCAGGGGCCCTGCCTTCTTTTGTATAGGGTCACTCTAATATAGTGCCTGCAACTTTAACTGTTGCGATGAAGAGAGGATTTCACCAGGTACTAATTGCATACAAATGATGCCAGCTGAAATTCCCTTTTCTCTACAACTGTTAAAGTTACATGAGCCCTGTCCTCCTTTTCATATGGTCAGCCTACTTTTGTACAAGATCTGTGTGCATCCACATACAAAAGAGGGCAGGGCTCCTGGAGCTTTAACTGTTGTGATGAAGAGGGAATTTCAGCAGGTGCTGCATGCATACAAATGACACCTGCTGAAATTCCCTTTTCTATACAACTGCTAAGATACAGGAGCCCTGTCCTCCTTTTCATAGGGTCACCCTATTAGACTGTTACAAGCAGGAACATTATCCCTCCATTCTCTTCTTACAATGTAGCCCACTTCCATTTAGGAAAGATTGTGGGTATTTGGGGGATGCTTTTGAGCCATCACTCCTTTTGTTATATTATATATTACTTTCTTACAGAATTTATATACCACCTAAAAACAGTGTTCTCTGAGCATCGTACAAAAAATAAAAGCATAATAATTATTAAAGCATAATCATTAATAGTCACATAACAATGGGTTGGATCCAGACTGTCTGCTGAGGATAAAAGAGCTTCTTTCATCCATGGGAGGCTTCTGATCCTGTGGAGGAATCCTGCTGGCAGAATGAAGGAGGTGGAGATCTTTGTTAATTCCCTCTCCCTGCAGTCCCCTATGCCCCCACCCATCTGCTCTGGAGAATCTCTGGAACATTGGAGGAGTGGCACTGGAGACTGCAAGGTGAGGGAGGAATCAGTAGAGATCACCTGCCCACCCATTCTATCAGGCTAAGCATTCTGAGCAGAACTCCATAGAGGGAATGCTCCTGCTGGTGGAAAAGACGTTGGATTCAACCCAGTAAAAATAGTAAACAAATTCCAGGTTAAGAATTCAGCACCAACATTTCAGCAGCAGGGCATTAAAAACTACAGAGGAATACACAATGTCACTAAAATTATGGAACAGATCTAAAATCCAGCTGATTCACAATTTTAAAAAGCCTGAGAAAACAAAATGTCTTCACCTGGTGCCAAATAGATCACAGACAAGGTGCCAAACGAGCCTTTATGGGGATGACATTCTGTAACTGGGGTGCCATCACTGAGAAAGCCCTTTTCCCAGTAGCCAGATATTGCATCTCACTTGGGGTCACACAGAGAAAATCTTTTGAAGATGATCTTGGGCTCTGGGTAAGTACATATGGGAGGAGGTAACCATTTCGAGCTTTAAAGGTCATGATCAGAACCTCAAACTGGACCTGGAAATGGACTGGAAGCCAGTGGAGATGGCAAAGCACAGGTATAATGTGATCAAAACATCCAGACCTTGTTAATTGTCTTGCCATCCTATTCTTGACCAACAGAAATTTCTGGACAATTCTCAAAGGGAGCTTCATGTAGTAATCTACCTGGATATATTGATCACCATCCCATGAAGTTATTAAAGAGGGAGAAGGTAAGAGTGAGCTCAGTTACAGATACAGCCAAAGCAGGAAATGTTATATGAGATCTTACAATAAGGAAGGACAGATCATGAAAGCCTTTACTTAGGAAAGAATCTTATACTGAATCTGACTAAAAGAACACAAGAAGAGCCCTGCTGGGTCAGACCAGGTGTCCATCTATTCCAGCATTCTGTTCCCACAGTAGCCAACTAGCTACCCACAGGAAACTACAAGCAGGACATATGTGCAAAAGCACCCTTCTGCCTAAATTCCCCTGCAACTAGTACACACAGACATAGCCTTTGACACTGGAGGTAGCATTCAGCCTTCAGGACTGGTAGCCATAAATAGCCTAATCCTCCATGACACATCTAGCATATTCTGCTCTCACTAGCACAACTCTCCAGGGTCACCCATTCCCTCTCTAACCACAGGTATGAACCCAAACTGTCAAGTAGGTGCACAAATGTGTTTCCAATTACATTTCTTTGATGTCCTATTATAGGAATTAGCAACTTCTGGCCTTCCAGATATTTAGGCCTACAACCCCCATTAGCCCTAGCCAGTAAAGCTAATAGTGAGGGATGAAGGGAGTTGTAGGTCAGAAAGTCTGAAGTTGCCCAAACCTGTCCTATTAGCATTTAAGAAAACAAAACTAAACTAAATTTCAGTGACTTGTGTCATCACTATATTTGGGATTAGAAAGGACTTCCCCTCTCCCTTCCAAGCGCAGCTTGGCCAGTGCACTCCTTATCTATTTTTACAGCAACCTTTCCCACCTTGGTGCTCTCTGGATGTCTTGGGCATCAACTCCTGTCAGTGGTTAGGGAATTGTAGTCTGGATTTGGGAAAGGCTGCTTGACTCACCTACATGTATAATCTCTTGAGCAATTTTCTCTGCATAAGCCTCTGTCCAGTACACCTACCATCTGCTTATGGTGTGCTATGCTCTGGATTGTGTAGAGTGACCTCAATGTGATGACGTTGATGGTGGTAACCCTGCTTCATAGCTTCTGTAGCCTTGGGATCCTACTATTTGTGAATCATAATAGGGTCGCTATCAACTGTATGACTGGTCGCCATGAAAGCTATTCTTGGAAGGCGCAGCATTTCAACCTGCCTATTCATTTTGCTTAAGTTTACTTCTCATCTTGTTTCACCAATTGCCACCGATTTCTATTTCTGCTGTGCTTTCTTTGGCTTCCAGAAGCACAGTGGTCTTTAAGAACACATTGGAAAGTACTTCTTGTCCTTTCAGTTTCTTGTAGGAAGGCAGAGCCATGGGGGTGTAAGCTGTGCATGTCTAATCATTTTTTTTTAAAGGCTGACAGCTTAACAGAAGGTAATTATAATTGAGGATGGAGAAAAATGGGGCCCTAATTCTATTGAGTCAATATTAGGTGTTTTCTGGTTGTCATTTCCCTTGAGGGTATGTCAAGCTGAGATCTCAGTTCACCTGCATCAAGTTCTTATCCACAGCCCAATCCTGAGTGAATACTATGATTGCAGGATCTGAGTCAGATGAAAACATCTGCATAATGGTAGCCCCTAATCCTATATCTTTAATTAATTTCAGGGAAGGTCTATATGTCCTGTCTCAGCAGATCTTTTCCAAAACAGTCTACTTAATTGGGCTGAGGGTCCTGCCAGCAGAAGTAGTGATTATTGATAGTGGCCTCTTCAAGGCCACTCCTACTCACAGAAGGCTGATAAGAAGTTTGCCCCAAAAACCATTGGTCAAGTAGTCCAAAAATCATGCCAGATAAAGATCTGAGAACAGTCTCCAGACTAGGGTGAAGCAATAAGTGGAATCTAATCCAATCCGACGTCTCAAGAGATCCAATTTCCAAGGCAGAAGATCAGGATCATGGAAGACACATGAACACTGGAAGCACACAAGGATGCTGTCTCCAATGAAAGCTGGGGCTGGCCTTGCTGGCTGATATACAGGCCCTAGCCTGGGTGCATCCAACTTCCAGCTGCAACTCATTAACGAGCTTTCCAGTGAAGTTAGATATAAAAGGAAGACTTTCACACAGCTAAATTCCTTCCTTCTAATCTGGTGCTTTTCTGGATAGGCTGAGTTTGCTGTCTACATTTTATTCTTCGTTGGTCTCAAGAGTTGGGGTGTCTTGTTACATCTGGCTCAGAATCTGATTCATTCTGAAGCAGAGGAGGGAGACCCCATTGGGCATTCCAGAGGGTCCGGACTCCTCTTTGGCTGCACATCCATTATCTTCCTGCAATACTGTCTCTGGAACATCCTTGGGGGAAGGAAAGTTCTCAAGTTCAGGTAAGCCAAATTCCTCCTCAGAAGAAGGCTCCTCAAGGTGGGCCATGACACTATAGCTCAGTAGAAGAGTACATACCTGTCTGAAACCCAGTCAGTGTGGACCAGGGCTAGCTGGCCTGGTGACTGTGAATGCCACCTGCTGGGAGCAATCATAAGAAGGCAGTGGAGGCTGGTGGCTCCGATTTCAGTGGGTCTGTGAATCGATTCTGGGTTTCAGTCAGAACCATCCAGAACTATGGAGGAGCTATCCAAGGTGCTGACCCTAGTTTGGGCTATGAACCAGCACCTTGGATAGCTCCTCTACAGTTCTGGCTCATTCTGACTGAAACCAAGAATGGATTCAGACTCCTGCCGCAATCAGAGCCAACAGCCTCCATTGGGAGAAGAGCTATTAGTCCATCGAACAGGATAGTGATAGGGTTTCCTTTGCAAGATGTCTTGCTTCTTAAGAAACTCATACTAGCTCCTTCTCACTTGTGCTGTATCTCCTAGGATGCCTTCCTAGAAAACAGAATAGTTAGCACAGATAAATCCAGCAACAAGCAGTTACAGATAGACTATATAAATTTATTCTGCTTTTAAATATTGATTGTTATTTTTACCAATCAGCTGACAAATGACTGACACGGCATCTGATAATAACAAATATAGCTCTATCCTATATGTCTGCTCAAAATTAAGTCCCATTGAGTTCAGTGTGAGGTTACTCTGAACTTCAAGCAAGTGTCTCTAGGATTGCACATCAAATAAAACATTACAGTAACACACATATACACTCCAAGCAGGCTAGGCCAGTAACGCAATGCCTGCTGCAGCAACTATTCAAGCAAAAGCCTTCCTAAATAAGGAAGTGGTCATATACAGAGTCAGACCACTGGTCTAGCTAACTCAGAGCTCCCTACATTTTGTGGCACTTAGGGGTGTTGGAAAATATCTGCAACAGAATCAAATAAGTTCAGATTTCTATGAATCTGACCCATGGATTCTGCAGCAGATCAGCTGTTCCTGAGTTGCACAGAATTACGGTTAGGGGTTTTTTTACCTTCTGGAATTTTGCACAAATTTAGTTGTAAAAAAAATATGTAAAACATAAAAAATACTGGCTGAAAATGCATATTTCCTCAATAGTCTGAAGCATGAAAATGATCATTTGGGGAGGGGAGTATGTGCAAGGGTCAATTTGTGCAAATGCAAATTTGTGTAAATTTGGGAAACTGGAAAAAAAAAAACCCAATTCCGCCAACAAGTGGACAATGGAACAAAAAGCAGTTGACAATTTGTGAAATGAAGACAGATTTTTTTTTACAAGTCCCGTACAACCCTAGTGCCAGTGGCCCTCCAGGGTTTCAGATAGGGATCTTTCCTGGCCATACTTAAAGATGCCAGGGATTAAACCTGAGACCCTCTGCATGCAAAGCAGGTACTCCCTACACCACTGCTTCAAAAAAATTCTACTGTCTTCCTGAAAATTCCCAGCAAGCTAGCCAGACAGCTCTCCCTAGGCAGAGAGTTCAGCAAGGAGGGCACCACCATCTAAAACAGCCTTCCTCAACTTGGCGCCCTCCAGATGTTTTCAATTGCAGCATGGGAGTGCCAGCAGATTCCAGCACAATGGGAGTGTGAAGGATGTCTTTGTGTGATAGTCTAAATGGCCCCTGTCTGGAAGCGGTATTTTGTAACAGCTTCAGAAAGGCAAGTCAAATGTTCAAAATGACCAAATTATGTTAAGGAGTACTCTGTCGACCAAACCACAAAATCAGTTGTCATGTGTTACTTTCACTCAAAGCAATTTAGTGTCATGCTTCATGTTTGGGATCTACCCTGGTTAGTTCCACACTTCATGCCAACTCTGACAGGTCTGTCATAGTAAACAGAATGTGAAGAGATGGTTTCCATCATCAGGAGTAGAGAGTGCTGTTGTTACCTGGCAACAGGCTACCTTAGCGCTAGTAAGTTTAGGAATTGCATATGTTTAAATATATTCTACAATGCCTGTAAATAAAAGATTGCATGTATTTTGGGAGAAATAGGGAGGGCAGGCATCAAAGGAAGTCTTAGAGGAGTTTGCTACCATTAATGGGGGAGTTTGCAAAGTGCTGGAATGCTGTAAGATCAAAGCCAAGCTTCACTGGAGCAAGAAGCCAGGGCAGAGCACCATGGCAGGCACAAATGGGGCGCCTGATGTTTGCAGGCAGTTTGGCAGTTTCAAATTGGAATGGGATTTAGAGGAGCTAAAGAATAACTGTATAAAGATCATATATGCCATCATAATAACATAATATTATGCCACAGAGATGGGACCAGAGGTGGATAGGCTCAAAGGAGTCCAAAGGGGGGGGCCAAGGGACCTCAGGAAAGAAGGTGATTGGAAAACACTGAAAATACTACACCATATACACAGATAATCCGTGCTATAACACACAGCCTCCAAATAATGCCTATTAGAAACGCTGGGCTCTATTTATGGATTTACTTTATTTGTACCTGGGGGGTTCCCCCCCAAAAAAATGGCATTTGAGGCAGTTAAACACATTTACATATCCGAAACGCATTCACATGAAAAGAAGTACAGTTGGTTTAAATGAAGCCTGTCAAGTGGGCTTAAGAGTGCAGGATTTATTTATTTATTTATTTATTTATTTATTCATTACATTTGTATACCGCCCCATAGCCGAAGCTCTCTGGGTGGTTTACATAGGATTAAAATCATCTTTGGCAGGAAGAGCTTGCAGAGAGATAATGGTTCTTCACATTTCTCATGAAGGCAACTCCATGCAACCACACATTCTAAAGCAAGCATGACCACAACAGTGAGAGTGAGCCATGCATGGGAAACAGATGTCTACATGCAAGTCATCCTCTGGCTTGGGCCAGCCACATGGTACACCCCAAAAGATGTTGTGAGCAGCGGTGGCACACAGATCCCCTTGGTTGATCAAGGTCCTGCACAGATGATTGGAACTGTCCACCTTGGTGGTGCTGATCCCTTGCTGAGGCAGAGGAGAGGGATTCTAGTCACCAATTCAATTCCTCAAGTGCCACCAGTGCAAAAGATACCATCCACCTGTTACATGTTAGGATCTCTGTATCAAGGACCATGTTTTTGGAAGTGGCTAACATGTGGCAAAATAGTTAAATCTGACCACGCAGAAGGAGCCTTCAAAGCATAACTACAGGAAACTGGAAGTGAAGGATGTCATTTTCCTTTAAGAAATTGCATGGCTTTACCTGTAGAAAAGCAATGTTTAAAAATGCAGGGCATTTATGATCCTGTCATTTCTCATTTTATGTTTCAGTCATCCTCCCCTGAATGACATTGTTGAATTTGACTACACCTTGGGCGAACCTTTCTAATATTACTTCAATGGCATAGCGGCTGTTGCAATGGGTTTCTGTCTGATGGTTTTCCAGCAGTTTTGTAAGGTTGGGAGAGAAGAGCCAACAATGCCCACACCCCTGAAGTAAGACTGTGTATGCCATTTAATTAAGCAGTCCACACCTTCACACACTACATGGCTCAGTGGAGGCTGGTGCCTCCAATGGTCAGAGTGGTGGTGAATCCACACCAGGTTTCAGTTAGAACCACTCAGAACTCTAAAAGAGCTGCCCAAGATTGTCAGTGCTAGAGGAACTCTAAAGGAGCACCTTACTGCACCTTGAATAGCTCTTTTTAGAATTCTGACTGGTTCTGACTGACACCCAGAGCAGATTCACTGCCCCACTGATATCAGAGCAACTAGCCTTCACAGTCATGGCTTGAGAAGCAAAGACTCACATGCACATGCCTACTTTATTCATCCAGTGTGCAGGTCTACAAGGCCTTTCCCACCAGTCTAGCTAGCACTCTAAAATCTGTAAATTTGCTAGGATTTCCTTCCACCAGAAAGTAGTCCAGTTCACTACAGAGGCTATTATTATCTTTACAAGATTTATGCCCTGCCTTCTAATTGCCAGAATTCACAAAGAAGCTGACAAGTATAAGATCACAGTAAAACCTGAAAGCAGCAATGGATGAAACAATCGACAAAACAAATCAGAAATAGCAACTGTATCAGATCAGATTAAAAGCAGAAAAGAGCATCAGCACCATCAATTTCTTTCTCAAAGTTAGCAGAGAGGGAACCAGACAAGTGGCAGAGGGACGGGATTGCAGGGACAAGGTGCCACAACCAAAAAGCCTGCATTCTTTCTTGCCAGTGCCACCCACCTCACTTCAGAGCCTCTGAAGGGGATGCTAAAGGTTACTAAGACTTCAGTCCTACAGTCCTGGGGAGTGTGTGCCAGGGGTCGTAGGATAGCTCTGATCTCCCCCTCTGAGGGCAGAGAGAGAGAGGTCTACCCCTCAGAGGAGGAGATCTGACCTTGGATGCTCCATGGAAGCCCCTGAGGGCCTCATTGCTCCAATATTGGAGAACCATATCATTAGAGAGGTTAAAAGGGAGTGGGCCAGGAGGCATGGCAGACTTTGGACTTTGGATCCAAAGTTTGTCCCGTCTCCAGATATGCCCCACAACATTGAGGGAACTGTGCCCCAATTCTGGGGCTGGCAAATATAATTTGCCTCTCATGGGTTCCACTGGGAGGGAGATAATAAAATGGGGGGAGAAAAGGGAAGAAAGACAAACCAATGCTGCTCTTCCCTCCCTTGGATAATTCAGTTTCTTCTTGGCCTTCAGGTTTTCCTGCCCCACCAGAAGGCTTGCCCTGTCAGGCTCATGTAGGGGCAAGCAGATCTTCAGGCACCCTGGTCCTAAGCCATTTAGGGTTTTAAGGTTAAAACAGCTCAGTGAATTGTACTTAATGATAGCTAGTATAGTTCTTTCGGTATTGACAAAGAATGTTCACTATACTATTGTAATGTCAGTTAACAGCTTAGGTGCTGTATTTTGTGATTGTTACAGCTTCTGTACAGTTTTCAACAGTTACAGCTTCCGAGCAGCAGCCCCCCCGTAGAGGAGCCTTTCATTCTTCTGGTTTGAAAACTGGAAAGAGAGTTCCCTTTGAGGAATTTTGAAAGACAGCTTTTTCTCCTACATTAATTTCTCACCAGTTCTGGCTGATTATTTCAGTGTACTAATGTTGTTGCTGTTGTTTTATGAGCATTTTTCTACCTCTGAGAATTGGTGGTGACTTCCTGGGGTTGGGGGAAAATCATAAACAACATTTTCAGTCACATCCAGCTCTTGAATTTGCTATGTGTGACCTGAACATATTGTGCTTAGGAAAGGGGAGGGAGATTTAGGGCTCAATCCTATGGGTTGTGCTCTGGGTACTCAAAGGCCCTGAACCCAGAGGTGTACAAGTATCCTATGCAGAGAGGGAGGCACCTCACACTTCCCTTGCTGCATTTTAGCTAGACAGATTTTGCCCATCTAGCAGAAGTTTCAGGGAGGGGGAAAGAAGGAGGCTGAGGCAGCAATAGGAAAAGGCATAAGACAACTGCCCCAGCCTCCTCCCCTCACTGCCTCCAAGAATGCCCTCTTTTGCCTATCACCATGCTCATGAGTGAGGAGAGGTAGCCACCGTGATTCTCTCCATGCCAGCTAGGAGGGGGAGGGGGATGTGGCAGGGAGCGTACTTTCCTGGATCCAAACTCAGAGCCCTTTCTTCAAATTCAGAGGCAGGAAACCAAAAAACCCCTCTATGGCTGGTTTCGGACAACACATTAGGCAACAGAGGGGGAAATAGTGTACTGATGGTACGTTAGGTAGGTGGTGTGTTGGGTGTCAGATGCTTCATAGACAATTCACAGGGCTGGCCCTGTGAATTGTAGACTGAAGACTTGGCAATTTGTTATGAGAAAATGTATCTCTGCTTCTCTGGTATGTGCTTATCTCAAATGGTAGGCCGAAGGCCTTGAACGTTCTCTGGGAATTAAACTATGCTTTGCAAAGGTGGGGGCTATCTTCCTCACACTGTGGCGTCATCAGAAGAGGTTGAACCGTGCCGCCCTGTTGGTACGTGAGTTTAGATTACAGGCCTGAAGCCCTGTCTATCAAAGTAGCTTAGAATTTGCCCAGCCTCCACATTATATTGCCTTGGTCCTGAGAGTAATTCCGTTGCTAGGAATTATCTCGTCTATCCTCTTGCTGCTCTGCTACTGCTGTGAGTTACTATTCTGATTTAGAATTGTGAGATGCACTCTATACATGTTCTGTTGATGTTTAGACTTATTACTTCTAAAGAACTCTGCCATGAGAAGTGCACTGTGGCTTTTCATAGATTTGGACTTGAGATTACTGTTCTGGATTCGTGTTCTATAGCTTGCTGTCTCCCTCCATGGAGCCAAAGTTACGGGCAGAGGGAGGCAGAAGCTGATCGTTGCTGTTCTGAAACTCGTGTGTGTGTGAGACCTGTGAGAGGACCTTCCTCAGAGCTAAAGCTACGTGAATTGGGAAGGCTCCCTAGGTCGGTTCATTTCCTGGCTTCTGGCTTCCGTGGTCAGCTCAGCGTTCCCTGACAGGCTGAGTGAAGATTTAGTTGCCAGTTGACCGTTATACTACTGTTAGGAGGCCTAATCCTAGAGTCTCTCTATGTTCCAGAGGATTCCAGTGCAGCGTGGCCGCTCCTGCCCTCTAAGGACTAGAGTTAATCTCTAAATGTCAGTCCCTGAGTGAGTGCTGTTCTCATTAAGCCGTTCTACCTGAAAGCTGTGTGGTCCGTCTTCAGCTTCAAGTGTGTGTTTGCAGAAATGAAACCGTTATGCTTTGAATTCCGTGTGATTACAATAAAAGAAATCTCACTGTTATTGTTGTGTATCAGTGTACCTGAAGTCGTGAGCAAGAACTTTAGAGAGTTAGCCAGAGTCACGACATGGTGCTTCACACACAACATGCTGCAACTCCGGTGCTTGTGCAGCTGAAAGTTCCAGTGGCCATCTTGGTTGCTACGTCTGCTCCCTCGCCATCCCTCAGTCCCCCAACAATATCCCAGCATGCACCTTGAGTTCTGCTGGCTGTATAGAGCAGCCGGAGGGTTTCGGCTGCTCCGGCCGGCAGAACTCTATTCCCAAATGGAATAGTCCACAGAGAGAGGGTGGGGTTGGTTTTGGATGACACTTTAAACAATGGGGTTTCAGGCTAAACAACGTGCAAGCCCGTTGTTTCTCTCCATTGCTTAATTGGGCAGAATAGCGTACTGTCAGTTGTGTGTGCATGGTGTGTAACCCTCCACACAACACAATAAGCAACACAACTGACGACTGTTTCCCCCACCTCCGTTTCTTAATGTATCGTCCGAAACCAGCCTCTGTCTCCATCAACCAGTGCACCTACAAACAACAAATATATAAATGGTTTGATTGGAAGAGCAATTTCTTACAAGCCCTGAAAGTACTGAAATATGGGACCCGTTCAGACAACACACTAAGCCATGGTTAGGCCATTCACCTCTTTTCAGCAAATGGTTAATAAGTATGGTTAAACCATGGTTATGTAGTCACCATGGCTAGGAATGGTTCACAGAACACACTGAGTTATGGGTCATATGACACACTAAGCCATAATGTTTAGCTCAAAGTGCTTAACCACCGTGGTTTGTCTTGTCATCTGAACAGAGTCATGGGGAAATGTTTCAATAGGTTTGTACATAACTTAACATCGCATACTGTCCTGGAGGTAGCAAACCTTTTTGTATTGTGGAATTTCAAAAGGGAATTTTGGCTGTTTCAAGCAGTATCTTAATGGTGATGTTGCCAGTTGTCTCAGAATGTAAATGGAGTGGACAGTTACACATTGCCAAAAAAAGAGAGGAAATGCCTCACCAAAAAAAGAGGACAATGATTTCATATACCATTTGCATATGCTAATATATGCATATGGATGCAAATTTAGAAATAACAATAATTTAAATATAGATACAGTACACCTCACCATGATGAGGAAGACTGTCCAGGGGATTTGTGTGCCTGCTCCATCAATGGTCCAGGTGCTAACACTTGAGGGCAACATAAAAGGCTCTGTTCTTCCCTCTTATGGCTCTTTGACTGGACTTTGATTGGGCAACCCATCAAAGAGAGGATGCCTTCAAATAGACTGTCCTCTGAGAGTACTTAAAATAGAGGACTGTCCTCTGTTAGGCCACCCTAAGAGGACAGACGGTGCTGTATTTGTGATCTCTTACCCTGGGTCCCAGTAAAAGCATGCCATGGCCTCTGAGTTTTCACTAATTGATAGAAAACAACAAACATATAAGTACTCTAAAATTTACAGATGCACAAACTTTCTCATTTTAAATTTTGCATTGGTTAGATCATTAAAGGAGCATCTTTGCATAAGCCTCTTTGATTATATGCTTTCTGATAAGTACCAAAAATAAGCTTTTGCTAATTGGCATTGTCACCTCTGATTGTGCTCCGTACATGTAGCAAATAAAGGTGAGTGACTGTGAAATGTCAAGTGAATGACAATGAAACATGACGCGTACATAACATAGCATTGCTTAAAACAAAAAAAAAAAAAAAAAAAAAAAAAACACAATCCCGATAAAGTACAGATATTCCGCTTTACTCAGAATGCTCTGTCAGATTTGACATGCCAATATTATTTTCTTTAAATAGTATAGCAAAGAAAACCTTTAGAGGATTTTTTTAAAGCCAGTATTTCTAAGGATGCAAGTCAATGGCAATGCTGAACTGATACTTCAGCAGAGCAGCCATTTGGTCCCTGGGCAAATATCCCAAGGACCATAAGATATGTTGGATTCTCCCTCCCTGCCCCTTCACAGCTGCTGTGGAAAACATTGCAAGAGTTGCTCCTCTGAGGTTCCAACAGTGACCTTGGAGGAATTCTGGGAGGGTGAAAAGTTGGTGGGTGGGGAGGGGAGGCAAGAAGCCAGGATCCACAAGTTCCCAACCACTATTGGTAAGTCAGGTGGATGGGCTCAGAGGTTGCAGGCAGGATTCTTTCCTAGCTGTGCCTGGAGAAGCTGGGGATTGAACCTGGGACCTTCTGCATGCAAAGCAGATGCTCTCCACTTTTGTGCACCCAGTAGGGGTGATCCACACACATTTAGTGGATTGGGGAAGACACATGCAATTAATTTATTCCATATATTCTTACCCTGTCTTTCTTCATGGTCACATACATGGTGGTTCCAGACAACGTCCTATCCAGGCTTTGACAAGCTCCAGACCTGCTTACCTTCAGCGAGGTGGTTCCATAACATGTCCTCATTTCTTCATGCAGCCTCCTGACATTATGAGCTGAATAAGTTAATAAACCAGGTTATTATGAACTTTGGCAACATTGCTATTGCCTCCGTCTTATCACTGATGCTTGTGAGTCCCCAGAAAGGCACAAGGGGGCCCGACATCAAATGAGATGAAATTCACCATTGCAGCTGCATTTCATTTCACTTATATGTTGGTGAACCAGAAAACTGGGGAGGTGGGAAATCCAGAGATGATGTTAATTAGCTTAAAATGTGTGAGACACCTTAATAGCGGAGTCATTAACTAATGAGAAAATGGGTACAAGTGAGTCAGATACATTTTATGTAGTTTGTCTATTCTTTCATCTTACTGTGAGGTAAAGATGACAAAATTACCAAATGACTGCAAATCCTTTGTATAGCCAAAAATGTACGCTGGAAGTGGGCCGTCTTTCCTGGAATAGCTGAACAAATTTGTGTATGTACACATACCCCTGATCATATTTGCTATATTTTTCTTTCTATTGTCTTACTTTCGCTTGAGATACTTATTTTTTATATCTAATTTTATACTGCAACTGTGCTGTATATTAGGAAAAATAAGTTGCAGTCCAGGATATGTCTGTTCAGAACTCTAGCCAGCCATACCCTTTGCCAGGTTACTCCATTTCAATCCCCACCCCCAGTTTTCTACCCCCCACCTCACTCCAGCTGACATTCTGTGCCTACTGTTCATGCTGAGTCCTCATTTGGCTACTTCGGTTCCATCCCCTTTCAGGGTTTTTGAATGAACATTCTTTGTACTGCTACAAAACTTTGGGTTCCTTCAAGCCTCCTAATACCTTCCCACTATATGGGTATGGTGTCATCATGGCTACATACTTGTAGAACTGACTTTGCTGTTTGTATATATGATGTGTTTGAGCAGCAAAGGGGATATTCTGAAAGTATCCCCAATCTAGTTCATGTTGTACTTTGATGTGTGTAACTAGTGAACTCAGCTGAAGTTGCCCAGTGGGCATCAAATGAAACTGTCAAGATCAATGGAGACTAAATGATCATCACAGGATGAACCTGCACCTGCTGTGTGCATGGGTCTTCCTCACTAGCTCAGGGCTAGCAAAGGCTGAGGCTCCAATTTTGGTGGAGCTGCAAATGCACTCCAGATTTCAGTCAGAACCAGCCAGAGTTCTGGCTGGTTCTGACTAAAGCTCACAATGGATTTACAGCCCCACCAAATTCGGAGCCACCAGACTCCCCTGCTCAGGGCTGTACTCAGGTCCTCGTTTGAGGAGAATCCTGCAGGAAATAGAATTGATGCTTTCTTTGTTTTTATCCCAATGTATCTTCTAAAAGGAAGTGTGAAAGATGCCTTTGTGTGAAAGCCTAAAGGCCTCTGTCTGGAAGTGGTATTTTGTAACAGCTTCAGAAAGGCAATGCAAATGTTCAAATTTATTTTATCACTTCATTTATTTGTAACATTTATATACTACTGAATAGAATAGAATCTCTCAGCGGTTCACAAATTATGTTAAGTGTTAGTCTACAGACCAAACCACAGACTCAGTTGTCATACGTTACTTTTACGCATAGCAATTTAGGGGGAGGTATGTCTATCAATTTTGAATATGCCCAGTCATATTCTGTCATGCCTCATGTTTGGGACCCACCCTAGTTAGTTCCACACTTTGTGCTAACTGTGATAGGTCAGTCAAGGTAAATGGAATGTGAAAAGATGGTTTCTGGCATCAGGAGTAGAAACTGTAGTTGTTACCTGGCAACAGACCACCTCAGCTCTAGTACAGTAAGTTTAGAAATTGCATGTGTTTAAATATATTCGAAAATGCCCATAAGTAAAAGGTGGCAACTCCATCATGTGCACTTTCATCAGGAGTAATGTTTGGCAGTTTTCTCGCATGTACAAGAGAAGACACTTCCCAAATGAGAGAGCGAGAGAGCGCACAACAGGGAGGGAAGGCATCAAAGGAAGGTTAAATAGGAGTTGCCACTGTTAGTGGGGGAGTTCACAAAGATCTTGAGCAAAGTGCTGGGATGCTGTAAAATCAAAGACAAGCTTTAATGGTGTAAGAAGCCAGCACAGAGCACTAGGGCAGGCACAAATGGAACATCTGGTATTTGCAGACAGTTTGGCAGTTTTAAGTTGTAATGGGATTTAGAAGAGCTAAAGAATGACTCCATAATGTTATGACCTCAGAGATGAGGCCAGAGGTGGACAGGCTCAACAGAGTCCAAAGGGGGGGAAACTTATGAAAGGAGGTGGCTTTAAATCATTGAAAGGGAGACTTTATCTTATATACAGATAATGAGCATTACAACATACGGCAAACAAGAAAAGCCTATCAGAACTTCCAGACCCTAAATACATTTACATGAAAAGAGGTGTGGTTGGTTTAGATGGAGTCTGCCAAGTGCACTTAAGAGTACTAGCTCAGGGTTACTATATTCAGATCCTAGTCTTGAAGGGATCTTGCAAGAAACAGAAGTGATGTGTCTTTGTTTTTATGCCAACATATCTGTCCGAACGCATATGTCATTCAAAACCAGAAGGCAGCTTTGATTTTGAGCAAATCTAGTAAGCATGGTCTTGAAAAAATGCAGCACCCTAGTATTTCACCTTCCACAGCAGAATGCCTTTGTTAAATTCAAGGGCATTCAAAAAGACACAACATCCATCACACAGAATGAAACAAAAAGGTAAATACATCATAGAACCTAAAAAGCTTTAAAGTATGCAGAGGGCAGCTTCATACTTAATTCATATAATTATAATTTAATCTTGAATAATTAGTACATTCATCTTGGTCTTGTGGAACACCGTTGCCCAGGTGTCATAGGCATCTATTGAATGGCAATCTCAGGCTCTGCATGATTTTGTGAACCTTCTTAATGCTCTATTAGATATTTGAGATGTTTCTAATTTCTTGGCAGACTGTATAAATCATTCACACAGGACCCACTCATCTAGTCAAGTTTGGGGTGTTTTTCCCTTTTTTTTTAAAAAAAAAGAAGTTAACAAGAACAAGCTCTCCCTATATTGGAGTAAACAGATATACAGGCTGTTTCAAAAGGGGAGGAGTACAGGACATTCCTTCTAATATAGGAACATAGGAAGCTGCCTTTAGTCCATCTAACCCAATATTGTCAAAACTGACTGGCAGCAGCTCTCCTGGGGTTCAGGCAGGATTCCTTCCTAGCTTCACCTGGAAATGCCAGGGATTGAACCTGGGACCTTCTGCAGGCAAAGCATGTGTTCTTACCACTCAGCTATGGCACTTCCCCTAAAGGACCTTCTTCCCCTGTAAGAATAGCACTGCTGGATCAGACCAAGGTGGCATCTATTCCAGCATCCTGATTCCAACACTGATCAGTCAGATGCCTCCAGGACCCTCCAGTGGGGGTGGGGGATGGGGGAGGGATGAAAAGGACAGCCCTCTCCCATGTCCTCAGCACCTGCTATTTAGAGGTAAACTTCCTCCAGTGGTGCTGTCAGGGCAGGACTTTGGGGCATAAGTACAAGGTTCTACTCAGCAGGTTCTCCAAGTGTGACAGGGCTGGCTTGCAAAAAACATATTACCATCTCAATTACCACAACCCATTGCCATCTACTGACCCACTTGGGATATAAGCTCAGCCATGGAGGCTTTGTTAATGGTGACCTTGAGGAATGCGACCCATGGGGCCTCGTCGGTGGTGTCACTCCAGCTAAGTTGTGATTTGAGCACCGGTTAAAGATGTATTTATTTGTGCAGTCTTTGAGGGCATATAGGCAAGTGCTTTGTTTTTTTTATTATTATTGATAGTCTTTATTGCATTTTATTATATATTTGTTATATTAGAGTCATGATTTTAATGTTGTGTATATGATGTACTGTGTTTTATATAGGTTTTTAGTCACCCTGGAATGGCGGGATATAAATCAAATAAATAAATACAAATAAGTAAAGGTGTAGCTTAAGATAATTAAGTCTAGAGCAACCTCCACCAACCTGGTTCCCACTAGATGTTTTGGCCTACAACTCCCATCATCCCGGATCAGTGCCCAAGCTGCTTGAGGCTAATGGGAGCTGTAGGCCAAAAGATCACATTGGACCAGCTTGTGGGAAATGAGCTGAAGTTTAGGGCCTAATCTGATGGCTCCACACCATGGACAGAGTCCTCTGACATCTCTAGGTGTCTGGGACAGTTTTGCAAAATGTCAAATGTGCCCATAGGCCCCTACTCCTACCTTAGTTATGGTATTGAAAACTGCTGCAATACCAGCCCCTGTCCTTTTCCCAACCCTATCCTAGCCCCTATAGACCAGCCTTCCCCAACCTGGTGCCCTCCAGATGTTTGGACTTCATCTCCCATCGGTCCCAGCCAGTGTTCAAGAATGCTGGGAGTTGCCATCCAAATTATCTGGAGGGCATACGCTTGGGGAAAGCTGCTACAATTCTTCCTTCAGCCAATGACTATGACCCAGCAGATGTTGATTAGATGTAGCCAAATTGACCACAATGCAGCAGCTGTTGTGATTTTTTTTTTTTTACTAGATCATTTTAATGTTGGAATACAAATCAGGGATAAGCACTTTGGGTATTTTTCAGCACAATTTATTTTTGGAATGTGCTCAAATCCTGCTTACCTTAACCAGAAGTAATTAAAGCTTCATGCAATCATTTCTACTCAGCTCCCCTTTAATTGCTGCTTCCATCCTGTGGCCAAAAACTCTCTCCTTTCTCCTTGCTTGCATACCTCTGCTTCCATCCAAATGGCAGCAGGATTTCCTGCCTGTACTCTTTTGCTTTCGCTTATGAAATCCAAAATCCTCAGCTCTCAGTATCACAGAATATTATTTTTTCCAGTGACAGATTAGCTTAGGGCACCATGTTGAGGGAAAGGCTGCTAGTTAATATTAAAGCTTGTCTGGTAAAAACATTGAAGCTTGCGTGTTAAAGAAGTCAGTCTATGCTGCATATTTATCTGTTTACATTTTTTCTATTCCAAAAAAAACCCTCTTCTGAAAGGAGGACAGAGCAGCTTACAATAAACAATAACAATCTAACCTAATCTTGTGTTGTGTTCTACAACAAGAGGAAAGTATAAAGTGTTGGTTATTACCTTTAAAGCCCTACATGGTTTGGGTCCAGGTTACCTGCGGGATCGCCTTCTCCCATACAATCCGCCCCGCATGCTCAGGTCCTCTGGGAAGAAGTTACTGCAGTCGGCCAAGACTAGGCTGACAACCGTTACCCAGAGGACCTTCTCTTCTGCCGCTCCCAGACTGTGGAATGACCTGCCGGAGGAGACTCGTCAACTTAACAGTCTTTTAGAATTTAAGAAAGCTATAAAGACTGTTCTCTTCCAGCAGGCATATCCAGTGGAATTTTAGAATGTTTTAAGGATGTTTTTAGGATGTTTTAGGATGTTTTAATGCAGTTTTAATAATATGTGTCATGTTTTAATCAGTTTTCTGTATTTTATCATGTTGTTGTTCCCCGCTTCGATCCACAAGGAGAGGCGGGTAAGAAATAAATTGTTATTATTATTATTATTATTATTATTAAATGGAAGACTCCATTACAGCACAGTTGGGTCCGCACTGCAATCTAGCAAAGGTTTAGCATACTTAAGACCCACTAAAATCAATGCAAGTGTTGAACCATCGTGTTCTGATTTGATATTTTATTCATAAGCCCCTGAACTCAGGGACTTACGAGAATTCTATGCAGCATGCACAGAGGATGAAGGTGATCCTCCCCTCCATCCTCCAGGTGCCCAGCATTTCTGGCTACATCTAGACAGCCGATTTTGGCTTCAGAGCAGAGTGGGGTGTGGCCAGGGCACACATAGGAAGCTCCGTAAAGGAGTTTCTGTGATCTCCTCCCCTCCGTCCCGGGACACACACCCTTTTCACCCTCTCCATTCTCAGTTCAGAACGTGGAGAAGGAGCCACCATAGAGAGAATCACATCAGCTACGGGGGGCGGGGGGGGGGGAGCGCATTTCTGGGAACCTCAGTTCCAAGAAAATCCTCTGGCCATCTAGACAGTGTCTAATGGCCATAAGGTTGCTCTCTTAGAAAGGAAAAGCCATGACTAGTTCAAAAAAAGCAAATATCATTCAAGCCATCCTTGTTTGGTTTGACATCCTGCTTTGTGAAGTATCAGTGGCTTGTACAAACCACAGTTTCCCATACTCAGATGAGATAGGAAACTGTGGTTTCTTACAAACTGCTTTAAACTTTTAAGCTTTTAAAACTCTTTTAAACTTTGCATCTCCCCCTCCTCATGTGTGAAGCAGGAGGAAAGGGGAGAGGGGAGCATTCAAGCTTGAAGATCAACACAGTATATTCTTATAATGCTAAACCATGATTTGGCCATGTTCAGATATAATGTGTATGTCGGATGACTCTATAAAGCAACTTTATATCATTGGTCCATCTAGCCTAGTATTGCCTATTCGTATTGGTTGTGATGCTCCAGTGTATGAGGCACCAGTGTTTCCCAGCTGTGCTACCTGATATATTTGAACTAGGGATGCCGCAAGTGTCTTGTTGGGTCCTTGAGGACAGCAGACACCCCCCCCCCCCATGTCTGGCCCTCATGGACCCAACTGGACACACTCACCACAAGGGCAGGCCCGTAAGTGCTTGGGCGTGGGTCCACCCTGGGAAAGCATGCTTTCAGAAAGTGCATAATTCCCCCGACTATGTTAATGGCAGCCACCATTAGCATGCCCGGGGGAATTGCACACTTTCTGGATGCTCCGGAAAGCATGCTTACCCCTCCTGCTCCAATCAGTGTCTTAACGGCCCTCAACACAAGGCATTAAGAGGGCATTAAGAGGGCCTTTAAGGTCCCAATTGGAGCAGTGGGTGGGGCAGACAAATGTGCTTGGAGGAAAATACATGATTTCTGGAAGTTCAGGAAATTGCGCATTTTCCTCCCTCTTTGCTAATGGTGGGTGGTTGCTACCATTTGTGAGGAAGGGGGAAAAGGTGGGCAGTTGCCAAGAGCTCCAGGGGCCCTGAGCCTTGTGAACACTAGTCAGATGCTTACATGGCCAGCTTGCTGGGCAGACCGTGCGAGCGCTCACGAGGCAGAAGCCAGCTGAGCCTGTAAAACCCCACTTTTAACAATTGGTGCTGATGATCAAACCTAACACTTTCTGAATGCAGAGCACGTGCGCTCCCACCAAGCTGTGAGCCCAGGCAGGATCCATGTGCTGTAGCCATGTAAATTAATTGATGACAGCTGTTCAGGGCTTGGATTACACCATTGTTGCCAAGATCCAAGTGAGTCTGCCCAGAAGAGCTACTGCTACATAAATGGTTCGAAATATATTACAGAAGTCTGAAGAAAGGTCCTAAGCAGCACAACACAGAAATCAGTTGTGTACGTGAGAATAACTCACTGCAAGACATTCATGCCAAGAAGAAGGGGAAAATCTATCCAGTAAATGTTCTTACATTACATGTTGTCAAGAAGTAATAGGTGATACTTGTTATTGGGCCTATAAGTTTCATTCAGCCAATGTTAAGCACTTTTACATCTCATTCACTTTCGTGGGGGAGAGATTAAAGTCTGTGCTTCTCTCCCATTGAAAAATGCTTAATTTGGCTTGGATCATGCACTTACTGCTGCATAGAGCATTCATAGGACAGATAGAGCCTATTTTATTCCCACTGTTGTCAACAAAGGATTAGTCACAATACAGGCTTCCAGGAATTTCCAGCAACAACATTTTTCCAATGCAACAAAAGAAGGAACATCGTTTATTTTTTAGTTTAGATTGAGGGTGTCTCTACATTAAGCAAAAACCCTGCAAAGCCTGCATCCTTATTGTGGCTTTCTGCTTTGGGGTTCTTTGTGATACTAGGATGAGTTCCTTTATATGGCAGACACATGACTTGAATCAAGGGAGAGCCTCCCTCCCTCCCTGGTATATGTGCAAAGGGGGAGCAGTCTTGTTTTCCTCACTTAACTTGTGATGTACTGTTTCCTCGCAGGCCCCAGGTAAGCCAGAACTTACTTCTGAGTAGATGCAAGATTGTGCTGTAAATCTGCAACTCTGGGGATACATTGAAAGACTGCAACTCCGGCACACTTATTTGAAAGTAAGCCACATTGAACTTAAAGGATACTCTTGGTGGGGTAAGGGATCAGATCTGGTGGGGTAAGGGATCCTTTGCAGGGCAGGGCAGAGGGGGGCCAGGGGGGCCAGTTGGCCCAGGGCCCACGATTTTGAGGGGGCACTCCAACAAGGAGGTCCCCCCTAGCTTACGCTACTGCTTCCGTAGTGAAGCGGCCCATCGAGAAGCGAGGAGCCTGCCTTGTGGAAACAGTGCAGAAGCCGTCTGTAGTGAATACCACGGTCAGACTACAAGCTCCAGAGGGCCATGCCGCATGCGGGGCGGGGATATATGTGCCTAAGTTGCGATGGTTGTCCTTATTGCGTTGTCCTTAATGAACAGTTTGAAATGTGGGGGGGGGGGCACACACTTCCCATCTGGCCTGGGCATATTACCAGCTCTGCACGTCCCTGTTCCTTTGTTGTAGGGAGGCATTTTACCTTCTTTTCCCTCCGGTCATAGACACGGAAAGTCCTTCCTCAGCAAATCCACAGCTCAAGCCAGCTTTAAACACTGCCAATTTCGTGCCATTAAGAGTTTGTTCCAGCTTCTCGCTGATCTTTTTAAGAACAGAATAAGTGGGGAGGGGGGGGGAGGATGTCCTGTTTGTTGACAGCATCATAAGATCAACCCGCAAACCTCCGTGAGTGGCCAATCATAAGCACACTATAAATTTCTCATTTAGAGAAACCCTAAGACCCTGTATAGCTGATCCTTCTATACAAAATATGCAGTGTTCCACACAAAAAAATTTTTTTACTGAACTGCTTTGGGCAACTGAAAGATACATGGAAATGTAACTTGTGAAACAAAAGGCATGTTTTACTCATTTTTAATGAAGAAGCCTGTCAGAGGAACATTGTTTAGGGGAGTCACATCAGTACCTGTAGGCTAATTAGGGCACAAGCTTATGCATGTTTAGACAGAAAAAGTACTACAGTTCCCAGCATTGCACCTGTAGTAACTTAACTCCTACTACATTTTTGTGCTATTTTTCAAAATACACTTTTAGATGCAGATTAGAGGGCTACCTTGATGGTGCCGGTTTGCCTCCACTTTCTGAAAACACATGTGCTTTTAGGGTGACCATATGTCAGGAAAAAACAGGACATATCAGGATTTTTGGCAACAAATCCGGGAAAGGGGGGGGGGGAAATTATGAAATATGAAAAAAATGGATTTTTTCCCCATCCTCCCCCCCCCAAGGCAACTCTACTTTATAGTCAATGGGAATTAACAAAAATGCTTACAGCTCCGTCATTTTTAAAGATAAAGTGATGAAACTTGGCACCATGATAGTCCTTAGGTAGGGCTTTAGCCAGACCGTATTTGAAGCAGATCTGTTTGTCTGTTGATTTTTAGGATTTTTTTTTTAATGTTTGAGGTTTTAAAATTAATTTTTTTAAACAAACATAATTTTTTAAAGAAAAAGAGATGGAGCTTGGCACTTTGATAGCTCTTAAGTAGGGCTTTAGCCATGCCAGGTTTCACGCAGATCTGTTCATCTGTTGATTTTTAGCATTTTTTAAAAAGTTTGAGGTGAACAGGCAAAGTAATGTCCGCTGCCTACAACACCCACCCTAACGTTAGAGTAGAGAAACTTGTGACAATCATACACCAGTTTTTTTTAAAAAAACTGAACTTTAAAAATAAAAAAGCCAGCCAGCAGCAAGCCATGTTAAGCAGCAACTTGCAGCAGAGGATACAATTAGAAAATATATTTGAGGGAAGGGGAGAATGTATCACATAGAGTATAGCAACAAAGTACAGCAAAAGCTACAAAAGTAGGAGTGAGTGAAGTTAATTTCAGATACATCGGATATCTCACTTGTTATTTCGGTGAAGTTAACATTAAGACGTTATGTAGAACAATTTTTCTTAATTGTGTGCTGTAAAATCAGACATGTGACCAAGGCTACGTTCAGGTAGGCACATCCCCTTGGTGCTAGACACACTCCCTGAGGGTGGACATGTTGGTGGGGACACCCTCTTGGGAGCTGATCATGTTGCCCTCCTTTTTGGTTTCCCAAATATGGTCACCCTACCAACACAGGAAGCAGCGTGGGCTTTCCGGCAGCCATTCAGTTCACTGGGCCCACCCCCTCCTCCTCGCTCAGCTCCTCCTCGACCTCCTCATTCCAATGGGAGGTCACCTTCCACCTGGGAATGCCCCCAGCACACCACTGGAGTGAGAACAGACAGCGGAAGAGCCATACTGAGAAGTCGAAGTAAATCCTCAATTTTCCTACTGCGCAGCTTTACAGGAAAGCCCCACAGTGGCTGCAAGGTGACTGGGGGGCTATTAACCCATATAGACAGCCCCCAGGGGAAAAATAGCCTTAGAATCCCCTTTTCTATGTTATTGTTTTACATGTAAAGTATAACATACAAAGACATTCACTTGTCTCTCTTATAGGCTGTATCATTTGAAGGAGCATCCCTCAGCATTTTCACTTCTTGTTTCAAGTGCAAACATTTTCTCAACGTTTTCAAAGTCTGCTTTTGATGAATTTGAATTTGTATTTGTTTGCAGGGTGGTTTTCACCCTTTTAAATATGCCTTTGATCAACCTGCCCGGTTATCTGAAGATTTTCACACTGTTGTCTGCATCATTATTGTTTTTCGGATTCAACAAAGTTATCTTGTCACACACAGCCCTTAAAAAAAAAATCTTTCATATAGCAATCTACAATAGCAGTTTAATCTCTGTCGTTAAAAGCTGAGTACTAGTATGTACTTAAAAGGAGTTTTGAATGGACATACTTTGTTTAAAGAAGATGTGGAAACATCTAAGTTTTCAGATAACAAATTCTCCAAAGTCAGGCTTGTCATGGTTATTTTCCTACTATTTAAGAAAAACATGAACCAAATGGTTCCTAAAATGAACACAGACAGCTTCACAGCAGAACCGTGTGCATCTTTACTCAGAAGTACACTCCACAGTGTTCAATGCAGATTACTTCTTGGTCAGTCTGCATAGGATTGTAGCCTTGGTCTACAAAAAATGGCAGTTGCAAATGTAGTTCTTTCACATTCCAGATGCCATGTTTCTCACTGTCCAATGACTGCCTCACACAAGATGAAATTTCATTAATCCCACCTGTATCTTGTCATCTGTGAGGAAATGAGATAAACAGCTAAAATGGTTAAGACATCGCAAGGTGATTTTTTGGGGGGTGGGATGACTGTACCAATACTTTCCACACTGACTGACAGCAGCTCTGAAGGGATTCAGACAGGGTCATTCCCAGCTCTACTTGGAGATAAAGGGGATTTAACATGGCACCTTTTGTATGTAACACATGGCCCTCTTCCAAGGAAGTAATGGGGAGGGATGGTAGCTATTATACCCAAATATCACATGGATGTCCACCTTTCCACCTATCATACCGATGGGTTCCCAAAAAGGAATGATGAGGGTGAGCACATGTGACAAAAGACACAGGATATGTGAATCCTTCAAAATTACATATTCTCCCTTTCCCCTTCCTTTTCATGTACACTATGCATGATGGCCAGGTTAACTGTAGGATCGCCTCCTCCCATATGTACCTGCCTAGATCCTAAGATCATCCTCAGGGGTCCTTCTCTCTGAGCCCCTACCAAAGGAAGTGAGGTGGGTGACTACAAGGAGGAGGGCCTTTTCTGCTGTGGCACCCTGGTTGTAGAATGAGCTCCTTAGAGAGGTTTTCCTGGCACCTATCTTGTACTCTTTCTGGTGCCAGGCGAAGACCTATTTACATTCCCAGTATTTTAGCAATTTACTTTTAACTCTGCAGTTTTTAATCTGCATTTTAAATCTGTATTTTAAATATCTGATTTTATTCTAGTTGTACTTTTGTATTGTGGTTTTATGTTGTGTTTTTAATCTTTCATATTATATTTTATGGTTCTAATTTTTGTGAACTGCCCAGAGAGCTTTGTCTATTGGGTGGTATAGAAATGAAATAAATAAAAATTAAAATACATTTTAAAAAATTAAATATATATATATATTATTTATTTATTACATTTATAGCTTCTCCTTCCTCTAAGAAGCTTAGAACAGCATGCATGGGGTTTCCCAAAGAATCCATAACTGCTTACCTTCAGGCAAGAACTCACATGGAGCTCCCTCAAAATGTATAGGAATAGTTGCTAAGGCTGATAGTGATGGGAAGTGGGGAAACGCATCATGTGATGACTCCATAACATGCTATGTGTTCTGTGGGAGAGGGAGTAAACACAGGGATGTTGTTTATATTTGTGTCTTCGATAATGTGTAATTCCACCCTCAGTGAACTGTATGGAACTGGACAGCTACTGATAGTGCTGTGCTGAAAATTTCTCCCATGAGAATTCTGACCATTCTCATTCAATCTGATAGAAAAGAAATTGCTTTCAAAAAGGAATTCAAAGGAGAAGAAAATTTGGAGAATTTCTCAAGGGTTTGGTTAAAAGTTCTTGTGCTTACCTTACTTATGAGATGGCTGAGGAGTGTGCGTACGTGTCCTTTCTTTCATTGTACAATCATCCCGCTGACAGCCTGTAGCCTCTTGGCTAAGCGCACTTCTCGCCCAGGGGAGGACATCATTAATTTATTCCTTCCATAGGGCCCTTTCAGATCAGAAAGTGCAGGCAGCGTGAGAGAATATAGAGCAATGGTGAGATGTGTAATACCATATTTCCTCGAAAAATACCATATTTCCACCATTGATTGTAAGACACACCTAAATTTCAGGGACACCATCAGGGAAAAAGTTTTGCGTCGAGTCTAAGATGCATCTTAATTCCAGCACCCCTTCCCCGCCTCCCCACTAACCTCCATCGCCCATCCTCGCCGCTGCCACCGCTGCTCTGCACCACCGCCAGCGCTCGCCTTGGCCTGGCAAGGTGTCGTTCCCAGTAACGAGGCGAGCATTGCCAGCAGTGCGGAGAAGCAGAGGTGGCAGCAGCAAGGAAGGGTGATGGAGGGGAAAGGGGAGGGTTAAAGCCCCGCAAGTCCCCCCTCCCCTCTCCCCCTCCTCTCTTACCTTGATTGCTGCCGCCTCAGCCTGGTTTCCAGTAACAACGCCTTGCCAGGCTGAGGGGAGCATTGCCATCGCCTGTCCTCGCTGCCGCCTCTTTTCCGCACCACTGGCAATGCTCCCCTCGGCCTGGCAAGGCGTCATTACACCTTGCCAGGCTGAGGCGAGAGCTGGCGGTGGTGTGGAGCAGCGGCGGCACCAGCAGCGAGGACGGGCGACGGAGGTGAGGGGGAGGGGGAGGGTTAAGGCCCTGCAAGTCCCCCTCCCCCCTCGCCAACCCCCCTCCCCCCTCGCCAGCCCCCCTCCCCCCTCGCCACAAGGGTCCCCGCAAGGGTGAGTTGCTTGGGTGGGGCTGCCGCTGTGGATATAGTTGCTGACACTATACTAGAGTAACATATACAAAAGAAGGCAGGGTCCCTGCAACTTTAACTGTTGTAATGAAGAGGGAATTTCACCAGGAACTAATTGCATACAAAAGACACTGGCTGAAATTCCCTTTTCTCTACAACTGTTAAAGTTACAGGAGCCCTGTCCTCCTTTTCATATGGTCAGCCTATGCATAATGAGCAATAATATGCGGTAATGAACGACATTTGGCATATAGCTTCTGTTTACAAATGGTCACAAACTAAAGGCATCTCATATTTTAATTAAAATATGTTTTCTTTTAATCACCCAAACTGAGCTGTCCTTGGTCAGTGTGGGATTCTGAAGCACATGTTGGGAGATTTCAGATAATGCTCTCTCAGCTTAATAAGGCTGCCTCTACATGAGAAGTTTAAAGCTCTATCAAGTCTCATTAAAATTTTTACCTCTACATGAGCGGAGCGCAAATCGGGAGTTGAGGTGTGTTATCTATCCAATTATGCGCATTATCGAATGCGCGTTAAATAGCGAGTTTTATTTTGCTGTGGCCGTTAAAGCACATTTTGACTATGTGAACAAGCGATTCTCCGCATTAACTACTTCTAAAGTGCATTTCAAACAACCGGTAAGGCCACCAGTTATGCGCTCAATTACCTCCCGCGTACAGTCATTTACCATAAAGCGCTTCTGAGAAGATGCGCATAATCGGAGAACCAGGCGTGAAACCGAATTCTTGTAGAGGGGGTCTTAGCCAAGAAATGAATCAACCTTTTGCCCCCACATGAGGCCTTATTGCACCTTTCTTCACACAATTAAGCAAACAAACTTGAGGCTTGTCTATACACCCTGTTTAGCCTATGGTGGATGAGTTTTGATAAGATTAGGAAAACATGTCTAAAGTTTCCACTATTTCAGTATACATTTTCATCCTGCTCTTTCTCCATGGAACCCAAAATGGTGTTCATGGTAATCTCTTCTCCTTCCCTCACAACAATCCTGAGAGGCAGGTTAGACTGAGAGATGGTTCCTGGTCTCTGTAAGCTTCATAGATAGGTCTCCCCAGTCTAAGTCCAACTCACTAATCATTGCTGCACCATACTGGCTCAATGTGGGGGTTTGTCACTTAAAGCTTGTGAGCTTCTGTACAGTAACGAAAAGCACATTGTTTAACCACGCCTTTTGTGTTTCTTGGTTCTTTAGTGCTATTGTTATGGGCTGCATTACACAGAAGGAGAGGGGCGACCATGTGCTTTGAATACTTTCCCTTCATTCAGTTCCATTGAGATAGCACCATCTAGTGGTGGATGATCATGCTTTCCCAGCTATTACCACTTTAGAAGTGGTTCTTTTCATTCTGGGATTTCCAGAGGATTCTGCAGGAGATGTCCTGGTCATTGATGATGTCATGTAATCGACCTCAAAACTTCAGTGCAATAAATCACTCGTTTAGAGGAACCCTGTGACTGCAGGTTATTCAATCTGCATGGATTTCTAGCATGCTTCCAAGCCTAATTCAAAGTGCTGGTTATCACCTGTAAAGCCTTAAATGGTTTGGGCCCAGGATATTGAAAGGACTACTTCTAGATGATTCTGCTTGGCCGTTAAGATCTGCTGAGGGGGCCCTGCCTTGCATTCCACCATCTTATGAAGCATAGTTGGTGGTTACATGAGACAGGAAATCTTATGACACCCAGACCTTGGAACACCTGCCTTGCCCCTTTCTCCTGGGTTTTTTAGGAGAATGGTAAATATGGTATTATTTAAACAAACCTAAATTGGTACATCTGAATCAATCGTTTTTCCTCTCGCTCTATTAAATTGTTTTTCTGCTGCTGTTTTCTTTAATTTTGTGTTGTAGCTTTTGCAATACACCACTTTGGGATCTTTTGCAGAACAGTGGATTATACATCCTCATCCTCTACACTTCAATCACTAATATTAGGTCCCATCCGAGCTGCTGAGAAGAATCTGTGACAGCCTGGGTTTTCTCCAGTAAAGAGGAGTACTTTACTACATGGAGTGTATGTGTACAACAATTACTAGTAATCAAATATAATATATCAGTACTCCAAAAATAGTGCAATAATTTAATTGACTCTAAGCACAGTAAGTGATTGAACTGGCTCATCTAGCCTCAATTTTCTTTGGCCTTCTAGAATTTGCCAAAGTATGAATAGCCTTTGCTCTGATTAGTAGATTTATCTGCTTGTACTGCTGCAGCAGTGACTTAGATCTGCTTTTTTTCTCCGGGCCTCTTTATTATTCAATTCGGACTGTTACTCCACCAAAACATCTATGAATGTCATTTTGCTACATAAAATGAGCATGTGCAATTAATAACCTTTTCAGTTGTGCAATCTACCAGACACTGAGCAAAATGACACCAGGAAAGCTCTGTATGCAATCAAATAAAAGTCACAGTGCTAGATCTTCAGTAATATGTAATTCAGCAAAACCCATTATTTCCACAAGGTTTCAGTTAGGCTGACCATATGAAAAGGAGGACAGGGCTCCATACATTCATCAGTTCATGAGGCAGATGAACAACAAAAAGGAAGCAGAGAGAGGAAAACAGGAAAGGGCAGAGCAAAACATCCCAGTAATCCCCTCCCACCTTGTTCAGGTATACATTAACTCTTTAGCTCCAGGTTCAGTGACCTGCAGCCCGAGTTCTGCTAACAGTTCAAAGGTCCAACTCCCCCAACCCCACATGCAAATCTGTATTGTCCCTGTAAAAGCAACAGTAACACTTTTCTCGTTTGAGTATTAAACGGAAACAGGTTGCGTGTGCTCATGTCCGTTGCAACCACCATCCCCATCCCCATTGCCCATCTGCTTAGCCATTTCTGAAATACGAAGCTGAGCATGAGCAAAATGGTGGAGGAGAGGGAGGAGGCATTCCTAACTGATCCTAAAGTCAACGCTGCACTGCCCAACACCTGCCCACACAAAGGAGGACATAGCGCAATGGGAGGATTACATGGGGGGGAAGATGGAGGTTTTCATCATGTGGCTGCAAAACGTACTGCATTTTCCCCATAGCAAAATAACACACGAAAAGGGGGGGAGACAGGAGACATCAACTGCATGGTGACAGCATTGTGTATAGCCCACGGGAAAACCAGTGACCAAATCATGATGATCGCATACACATAAACACCTGTCTGACGACCCTAAAGACAGCTGATCTCTCATCAGATGTGATAGCTGTGGCTTTACTGAGTTTGTGCATACTGAGTTCAGGTTTATAACAGTGTGTTCTTGTTATAGAGCTATGGTTTGATCAGTTTCTCTAGGGTGAGAATGGTAGATTTGCATGTGTGAGCTGATTGGCTGAGAGAGTGAGAAGGAGGGGGTGAAGTGTGGGTGAGATATATATTCATTAAACAAAAAACCTATGGTTTACAAAAACAATGTTAAGGCTCTACAGTTTCCAACCAAGCACCAAAAAGTAGGGAAATTGGGAGTTAAGGCTCCCAAGTCTTAACGCCACATCCTCCCTAAGGAGGCAGAAAGTGCAAGTGAAATTCTCATTCTCCCAAAGCACATAAACCATGAGGACAGAATGGAGAATATGATATGCAGAGGTGACTGTGGGGTTGTGGAAAAATGATGACGAACAACTTAGGGCCACCTACTTCTCTTTTTATTGTTTAGAGCAGCCCTTCCCCAACCTGGTGCCCTCCAAAGGTGTTGGACTACAACTCCCATCATTGCAAGTCAGGAATACTGGGACTTGTCATCTCAAACATCTGGATATGCAATATGATATGCAGAGGTAGCTGTGGGGTTGTGGGAAATGATGATGAACAACTTAGGACCACCTACTTCTCTCTTTTTAGACCAGCTCCTCCTGTTAAGAGCTGCAATCCAACACATCTGATGGACACCAGGTTGGGGAATACTGTTCTAGAACAAGGGCAGGCAGAATGTAGATCTCCAGATGTTTTGGAATTCAACTCATAAAAGCCCCCTACAGCATGGGCAATGATCAAGAATGGTGCAAGTTGATGTCCAAAATATCAGGATGGATCTATTTTCTGCCCACATGTGTTCTAAGGTATGATGCTTTCCAGCATTAAGATATGTGATCAATCAATGAACTACAACAGAGCTGCATCACTTTAAATAAACTGTCTAAACCAAATGAAACGACAATGAATGAACCAGATAGTCCTTCAGACATCAACATTAGTTTTCAACACATGGCATAGGATGTCTGTTTATTGAATATCATATATGGTGTTAGGGGACTAACATAGAGGATTTCTCTTACGTGTTCAGCAGTGTGAGATCAAAGGTAGAGCTACCACCTAATACTTTCATGTGTAAGTATTATTTTAAAATTAACGATCAAATGATTTTTGTCTTCCCCATAACACATAACATGGGAGTTAGAGTGCAACACATCTGGAGAGCATCAGGCTGGAGAAGGTTGGTTTACACTTGAATCCTATTCAGAAGTCAGTGCCACTGAATTCACTATGGCTTACCTCCAAGTCATATATGACTGTAAACTAATCTCATCTGAAAGGAGTTCAGACTAAACCTTTTCTGCTCCTCTGTCGCTTTGATGAGATGATGTATTGTGGAGGGATTGTGGGGAGTGAACAGTATATTTTGTAGAAAACATTTTAAGAAAACATTGGTTCTTTGAAGGGCAGGATATGGACCAAAAGTTGAAAGTGCCTGGCACATGCTCTGGTTCTACATTTGGAACTAATAGTTCCCTTTTTGTTATCAGTCATGCTGCTATATGCAAGATGTGTGTCAGAGAAATGTATTGGGCAGACCCTGTATTTGGTAAGATATGGAACAGCATTCCCCCATCCTGCTACCCTCCAGATGTTTGAGATGACAAGTCCCAGCATTCTTGACCATAGGACATACTGACTTGCAATGATGGGAGTTGTAGTCCAACACCTTTGGAGGGCACCAGGTTGGAGAAGGGCTGCTCTAAACAAAAAGAGAGAAGTAGGTGGTCCTAAGTTGTTCGTCATGAGTTTTCCACAACCCCACATTCACCTCTGCATATCATATTCTCCATCCTGTCCTCATGGTTTATCTGCTTTGGGAGAATGAGAATTTCACTTGCACTTTCTGCCTCCTTAGGGAGGATGCGGCGTTAAGACATGAGAGCCTTAACTCCCAATTTCCCTACTTTTTGGTGCTTGGTTGGAAACCATAGAGCCTTAACATTGTTTTTGTAAACCGTAGGTTTTTTGTTTAATGAATTTCATGGCTTTGTGTAATGGATGACCAGATATTATACAGTTGACAACCAAGCCAACGTTAGCTAGGATGTTACACCACGTTGACATCCAATATAAAATCAAAGTGTTACGTGTTGCACCCACTTTTCAAAATAATAAATGAACCCCAGAAGTTATGCTCTCTCACTTGAAATCTGAGGGGTTTCATTTGAACTTTTCAACAGCCAGTGTCCAGAGATAAAAGCTTTCTATGACTGCCTCATAAAAAGGAAGCATTTCATATTTTGTGTCAGTATTTGGAGACAACTTGAAAAAATTGTTCTACTGGAATTAAAAATCCGATTAATTCTGGAAGCACACAAGATGATACAGGAAAATATCCTATATTAGAATAAGTTTCACTTTACTATGTTAATTATTTTATGCTGCATGCTTTTTCTGCCTGTTTGCATCTTAAAGTAGCAGATTGTGATCAACTTTGTGGTCAAGTTTCAATCTTGCAATTGCTGCATTTCCATCCCCAGATATTTACTCAAAACTAAGACCCATTGAAAGGGAGCCTTTCAGTGGTTGCTTAGCATCTCCTGGCTGGGTGATGCCCCCTGCATTCCAGAGGGCATGACTGAGAGCCATCCGATATCCACTGGCCACCCAGAGTGGCAGTCACAAGTGTAAAGGGGAGGAAGTCAAGAAGGAACGGGTATTAAACGTGAGTGCGACAAGGTAGCATCCTGGCTGATTCTTTATAATTTTGGGTGCTGTTGTTATGCTGCCCAGCATATGATAAGACACAAAGTTGAGGTGGTTGATGGGTTTTAACTCGTCCTGGGCAACACAAATACAGACAGACTTCAAAGGCTTGGATCCAGATTTAAACTGGATCAATGGCGCTGATGGAAATGGACTTTCCCACCTCCTCCTTCACAAGGCAGCCCTTCCTCCTGCCCCCTGAAAATGCTTCAAAGAGAATCAGGAGACCTTGCTGAATGGGGTGAGCTGGGAGGGAGGAATCTCTCAAATTCAGGTGGAGGAAGCTTCTGCAAGCAGAATCCTTCCTCTTCTAGAAGGCCCCTTTTTGTGGAAGGCTCATCCAGGATCCAACCCCAAATCTTGGGCTGGCCCTTATACTGTGGCCCCAACATGCTCTGTACACTACTCAGCATTGCTAATGTCTGAAAAGAGTGCTAATGATCCAGTTTAAAAACAGCTACAACACCGGGGGAGTTATTTGCTGTGAGCTCCTGGTTTGGATAGGGGCAGAAACAGTACAATAGCATACAGGGCTTTTTTTCTCTTTCTCTGCTCATCAGCCGGATGGAATTTTAAATGTGTTTTAGTTTCCCCATCTGTGTGGCTCCGTGGCCATCAGGAGAGGGGGGAAGCAGAATCGCCATCCCCAGGATGGTGGGGGGAGGGAGCTGATCACGCGCCACATTTTTTTTTTAGAAAACTTAGTTTTATGGAGGAGCACTTGTGTGTTCTCCGTGGAGCTTCAAAAAATATGGTGTGCGCAAGTTGCGATGGCTCGGGAGAAGCCCAGGCCATCACATTCTGGTGCAGCTTGAGTGCGCCGAACCTGGAAGTGGCTACTTCTGGGTTCGCCCACTCACTGCCCTCCACACCCCTATGGTGTGGAAAGGGCCTAAGTCTGTCTGCTGAGTCACTTTGAAGGGACATTGTGGGAAATCACCGGCTTGCCAAAATGTAATGGCAAACTGCACTGTAGTGATCAGTAGCACAAAAGGGTTACACTTAGCTTGTTTGCCAGCTAAATTTAATCTTTTCAACTCTCCATTGTTGCTATGGAGTGCTTAAATAGAACAAATTTAGCTTGCAAAAAAGGTAAGTTTGACTCTTTTAGTACTCAGGAACTGCTACAGAGCACCATATTGTTTGACAATATATATTTTTTAAATTGGAGACAGAGGGGCAGGGGCCACATGCAACAGTTGGGGGTTGTCCATGTTGTCGTAAGCAAATGGTATATAACATTTAACCACAATTTTAGCAAACTGTAGTTTTTGAAGGAAAATTGTTATCTTTTAATAGCTTAAAACTTGAGTGACTATAAAGAAATGTTCTGGCAATGTTGTTTTCTATGTGAGGTTTCTTTTTTCTTTTTAGCAGATTAAATGGATGATGTGCCTGAAAGTATTTCCTCAAGTAGAGCTACTGTAGAGAGAGCGTTATCTACTTCTAAATATGGTTCTGTACCTTGCTGCGTTACTTGTCTACTTTGTTCCTAGATGCGAAACACAGCTGGCCTCTTCTCTTAAGCAAACTTCAAACAGATGTGGTGGATTGACTCCCAGCATGTCATGGCATGAATACATTGCACTTGTTATGACACTTGTTATCACAGTGAAGCAGCTGTTGACCTCACAAAATGGAAACAAGGGCAATTCAAACAAATAATATGTGCTTCAGAGAAGACTGAGCCAAGCCCTAGTATCCATTTCCCTGTTCATGGTAAAAGTTTCTGTATAGGTATGATGGATGCTATTCAATCGCCAAATCAGTGTGTGTGTGTGTGCTTGTGCATGTGTGTGTTAACCATGGTATCAAGAGCAAACTGTGTGGTCTGCAGTCAAACCACAAGACAGAGAGGCTAATATCCAAAGAGCTACTTCACACATCCTGAAAAACTTGGGTGTGTCGGCCCACTAGGTTTTTACTTGGAATGGCAGACGCTCACACAATGCCATATCATAAATTGGTTTCCCCCAAAGTTGGTGTCCTTCTGATGTTTTGGACAACTCCCAGCTTGCCTGACTACTGGCTATGCTGTCTGGAGCTGATGGGATTTGAAGTCCAAAACATCAGAAGGACACCAGGTTTGAGGAGGCTGCCATAACCCATCCCCTCAGTTTCAAAACCAATTTGCCATGGGGCACAGGGGGGCAATACTTGAGAAAAGCAAGTCCAAAGCATCCTTGGATGAACAGAACTCATCATATTGTACTTTGGATCCAGGCCATAGTCTGGAGAAACATATATGAATGAATGAATGAATGAATGAATGAATGAAGATTCCTATGCCACCCTTCAGTTAAAAAAAAATCTGAGTGGTTTACACTAAAATAACAAACACTAGATAAGTAAAATGTTACTCTCCACAAAAAGAAACCCACAAACAGTAGAATTGATTGACACAAACTCATTCAATTCAGCAGAATAGTTAAGACCGTTGTCAAGACAAATTTACATTACTTTGCTGAAATGCCCAGGTCTTTTACCTGATGCCAAACTGACATAAAAGTTGGCATTCGGTGATCCTCTCTGGAGATGGCACCACAGACCCTGGTGCCACATATAATCCTCAAGGATGACAAACTATAACAGCCTTCCCCAACCTAGTGCCTTCCAAATGTGGTGGACTACACATCTGGAGGGCATCAGGTTGGGGTCCAACGCATCTGGAGGGCATCGGGTTGGGGAATGTCAAACTACAACATGAAATAGGTGGCAGAATCACCTGCTACTCCTTCACTCTCTTTATGTACATCTAAAATGCAAAATATGTTCAGACACAGGGAAGTATGAGGAAAGTGTTGTATACAAATGTTGAATGCATGTGCACATCAAAGATTCAAATGATCACCACTAACCACCACATACATTTGCTATCTTCATTGTATGTTCGTAGAATCATAGAAGAGTAGAGTTGGAAAGGGCCTATAAGGTCATCGAATCCAACTCCCCTTGAAAGATGGCTGTCCAGCTGCATCTTGTTGTATGCAATTGTAGTTTTATTAAGAAATCAATGTGCTGCCAATAGAAGGTGGAGTTGGGGGCAGGGAGAGAAAAGACTGAGATAAATCCAGCACCTTCCATCTATAAAGCTATGCATATGTGACCTTAGCTTGGGACCCATTTGGCATTTGTGTCTTTTCAGAACTTGGACATCTCCAGACATTTTGTATCAGATCTGTGACTGCTGTAAATATTCAGTCATCCACTTAACATGGACCTATTGAAGCAAACAAAAGACCATCAGATTATTTTAAAAAGCAAAAAAGCAGACAGAGTCCCTCTGCACCTTGAAAAAATAGTCTGAATAGAGAGAACTTTCAAGAGGCTTTTAATGCATTATACATTTATAATAAATGTAGTTATACAAAAAGTGAGTTTGCCTTCTCTGGAGGGATTATATGAGTACATAAGCGGAAATAATACTTCATAGGAAGAACAGTTATTTCTCTATTATCTCATTCCTAATGCATGCTAGTCTAGTCACTTTAGCAGAAGACTTTCATAGCTCATACATGAGTCCCAGATGAATTTGTACAATCCGAGTCTAATACAGACACATGTGCTAGATCAAATGGTGGAATAGTCTGAGATACATTTGAAGGGGAATTAGAAAAAACAACAGAAGGCCTACAAACGGCTGCATAAGTGAATTTTAAAAAGAGAAATAGACTGGATTGTTTGCAAAAAGAGTTTTCTGGCATTCATTTATTACATTAGATGTAAACTGGAAAATGCAAACTGTGAAGTAGTCCTGATGCATACAAAGGGCAGGAGCATATTTCTGGTTTCTGGGTAAACGATGAACTGAGATGGCATCTCTTTTCCTTATAATTATTTATACTCTGCACAAATTAGGTTTGTAAGGAAAACTACATAGCTTCTAAAAGAAGAAAAACTGTCAGGCTAACTTGTTCATCTGATTGTTCATGTAGGCTAGTTATTTTGCTTTGATTACACAGATCACTGGGCCCAGTGGATGATAAGTCTATCTTCAAGCAACTCCCTGGCAATTGCATCCAGCAAGGCAAAGTCAGGAGAGGTATTTATTCTAACCTTCTCTGAAATACTATGGCATCCCACTGGGCAGGGAAGAATGTTTGCTTGTTTATTTTTAAAGTTAAAAGCAACATTGAGGTGGTAGAAGATAGGATTGGAACCTCCCATGATTTCCCAATTAAAACCATCCACCCTCCCAACACTGCTATTTGCCTGTGAAGAAAAATATACAAGCCCTCCTATGCTGAGAGCCCCTATAGCCCTCTTATAGTTCTTCCTGTCCAGAAAGCTCTAATGGTCAGACTGGATGAATGGTATCCATCCAAGGCCTGGTAATATTAAGCGGCCTGGGCATATGCTGCAATACACTGTTTGAGGGCTCACCAAGGGAGACCGCTTCACATAGATCTGAGAGTTCCCAGTTTGAGCCCCAGCAGTTCCTGACACAGCAGAGAAAAACTGACTTCTCCACCATTGTAATCTCCACCTTTTGCCCCTGCCCCACCCCCTTTTCTTGATGCCATTACAAATGCCACAGTGGAGCTTGGCAAGTAGAGGTCTCTATGGTCCCTCTAGTTGCCATTGCCACACTGGTTGTGATGCCAGAGAAGGGTCAGACAGATGAGTGCTAAAGAGCAACTGCAGAGCTGTTAGAATCTGAATTCTATGTGTGATGGGCACCTTTTGCTAAATTAAACTAGATAGACACTGCCTAAATGCCACGGGCTTTCGATTGGCACATAGTGGGTGTGAATCAGTTGAGCAGTTTCCAGGGCCATTTAGTGAAAACAGACAGGCAGTCTTATCTCCTTGAATAGAGAAAAGAAACATCTTTCTGAAATGGCAGCTGATGAATAGGTCAAGTAACATGTACTGATGCAGAGGAACACAAAAGAACAGTATTTTGCATTAACTAGGAATACTTTACAGCAGGTTCATAGACATGTCAAGGGTTCCTGGTTACCAAACAGTATCTTAAAGTGACAGCAACATCTTCTATTTGTTGGGAATTAATGATGAATTGCTCTTCAGATTAGATACAGGTCAATAGTCGAGATACTTACACGTTGCCAATAGCTAGAATCTATCTGCCAATTTAGCTTACAGAACATTTCCAAGGCAAAGAACTCAAACCTATGCTAAAATCTAGAAATAATGACAGTGACAGACATAAATCATTTGGGGGCAGCCATTGTCATTGTGATATGCATACTGTGGCATGTGTCAATCATACTTGTTCAAAACCAACACAGGTGTACTCTTCTACAAGACTGGCCACATCATTGATTCAAGAAAGGCTCAACTGAACATTGCAGCAAGAACAGCAAGAAGTGTGACACCTTAAAGGCTAAATATGCACATTTTTGTTTGAATTTGGTACCATGGAACTCAGTGTAGCTTACTTCTAAATAAACACTGATAGGATTGAGCACACAGGTTAGTCTTCAAAGTATTTTCCAGTATTGTTGAATTATATGCAGGGCTGCTAATGTGGAAATGATTCCTTGCAAGAATGTGAAGGTTTATAATTGACCCACAATCCATATCTAGAGAGGTTGATGATTTTCATTTCTATACCACCCAATAGCCGAAGCTTTCTGGGCAGTTTACAACAATTAATAAGATATTAAATACAGCAAAAAAATAAAATATACAAAATTAAAACAATTTAGTTAGTTAAAAACGGTTTTAATAAAATACTAGAACCTATATTGGGCACTAGCTTCAAAAGTTGTCAGTTTTCTTACTACTTGAAAATAAGGGCATAAAATGGTAGGCTCAAGGAAATGAAAGATGCAGGTAAAACATGGTGGAAGAAGAAGAACATTTTTTAAATTTTATTATTTTAGTTATTCCCAAGCCATTAGCAACCTCAACTCATTTTCAAAGGTCTACATTTTTCACTGGGCTTGCTAGCCAAGCCAAAATTGAGGTTGCCATGTCATGGGCTGGGCCTGTGCAGCAAAGGCTGGTGAAATATTGCCAACTGATCTGTTCCATGGTGAGGCAGGCCAAGCAACTCAGCAACAAATCAACAAATTCAAGTATTTCAAAGGTTGTCACACAGAGGAGGGCCAGGTTCTCTTCCCCATCATCTCAGAGTGTAGGACACAGAATAATGGGCTCGAGTTACAGGAAGCCAGATTCCGGCTGGGCATCAGGGAAAAAAATCTTCCCCTTAGAGCAGTACGACAATGGAACCAATTATCTAGGGAGGTCCTGGGGCTCTCCTGTTGGTGATAGAGTTTGTTTGTTTTCCTCCTGTGAATCTAGTCCAATATTCCAGCAGGTGCACTTCCTCCCACAGATTAGATAAATCAATGCTCACAACAAGGTTTTTCTTTAGGGAGTATTTTACTTGTTTAGATAAGCATTTAAAGAACTGAAATCAACTTATCATACTTTACACAGTCTCTTTCTTCCGTTCGGCAGCCAATAACAAAATGATGAAGCAAAACAATATTCAAACATTTCTCTGCATTCCTCTGCCCTTTCCACAGCACAAACTACTTTGCCTGTTCCTTGCAGCTTTCCCAGTCAGCTTTTCTCAGTCAGCTTACTTCCCCAGAACCCCTTTGCTTTTTCCTTTCTTTTTTATGCAGTTAATAGAGTTAAATTCAGGTGTGTCTTATACCTTAATTCAGAACACCTGCTTTCAATTTCTACTTTCATTCTCTCCTTATCTTCCTTGTTTTAAAAAAATAATGCATACTTTATTGCATTCCTTTCAATTACTAACATCTCCTACACAAGAGGCATTCAAGAGGCAGCTGGACAGCCATCTTTCAGATATGCTTTAAGGTGGATTCCTATATTGAGCAGGGGGTTGGACTTGATGGCCTTACCAGCTCCTTCCAGCTCAACTATTCTATAATCAATGAGTCTATAAACAAACCCAGTCTTCCTCCCAAACATGGAACTGGTAAAGTGGCAGAGTCCACTCCAAGGCTGGGATGAAAGCAGATGACTCATCACTGTTGGTCCTAAGAATTACTAGTGAGATGAAGTCTGAAGTCTGAACCAAAGGGAAAACTAGGAGACAGGAGCAAGGAGCAAGATGAAGGCAAAACCAAAAAGCAAGTCAGGGTCAACGATCAAACAAGGAGGCAGGGTTGTAAAACAACTCAGAAGTCAGGATTAAGTCAGGATCAAGGGGACAAACAAAAACAAGAACATAGGAAGCTGCCTTATACTGAATCCAACCATGGGTCTATCCAGCCCAGTATTGTCAATTCTGATTGGCAGCACCTTTCCAGGGTTTCAGGCAGAAGTAGTTCCCAGCCTTACCTGGAGATGCCAGAGACTGAACTTGGGATTTTCTGCATGCAAAGCAGGTGCTCTACCACTGAGTTATGGCTCTTCCCATAGAATGCAGGGCCAAAGACTAAACCAGAATGCAGGACTCAAAGACAACTAAAGGATACAGGAACACATCAAAGCTCAGAAAACCCTTGTTGTTCAAGTATGGCTGCAACAGGGAGCACTCTTAGGCCATGTCTACACTATGCTTTTTTCCTGGGGTTCCTGGAAGCAAGCAGGGATGATCCTTCCATTTCCCCGGGATAACTGGTTGCCCAGTTATCCCAATTTTCCCCGCAGTCCCAGCCATGATGGAAGTTGTAAGGTTTCAGACAGGATTTTTTCCCAGCCCAACTTGGAGGTCCCACAGATTGAACCAGGGATCTTTTTCATGCAAAGTGTGCTCTACCATGGAACAAATTAATTAAATAACTATTAGAAATATCCATCCTATGTGGGGATTAACCTGGAACACTGGCCCTTTCCACACCAGGCTTTTTGCCTGGGTTGGTCCCTGGCTGATCACTGTGAGTCCAAATGATTCAAAGGGACTCCCGGGGTGGGGTGGGGCATGCACAGGATTTTTCTGAGAAAACACAAACCAGAAAAATCCTAATTCTTCTGCGGTTCGTGGAAATTCCCAGGACCATGGAAGATGTGCCTGCCCATCTCAGGCACACCCACGCTTACTTGCAAGTAAGCATGGATGCAAACTGGGCACAATGCTGTACTGTGCAGCTCCATGCCCAGCAGGGGAGGGGGTGACACCAGTTTTGCCACCCCCAGGAGGGCGGGGGGGGGCATGTACACAACTTTTTTTGGGAAAAAAACCCTTACTTCTCTGGAGGAGCACTTTAGCGCTTTCCACGGATAAAAACAAAATGGCGGGCGTGACTTGCAACGGCCAGGAGCAGCCAGGGCCATTGCACTTCGATGATGTGGCTTCTGTGAGCCAGTCCCGGTAGTGGCTACTTCCGGGATCGCCCATGCTGCGCCCGCTACACCACTATGATGTAGAAATGGCCTGAAAAAGGTGGTTCTGATGTTGCTGAGAATTTGCATGCCAGTCTCTAAAAGACATTTTAACAGGATGCTTATGACCATATATATATTCATGATGAAGGGGATCCATGAGCTGAAAAGCAGGGCTTCGGTGGGTGGGTGGGAGCAAAACACCTCCTGAAGGAAGGAAGATTGAGGATGTTTGGGAGTGCTGAAAGTTTGTGTGGTGTTTAGTAAGCTCAAAGTTCTGAGGTGTGCATTTACTGAACCCCCCACCCCAAAGTCAATTGCCTTCTCCTCCAACAGGTGTCTCCGCCCACCTTCCTAAGAAAGAAAAGTGTGACATGCTAGCAGAAGTCAATGAATGAAACAGACTGAATTCAGAAAGTGAAGAGCTTGGTAAACCCTGTTGAGGAATTGGAAGCAAAAAGGGCCAAACGCAGCTAGCGTTTGTGTTAGAACTTGGTTCAATAAGAGTCTCTCATTCAAGGAATACTCACACTCCAACTTTCTTTTAATCCACTTTGTATCTGGAATTTTCCTCAACAAACCTTACTGAGTTATAAACTGGTTAAGCAATTAGAAGTATAAAAGAGCAGAGCAAATCAAACCAGAATGACACCACTACTACTACATAATTGGTTGAGCATGCTAGTCTTTTTATACACAAGAAATCCAAAGGACGCTCCATTTGGCTGCTAAGCAACATTCTCTCCTCCTTGTGACCTGTTTGCAAGCAACACTCTGTGATGTATCCAAACCTGTATATTAGCTCTACACCTATTGTGCCTACTAACTGCTTTAAAATTCTAAAGACAAATCAATCCTTAGCTTGCACCCTTTTTGCATGTGGTCTCCCATTATCACTATTCTAGCATAACAAAGGTGGGACAGGGACCTTCACCCACCCCTACTGAAATGGGTAGCAGAGCCACACCATAGCATGACTTCCCCAGTCACACCTCTTGATGTTGAACATGGACGCCTGAACAGGGGGAACTTATGCACACAAACCTATGCATATAGGTTTTATGGGAGCTGCAGCCTCAATCAGGCAGGTTCCAGTTCATGTGGAAGCTTAGATGTAGAGATCTGCATGCACAGGCTTCCCCAGCTCAGTCATCCATGTATAATCGTAATGGGGTTTGTTTGATTTTCAAAACTTCTCCTTGTGCCATAGTCCCAGTGTTTTCCACAGGTGGTATTTAAAACAACAACAACAACAACAACAACAACAACAACAACAACAACATACCTTACATGTGGTCACACTGTGTGGCCCTTTCCATACCAGGTGTTTTGCCTGGGATTGCTCCTGGGTGCTCCCTGTGAGTCCCGGGTGAGGGGGGCTTGGCCACGGGATTTTCCAGGTTTAATGGAAACCTGAAAAATTCCAATTCTTCTGCAGTCCCAGGAACTGTGACCACGCGTCCCAGGTGCAGCTGCGCTTACTCACGAGTAAGTGGGGCTGCAAAATAGGCATGACTGCACTGTGCAGCTCCGTGCCCATCAGGGGAAGGGGTGGCAACAGTTTCGCAACCCCCAGGAGGGCAGGGAGGGGGGTTGGGGGCCCCCGTGCAAGAGGTTTTTTTTTTTAACTTACTTTTTCAGAGGAGTGCTCGTGCACGCTCCATAGATCACTCACTCACTCACTCACTCACCCACTCACATACACACACACAAAATGGCAGCCATGACTTGCAATGGCCTGTGAGCAGCCTGGGCCATCGTGCCTGTTGATGTATATTGAGAGCACCGATCCCGGAAGCAACTACTTCTAGGATCGCCCACACTGCACCTGCTACACCCCTCTGGTGTAGAAAGGGCCACATTAATGTAACATGTACTTTGCTTCTCAATCTCAAAGTGGTAGTCTAGTAACATTGCTATAATCACTGGACACTTCATATCCATTTTTTTGCCTCTGTGATAGCAAGGAGGGGGTTAGCATCCCTCAAAGGGCTGAATTTGGCCCTTAGGCCTCTAGTTGCTGTCCCTTAGCATGCCAGCTGAATAAATCTCTCCCTCTTTCCCACTGACAAGTTATTTCTGGCCATGTCACAAAATGGCTTGCCACAAATTCCCCGTAAGCCTTTTCAAATGGTGTTTTTAACTGATGAAACTGTCAGCTTCAACAAGCAGAGTGCACAGATTATTTGTGTATCTTTTCTCCATCGCTTGACTCTACTGAACTTGGAAATGTTCTCTTTAATCTTATAAATGATTTGAACAAGCACACTACAGATTGTCGTTAGAGATCGTTGACAGAATTCGCGGCCACTTAATGCTGAGCTACTACGGTTGAAATAGTAGATTACTTATGCCATGGTGTGTTTGGGGCATCTGTCCAGTGGTAACAGGAGGCCTCAATTGATGTAGAGCTGGCAGAGAAAATTGCAAGATCAATCATGTCTAAGACGGCTTGTGCAAGGATTTGTAATTCATCATGCTTTTGCAATAGACTCACAAGTTAACATTTTATGCCACGATATTTTAATACCCATTTTTAAAGAGAAAAGCAAGATAAATTGTGCTTAGGGGAAAAACCCCTCACAATTTATCTTGCTTTTCTCTCTGAAAATGGGTATTAAAATATCATGAATTCACTCTTTGCTCAGCATGTGTGTGTGTGCACATGTGCACGTGCAGGCCAGCCCTACCATTAGGCAGGGTGAAGCAGCTGACTCAGGCGGTAGATGCTGGAGGATGTGGTGCAGTGGTGGCGTGTTGAAGGATGGAGCTGTATGCCATTCAGCTGGCCCTATACTCCCTAAACTAGCCTGCTGGCCCCTAGTGCAGTGGATGCTGCTGTCCCATTGCCAGTACGGAAGTAAGAACTGCCAGTCCAATCAGATTCTGTACATGGTACTGGGGGTAGAAGAGATGATGCCATATTGTCCTTTGCATCAAACAGCAATATTCTTGGGCTGGCCATGGATGGGTTTATGATATCCAAATTATAAGTGGCTTTTTTATTTTCAAAGAAGGAACAACCATTGTTCCTCCATCCCAGCAGGCCTTGCTGCAATCTGGACTTTTTGTACCAGGCATGGCCTAATTTAAATAAGGGTCCAATCATGTACTGAAGATCCACTGACTGTGGGGCTACAAGATTTAGCAAGAGCCCTGCTATAACAGCAGATGACAAGATGAGATATGCCCTCACCATGAAAACTGCACTGGCAGAATATCCAAAGTGCATCCCACAGGAACATTTCCCATTTGGCGGAACAGCTAAAACAGGGAGGAGTTGTGGGGGCAAAAGGAAGAAGCACACATATCCTATTGCCCTTCAATCCATGGCCACTCACACCATCGATGGCACAGCTTTCCAGCTGCCCCAGACCTGGCACAAAGAATTTTGCTGCCACCCTTGGGGCTTCTGGGGAGAGGTGCTTTGTGACATCATCATTAAGAACATAAGGATGTAAGAAGAGCCATGCTGGATCAGACTAAGGGTCCATCTAGTCCAACATTCTGTTCGCACAGTGGCCAACCAAATGCCCATGGAGATCCATATTGTATGGCATGTGGTCAAACGGGGATGTCTCACTGTTTTCGTGAGACATCCCTGTATCTGTTATGGCAGTAGCTCTACATTAGGAGCACTTTCATCTGTTGCATAAGTGTCCATCATGGAGCTTGCAAGGCCCAGGAATTGGTTTTGAGTACTAGAACCTAATGGAGTTCATAACCCATCCACACAAAACTCCACTCGTGGTTAACCAGAACTTTCTTCATTTCAGCAACATGATTTAGTGGTGGGAGAGGGGTCATTTTGCTGTTGCTATCATTAAATAATTGGGAGTCAGAAATCCTTATTAATCTACTTCAAATCACCCAGAGATCAACCAATAGATCCCAATCTATTTTCTGTCCATCCTGGCTTTAATCCACTCAAATGGACTCATTCCCAGGTTCCATCAACTGTTAGCCCAACTGGGTCCATGTAAAATGAATCCCACAGTGATGCTTTAGGGCTCAATTCTTGGGCTCGGAATTCTTTAATTCTAAAGCCATATTCAGGTGTTTGGGAACTGTGCATGCTGATCTTATTTTTAAAAAATCTGATTCCAGACTCATAAGGAATATAGCCATGGGATTAATAAAATTCTCATGCTTCCTAATACTTCAGTTTGCACATAGAAAGTATTTAAGATGCATCAGAGTTTCTAGTTGTTTGTGAATGTACTGTGCTGGATTGTTTCCTTGCCTAATCAATACAATTAATGCCTAAAGCTAGCCTGCTTCATAACATCATTTAGGGTGCAATACCATGCATGTTTAGGCAGAAAAAAGCCTCACAACTCCCAGCATGCCCCCAGCCAGTCATGACTAGGGAATGCTGGGAGTTGTTGGACTTTTTTCTGTCTAAACATGGGTAGGATTGCACCCCTAAAATTTGAGAACAACCAGTCCCCTTTTTGTCTGCTACAAATTTGCATCTGGATGTTAACTGTTTTTTCTTACTTGTTGCCATTTACCAAATAACTGACCTATGCAATAAAGCACCAGGCATCTACACTGATTGTTCTACTTACAGAGTTGGAAAGAATCCTGAATCTCTTTTGCAATCAGATGCACTGGGCTGTAAGGGACCCCTGAAAGCTTGTTCCAATCAGCCAGAAACATATAACAATAACTTTATGCCACAGCTATGAAGGACTTTTGAACGCTTTCTTACTATGGTTTCAGAATAAATATAAGATTTCCCACCTTTGAATAAGATTGTATATTGAAACACATTAGGAATAATGAACAACCCATGCAATTCTGTTTTTTCTGTGTTGGGGACTTCAAGCCGGTGAAAGCATTGAGTTACATATGCAAAAGGGTTAATTCCAGTCACTAGCACTGTGATGAATCTCATCAGAAGAAAAGCATAACATCAAAAAGAAAGCATTACAACCTATTCATCCTAAACACCAGAATACCTAAACATTGCAAAACTAACATCCCTCCCCAACTTTTCAACACAGACTAATGTGTGTAGTCTAATGTATGTTACTGGTTGTGAGTATGCAACAGTTACAGGTGGAAACTGTTCTGGAATAAATTAATATGAAACCCAAAGATATTATTTCATGCACAGAGGAGGAAATTTCATGTAAAAGTAGATGGATTCAATTGTTGTATTTAGGTTTGCATTTGATGTTACTACGGCAACCAGTTTGTAAAGATGTAATCAGAAAATCTGGAGCCAAATGCCAGGGATTTATTTCCTTTTATTTTCTTCACATTCTTCCTCTGGAACAGCATGTTACAAGGAGCATAGGGCTGCAGCTGAAAACTGGGGAACCCTCCAACCTCTCTGTAACATGTAGTAAAATTTACATCAATTTACCTGTCAGCTACACATTGGCTCAATTCGGATGACACAATAAACAACTGGTGTGGGGGAAACAATTGTCAGTTTTTTTACTATTGTGTCATCCAAATGCTGCCATAGTCAACTCAGCGCTGATCCTAATCCACACCACAGTTGATTATTACCATGTTGTGTGGGGAGTACCCCCTAGTTGAACAACTGTAAAGTTGATTATTACCCTACCATTGACTATCATGTCGTCCGAATTGAGCCATTGTGTATTCCCCATTTCCATCAGCAACAGCCAATGCTACCAGCATAATGGCATAATGGCATAATGGGTTGTATTCAGTGGTGTCACTGTATCCTGACTTGGCTTGGCTTGGAACCTAAGGGAGACAGCCAGCTTGAGGAGGTGTCAGAAGTGGGAAGCCAGTCTGCCATTTTGCCCAGTGGAGGCTGGTGGCGCCTTTTTCAATGGAACAGTGAATCTGTTTTGAGTTTCAGTCAGAACCACTCAGAACTCCAAAGGAATTATCCAAAGTGCTGCATCCTATCCCCCAAATAGGTTCAGCACCATGGATAGCTCCTTTAGAATTCTGACTGATTCTGAGTGAAATCCAGAGCGGATTCACATTGAAATAGGAGCCTTCACTGGTTATGCAAAGTAAACAGAAGCACAGCAAGCTGGACTAATAATAGCACCTTGGACAGCATTATGCAGGCACTGCTAGGCTGGGGTAGTTCTTCATGAAAGAAGCTGTTCCAGAAAGATATTAACAGCAACTGAGGGCTTAAATAAACTGGTCAGCTTAGATTTCTCAGACGTTCCCTGCAACTTTGAAGGGCTCATGCTCCTTTCTGCAGTCTTAAGCTCCTACCAGGCTGAGGGATCTGAGAAGCTTTAGGAGAGTCATTCTAGGTGGTTGAAGTTGATGGGTGGGCCAAGTTGTTGGGTCTGGGGGATTTTTCACGGATTCCTGAGGATCCTCTCTTAGTAAGGTGACTGGCATAGGGTCCTCATTAGGGTGATGCCATCCAGAACCATGAGACCTTCTGCTGACAGAATGCTCTTTAATCCAGTGAAGGTATCTGTCAGTAGAATGAGGTGTTTTGCCTACCTCCTTGAAGCTCCCCAACTCACAGATCTACTCTGGATGGTTTGGGGCCCTTCAAAACAGTGTGGGAGGTAGCATAGGGGATTGCAGCAGGGAGGAGAATCACCAAACATTGCTTCCCTCTCCATTCCATTAATAGAAGCCTCCACTGACAATTGCTGGAGGACATTGGCAGGAGGGTGCTGTTACATACATGTCCTGCTTGTGGTTGGCCGCTGTGTGAACAGAGTGCTGGATTAGATAGACCCTTGACCTGATCCAGCATGGCTCTTATGTTCATCAGCAGAGGGATGCCAACTGTATACAACCCATGACGGACATACTATAGAGGGGGAGAACTCAACATGAACTGCTGTTTAAAGCAGAAAGCCCATGTTCATTCCCCCCCTTCTCTACTCTCCTGAAGATGATGAGGCTGGATTTTTTCTTTAATGCATTAACCTATTCTGTACAACCTGCTACCTCCCGTATTTCCCAACCTTGACACTCACCTCATCCTTTCTCTTTGTTCTGTCAATAGTATTTAGATTCCAAGGCCACTCAGCACAGATGTCACTTTTGTGATCTGTGTAGCATCAAAGGCATATTAGGGGCTAAAGAAAAATCAGTGTTCTGACTGCTGGAACAGCCAGTGCATCTGAAAAATGAAAGAAAGGATTAGAGAGGACTAGAAAGAAAATGCAAGAAGAATGTTCTCAGGCTCAGCTGAACGCTCAGTGTTCATTTGTGTCCTTGCATGCACAATTAGATGGGGAACTTGTACCTCAGTTGTACCACTTCAGACTGCAGGTGGATACTAAGATAAATGAATGTTTCTCCATGGTGGAAAAGAAACCTGCACACAGGAAATTAACATATCCAAGGGAAAGTCTAGGCTACAATCCTCTCCCCCAACATCTAGTTTCCTGTAAGTTATTTATTTTTATTTTTGTATGGAGGACCATTCAGTTATGTGAATGCAGTTTCTGCTCATTTCGGGGCTTCCCCTAGGAAATGCTAAATCTCCTTTGCATAAGCAGTGGGTCCTGCTTGTGCAATGGAATTTGGGGGACACACTGCTTGTGGAAGGGAACTGGTGGAGCAGAAAGGAATCAGTGGGGGCATAAGCACCCCATAGGATTCTGCCCACACTTTTCAAGTTAGATACAGTTAATTTTGATACATGTCTTTGGCTGTTATCACACGTGTGGTTTTAAGCACACTCACCATGACTTTGATCCACTTCTTCAGTGCGGGACTTGGATGACATCGTACCCCTCGCACTGTTCTCATGCCCTGAGTGCTCCATTTTTAGTTTCTGTTTTGATTTAACCCTGAATGGGCTAAGTCTGTTTCAGGCAAGTTCAGGTAAGTTCAACAGGCTGAGCTGAGGCATTGGAGCAAAAACAACCATGTGTGATTCAAAACACTAGATTCATATAGGAAATGGAGGGGGAACCCGCAGAAGCAATCCAGGGGAAAAGTGGTACGTGTGATAAAGGCCTATGTCAAGGTGATTTCTTACTCGAAGTTTACTAATTAAACTTAAGTGCAGAATTTTTTCTAGACATCTATATATCAGGGTTTTCAGTGTTTATACCTTACACAATATTTTTGGCTCATTCATTGATAAATGAAAACTTAAGCTCACTTTGACCCTGAATAATACAATTTGATATGTTTCCATTTCTCACATAACACTTTTCATAGAGTTATAATTCAGCATTTTCTCTTTAGATATTATTCAAATCGCCTTGCCAGTTACATTTAGGGATGACCAAACTCAACCCTCCCCATACCATGCAATGCTCGCTGGACCCCCAACAGCCGCCTGCCTGTTCGCTGAGCACGTGAGCCATGAGCAGCAAGCAGTATTCCGGTCCTCCATCAAGCTGTCATTTTGTGGAAATGGTGGCTTGTCCTTTTATGTAAAAGGTCATTTTGCGCAAATGATGCCCATAAATAGGCCCATTTATGCAACAATATAGGCATAAGTGGGTCTATTTATGGCCATCATTTGCACAAAAGGTTCCTTTATGTAAAAGGATGAACCACCATTTTCTGCAAACTGGTGATTTGGTAGAGTAGTGGGGACTGCCTGCTCCACTGAGTGGGGCTACATTGACTGGCATTGGGGGGGGGGGCAAGCCAGCGAGAAATCACTGAGCCAAGAGCCCCAACCAAATGCCCACGACATTCCTAGTTACATTTTGATAACAGTTACCTAAGGTTTGTTATGAACTCACTTTGTATCTTACCTATTGATTACAATTACTATATTATTCACTCAATTCTCTGGATTCCTAATTACCTTTTGTGCAACATGCTTAATTGCCTGGGGCTTCCAACTTTTGCTTGTGTGTATGTGTGTGTGTTGGTGGTGGCAGCTATATAATCACTTTCTTCAGAAATCATTTTGAGCAAATTAAGGATTGTGTCACCTTTTGTGGTAGATTTGTGACACTAGCACTAATGTAAATGATGTTGCCCTAATGTAAGAGAGGGGATGTGGAAATGAATCAACATAGCATATCTGGTACTTCTGCGAAGATAGGATTTTTAAATATGATAATTAATGAATTTCACCATCTGTCCACATAGCAAATGTGAGGAAATGCAGGCCATGTATAGGTTGTACAATTCACAGAGGAGGAAGTAGCAATACGGGCACAAAAAACCAGAGCACTATGGGTGCAAAAAAATAAAAATTACCGTGCTATGCCATACATATTTTTGAGGGGTGTTTACCTTCTGTGATCCTGATTGTGCAAAAAGGAACCTCGGAATATCATATATCATCCATTTCTGCTTGAGCAGCCAAATTCAAGCTATTGTTTACCCATTGTTATTAGTATTCTCTATTAGGGCTTAAAATGTATGTGTGTGTGTGGAGAGAGAGAGACACACGCACACGCACACACATACACGCTAGGGTGACCAGATAAAATCCAGGTCAGGGCTCCTGTAACTTTAACAGTTGTAGAGAAAAGGGAATTTCAGCCAGTGTCATTTGTATGCAATTAGTTCCTGGTGAAATTCCCTCTTCATCACAACAGTTAAAGTTGCAGGGGCCCTGCCTTCTTTGGTATATGGTCACTCTAGTATAGTGCATGCACCTTTAACTGTTGTGATGAAGAGGGAATTTCACCAGGAACTAATTGCCTGCAAATGACACTGGCTGAAATTCCCTTTTCTCTACAACTATTAAAGTTACATAAGCCCTGACCTGGATTTTATCTGGTCAGCCTAATACACGCACACACACAGATTGAGAGAGAGATAATTTATTTCCTGTGTAAACTTTTAGGAAATTCTCTTCGGTTTCATATCTTACACTTCTGAGTATTTCATCCATTCAAGGGAGAAAATGAGGAGCAGCTGCTATAGTTTCCTTAGCAACAAACTAACTTGCTCTAATTTTGTTCATTTGTAGCTAGATTTTTCAGCCTTTGAAGCTGTATGTAGTAATGGTATCCTGACAAGAGAATATTGCTTCAGAGATGCTATTTATCTTTACTGGAGAGGCAAATGGCCAAATTGTAACCTATTTCTGGCTGTAGTTCAGCAAAGTGCTGAGGGGAATCAACTTCCTTCCATGGTGGTGAAACTTGGGCCTTTCAGAGAGTAGAGCTACTCCTGCTATAGATGGAGAGGGGAATAGTGAAGCCTGGTGCCATCACCCATGATTAGGCTGACCATATGTAAAGGAGGACAAGGCTCATGTAACTTTAAGAGTTGTAGAGAAAAGGGAATTTCAGCCAGTATCATTTGTCTGCAATTAGTTCCTGGTGAAATTCTCTCTTCATCACAACTGTTAAAGTTGCAGGGGCCCTGCCTTCTTTTGTATATGGTCACTCTAGTATAGTGCCTGCAACTTTAACTATTGTGATGAAGAGGGAATTTCACCAGGGAATAATTGCAGACAAATGAAACTGGCTGAAATTCCCTTTTCTCTACAACTCTTAAAGTTACATGAGCCCTGTCCTCCTTTTCATATGGTCAGCCTACCCATGATGATGATCAACTATTTTGCCTCACAGGGAGTTTAGCATAGGGTTTCTTAATCTCTCCTTTCTCAGAGCTTTTCTATAAGCAGCATTTATTGTTCACTTATCACAATGTAGTTGTTTACAGGTTCTATAGAAAATGTTGTGACCCTCCAGTTTTGCTTTGGTTTTTTAAGAGCACTTCCCGGTTTATTTTAGAAAGAGGAACATGGAATATCATTTCTAAAAGCAAAAGAAAATGTAGTTTCCTACTTGTGTAATTGCATTATTCCACTATAGTACTACTCCACCAAGTAGTGGAAAAGTAGTGGCAAAGCAGGAAAGTAAAAGCTCTTTGTGTAGAGCTGGGGTCTCAGTTCTGTGATGAAACTGAAAGTAATTGTCATAAAGCTCTGTGTCTAGGGAGGGCTTTTTCAGGAGTATTTACACAATCACCTCTTTAGCTCTCTGGCACCACTCCTTCTCGTAAAGATGCATTAACAACTCCCTGGACCATATTCTGTGCTCTCATATTTTTTATCATGTAAATATTGTTTGACATTTTGAAGTAAATACATTTTTATAAAGATCCTCTCTCTCAAGCTTCTGATTTAAACTTCTTTTTTTTTAGTCGGTGAAATCCTCTCAGAACTCACAGTAAAGGCCAGACAGGTACACTTCCTTCATAGAATATTTTATGTTGCCTGGCTAGCTGATAGCTTAATATTGTCTAAATACCAGGTGTATAAACATTTTCCTGGGAGGGACAGGGGCAGAAAGATGACAATTAATTCAAAGACATTCAGAGGACATGAGTTTAGCTCTAACTAAAAGTCAAGACATTCTGTGAGGAGGTCGTGAGCCGAGCCAAAAAGAATGGAGGTTATATGTGTCTAGGGTGTATTTTCTTGCTGATTAACACATGTGTTTTTAAACGTGTTCACATGAACCAGAAGTCCAACCAATGTTTAGTTCTCAAGTCCCTTTGAGAGCAAATAATGGTGCAATTTTTATTTGGCTTACGAGAATACAATGCAGAGTGGGAGGTATGGCAGAGGCAATCCTTGCATCTGTCATACATCCCACTGTGCATTTTAGATAGATGGGCATTTTTGCCCATCTAGCTGAGGCGCTGGAGAGGGGGAGGGAAGGAAGCTGGGATGTCCTGGGGATATGGAGTTAGCTGTCCCCTCTCCCACACCAACATGCCCCATTTCCCTCCTCTCCGAGGTCACTGTTACAACCTCAGAGAGATAGCCAGCATGGTTCTTTACCCACTGGCTGCGAGTAGTAGTAGTAGGAGGAGGCAGGAAGCTCGGGGTCTTGGGTTCGAGATTGGAGTGCTGTCTCTGAACTTGGATCCAGGAATCTGAACTATACTATGTCCTTCCAGACTCTGTCTAGGAGCCATAGGATTACTCTCTAAGTAAACATGCATAGAAAGTTTATATTAATCCTATGTGTTCTTAAAGCTAATTTTGCATAAGAGTGCACCCTAAGAGTTTAATATGTGCAATGTGTGTATGCGCTAAAAAGTAAGATGAAGCTGCCCAACAACTAACGTACTTTACTGAGAAAATTCTATATTGCTTTGTGGAAAACTTGGTCTTAGGGTGGGGGTCTCTCCTATAGGGCAAACCCACCCCTATCACCAAATGAGGAGGATCACCAATTGGCATTGGACAATCCTTCCTTTTCCTTCCACTGTCACCATTGAACTATACCCCTTTATTTAACATATGTCTTTTCCCATAAGGTAGCTGTCCATTAGGTGTGACACGAATCAGATCAGGGGTACCAGGAAAGTAAAACAGACAGTATTTTATTAAAAAGAAAACAAGAGAGCTTATTACTTAATAATGTTGTTACTACTTTTAAACAGGGTTTCTATGCTATTACTTTTACCACCAAACAGGTGTTAGAAACCAAACAGTAAAAGACAGAGAAGAAATAGTAAAAGTGAATTGTATAAGACAGAGGACAGAAATTGTGGTTCAACTATTCAATGAGGATGGCAAATTGAGAACAAATGTCAAAGAAAAGGCTGAAGTGCTCAATTCCTACTTCAGTTCAGCCTTCTCCCAAAAAGGGGGGGGGGTCTATGACCTCTCTGGAAAAAGTGAAGAACAAGCTGAAGGGGCAGGATTGTAGCTTGAGATTGATAAACAAATGGTCAAGGAACACCTAATTTCCTTGAATGAGTTCAAATCTCCAGGGCCCGATGAATTGCATCCTAGAGTAATAAAGGAGCTAGCAGAAGAATTCTCAGAACCATTGTCTATTATCTTTGCAAAATCATGGAAGATGGGTGAAGTACCGGATGACTGGAGGAGGGCTAATGTTGTCCCTATCTTCAAAAAGGGCAAAAAGGAGGAACCTGGGAACTACAGACCAGTGAGTCTGACATCAATCCCTGGGAAATTTTTGGAATAGATCATAAAGAAGTCAGTCTGTAAGCACGTTGAAAACAATGCAGTGATTACTAAAAGCCAGCATGGATTTGTCAAGAACAAATCTGATCCCATTTTTTGATTGGGTGACCTCCCTTGTGGACTGTGGGAATGCTGTGGATATAATATATCTTGACTTCAGCAAAGCTTTTGACAAAGTGCCCCATGACATTCTGATTAACAAACTAGCTAAAAGTGAGCTAGATGGAACAATGATTAGGTGGATCCAAAGTTGGCCCAGTGCTCTTTATCATTTTTATTAATAATTTGGATGAGGAGGGGCAGGGAATGCTTATCAAATTTGCAGATGACACAAAATTGGGTGGGATAGCAAATACCCTAGAAGACAGAAACAAACTTCAAAGTGACCTTGATAGGCTGGAGCGCTGGGCTGAAAATAACAGAATTAAATTTAATAGGGATAAATGTCAAGTTCTACATCTAGGAAAAAGAAACCAAATGTTTAGCCGGGAGAAGAGAAGACTGAGGGGAGACATGACAGCACTCTTCAAATACTTGAAAGGTTGTCACACACAGGAGGGCCAGGATCTCTTCTTGATCATCCCAGAGTGCAGGACATGGAATAATGGGCTCAAGTTACAGGAAGCCAGATTCCGATTGGACATCAGTAAAAAACTTCCTGTTAGAGCAGTACACCGATGGAACCAATAACCTAGGGAGGTTGTGGGCTCTCCCACACTAGAGGCATTCAAGATACAACTGGACAACCATCTTTCAGGTATACTTTAAGGGGGATTCCTGCATTGAGCAGGGGTTGGACTTGATGGCCTTATAGGCCCCTTCCAACTCTACTATTCTATGATTCCAACCTTAAGCCAATTCTTCAATCATGCTCCACCCCAGTTAACTCTGAGGCCTAACAATGAGGGCTTGAAATGCAGTCTTCTTTCTGGTAGTGTTTGACTTTCACCGAAAACCTTCAAGGCCTTTCACCAGGCTTCCCCTGAAATCTTCAGTTTGGTTCAGCAGCTACTACGTCTTCAGACAGACCACCACCACCACTAGCTGATATTTAGGCTCCAGCTCTTTCCTCTGAAGGCTGCTCCAAGAGTCTTCCTCTCCTTACTCGCAGACAGCTTCTGCCTCACATGCTCTCAGCTCAGCCTCCCAGACTTGTAGCTGCTCTTCTTCCTGATTCCCTGCCTGCCGTGAAGGCACCTCATGATGACTCTTCCTCAGGCAAATCTCCAGGCAAATTCCCCTGACAGACCCCTTATATTTGTTCCAGTCAGAACCCTCTAGCCAATCAGCTGTGGTGTGGCCAACATTTCTTCACACTAGCTTTGTCTAGAGTCAGGACCAATGGGCATCTTTGGAATGTTCAGTTATTCTCCAATCAAATGGTACCAATTTTCAGTCTACCTGGCTTCATTTTCACCCCTTAGTGATAACAGTAACTGCCAATTTACCTGGACACAACATGTAACTCTCCTCAGGCATAGTCCTTGAGTAAAAAGCATACATTTTTGTTTTTCTGTTAACCCATTCAGACTTAGTGATGGAAACATTAGCTTTACCTCAGTTTGCTCACATGTTTCTACAAAGGGCATCTACAGAGTACATTATTCTCTTATTGTTTCCACAAGGAAGCCATAAGGCACTTTAGTGTATCACAAAATGGACTCAAATTAGCCTAATCTATACAGGTTCATCAGACAAGCATTTTATCGCACCCTCACTACTGCCCATTTACGGATGTGCACACGTCCTTTGGATGACATCGTCTGCCTCCCGTGCACCTCCTGATCTTTCCACTCATTTTTCTGTAACAAAATAGACCCTTTTTAATCTTTTTAATCTGTCTTTGTTTTTAAAATGGAATGTGCCGTGATCTCCTGCTGTGTGCAGGAAAAGCAGTGCGATAAAAACAGACTCTGAATGGGCCACATGGTCTTTGTTTACTTCGTCTTTTCCCTCCAGGAAAAATGAGGAAGTGCGGCGAAGCAACTGTAAGGAAACACGATTTCCCCCTGTGTGATGATGCTCCAAGTCTGATAGAGAAACACCTTTTAAAAATCATCTTCAAGTGGGAAACAAACATATCATCTTGTTGAAAAAATTACCATGGGCAGAAAACATTAGAGGGAACAATTCATAGTCAATCACAGAATCCTTCACAGTGTTTTATTATCTTTAACAGTGATTACTTCTGTAGAGTAAATGCATTTTGGATGTTGCAAAATGCATGATGAATTCGTGTGCTGAATTTTTGTAATAGCTGTTTATTGAATTTTGATTGATTGCCTATATACCGCAAAATGTTGGCAATGTTAGCCAACTATACAAAACTATTTTATTCTTTCAATTTGTACATTTTACAATCTGAAAGCAAAAATGCAGTATAAACAGCATGCAACGTCATTTTGCCCAAAGCTATATAATTAATTTATTCTTCTATATAGTGAATAATTCAACTCTAGGGACGTAGCAAATCAATCTGTTCTCATTTCTGTGGAAATTGTATACAGCAGGAACACATACTTCTATAGCAATGACAGACAGCTGCTTGCCTAACAAGTTACTGTTAACTAGCAAGTATAGTATTACCCATCTCATAACTCATTGGCTTTGTTTTGTACCTTTAAGAGCAACAGAGTAAAGGCTTCTCTAATGAGCAATTTATATCACACTTGTGACTGGCCTCTCTCAGAGATTTGCAGGTTGATTACATGATGTCATTAACAGCCAAGACATCTCTCAGTTTCCCCCAGTAATCCTGTGTTTTAAAAATACAGAGATAATGCGGTATTTAATTTATGATGGGATTATTCCGCCACTTAATGGCGTTGTTTATTTAAAAGAATAGGCTACAATAGCATTCCCTTTTCAATTCAAAATCACGTGGTTGTTGTTGGTTGCTGTCTGAGGGAGCCCATTTTGAATGCATAAAGACCTGAGACCTGATCAGAATGCAGGGTTGTTGGTGTTTTTTTTTTAATGTACAGGCGCTCTAAGGCTCTAGCTAGACAAATCTTTGTGTATTCAGCCTGTAAGTAAACCTATGTATTTGCAACTAAAATAACTTCTTGTTGCTGTCCTGTCCCCCTGCTCTTTACCATCCCTCCATTATTTCCTCTCTATGGGATTTTACCCCATTAGCTCCTTGGGGCAGGCATTTGTCCTCTTGTAGTCCTTCTAGAATCATGCAAAGAGTGATGATGAATATATTTTGGAACCATGTTATACACATAAGTACCATAAAAATCAATATAGAAATGTATGTCAGGGAGACAATCATGGTAGATTTTAAATATCTGGGTTTTATGTTGCAAAAATGGGGGCTGACCTATGTTAGACACATAAACACTTATATCTTGATGAGTGTCATGCTATTTCATGCCCTCAGAACAATTTCACCTCTTGGGACATATCACCTGCTGCAAATGTTCCACTCATTCCTCTTCCCACTGCATTTTGGAAGGAGGTAGCCAGTTTCTTTTCATTGGTGCCCATTCCTTGAACTAATTCACCAATTCACTGTAAACCAGGGTTTCTGATGGAATGACACCCTCTTCCGCAAGATAATTAAACTACAAAATCAATGGGCCAGCTCATCTACTCCCCTCCAAATTAGCCAGTGTGATTAAATCTCTGTAGGAGAGAAAAATTAATTGGATACTTTAATATGACTCTTGAAATTTATTTATTTAGTACACTGATGTCATCTGCCACCCACCTCAGACTTGCCTGTTCCCTCTGAGTTTAGCTGCAATCCTCACAGTAGCTGGGAAGGGGGATGGATTTTCCAAACAACAATGACCCTGTTCAGACCACACCTTAAGCCATGGTTGTTAAGCATTTTGAGCTAAACATGATGGCTTAGCATGACATATGAACAATTCCTAACCATGTTGGCTACATAACTACGGTTTAAACATGCTCACTAATCATTTGCTGCAAAAGGGTTAGCAGCCTAACCAAGGCTTAGCGTGTTGTCAGAACAGGCCCAGTATATTGTTGTGTGCCATCTTGATCTCCATTGGCTTGTATAGGAAGCAAAACAAAACCCCTGTTGGAAATCAGCTGGAGGGCGAAGGCATAACCACTCCACCAAGCATACTGTTGCTCCAAGAATCCTTGGTGGGAGATGAACTTTACCCCCACTAGTTCCCTGTTCAAGTGAGTGGGGGGAAATCACCCCATTCACTTGCAGGGGGTGGAATTAGCTTGGCAGGTGCCTCAGCCTGACCTTGTGAGTGCAGTTGCACCCCTGGCACTGCGTTGGGGACTCCAGCCAACAAAGTGTATTGGAGTGAAACACTTTCCCAGAGTGAGGATCATCCATTGTACACTGGGTGTGCTGACCCTTGAGATTTCCCCAAATGTGGGAAACTCAACTGCCCAAAGAGTGAGGCCTGGGGTGAAGCATCCACTTCACATCAATAGGATGGGTGCATTGTCCAGAAGCCTTAACCTATTGGGCTCCTGGAATTTTCCCCAAAGTTCAGTTTTGAAGAATCATTTTCCACTGAAGCTGGGTTAGGGTTAGGGTTAGGGTTGCTGGAAAGTATATTAAGGCTTGTTCACCACCTTGTGCATGATGGCTGCATGCCTGCTGGATTTGCATAACTACCCTCACCACACAGCTTCTTGTCTTGTATGCAGCCAGTGAGGGTGGCTTGTTCGGATGAGTATCAAACCACCAGAACTCGAACGCTCCTGTAGGGTGGTGGGGTGGTCTGTTCCCCCCCCAAGCTACTCTCACCGGGTTTCCATAGCATGAGAAGCTATGCTGGTGAGGTAATTATGCAAATATGGCTAGCATGCAACCAGGACACGCAGGGTGTTTGACGAGCCTTGCTAACCACCCTGTAAACATGTGAAGAAGGCCACTGTGCATGATAAGCACAAAAAAATTGTGCCCTCCAGCTCCCTCCATTACATTTCAGCCACATTTCTACGCAAACATTTCTACATGGAGCTTTCATTGTGCGCTCCTGAGTCCTCACTCACAATAGTTTGCAGGTCCTTTACACAACATAGTCATTCTCCAGAGCCTTTCCTGAACTTTCCAACCTTTATCACACTTTTTGTCCTCACAATGGAGTCTGGTATTTTTCTCAGTGGTGTTATAGAAGACTTGTGTATTTGTGCAATTCCACTATGCAATAGCGGAACCTAGTGGTTGTGTAATGGAACATATAGAAAGGCAGAAAAAGAAACCCCCCCCGAAAAAAACATGTGTAATTGAGCTCATCTTAATCCTACAAAGAAACAGAAATCTCAGGAAAGGTGCAGGTTAAAAGCCTCGTATAGAAAACCCTACAGTGGGCCAGACAAAGATGTTTGCTACAGGCAAGGGAAATGTAAGGCACCACTGAGATCTATCTCAGAATAAAGAGACTTTAAAAGAAAAGCTTATTAATTAACCAGTTATTTGATACAGGAGTCAATCCAATCTCTAACAATCCAGTTTAAGGGGACAGCTAAGAGAGTTTTTCACATACAGCTGATTAAACAATTTTGCTAGAAATGCTTAGCTTTCTTTTGAATTGGAATCATTTACCATCTTTCAATACAGAGTATTTACACTGAAATGTCTTAGAATAATTCCAGCAATATAACATGAGTTTTTGGCTACAATAACATTTTGTATTAATATAATAAAGAATAAGAAAAAAATACTATTGCATTTAAAAAAAAAAAGTTTTGCCTAAACTGATTAATGACAACCCCAGCTTGTAGATTTTGACCAACTACAGCATGGCATTCTTGCCACCCTGCTCCCATCCCAGATGGCTTAGAACATACAGTTTCCAAATCTGAGATTGTGATTATTTTGCATGCACAGTGCTCTGTCCCTATGAATGAAATGTTAATAGTAAAAGGCCAATTCTAAATTATTATTATTATTATTATTATTATTATTATTATTAACCTATCTACACCACTCCATAGCCAAAGCTCTCTGGGAAATTTACAAAACATTAAAAATGATATATAAAATTCAATACCATAAAAACATACAACAGTATATACAGTATATACAAAGACAACATACATCTAAATGTCAGTCAAACCTAAAAACACATGCTGCTAAATCCCTGGGAAATGAGAAAAGTCTTGACCTGGCACTCATTTCCAACTCCTTCTGGTCTTCTTTCTGCCACAAATAGATCCTGGTGCCTCCATTTCCTGCGATAAAAATGGACCATGTGGTCATTGTTTATTTCCCCTTTCTTCCCCTCTGTGAAGACAGAGGAAGTATCAAGGGACAGAAACCGGGGGCGGGGGGGCGGGGGGGGGGGGGAAGCGCCGGTAAGGAAACATGATTCCTCCCGTCTGATGATGCCCTGTGTGTGTGTGTATAAATTTTTCACTATGTGCAGGGGTGTTATTTATTTTAAATCTGCAATGTTATTTATCAAACTTGAATGCCATGACCATTCCAAATGCCATTCTGCAGAAGAATCCCAACTATTATTATTTTTTGTACACAGCACTAGACCCAGTTTCTGGTTTCTATTAGATGGCCAGACAGACTAAGTATCAGCAGCCAGATACCCTGGGTTGAACCCACTGGTGCTTCACACAAATCTGTGGGGGAGTCTTCAGGGAAAGGTATGGAGAATTGCTTTCAGCTTTTCTCCACTTTTTCCTGAAATTGGCTTTGATAGGGTGACCAGATTTTGGAACCCAAAATCCCGGTCCCCTCCCCCTGCCAACAACCCCCCCACCAAGCCACCCCCCAAAACAAACCCCCCCAGCCACCCCCCCACCCAAAACAACCCCCCCACCAAGCCACCCACCCCCCAAAAACATCAGCCCGGACCTACCGGGGCGGGTTCTCTTCTGCTGCCTCCTCCGCTGCCGCCGCCGCGCCTCCGCCACCGCCGCCGGGTCCCCCGCCGGCTCGTAAGGCCAGCGGCCGCACGGAAGAGGCAGGGGAGGGCCGGATCCGGAAGTGACGTAATCGGCCCTTCCCCGCCTCTTCTGCGCGGCCGCTGGCTTTACGAGCCGGCGGCGGCAGCGCGGCAGCCCCGGCGGCGGTGGCGTGGCGGCGGCCCCGGTGGCGGCGCGGCGGCGGCCCCGGTGGCGGCGCGGCGGCGGCCCCGGTGGCGGCGCGGCGGCCCCGGCGGCGGCGGCGGCGCAGCGGCAGACCTGGCCGCCCCAGCAGGTAAGTGCCCCACGCCTCGCGCCTCGCGCTCCTTACCCGCTTCCCTCCGGTGCTCGAATCTACTGAGAAACAGGCTTCACGGTCTGTCTCTCAGTATCGCACCAGGTGATGACGTCATCACCCGGCGCGCTACTGAGGGACAGGCCGCGAAGCCTGTTTCTCAGTAGATTCGAGCACCGGAGGGAAGCGGACGCTCCTGCGGGTAAGGAGCGTGAGGCGCGAGGGAGGGCACTTACCTGCTGGGGCGGCCGCTTCCCGGGCTCCGCCGCCGCCACTGCCACCGGGTCTACCGCCGCTCCTTGCTTGCTGCGACCGCCGCGTGATCCCCCGCCACCCCGGTTTGCCCCCCCGCCCCCCGGTTGCGCCGGTTCGCCCCTGGATTCCCAGTTAGGACCGGGAAATCCCGAGCCATCTGGACAGCCTAGCTTTGGTCCATCAGCAACACACTAAGCTGAAAAAAACTGAATATACCCATCCCAAAACAAGGGCTTTCCCTGAACGCCAGAGGGAACGGGCAGCTCATGACACTAGCCCTGTAAGGCTCTTCCATGGCACCAGTTTGGTCCTCAACCCTAACCAGGGGATGAACCGTAACCCTAATTTATCACTCAGACTTATCTCAAACCACTCAAAGTCAGTCAGGAAACTGTCCTTTTGGCCTCTTCAGATTGTCTAGTCCTGCTATGTACTTCCAAGGCACCAATTTGTGACTAGGGATCTGTAACTCCTCAGTCCTAACCCTAACCTGAGCATTCACCCGAAACCAGAATTACAACAGAGACTTAAAGTAAGTATGGACGCTATCCTTTTGTGCAACTCAGTTTGTCTAGCTCCGCTAGGCTTTCCACATCACCAGTTTGTGCTTGGTGATCCGTACTTGCTCAACCATAACACTAAGCTGGGAATGAACCATAACCATAATTTACCATTGAGATTCCCCTCCACCGAATCAAAGTCAGTATGGAAGGTGTCTTTTTGGCCCATTCAGTCTGTCTTAGGGTGAACAGATTTTGGAAACCAAAATCAGGTCCAAAATGGCTGCCCAAAGGGGTGTGCCCACCAACATGTCTGGCCCCCAGGGGGCGGGTCCAGCCCCAAGGGATATGCCCACCTGAACATAGCCTTGGTCACATGTCTGATTTCACAGCACACAATTAAGACAAACATGTGCTACCTTAATATTAAAATCACAGAAATAAAGAACAAGTGAGACATTCAATGTATCTGAAATTAACATTTAATTTTACTTTCTATACAAACATAACACCTTCATATTAAAATCACAGAAATACAGAACAAGTGATAACATCTTCATATTAAAATCACACAAGTACAGAACAAGTGATTCACCGCCCTTGGAACCACCAGCCTCCACTGATTGAGCTAGATAATAAAACAATGGCCTAACTTGGTAGAAGGTGTTACGCTCTGCTCCAAATGCTCTCTTTCCAGGAGGTAAGGATAGCAGCTAGGAGATTCAGGATAACTGGTGGCAAATTCAGGAAGTACTTCTTCACACAGTGCATAGTTAAACTGTGGAATTCATTATCACAAGACTTAGTGATAGCCACCAATTTGGATGGCTTTAAAAGGGGATTAAACAATTTCCTGGAGGAGAAGTGGCTACTATTCAATGGCTACTATTCCTGATGGCTATGTGCTACCTCTAGTAACTGAGGCAGTAAACCTGTGTGTGCACCACTTGCTGGGGAACAGGAGTGGAAGGGTGCTGTGTGTTGCACCATGTCCTGCTTGAGATTCTCATGATTAAAAAGCGAACAATCCACTGCTGCCCATAAGCAGAAAGTTTGTTGTCCTCTTTGTTGTCCCCTAACCCTAACCGCCCCCTGAAAACATTTTTTTAAAAAAGGCCGCCTGCCCGCCATGTGTGGCTTCTCCTGGCTGAGGAAAGGCTGGCTGGCTGGCCTTTCTCCAGCCGTGCGAAGCGTCCCACCAAAGCAGACCCCCCCTCCCCCCAAAACATAAAATTTAAAAATTTAAAAAGGCTGCCCGTAGGGCTGCCATATTCTGGATCCACAAAACCGGGACCATTTGGGGGAGGGGGGGCTAGGATTGTTTAAAAACTGAGCAATATGTAAAGCTCGAGGGAAAGGAAGAAAGCTATCTAAGCTTTAGTTATCTAACAGTGCAATCCTATGCGTGTCTACTCAGAAATAAATTCTATTGAATTAAATAGGACTTATTCCCAGGTAAGTATGTATAGGATTGCAGCCTAAAGTACTTAAACATCTGCAAATAAATGATAGGCAAAGAACAATTTAAGCAATCAAACAGAAAAATGACACTAAATTACATTTCTCCACTAGTTCTCAAAAGCTAGAGGAGAATTCAATATGGAGACTTACCCCCACCCCAATTGCCCAAGTAGCTACCATAGAATATTAATATTAAAAGATATTGTTTAACCCCAAAGTAGCCATCTACTTCATGTTCAAGTGGTGGCTCTAGCAGAATATGGACTGTTCGTGTTCGGTGTCACTAGCTGACAAGATAAAAATGAATTGTAAATAACAACAACAATGATAATAATGTTGATTTTCTTAGACATATTTAAAAGGCAACACCCCCCTCCCACACACACAGCCCAAATTAAAGGCATAATCAAATGAAAATTAAGTGCTTTTAAGGTTGCAATTTCACGCATGCCTACTTGGAAGTAAGACTCATTGAACACAGTGGGACTTATGTCTGAGCAAACATGCATAGGGTTCTACAATCTCATTGGTTTCAATGAGAGAACATTAAATGCCTGCTTTTCCCTGCACATTTACCTAGGAGCAAGCCCCACTGCAGATAATGGGACGTACGGCATGTCTACTCAGAAGTAAGTTCCAGTGAGTTCTATGAAAATTATTGTGGTGGCCAAAATTGTGGACACTTTTTGAAATTTTCATGTTTTGCAGTTTTGAATGCTTATAGAAAATGTTTCACAAAGTTCAAATGTTTATATACCAATTGAAAGAGAATTTAATGCTGGATTCAAAACAAAAAACAGAATGCAAATACCTGCATTTAAAAAAAAGTTATGCTTACTTTATTCTAAAAAGAAACACAAGTTGTGATTGAGTTGAGAAGCAGTTTGGAACTGCAAACCATACTGGCCAATCACAGTCTTGTTTTGGGGACCAATCATATGGCAGTAGCTGTGATACCTCATGTTTCAAGTTGGGGAAAGTCAGTTTTGCTGTTTGTTCTGTAGAAGACAGAAGACAGAACAAATATCACTGTATCTGAGGCACAACTGGAGATAGTGAATATTTGAATTATTTCTCATATAAAAATGGTACATCATAAATAGTGAAATGGCACCAAGGAAAAGAGTTGATTGGACCCCCATGAGAAGAAGCAGGATTGTTGTATTATGTGAATCAGGTCTTTCCTATGCTAGAATTGCAAGGCACATTGGTCATTCAGTGACTACATCTGGAGTTCGAAAGTTTTGTTTACGATATAACGAAACAAAGTCAATTAAAAACAAGGCAGGAAAAGGCCGTAAAAAGTGCACATCATCTGTTGATGACAGAAGAATAAAAAGGCTGTGTCTCAAGGAGAGAAAAAATTCATCTGAGGCCATCAAAGGTGTACTTGATGCAACTGGTATTTCTGTCAGTTCCAGAAGGATAAGGAGAAGACTATCAGATTTTGGACTAAAAGGTAGGATTCCGAGAAAAAAGCCATTTCTGAATCTAAAGCAGCACCAGAAACGACTACAGAGGGCAAAAGAACACAGTTTGGACAGAAGATCAGTGGAAGCAAGTTATTTGGAGTGATGAAAGTAAGATAAGCTTATTTGGTAGTGATGGGTGAAAATATGTGAGATGTAGAGTAGTAGAAGAGCTACATCCTGACTGCATTGAGACAACTGTAAAATACCCAACAAGCGTTATGATTTGGGCATGTATGTCAGCAGATAGTGTTGACTGCCTTCATGTAATCGATGGCACCTAAACGCACGAAAATACATTGACCCCATCCTGGAACCAAAACTGTTACCTTCCATCAGGGATCTCTTTCCAAACAATGCACCATTTATTTTTCAACAAGATTCAGTTCCCTGTCACACAGCAAAAATATGCAAACAGTGGTTCATGGCAAAGGGCATTCAATTGTTGACTTGGCCAGGAAAAGCCCTGACCTGAACCCGATAGAAAATTTGTGGCACCGTTTGAAAATTCTTGTACGAATGAGGCATCCATAAAATAAAAGCCAATTAATTGAGGCTATAAATGATTCCTGGAACCATGTCATTAAGAAGGAAGAGCTTAAAACACTTGTCGGCTCAATGAGACGTTGCTGTGATGCTGTTTCCAAAACTAAAGGCTTTCCTACCAAATACTGATACTACATTTCAATCATAACTAAAGTATCTGATACGTTTTTGTCAGATTTTACTGTAAATTGATCATTTGTAGTATTTGCAGCATAACTTCTTTTTAACTGCAGGTATTTGCATTTTGTTTTTGTTTTGAATTCAGCATTAAATTCTCTTTCGATATATAAACAATTGAACTTTGTGAAACAGAACATTTTCTATAAGCATTCCAAGTTGTAAAACATGAAAATTTCAAGAAGTGTCCACAATTTTGGCCACCACTGTATGTTTAAGTAGCTAAAAGTGTTTATAGTAACTGGATCGTGCCCTTACATGTATATTTTTTGTTTTTGTTTTTTAAAATCCAAATGAAAATCTCATTTACTGTATTTTATTCAGTTAAAATGAAAGTTTGCTTTTGTGCTTTGTTGCAAAGTAATGTTTCTGAAGTTTTCTTCCTTTTAATTGAGAAATATTTTTCTACACACATAACACAACTATATACAAGGAAAACTACTTCACATTTTTGCAAGGCGGAATTTTTAATTAAAACATCCACAACTGTAAATCCAGACATCTTAAATTCACTACAATTTACTTCCAAGTAACAGATTTGAGGCTTGCAACCCAAATACAAGGAAATGGATATTAGAAGGATGATTTTTTTCGGGAAGGACTTTTCTTTCACCCCCTCCCTCCCTCCTTTCCTTTCCTTCCCCCCCACCCAACTTATCCACCCACCCACCCTTTACAAAACTCTCTTTCTTCCCCCACAAACAACCTAGGGTCTCCAACACTTAACCCAAAGCTCTGGCCACAAAGTCCTTCGCAGTGCATGGGACTCTCATGCAGCCTGAGAAGAGCACATATGCTTTTCCCTGCTCCTGTTGTTCTTTATCTATGCAACCTCAGCAGGCACAAGAAGGGTGAGTAATGGTGAGTGACTCATCTGAGCCGGTGGAGCAGCAGTGGTGCTCTGGAAAAGGCGGCAGATGGATCCGTGTTTTTCTCTGCTGCTGCTGCTCCTCTGAGCAGGTTCAAGGCACCATTTGGGGGGTTTGAATTTCTCAGACTCCGAATCTGGGATTTATGACCAACCAGCCGGGACATTTTAGAATTGATTGGAATCCAGGACAATCCCCCCTGGGGCCCGGTCGGCCCGGATCACCCCAGTTTTCCTGGTTAGGACCGGGAAATCCCGGGCGATCTGGTCACTATAGTCTGTCTAGTCCTCCTAGGCTCTTCTCTGATGGCACCAGTTTGTGCCTGGGGACCTTTACGTCCTCTACCCTAACCCTAATCTGAGGTTTAAACTTCACCCTAATTTCCAGCTGAGACTTCCCTCTGACTACTAAAGTTCAGTATGGAAACAGTCCTGTGGCCCACACAGTTAGTCCAGCCCTCCTAGGTTCTTCTCTGGCCCTGTTCCTCCCTGGTGAACCGTGCTTCATCAACCCTAGCCCTAAGATGAGGGTAAACCCAACCCCAATTTTCCATTGAGACATTCCACTAGCATCTAAAAGTCACTATGGAAGCTGTCCTACTTGCCCACATAGTCTGCCTAGCCCTGCTAGGTTCTTCCAAGGCACCAGTTTGTATATGGGGATCTGTACTTCCTCAACCTTAACCTTAAGCTGAGAATGAACTCTAACCCTAATTTACCACTAAGACTTCCTGCCAGGCACTCAAAGTCGGTATGGAAGGTGTCCTTTTGGCCCACTCAGTCTGTCTAGCCCGGCTGGGCTCTTCCATGACACCTGTTTGTGCCTAGGGACTGTTACCTCCTCAACCCTAACCCTAATTTGAAGATTTACCCTCACCCTAATTTCCTGATGGGACTTCCCTCTGGCCACTAAAAGTAAGTGTAGAAACAGTCCTAGTGCCCACCTAGCCTGCCTTCCCCTGCTAGGCTTTCCCACAATAACAGTTTGCACCTACAGAGCTGTACCTCCTCAACCCTAACCCTAACCAGAGGATTAACCCTAACCCTAATTTCCCACTGAGACTTTGTCCAGCCAACAAAAGTAAGTATGGAAGCTGTCCTGGTGGCCCACTTACTTAGTCTGGCCCTCCTCGGCTTTTCCATGGGCCCTGTTCCTGACTGGTGACCCGTGCCTCTGTTAAGGAGTGAAAGGGAAAAACTCTAAATAGCAGAGTTTCTGTCAGAAATCCAATTTCCAGTCTCCACTTGCTCTCTTTCCCGATAGCAACCAAGAAGGAATAATTCACACACACACACGTTGAAGTCTTTCAAACGATTTTTTAGTAGAAAAACACAGCACATCTGGTATAATATTCCTCCTACACAACCCCAACACTGACAAACAGTTTTTACATATTTATAAATTTTTACAGCCTCTTTCACACACATTGCATCAGCCAATAAAGCAATTAAGACTATCTTCACTCTTTATCTTTCTTGGTTTGGCTCCCTCTGCTTATTTGCAATGCCTGCAGATGATGTCATTTTTTCTTTCCAGGCTCTTCTGCAAATTGTATTTTTTTCATCCCTGACAGCCTCCTCAACCCTAATCCTAACCTAAGGATTAATTCTAACTCTAATTTACTACTGAGATTTCCCTCCAGCCCCTCAAAGTCAGTATGGAAGCTGTCCATTTGGCCCACTCAGTCTGCCTAGCCCTGCTATGCCCTTTCATGGCACAAGTTTGTGCCTGGGGATCCTCTCCTCCTCAGCTGGAACCCTAACCTGAGGATTACCCCTAACCCTAATTTACCACTGGGACTGCCCTCCAGCTCTTCAAAGTCAGTATGGAAGCTGCCCGTTTGACCTACTCAGTCTGCTTAGCCCTGCTAGGCTCTTTGACAGCACCAGTATGTGCCTGGGGATCCGTACCTCCTCAACCCCAAACTCTAATTTGAGGATTAACTCTAGTCCATAAACTCATCTGGTGAGGTGTTTGCATTTCCTCAGCTTTCACTGAAGTGTAGCATTGCTCAAAAAGATCATATGTGGCTTGCTGAATCTTGTACATTCTCAAGAGCAAAGTAGTTTGCAATTTAACTTTTGGATGTAGGAGTCTTATGTCCATGCACAGAACACATGGGCTTCCCCTATACACTGATGGGCATCATGAATAGGGCTAAACCGAAATTAGAGGGGGCAAATTTCGCACATAAAATCATCTAGTTTTCCAGAGGTAGCAGCAGCAAAGCCATTCCTAGTGACGCTCCCACGCACACACACAATCCATCTGGAAACAACATTATGAGATAACAAAGAACTCTGCGTGTTAACTTGGCCATCTTTAGCTATATTTTGTTGTGGGGGAAATCAGTATAATCCCTCATCCCCACCCCACCCCTCCCCACCCCTATTTCACTTCCAAAATGGGGGGATAGGCTTAGCCCTTGCTCTGTCCCTTCTTTTCATAAGTTGTATGTGCAGTCATGGACATGCTGATTGGATGCCTGGAATCACTAAAACTGTGCACTCTGTCAAGGTGCTACTGGTTCATGGCTTATCAAACAAAGAAAATATTAGTTGACTTCTTGTGATGGAGCTGCACTCCCCTTTAGGATTTGCAGCTTGGGGGTGCTTTTAGATCCAGGGTGGATGCTGAATGTTCAGTTAGATTATGTAGCTCATGAATTTAAGAGAGTCATGCAGACTGTCCTCTTCCGACAGGCCTATCCGGATGAATTTTAAATTGTTTTTAATGTTGTATTGTTCTCTTGCTTTTTAAAAATTTTAACTGTTGTGATTTTTATGTTTATATTGTTGCTGTTCCCCGCCTCGATCCGGAGGGAGAGGCGGGTTACAAATAAATATTATTATTATTATTATTATTATTATTATTAGTGTCCTTTACTAGCACATGCAGCTGGTTTGCTAGATGTGCGCTTTCTTGGCCTTGCTACAATGAGCCATACTCTAGTAATACCCAGTCTAGGTTCTATAAATCACAGCCTTCCACCAACCTGGTGCCCTCCAGATGTTTTGGACCACAATGACCATTGGCCATGGTGGCAGAGGCTGATGGGTGTTGAAGTCCAAAACATTTGGAGGGCTCTAAGTTGGGGGGCAGCTTATACATGTTGTATGAGGGGGGCTGTCTTTGAAAGGCTTGGAAGCTGCCATCGGTGCAGAACACAAGGTCCACACTAACTGACATGTCATATTGTTGACTTGTTTTTATTGTGTTTTAATGTTCATATTGTGAACCACCGTGAGGTTTGGTTGGCGAATGGTGGGATATAACTGCTATAAATCAGTTCCATATATCTTTCCCTGAAGTCACATTTCTTTTGAAGAAATATTGTATATTTTCTCCCTGGGGAAACAGCACTTCTTTTTACCAGATTGCAGATATGTTACTAGCGTGATTGCCAGGTGTAATGTGGTTATATGAATGTCATGGGGTTGGGCAAGTATTGATTATTGTCTCTGATGAAACATACAACCCTCTCTTCTCCCTGTGACAGTTCCATTTGCTATGTAATCTCTCTCTCTCTCTCTCTCTCTCTCTCTCTCTCTCTCCCCCTTATTAGTCATCCTTTCTGTACCCCAGGGGTTCACCCAGCACCTCAGCTGTTGCCCAGAATCTTTTTTATTTCTTTACGTGTGTGTGTGTGTATGTGTGTGTGTGTGTGTAAATGGTGGGCTGACTGTTTTCTCATTGTGTAGATTAGATAAAAGAATCTGATGAAATAAGTTAAAGTATCCGAGAGGGTAGTTCTAGAGAGAGAAATGACCATTTCCAAACACCCCGTAGTCAGTGAGCACAGCAAACCTATATTAGTCTGAGAAGTATAGTTTTCTTCTAGCCAGAGTGTCCCAGAACAAGTATGCCATAGACACATAACCCAACAACCAAAAACAACAATGTGTATTCAGTAATTAGATAACTGAGTCTGATTCAATAATAATCAGTTTAATTTTAACCCCCCTTTCCCAATAGAAAAAGAATGAATTACTTCCAAAAAAATTACTGTATTTGGGAATCAAATGTACTAAATAGTATATCTTGTGTTTAATTGCCCCCTACTGGTCATAAATGAAAGTATACTAATATCAAAGACACAGTCAATACCTTAAAATTATGGGATATTGATGTTCTGATTCTAAACATGTTCACTTGGAAAAAGTCCATTGAAATCCCACATGTTATTATCTGACTCATCCATGCTGAACATTTATACTAGCCAATAAGCTACTTTTGTAATACTCTCTGACAAGAGACATCAAAATGAATTGTGAAAGTAAGTTTTAAAGAGCAAGCTGATGCAATTTATGTCAGATTGGTAACAAATTAACTTGCAATAAGAAATTCATGCTGAATTATGTTACATAGCATTGTGTTTGAACTTCGACAACATCGTCAGCTAAGGATAGTGTGTCTCCTCTGAATGAATGCTTGGAGGCGGTAATGGGCTGGATGAGGAAAAACAAACTGAAGCTGAATCCAGACAAGACGGAGGTGCTTGCTGTCAAAGGCCCCAACCTGGGTCTGGAGGTGTGTCAACCAGTTCTGGATGGGGTTACACCCCCCCTGCAGGATTGTGTTCGCAGCTTGGGGGTACTCCTGGATCCGTCGCTCCAGATGACAGCTCAGATTGATGCGACGGCCAGGAGTGCCTACTATCAGCTTCGGCTGATACGCCAGCTGCGCCCCTTCCTAGAGTTGGAAGACCTAAAGACGGTAGTGCACGCACTGGTAACTTCGAGGCTCGACTTCTGCAATGCGCTGTACATAGGGCTACCTTTGTGCCTAGTCCGGAAACTTCAACTTGTTCAAAATATGGCAGCCAGGTTGGTTACCGGTACACCTAGGGGTGATCACATTACACCAGTTTTAAAATCGCTTCACTGGCTGCTAATCAGTTTCCGGGCGAAGTATAAAGTGTTGGTTATTACCTTTAAAGCCCTACATGGTTTGGGTCCAGGGTACCTACGGGATCGCCTTCTCCCGTACAATCCGCCCCGCACACTTAGGTCCTCTGGGAAGAACTTACTCAAGCCAGTCAGAACTAGGCTGACGAGTGTTACCCAGAGGACCTTCTCTTCCATCGCTCCCAGACTATGGAATGGTCAGTCGGAGGAGGTTAGACAAATTGACAGTCTTCATGAATTTAAGAGAGTCATGAAGACTGTCCTCTTCCAACAGGCCTATCCAGATGAATTTTAAGATGTTTTTAATGTTGTATTTTTCTCTTGTTTTTTTAAAATTTTTTAACTGTTGTGATTTTTATGTTTTATATTGTTGTTGTTCCCCGCCTCGATCCAGAGGGAGAGGCGGGCTACAAATAAATATTATTATTATTATTATTATTATTATTATTATTATTATTATTATATCCTGGATCAATAAAATGCAACCACTGCCCTTGTGCGAGAAAGGGGATCACAAATGACTTACTCTGTGCAGTTCTCCATTTGTATATTTTCATAAAAATGGGGATGTTAGTCAAAGTAAGGAGCATTATTTGGGTTTGTGGGCAACAGAATTTTAAATTGTGAACCTCAGCCCAAACAGAGCAATCTTTATCAGATCCATGTTATCTCTCATCCTAACCTACCTTGTAGGGTTGTTGTGGGTTGTATCAGCTTCTAGGAGGAAGGACAGGATAAACATGAAATACACACATACCATATGAAAAGGAGGACAGGGCTCATGTAACTTCAACAGTTGTAGAGAAAAGGGAATTTCAGCCAGTGTCATTTGTATGCAGTTAGTTCCTGGTGATATTCCCTCTTCATCACAACAGTTAAAGTTGCAGGGGCCCTGCCTTTGTTTGTATATGGTCACTCTAGTATAGTGCCTGCAACTAACTGTTGTGATGAAGAGGGAATTTCACCAAGAACTAATTGCATACAAATGACACTGGCTGAAATTCCCTTTTCTCTACAACTGTTAAAGATACAGGAGCCCTGTCCTCCTTTTCATATGGTCAACCTAACATACATACAATTTCTGTTGTAATACAGAGACCAGAATCAATCTTCTGGAGATTCATTATGTCTATTTTATCTAAAAGTATGTAAACTTATTTTCATTTTGTATGCCTTGTCCCAGGTTGCCTGCAGTATAATGAGAACAGTGCCGGCTCCAGGATTTTGAGGGACACCCTCAATGGTCCCCTCCTTCTGTGAGGCTACTTCCTCACTGCCATTGCTCCTCCTCCTCTTTCTCATAATTGCTAGCACTTGATTGCCTGACAGTCAGAAAGCCAATGAGCAAGGAGGCACCATCACCATTGTGTAGACCCAAGCGAGAGGCAGGTGAACAAGGAGGTTGCTTTTATCTGTGGGCCTCTACTGTGGGGTGGGCCCTCAGCAGGCACTCAACCATATCTAAGGCTGCCTCTACAAGAGAGGTTTAAAGCTCTTTCAAGGCGCTTAAAATTTTTTACCTCTACAAGAACGGAGCGCAAATCGGGCGCAGAGGCGCATTATCTCTCCGATTATGCACATTATCGAATGCGCGTTTAATCGCGAGTTTTATTTTGCTCCGGCCGTTAAAGCGCATTTTGACTATGTGAACAAGTGCTTATGCGCATTAACTACTTGTAAAGCGCATTTTGGTCATCCGTTAATGCGCTTCGCCGCCTCTCGCTGCCTCTCGTGCAGAGGTATTAGGTGTAAATGCGCTTCAGCGATTATGCGCATAATCGCCTAACTGGGCGCAAAAGCGAATCCTTGTAGAGGGGACCTAACGTTGATGCTGGCCCTATGTGATAATTTTCCAGTTAATAGTGTGGGCGATAAGAGTGATAAAATCACAGTTTCAGTCTGCTTAATGATAACTGCAATAATAGCTACATGGCCTAGTATAATCACTGACAACTTAGAATTGTTTCAGGCTGTCTCAAGTTGTTTACACAAAGGTTTTGCACAAAGAGGCTTTGACAAAGCTCTAAATACTGCATCCCTCCTTTTATAGCTGGAAGGTTTAATAACAATCAGAGGCTGTCAGAGTTTGGCTTCTATATCCAGCATGTGAAGGAAAAAAGGGAAGATAAACAGTATGTGTCATCTGGTAATATTAGAACTTTTGTGTTTATCTTTCTAATAACCTGAGCCTAAACCAGTGGAAGCTGGTGGTCCTGATTTCAGTGGGGCTGTGACTACATTCTGGATTTCAGTCAGAACCAGCTAGAACTCCAAAGAAGCTATCTAAGGTGCTGAACCCTACCCCCAAAATAAGTTAAGTACCTTGGAAGGCTCTTTTAGGGTTCTGGCAGGTTCTGACTGAAACCCAGAGTAGATTCACAGCCCCACAGACATCAGAGCCACCAGCCTCCACTAGCCTAAATGTATTATGTGGATGTATCTCACACCAAACTGCTTACAGTAAGGCAGTTAAGCCTAGAATTGTGCACTTTGGGTTAAAATTCTTAAACTTAGCACAATTGATCCAACATACTTTAAAAAGGGGGGGGGTTAGATCCCAGTAAGTAATACCTCCTGGAAGGCAAATTGAACTATTATATATTTCTCTCTTAAAGTTTTGTGAAAAACCATCAAGGGAAACAAGCCTCATTAATATAGATGGGGCAGCTTGTCCCAATCTGATACCCTTCGGATGTATTGATTACAACTCCCATTACCCCTCAGCCAGCATTCCCTGTACTGGGTATATAGAGAGGAGGGCTATAGTAAATGCTGGTTTGGGGGTAGTTTGACTTACTTCAGGAATCTTGGCTGCTCAAGATGTGTTTAAAAAGTGTGGGTGTTGAGGAGGACAATCCTATGACACTATATCAGGGATGGGCAGTTTCCAGGGGTTCTGAGACTCATTTCCCACTCCTGGTGGGGAGACACACACAATCTATTGCTGCACCAACAAATCTGCTGCTAAAATATGGTGACAGCACTTACACACTCTGCCCGCCAATTTCCCCTTAAAACAAGGCATCCAGAGAGCACACTTAAAGCAAACTTGAGCCCACTGTAAACTTCTGGGAAACACGGTCATTGCTTTAAAACAAGACATGTGCTTGTTTTAAACTAAAATCGGCTTCTTCTTTTTGGCCACTGCACCACCACATTTTAGCAGCAAATATGGTGGTGCAGTAGTAGTGGAACAGCTGGAGGCTGCTAAATTGCCTGTGGGGACTGTGTGTGGTCCACACATTGCCCACTCCCGCTCTAGCTCAAGACTGTTGGTGTCTTCAAGTTCCTGAATCATGCTGGGTATTTCAGGTCTTGCCAGCAGCAATTCACCAAAGGGTAATCTGCCAGCTGCACTGCCCTGCCAATTGCCATCTCTTTTTATTAGGGAGTTGACCTGTCCATGAGCCTAATCTAACGGTTTGGGTTGTACAAGCCATCCTGTTTTAGCTCCTGTTGTAGACGGCTAGTTATAAAAATGTGAGCGCCCTCTTGTGTTTGAAAATGTGTGTGACATATTAAAATGAGGAACGCAATACGCAATTAAAAGATGGTTCATTCAGATAATGCATGAAAATAATACCCCCATCCTGAGGTGTGAAATAATTAAATAATGCCATGAAAACCAAATGAACTATACAGCATAGATATTACTGTCTCCTTTAGACCTACTAGTAATCTCCTTATTTAGATAGTTGTTTTTCATATCGTTTGGAAATTTTGGAGGGAGAAGCATCCTCCAATTTTTAGGGGGGGGACTCCTCAGACTTTTAGGGCACAATCCTATGCAGGTTTAGACAGAAAAAATGGCTGACTGGAGAATTCTGGGACTCGTAGATCTTTTTTTTTTTGTCTAAACATGCGTAGGATTAGACCCTTAAGAGAGTGATCATATGGTCCCTGAGATCCACCTCCCCCCCAACCCCTTGCAACTGGTTCAGAAAGAACTGAGCCAGCTGCCCTCCGAGGTCAGGAAAGTGACCACAGAGGAGGAAAGGGGATGTTCTGGTGGGTGGGGACGGGGAAAGACCAGAGAGGCCAGAATATGAGATATCCCAAGCCTCCTCCAGCCTCCTTGCCTCCCCCTCCAAAGTGCACTCGCTAGACAGTCTGAAAAGCCTGCCTAATGAAAACCATCAAAGATAGGGAATGGGGAGGCAAAGATCTTCCTGTCATGCTGGCTTCAGCCCAGCAGGGCATAAGAGTCTTGGAAGCCTATGAGCAGCAAGGTGTTGTGTTTAACCCGCTCTCCTTGAACAGGGTGAAGGACTGTCAGATGATAATTCAGAGCCAGATTCTGAGGCTGAAGAGATGGCACAAGAGATGTCCCAGTCTGTACCAGGAGTGAGGGAGTTGCTTCCCATGGCCTCTTCCCCAGCTGCAAATATCTGATGGTGCAAATATCCCCCAAGCTGAGAATCAGGCTTCTTCCGAGGAGGAGGGTGTGGAAAGCCTGGTAGATGCAAGATTCCGTAGGAGAGAAAGGTGGGCTGAGGCAAGCGAAGCAAGGAGGAGGTCGGCCAGGTTTGATCAGAACCAGTCTCCCTGAAGGCGTACTGAAAGAAATGGGCTTTTCCTTTCCTTGAAAGAACAACTGGTTTGCTTACTTTGCATAATCTTGCCTAGAGGATAAGTCTCTTAGAACTTTTAGGCTCCCTTCAGCTGGGAGATGTTTATTGCCTGAATAAAGCTTTGTGGATTTCATGGCAGACCTCTTCATTGACTTCAAATAAAGCAAGGGGCGAGAGGGACACGACACAAGGATACAGTTGATAGGATTGCACCCGTATTCACTTAAATTGGTGGGGAGAGGATTTCCTCATCGTAAAATCTGGTGAACATCCATTCACCAATGAAATTGTTCTAGAAATGGAGGTGGTTTGTTCGCTCCATCAATTTTTTTTTTAAAAATCTGCTACATGTAATGAACTATGGCTGCTAAGTTTAGTATTTCTAGTAGGATGTCAGGAAGTATTTAGTATTTAGATATATTGTTATTTTCCTTCTCTGCCACAGCCAGAAGGTGCTACATATATTTGCTTGCTGGAGAGGATGACTACAAACTAATTAGTTGAGTGAGGTTAAAAAATGTCTTAACTTTTCCTAGAGCTACTGCTGTCACAGTAAATGCTAACCATGGAATGTTCAAAATATATTCCATTTAAGATTTCCAAACGGGAAGAATTTCATGGACATATAAATAATTTTATCTGTTTGGCCATTTGTCAAAATTGAACGTTGTAAGGCCAAATCTTTTATCTGAGCAGTTTTGCAGTTATACACATTAACAGAGCAATCCTATACACTTGCCTTTATGTTCTTAGACACACTTATAAGAGTTTTTAGATAAGTAAACCAAAGGCCTATCTAGTCCAGCATTCTGTTCCCACAGTGGCCAGTCAGTTTCCTGTGGAAAGCCCACTAGTACTACATGAGTGCAATAGCAACTGTAGCAATAGCAAATAGGACATGAGTGAAACTGTTTGTAATCTGCCCGAAGAACAGTAGTTATATTGGGCGGATTAGAAATGTAATAAATAGCACCCTCCCGTTCGTGTTCCCAGCAACTGGTATAAAAGGCATGCTGCCTACCAGGAAGACTTATGTCTGTGTAGACATGCATGGGTTTGCGAGTGGGCAAGTGGGCAGAAGATAGCTTAGTATCCACCGGTAGATTTCTGGGTAGATCAGTAAGGATTTCTGACTCCCAATTGCAACAAAAAAAACCCCCTCCACTTCCCCTAATTATACTACTGAAAGGAAGAAAGCTATGGAGTGGGGACCAGGAATGGAAGGACTGTGAATTCAGTTCTGGTACTCAAAACAAATTCCTGGGCATAGAATTCTTTAATTCCAAGTGAATGCCTTTTTTTGCACTTCGATCCAGGTGGTGGATCTCAGGGTTCCAAAGTAAGTCTACGCCTGCTGTACGGCATTGTGGTTGTTTTAACAGAAGAGTCATTGCAAGCATGATATAAATCTAACAAATTAAGAGACTCATAGTCGTGAGTCTCTTGTTAAGGTCGTTAAGTAAAAAACACATTCCACCATGTTAGAGGGGTAATTGAGGTGGTGGTCATTCCAACATTCATAAAAATTGAAAATGTTTCACCAATCTTCCTGAAATTTACATGTGCCAGAAAGAAATGTTGGTTGTACACAACCTGACAATTTCAAGAAGATTGGTGAAAGATTGAGGGAAGGAGGGCAGTTTAAAGTAGAAAGGGGTGGGGGAATCTCTCTCCCTTATTTTGTATCCTGAATTTGTATTGGCGATGATCTGTGCCCACCTCTCCTCACGAACTGACAGCTTAAATAATTAAAATTCCAACAATGTCATCTTCCTTTTACCTTAGAGTTGATAGAATAAGTGTTCTTTTCTTAAAATTCCCTTTAGTTTGTTTTAAATACAATTTATAAGCTCCCATAGTAACAAATGGAGCTCCCTCTAAGTGAACGCATGCAGAGTAGCATCTCTCTCTTTCTCTTTCTCTCTCTCTCTCTCTCTCTCTCTCTCTCTCTCCCCCCTTCCTCCTCTCCAACTGGATTAGAACATTGAGAGGCCAGGGGGAGTGACTCCTCCTGGATTCCCCTAACAGTGCTGACAATCTACTCAGAATTAAGTTCCATTGACTACAATGGGTCTTACTCCCAGGTAAGCATGTAGTCGATTGCAGCATTTTTAAAATTGGAGCCTGGGGTGTGTGGAGGGGGAATCCTAGAAGTAAAGGTTTTCTTTTTCCCCCCGCACAACAATACTCATACAATTAAAAACTTCCTTGCTTGCTTGTTTTGTGGATGCATGTATTTCCTTAACAGTGCTAGTAGTCTACTCAAAAGTAAGATCCATGCAGATGATTGCAGAATTTCAAAAATTGGAGCCTTGGGGTGGGGTGTGTGTGTGGAGGAGGTAAAGATTTCCTCTCTTTTTTTCAGCAGAATAATAATCCTACAATTTACAGCTTATTTTCTTGTTGGCTGTGTGTGTGTGTGTGTGTGTGTGTGCCTGTTTGTCTGTGTTCTCATACTCTGCTGCTTGATTTTCAATTCCATTCTATGTGTGTATACTCAGGAAGTTCCATTGAGTGCAGTGGGCCTTTCTCTCCCAAATCAGTGTGTAGAGGATTGCAACCTTTTCAAAATTGGAACCTGGGGGTTGGGGGATGGGACTGCAGCATTTCCTTTACAAAATAATTGTACATTCTGCAATTAACAACTTCTTTCCTTGTTTGCTTTGCGTGTGTGTGTGCGTGTGTGTGTTCTTTTATTCATTTGCTCATTGCTGCTGCTTGATTTTCAATTCAATCCTATACATGTCTACTCAGAACAAGTTGTTTTAAGTACAAAAACTACAACGTGTAAATGCTGAGTGTGGAAGATCCTATTTGGATCAAGACTACAGTGCACTTAGGGTGGAAAGTCCTTTTGAAATAAATGGAACATATTTTCCTAGTTGTAAAGTGCTGTGTGCTGTGCAGCCTGTTTGTATCAAATATCATCATACATTTTCTATATTGTCCTCTCTCCATATGTCACAGGCTCTCAATAGGGGCTAGGTACTATTTCTGTTGTGATTTTTGTAAATATTATTGTGCCCTTTTTATCTTATATTGATCTTACATTTTACTTGTCATTTTAAGAACATAAGAAATGCCACACTGGATTAGACTGAGGGTCCATCAAGTCCAGCATTCTGTTCATACAGTGGCCAACCAGCTGTCGACCAGGGACCAGCAAAGCAGGACATGGTGCAACAGCACCCTCCCACTCATGTTCCCCAGCAACTGGTGCACACAGGCTTACTGCCTCAGATACTGGAGGGAGCACATAACCATCAGGGCTAGTAGCCATTGATAGCCTTTCCCTCCAGGAATTTATCCAACCCCCTTTTAAAACCATCCAAATTGGTAGCCATCATAATTTTACTATGCGCTGTGTGAAGAAGTACTTCCTTTTATTTGTCCTGAATCTCCCACCAATCAGCTTCATGGGATGACCCCTGGTTATAGTATTATGGGAGGGAAGAAAATGTCTCTCTATCCACATTCTTCACACTGTGCATAATTTTGTACACCTCTATCATGTCTCCCCTTAGCCTCCTTTTTCCAAGCTAAACAATCCCAGCTGTTGTAACTTTCGCTCATAGGCAAGATGTTCCAGTCCCTTAATCATTTTAGTTGCCCTTTTCTGCACTTTTTCCAGCTGTATAATATCTTTTTTTAGGTGTGGTGACCAGAACTGTACACAGTATTCTAAGTGTGGTTGCACCATAGATTTGTATAAAGGCAGTATGATGCTGGCAGTTTTATTCTCAATTACTTTTCTTATAATGCTCAACATGGAGTTTGCCTTCTTTACAGCTGCTACATACTGGGTTGACATTTTCATTGAGCTGTCTACCACATCCCTAAGATCTCTTTCTTGTTCAGTCAACGCCAGCTCAGATCCAATCAGGTTTTACTTAAGGTTGTGGGGGGTGTTGTGTCAACGTGCATCACCTTACACTTGCTTACATTGAACCGCATCTGCCATTTGGATGCCCACTCTCCCAGCTTGTAGAGATCCCACTGGAGTTCTTCACAATCCCTTTGTGTTTTAACAACCTTAAATAATTTGGTGTCATCTGCAAACTTGGCCACTTCACTGCTCACTCCTAGTTCCAGATCATTTATGAACAAGATGAAAAGCATTGTTCCCAATACTGATCCCTGTGGGACCTCGCTATTTGCTTCCCTCTATCGGGAGAATTTACCATTTATTCCTACTCTCTGCTTTCTGTTCTTTAACCAATTACTGATCCATAAGAGGACCTCTCCTCTTATTCCATGACTGCTAAGTTTGTTCAGGAGTCTTTTACTTTGTGTAAGCTGCTTTATACATGGCAAAAAGTGAGACAAAATATTAAAATAAGTACTACGCTTTTGCTCATACTTCCTTTTCCTTTTTGTTCATATGGCTTCTCTTAGTATTGCTTATGATTGTTGGGTTTTGGTTTAAAGATAAGCAGCGTGGTTTCCTCAGGGCAAGTGCTGCAGCCTAAAACAAATTGTGAATAGAGGAGACATGATAAAGGTATACATAATTATGATTGTTGTGCAGAAAGTGGATAGGGAGGTAGTTTCTCCCTTTCTCATATTAGAATGAGGAGGAAAGTGAGCATTGATGTGATGATACCAAATTATTTAGTCTTGCTAAAACAAAGCAGTATTGTGAGGAGCCCCCAAAAGATCTCTCCAAAATGGCAAATGCTGTTCGATGTAAGCAAGTGTAAAGTGATGCACATTGGGGGAGGATCACCATTTCACATATAAACTGATAGGATCTGAGCTAACTAGTGGTGACTGACCAAGGAAAAGTTTGGGGCAGGGGAGGTGGATAGCTTGATGAAAATGTTGACCCGGCTGCTGTGAAAAAGGCAACTTCCATGTAAAGCATAATTAGGAAAAGAATCCTAATTCTTGAACAGTAATATGAAAAATGGTAGGTTCTCTGATTTGCACTTGATGTATGTGGATTCTTTAATATAGTAAAAATACAAATTTTAGTGTTAGATTCATGACTGTATTAGCGGTAAGTTAGTTGGGAAACAAATGTATTAGGAAGTGCGAAAAGTGAGTGTATTGCATCATTTGTGACAGACTTTTCTATACACACGGAGTTTATGGTATGTAGTAAGTAAAGAACAAACCCAAGGATGCCTTTATGTGTGTGTGTGTATATATGAAAGAGGCATGCACGCAGACAGAAAGACAGTGGGCCAGGCATAGATTTCCAGCCTAACTTAACTTACAGGGTTGTTGTGAGTGTAAAAGTAGCACATGCCATACACCCAAACATTGCCAAACATTTGTTTTACATGTCTGTGAAAGTGAGCAGGAGAAGAAACTCACTGGGTGGTTTTGAGTCAGTCATAGACTCTTAGCCTAACCTACCTCATGGGTTTTTGTGGAGGGAGATATGGCACTTGAAAGAATGATCAGTCTAGGGCTTTCCCCTTCCTCTTTACTAGAGAAGCTTCTTTGCAACTGATCAACTAAATGGAGTCTGAACATCCTCTTATATCACTACCAGTACCAAGAATAGCCATGTGGCTGTTTAGAAATATTGCTCAATTTAATTTTAAACTATCCAAGTTTGGATTTTTATTTTTTTTAATTTTTTTGCTCTAAATATAGCCTGTGGTCAATGAATCCTATATTAAGCCTGTCAAAGATGTTGGTACTGGAGAAAAGAATACACAATAGTTTTGTTCAACCTGATCAAAAATATTAGAAAAGCTAAGAGAATTCAGAATGTCACTGACTCTTCTACCTACAGGGTTGTTGTGCTGATAAAATGGAGGAGGATTATATTAGCCACCTTAGGTTCCTTGCAAGAGGAAAAACAGGCAGGATAAAATGTAAAACTAATAAATGTATTACTACTTCTAATTAATATTATTATTAATTATAATAATAATTTGATCTGTAACTAGGAGTGAGCAGTGAGATGGCCAAATTTGCTGCTAACCCCAAAATATTTAGGGTTTTTAAAAGTGAGATTACAAAGAGCTCCAAAAGAATCTCTCCATAGTGGGAAAATGGGCATCAAAATGGCATCAACAGTTCTACGTAAGCATTTGTAAAGTGATGCACGCTGGAGCAAAGCATCCCAACATCACATATTCACTGATGGGATCTGAGTCTGCAGTGACTAAACAAGAAATAAAACTTGGGAATGTGGTTGACAGCTCAATGAAAATGTCAACCTAGTGTGTGGCAGCTGTAAATAAGGCAAACTCCATGTTAGGCATTATAAGGAAATTAATTGAGAATAAAACTGTCAGTATCATACTGCCTTTATACAAATCGATGGTGCGACCACACTTAGCATACTGTGTACAGTTCTGGTTAACTATAGATGTTGTGCTGGCCTAGGGTGACCAGATAAAATCCAGGTCAGGGCTCATGTAACTTTAACAGTTGTAGAGAAAAGGGAATTTCAGCCAGAGTCATTTGTATGCAATTAGTTCCTGGTGAAATTCCCTCTTCATCACAACAGTTAAAGTTGTAGGGGCCCTGCCTGCTTTTGTATATGGTCACTCTAGTATAGTGTCTGCACCTTTAACTGTTGTGATGAAGAGGGAATTTCACCAGGAACTAATTGCATACAAATGACACTGGCTGAAATTCCCTTTTCTCTACAACTGTTAAAGTTACATGAGGCCTGACCTGGATTTTATCTGGTCGGCCTATGCTGGCCACCATTTTGGATGGCCTGTCCTCCTGTCCATATGGTCACCCTATGACATAACACTATTCCCCCTTCTGAAGAGGTCTGGACCTCAGACTACGAAAGACAAACAAAGTGGCAGACCATAATAACAGTGTTCATATGCCCATTTGCTTTATGAGGCTTCTGCAGGCTACCAAACAGAGGGACTATCAGGCCATAAAGTTGCCTAGATGGGTCTGACAGAAACCTGGCCTCACTGTTCTTGTTAGGTCCATGTTCTACAGCACCTGCTCTCAGCTGAACGTGATGGAATTCCATCCTTCATCCCTTGGTTTAATTTACTGACCTCTCCTGGCTGGGCTTTGCAGGGAACAATAGGGCAGATGGAGCAGGCATACATAGCACACTCAGAGTGCTGAAAGTGGCAAATCTAAAAGCAAATATGTTGCTTTTAAAGAACCAAGGAAATTCAATGGGTCTTTGAAGTAAATATCTATGGATGGAAATGCAGCCCATGAAGGCTTGAAACTTGACCACAAACATGATCACAATCTGCTACTTTAAGATGCAAACAGGAAGAAAAAGCATGTAGCATAAAATGAGCTATAATAATTAATATAGTAAACTGTAACTTATTCTAATTTAGGATATTTTCCTGTATCATCTTGTGTGCTTCCAGAATTAATCAGGGATTTTTTATTCCAGGGATTTTTTATTCCAGTCAGTCATAGAAAGCTTTTATCTCTGGACAATAGCTATTGAAAAGTTCAAATGAGACCCCTCAGATTTCAAGTGAGAGTTTTTTGTTTAATGAATATATTTATAGGGTAATGTGCTCACATATGAACACTGTGAACTAGTGAACATAGAGCTAACTGGCATCATTTACCGAATGCATTTAGTGTAACTGCATGCATGTTTGAAGTTACCCTTCAAAAGTTGAGGGATAACCTCAAAGTTGAGCAAGACAGATTACAATCATCTTATCCTCAGGTGACATCTCATCTCACGTTGGGTCTATGTGGGATAGCAGATGTCAAGTTCCTGCTGTCCAAAGAAGCAGGCTGAGAAAAAGGCACAAACTATTATATATCTCTGCTTGCTCGATTTCTGCACACATAATGAAGCATATCCTTCACAAAGACACTCTGTATATGATCAAGAGCATTTTGGCCATATTCTCTTTTCTTTTAAAAATACTTAATTTTTCTGGGTGGGGAAAGGAACTCAGCACATGCTTAGAGGCCCTTGGTATCTTTTCAAAACCAAATGGGCAATTCTATATTTTTTTTTAGTGATGAGTTCAGCTTTATAATATAGAAATTAATAATTCTTATTATTTACACAGCACCCTTTGAGTGTTCAAATGCAAATTCAAAAATAAAGTGTAGTTATTCACTACCATTTTGCAGTGTAGATGTGCACTGAGAAAGAGCCTTCTTGCCCACATATTCCATCATAATTATTGCAAAGAAGTGAAAGGGAGAGAATGACATTTCACTGGGGTGTGGGGAAGAATGTGGGGGAAATGTTGCAAAACAGGTTCTAAAGCTTTAAAGCCAACCTTTTGCATGTTTAGACAGAAAAAGAACCTACAACTCAAAGCATGCCTCAGCCACGCTTTAGTAGCTTCAAAGAGGTATTACCTAGGTACACCTCTTGTGTGGGAACATGGGTGGGAGGGTGCTGTTGCATTCATGTCCTGTTTGTGGATTGCCAGTGGGCAGCTGGTTGGTCACTGTGGGGATAGAATGCTGGACTAGATAGATCTATGGTCTGGTTCAGCATGGCTCTTATGTTCTTACAGGTAAGTTATAACAGTGCTAGATTGGAACAAACATAACTTGGTCGTGTCCAAAACCCCCTAATCACCGGGTAACCACTACCCCCATTATAAGCGTAGTCTGGGGAGAAACGGAATATTGAAGAAGAAATAGCATCAGAACAACACTCTGGGGAGTGCCTTGTGTGCTTTGCAAGTGAGCCTTAAAACCGGCAATATAGATTGGCACTAAATCATGATTGGATCAATGGGATTTAAATTAGTCGTGTATGATCAATTCGGAAACCAACCTCCTGTAATTCTGCTCCAGTCTCCTACTTGCCGACCCCACCTCACTGCTCAAATCAATCACGGAAGGCGACAGAGAGGGGTAGTAACAGAGAGACAAGGAGGGCAGCATAACACAGACAAGAGCCAAATTCCACTAAAGGCTGTAAGAGAGAAACAAAACAAAACTGAAAAATGGGGATGGGGTGAGTGACATGGGGATTTATTCAGCCCTCAGCATAAGCAAAATTTGGGCCATCAGCTTAACAGTCAGAATCTAGTGCTTAAATTTGCTTTTTTTCACCTCCTCCCTCCCAATCCCCTTTCCTTTCCTGGTATGTTTTTCCGGATTGCAAACCTGTGGGGATTGTTTTAAGAATTATTTTTGTATGCGGCCTTGCGAGCCTTTTTTGGCTAAAGGGCGGGACAAAAGTGCTATAATAAATAAATAAATAAACAAGGGTTCAGACCTATGCACATTCAGACAGAAAAAAGTATTACAACTCCCAGCATGCTGTCAGGGGAGTGGTGGGAGTTGTAGGACAATTTTATGTTTAAACGTGCATAGGATTGCGCCCTAAACCTGCAATACCCTGCATATTTACTTGAGAGTAAGTTTCATTGACCTCCATTGGGCTTAATTCTGAGTAGACCTTTCTAGCCATGTAATTTTATTGTGGCATACGCTTTTGAGAAGCACGCACCGGATTTAGACAAACCGATCTCAGCACCTTTTATTTGGCATATCTAGAGCCTCGCCTTCCTCTCTCCTCCCTTTTTCCGAGAGAGAATACATGAAAGTGAGATCTAACCATAGAGATCAAACCTCCATGAAGGAAAGCTGCTGCTGGGCGCGGCTTAAAAGGGATCTCTATAGGTCCGTTAAACGGTAATTTTAAAAGTTCTGCAGAAACGCCTTCCTTCTCCCGTCCCCCTGTCCCGCATCCAATGAGAGACGAGTGGGCGAGGCTAGCCTCGCTTTCATTCCCCGATTCCTATATAAACCACTGGTAGACCATGCGCATATTCTTTTCGCCTGGACGTTCGGAGCAGGGAAGCGTGTTTGTTGGAAGTGGCTATTGTGGAGAAGAGCCGCCATTTTGTGGGCAAGTAGAGCTTCGTCACCTTTGGAGTCCCCCTGTCCCCAGCAATTAGTATCTTGTTTTCGGCCGTTTTTTCTTAGTGTTAATGCACCAGCTCCTTGGGCTGCCTTTGAGGTCCATGTAACGAGCGAAGGCTGCGTGAAGATTTCGTAGTCCCGTTTAAGGAGCGTTTCTCTTGACTACGGAATGTGCGTAGGAGCTTTGTGGTAGATGCGACGCTGTAGGCTACACCTGGCCTGGCTCGGATAGGCTCCGTCATGTGGAGGATTTAGACACTAAGGACACACTTGAGAGTGTATTTAGCACTAGATCCAGAAATAAAGTTAGGAGATGTTACGGATCGGGACCGCGGGGCGGGGGTGTGACCGTTTATTTCCGCGTTATTTTCCCTCCGAAAATCTCCGCTTTTAAGGCCAAATGTCACCTTCAGGCCCAAATCGAAGGTGCTGCGATGCGTGCCCTTTTCTCGGCGGGAAAGCGATTGGAGAAAGCGCTCTTGTGATCCAGCTCTTCTTCCTCGAGTTGGAATCTTTTTCAGCGCGGAAGAGAGACCTTCCATCCATGTAAAAAGTAACGTCAGCCCTGAAAAACCTGCCCCCTTAGTTCAGGAGGAATCGATGCAGGGACGTGTATGAATGGCTTATGGACTGGGATTTTGTACACCTCCGCTAGTTCTTTATCTTCACTGAACTTGGTGGGATTTCCTTCCTACATTTACAGATTATTGATTCATAGGCCATATTTTATTGATGTTTTAAAATGCAGAATGACCCATGTTCAATCACTAGGTTAAACAGTTGGGTAGTGAGGAATGAGAAAGGATTCTTTTCGAGTTGCTACCGGTCAGAATAAACTACGGGCTACCACTTAAAATTTGTATCGTTCTTTTATTCCTTGAAAGAGTTTCACAATCTAAGATTTTTATCTCCCATATTGTGTGGGGGTGAGGTAGGACTGAGCCTGAGAAAAATGCTTAAGTAGATCCATTCCTATACTTTGGATATTTGATAAGTTAGCAGTTTGGTTTTTCTGATTATAAAATGAAATGTATTTTTTGCACTGAGGCTAGTAAAGTGAAAGTAATTTTGGGCATAGATTAATAAATGATATAGGCTTGTGATATTTTTGGGATTGTTAAATTTATGCCATTAATGCCTGTTGGACTGTGATTATAACCTCAATTGACTGGAAGTGATGGCCATGATGGCTTTAAAAGGGGATTGGACAAATTCTTGGAGAAGGGTATCAATGGCTACTAGTCCTGATGGCTATATGCTATCTCCAGTATTAGGCAGTAGCTCTATAAACACCAGTTGCTAGGGAAGATGGGTGGGAGGGTGTTGCACTAGTTTTCTGCTTGTGGATTTCTTGTGTGCAGCTGGCTGGTCACTGTGTGAACAGAATGCTTGGCTAGATGGCCCCTTGAAATGAACCAGCATGGCTTTTGCATTCTTAATTCTGTCATCTGATTTTAAATCCTATCTGCTTTTATCTGTGTTCCAGGAATGATGGGACTAAAAGCTGTGTGCGTTCTGCTACAGTGCAAAACTATGGTATGTTTCAAATACTGAACTTCAAACTACCTGTGTACTTTAAGATTTGCATTTTAAAAAATGCCCCAGATATTAATTTCATTGTGGGCAACTCCAAATAGGTGCTTGAATGGCAACTACTCTGAATCTTGTATAGCACTAAAAGAGAATTTCAATAAAATCCTTTGGGACATAACTGCCTCTTTATAATACTGCTATATCCAGAACATAATGTGGCGGGCTCTTGTGACCATTCTGAGAATTACTCAGTGAATTGAGACTTGAGCTGGGAACCTCCTGACTCATACCCAGTGTTCTTAACTGCTACACTAGCTCATAGCATCCTCAAATCCTCAATGCATAATACCTTTTTGAACGTGCCTGTGAATGATTTTAAAAGCTTCTCTTACTCTGGATATTAAAGCATAGTAGTCTGTCAAATGTATAGGTCTTTGCATGGATAATTTTGTAAATTATCTAGTTCACCAGTTCTAGGTCACAGGAAAGGCATTCTCTGATTTAATTTTGGTATTAAGTATCACTTTTCTTCTGAATTTTTTAAATCTTATTTTCAGATTATGAAGACACCCACATATCTAGAAAAGTGTTCAGTGGATAAGAATGGATGTTCCTGAGTACATAAAACAAATGGGCAAGAATAGTCATTCCTGAAATTGCTGCTTGGAAACCACACAGTGTTCCCTCCTATTCTTAACTAGTGTAAGAGAAGAGACCATGATATTTGGGAGATTGAGAGCTCCATTAATGCAGTATCTGAAGCTACTGTACGGTAGCTTGAATATCTAAAGTCAATCCTGAAATGAGGTCAGTTTCCTTACTAACGTTGCTCTATAGACAGAGTAGATTTAATGGGTCACCCTGTAAAAAAGGGTATATCTGTTTGATTTAGTATGCAACAATCCATATATTTAGTTCTGAATAGATGTCTTAACTGCAAGTTTTCACCTTTAAACACTTCACAATCTGAGAAGCCAATTCACTTTACATCTCATTTTTGTGAAACAATTTTTGCCATCATGCTTATATATCCTCAGCATCTGTAAGTGAAATTCTGGATTTTTAAATTTAGAAGGAATGAGCTGTTGGATTGGGAATAATGGTCCATACCGTGGTTCCATACATACATACATACATATATATAAAAGGGTGCTGATGGAATGTATGGCAGAAGCACACAAACCGATTGATCAAAGAGACTGCTTTTTATGGCAAGTTACTTTGTAATAGAATGAATAATTTCTCTTGGTGAAACTGCTTTCCGCTGATAGATGGACACCATTGGATACAACCCGTAGACCTGGGGTAGATATAATGTTGGCTCCCATGATTTGCAAGCTGGGAGCATGTATCTTTCCCTTCCTGGCATTAGGTATGGTTTTGTTGCATGTGCAGTGATGTAACTATGACTGGTAAACTTGTTTCAAAGCATAATTTCTGTCTGGTTTGAAGCAGTTATTTGCATATTTTTTACAAGTAATCAATCCCACAGTTGTACTGTTCAGACAACACTTTCGTTAAACCATGGTTAGGAATGGTTCATACGACATGCTAAGCCATGATGACCCTGTTCAGGTGGCACACTTAAGCCACCGTGGTTAAACATTTTGAACTAAACATTATGGCTAAGTGTGTTGTATGAACCATTTCTGACAATGGTGGCTACATAACCATGGTTTAACCACTCTCACTAACCGTTTGCTGCAAAGGGTTAGCAGTGTAACCATGGCTAAGTGCTGTTTGAACAGGGTCAATGCTTTTTCAGAATAAAGGGCAAACTTGTTAGTTACTAGAAAGAAAAAAAGGAATAAACATTTCATTAACCTTGTGTGTCTTTACAGATTTGATGAAACTCCTTTTTGATAAAGGTACGTGTGTTAAATATTTTTATTGAGAAAGTAATTGGCATTGGTCCAACCAGTGATGAGCCTATCCCGAACCTGATTCCTTGATGAAAAACTGCCAATATGGATCCGGCTTCTGAGGTTACCAATTAATGAATCCACTCTTTGCAGAAAATGTATTCATAGCCAGTTCTATTGACACATGCTACTTTCTCCATACTACTTTCACTTAGGTTAGCAGCTGGAATCCAGTCAGCAGTTGGGATGGATTTGGCCCATGGCCTCTTAATTCCAAACCTACATCAAGCAAATGGAATACCTTGGAATGGTAAGTGTTCAAATTTCATAGAATCATAGAATAGTTGAGTTGGAAGGGGCCTATAAGGCCATTGAGTCCCAACTCCCAGCTCAAGGCAGGAATCCAACATTAAAGCATACCTGAGAGATGGCTGTTCAGCTGCATCTTGAATGCCTCTAGTGTGGGAAAGCGCACTACCTCCCTAGGTAGTTTCTTGGGAGGTCTTTTTAGGTAAAGCGTTAGTTTTGGGTAACTAAGGTTGCAATTCTGGGCATGCTTACCCAAAATTAATCCCTGTTGAACACAGTGAAACTACTGAGTGAAAATACATTTTGGCCATGCTAGCTGGGGATAATGAGAATTTTAGTCAACATAGCTGGATGACATTAGACTGAGGAAGCCTACTTTAGACAGAGTAATATCAAGCAGGCAGGAAAGCAAGGTAATATGTTTAGCTAACAACTTAGTTATCTCAAGAGCTGCATCTATCCAGAAACTATACAACAGGGCCAACCAGCTTAAGTGTATATGTATAGATGCACATTTTGTTGATGAATATAAAGCTATTAAAGTGTGTTGCTGCTTTCTGAACAGTGATATGAGAAATCCCTTGGACTGAAGACTGAGCCCCTATTATGATATCTACTGAAAAAACAGGTAAGATGTGCAAACTTAAAAGTAGAGGATGGAGAATTGTGATCATGTGAGAATTAAAGGGCCACCAAGTATATAAGCTATTCACAGTAACTTGATGCTGGTGAAGATGGAAACTTCTAGTGTTTAAGGCTAGGGTAAACACCTTATGTTTAGATGTATTTCTACTGTAGTAATTGCCTTATAGGTCATAGTGCAGTAGGAATCATGGTGATAGCTATCCTAGGCAGTCTAATCTAAATTCATCGCTAGGACTTCTGAGTCAGAGTGTGTAGGATGCAGCCTAAATTAATTTCTTGTGATGTGTAGAATGTACTATAGTGTTTCTTGCATTCAACCAATTGTAAAATCCTCTTTTTCATTTTTAGTGTTAAGAAGTCAAATGGGAACATGATCTGAAGCTTTCCTGTGTGAAGTCACATCCTGCATGAGTTCAAATCAGCGTCTACTTTTGGGGGAAATCAGTTTGGGAATTGCAATGTAATGTTTAAAAACTCATTACAGTTAATATGTACATCTAGTGATTGCACATTTGCCTTAAATATTAAATATACTGTCAAATGAAGCCTTCAGGAGGTCATAATCATGGTACTGTGGTCTGAGGCTGCTCTGGAGTTTCTTTAGTATTGTATATTGAAGGCATGCGTCAAAATAAAGTTTTAAAAAGTTAAGGTTTTAGCTGTGATTGATGAGCACTTTCCTGGTTAAAGATAATAGGAAGAATTAAGCAGATAAGAGGGGTCTCCTAGAGACAAACAAAGCCATAAATATTAAAAGTTTGACAGTTTTGTTTGCCTGTCTAAAGAGATCAAGGTAGGAACGAATCTATCCTCCCTTGGGAGGGGACATTTCACAATCTGAGTGCTGTTATCGAAAAGGCCTTGTCACAAGTTTAACATTCAAACCACCAACTTGATCAAGTTGCATTTTATTCTACATTAGTCTGAACATTGAATGGCGCAAGCTACATAGGCTGCTGGTCAAATGCAAGAGATAAAAAAGACCTTGTACCTAAATTGAGCATGACAGAATATGCTTCTCTGAGTTAAGAAAAATGTTTTTTTGAACAAACACTTGAACCTGAGAAAGTTCATCAAAACTAGGATCTCTGTTTATTTACTTAGAAGAAAGCCCAACTGTTTATGGAAAAACATACCAGCAGCAGAAAAAGCTACATACAAGCTGGACCCTCTAAACCTTAATTCCAATTACCTTAGCACTTAGTTTATGGTATAGCTGTGTCATTGGTTTGGGCAAAGTTAAGACTCCTAATGGCTTACATATAAAGGCTTGTATAGTTAAGATAGCAAGACAGTCCTAGATGAGCATTGTCTGAATATGGGAGTAGTAGGCAAGGCAGCTATTCCTGTAAATGCCCGACACAGCACATAGTTGGCACCTTATATGAAGACCTGCAATCTGAACCTATGCAGTTTTAATTACAAGTGCCACTGTTTCCTTTAAGGAAAGGGCTTGTAGCACAGTGGAAGGACATATGCTTTTCCAAAGATCCCAGATTCAATCCCCGACTTCTCCCGGTAAAGCTAGGAAAGGCTGAAGCAGCAAACTATCGCTAGGTGAACCAATGGCCTGTCTATAAAAGTTGCCTATGGTATTGACATTTACTCTAGGCACTCAGGACAGCAACAAGTAATGTTTTAAATCCTTTGCATGTATTATACTACTGAATTAAACCACCTTGAAACATCTGTTTTAGATCTTTGCTCTAGTGGATGGAGCAGAAGGCAAAGGACCAAAACTAGCATAATTTCGTTTAAACTATGCCTTAAGAGAAACATTTCAACCTTTCAGAATGGAGGGAAAAGCCAGAAAACCAATTCTTAGTTTGGGAAAACGGGTGGTATCGTGAAGTAGGTGGGGCCTTTTGTGAACTATGGAGGGGACTAGATTGGGGAGAGGGGGAGATGTGAGGTTCTGCATCCCTCATTGCATAATGAAATTAGAATTGCCATGGACAGTGTCATGTGAATATCCTGTGTTGGGCTGTTCTGCTTGGCTGGAGTGTGGGAACCTTTTGTACAAGACAAGGTGTTTTGGGTATGGAAGGTTTAGTCTGTCAAAAGGAGCATAGAACATTTGATGGAGTTCGCTTACTGTGAACTTAAATTTGTATTTGAATCTTTGCATTGATTTAAACAGCCATTTTACAAACTGCTCAGGAATGCTATCTATAGAAAAAATGTTTTGGACAATGAAGATGTATGCAGACTTAAAGCATAATTTAAGATTTCTTTTAATTGGCAACCCTTCTGTATTCTGTCCTTCCCTAAATGCCTTATCCTAGGTGACTGACAATCATAAGCAATAACATAAAAAGTGATTGTCCAATACAGCATAAGCAGCACCAACCTCACATTTATTTTATTTGTACCCCACTTTAATTCCAAAAATTAAATTATCAAAATTTTTGATAACTTATACAATTATCAAAAATCTAGGACAACCAGTTTTCTGCTGATTGCCCAAAAGCAGAGCATTAGAAACAAGTGGAGGGTTTACCTGAGTGTCTTTCAATTAACCAAAAAAGCCCTGTCTCATGTACCAGCCACTGTACTTCATTTGGAGGCATGGTGTGCAAGGATACAAGGCAGCAATGGGCAGGATCTAGCGGGGCGCTTAAACTTTTGTGCCCTGCTGATCCTGTTGTGCAAGTGGTGTGTCCTGCCCGCTCTGTTGCATGATAAAGGCCGACCATTTGTACAACAGTGATTTAATGCTGAGTGGAAAAGCTTGTTTCTCAATTGGGACAGGTGGGTGGCACTCTTACACAAGCTCAGATGACCTGTCTTCTTTAAATGAGTGTTTTCACTCATTTCCAGTTACCCTGCAAGAGCCAAACCTGCAGTAAGCAGTGGGTCCTGCTTGCAGACAGGAATTGGTGGGGCATAAGAGAATTGGCAGAGGTGTAAGTGCTCTGTTAGATTCAACACAATGTGAGGAAGTATCTGAAAGTAAGAACTTGGCAGTAGCCCTGAAAATACCATCAAAACTACATTTTTTCCTATATACAGCCCCTTATAATTTTTAAGTGTTGTGATGAACACACCTGAAATAGAGGAATACATTGGGTAGATGAAATTTCCTGTGTGTATGTGTCTGGTGCTGAAGTAGTATAGTCTTGATTCATTCAAATTGCTCAAGGGTGCAAAGGTGCTGCTGTATTATGGAAAAGATTTTTTTTTAAAGCTCAATTTTTTATTAAAAGATTTTTAAACTGCCTTTTGGGCATTATAGCTCTGACAAGTTGTTCTAAGATAAAACAAAATTACTTTTAAAACATTCATGAAAATGAACAGTATAAGCTAATCAAAGACAGTAATTAATAAAACAAATTGAAATAAAAATGTATTGACTTTAAAGTACGAATTATGATGAGGCCATATGGCTCTCCAGGGCAATGAATTCCATAAGTGCTGGACTGATGAAACAGAGCAGGCACCGGACAGTTCTTTTTTTAATATAAAGTTTTTAATATAAAGAATTCAGAGGACACTCAGATTTTTCTCTCATTCTCATTATCAAGGAGGCAGTGGAAGCTCTAAACCAGTGCTTATGTGCAGCATTAATTGTGGGATCTGATGATCATGTGGGAAGTGTAGAAGCTTGTACCCTTGAAGCAGATCTGCAGCTTCAGAGCGTTCTTGGATAATGATGATGATAATAATTATTATTTCTTACCCGCCTCTCCGTTTGGATCGAGGCGGGGAACAACAATATGATAAAATACATAAAACTGATTGAAACATGACACACATTATTAAAACTGCATTAAAACATCCTAAAAACAATTTTGGATGCCATAGAGTGCCTTTTACTAATCCTGTCTGATATTCTAGCTATTCTCTTGGAGGTGGGGTGGGGGTGGGGAGGCAAGACATAGCTTCTGTCATTCATACTTCAAGATGGATTACTGTAATCCAGTCTACATGGATATATCCTTGAATGCAGTTTGAAAACTTCCCTTGGTCCAGAATGCAGCTACCCAGAATTCCAGTAGAGGCTAGAGATCAGAGCACATTACTCTGATGCTTTCCGAACTGCACTGGTTACCAATTTGTTTCCGGGTTCAAGATGTTGACTTTGACCTTTAAATCTCTAAATGGCCTGGGGTTGCCCTACCATTGGAAACAGCTCCAGTTTCAACCAGCTGGAGAAGCTCCTGCATGTTCCCTTGCTGTTTGAGATATGGCAAGGGGGGTAAGAGTGAGAGGGTCCTGTCTGTGGCACCAGATTGTGGAACAGCTGGCCCAGAGAAGTGCCCATAGACGCACCACTGCCTGCCTTTTGACTGGTGGTGGAGGCTTTTTTATTCCACTGCACATTTTACTCATTTGGCCTCTTTGGTCTTTCAGCTGTTGCTTTCTTCTTGGCATGTGCTTATGATTTTGTAGTTACATTTGTTAAATTGAGCCAATTTAAGTTCATTCCACTAGAAAGGTGTAATAGAATTTATACATGTAACCAGGAAGCAGCAGTAACAACCTAGGCATAGCATTGGCCTCTCTCACCTAATCTAGTTTAAAGGAATGTAACGTGTGTGCCCCCCCCCCCCCACTCCTTACTGTGCATATGCCCTCATCCTCTTTCAATCTATTTTCCCAGCAGAGAGATGTAAAAGAAGAAAAGGGAGGGGGTAGGAGCCCTTGCCTACTCCATTGCCATTAGAGGTAGTAGGTGGGAGTGAGAACACAGTAAATTACTCCAGCTTGGACAACAACAGAACAAGAAAATGTGTGCTCTCCCTTTCTCCTCATTCAGCACATTCACTCATACTCTACTTAGAATTTAGTGGCCGTCCTAGGAATTGCTACTGAAGAGCATGAATTAATGTTACAATGAACTAGACATGTTTTAAATGTAGAACTCACCCGCAAAGGGGGGTAAGCGTAGGTGAGGAGTGTGGAACCCCCAATGTTTTTTCCTCAGTAGGACTCCAATACTTTTCTTTTAGGACTCCAATACTTTTCTTTTAAAATGGGATCCCCTGTATCTACTTCCTCTTCCAAAGGTCTGTTAGTCTATGGAAATCAACTGAGGTCCTTTTCTGGGTGTCCTGCTGCTGCCACCCTCAGAAGTTCGGTAGATGGCTATTGGAAAGAGCCTTTTTTTGTGCTGTCACCCTTCTTGTGGATTGTCCTCTCTAGCCAACTTTGCCATGTTTTAGACACCAGGCTAAGGCAGGATCTACATTGCTGCTTTATAATGGTATTGAAGTGCACTGACAACTGTTGGGGCCCAAGACACATCTACACCAACAGGATATAACACTATGGCTGGTTTCGGACCACACATTAGGCAATGGAGGGGGAAATAGTGTACTGACTGTGCGTTAGGTAGGCGGTGCTCCACACAAGACATGCTGCAACTCCGGTGCTTGTGCAGTTAAAAGTTCCGGAGGTCATCTTGGTTGCTACATCTGCTCCCTCCCCCTCCCTCAGTCCCCCAACCGTATCCCAGCATGCACTGCAAGTTCTGCTGGTTGTATAGAGCAAGCAGGGTTTTTTGGCTGCTCTGGCCAGCAGAACTCTATTCCCAAATGGAATAGTCCAAGCGGGGGGGGAGTTGGTTTTGGACGACACTTTAAACAATGGGGCTTCGGACTAAACAACGTGCAAGCCTGTGGTTTCTCTCTGTTGCTTAATTGGGCAGAATAGCGTACTGTCAGTTGTGTGTGCATTGTGCATTGTGTGTAACCCTCCACACAACACAATAAGCAACACAACTGACAATTGTTTCCCCCCCCTCCGTTGCGTAATGCGTTGTCCAAAACCAGCCGAAACGATAATCAACGGGGGGAGGGGGAAGAGGCAATGGTCAGTTGTGTTGCTCATTGTGTCATGTGGCAGGCAACACACAATGCACACACAACTGACGGTGCGCTATTTTGGGCAATTAAACAATGGAGAAAACCAACAGGCTGCTCAGTTGTTTATCCCGAAATCCGTTGCTTAAAGTGTTGTGTGTCAGGAACCCCCCTCTCCCCATGTACTATTCCACTCAGTCATAGAGTTCACAGGCAGGAGCAGCTGAAAAATACAACTAGTGTAGATCCTGCCTCCATATATTGCTTTCATGGTGTTATATACTGCTTGGTGTCAATCTGGCCTAAGTCTTTCCCTTTTGCCCAACCTATTACCGCTGATTAGTATTAACTGGCATCAGTGACTGTTCCAAAGAATGCTAACACTTTTTAATTTATTTATTATTATGTTACATTATTTTTAATTGGAATTGTAGCCCACCTTCAAGGCTATTATAATGAGTGCAAAAGCAGGAAGAAATTAAAAGTGTGAGCGCTTTGTTGTCTAATTGCTGTGTTGAACTGTTACTGTAATTAGCCGTAATATTAATTTCCAGTACTTAGAGGCCGCCCTCTAAGCAAGTTTTCAGGGCGGCTTTCATAAACGTTAAGAACAATGTAAGAATTGACACAATGAAATAAAAACAGCAGTACGACCAAAAAGCAGCATCAAAACTACGATCGTCTCTTTGCGCCCGAGAGTGCAAAGGCTCTCACGTCTCGCGCGGAGGCTCCTGGTTCTCGTTCTACCCACGAGGTTCTCTCGGGTTTCTATTTGGAAGTTGCCCAAAGAGGAGGGGGACGAACTTTCCCTTCAACGAAGAGCGTGGAGGACGGGCTCCGTCTAGACGCGTGTGCGCATGCGCTCGCGGCCTCTCCTTGCCTGCTGCCTGCCTTAGAACTCAGCCACCCAGCAGCGGGCGGGGCGATAACCCTTGTGGATCTGCTCGGGAGACCCCGGCGTTGGGGCTGCGCCAGCGCGCGCGCAGCACCTCCTCTTCGCCGCCTCTCCCCTCCCTGCCTGAGCCGAGTGGAAGGGGGCTGGGGTTGGTTGGTGCCAGCAGCGGCGTGAGCGCTCGAGCGGCCGCCATTTTACGCAGGCTCCTGCACATTCTCCGGACACGCTGAGGGAGCGGAGAAGGGGCAGCTCCCCAACCGCGCCCCCCCCCGCACCGTCCCCCTACGGAGCCCTTTCGCTCACCATTCATCACCCCCGCCGCTCACCCACACAGGTCAGCAGCCACCGGGGTTTGTCAGGCGGGAGAGGGGAGGGAGCGAGGGGCAGAGTCGGTTAAGAAAAAGGGACCCTTGAAAGAAAAAAGGAGGGTCTCCCGGAGAGGAGGGAGCGGTGCGGGGGACATTGTGGGATAGAAGGCAGCTGCTTAGGCAGCCGGTTCTGGGTGAAAATGGGGCTGGGATGAACAAAGAGGACAGCGATGATGAGCGGCCCTATCCCGTGCAGCGAGGTGCTGGTGTTAAAGCGGCGCTTGGTGCTGTATGGCGAGTGGCGCTAGGCCCCATGGACGTGACAGGGGAGGGCGGTGGGAACGAGGAGAGACCCTTCCCTGCTTTTCCCCGCCCGCGAACGGGCTCCAGCTGCCTCATTGTCCAGGCGCCAGCGCCATTCATTGGCCACGAGGCGCCACTCGGGTGGGGTGGGACGAGATGGAAAGGAAGGAGTAGAGCAGTGACTGCTGCCGCCAATGTGGCTGCGGGACTAGGGGGCGAGGGCGGTGTGCGTGGAGGAGGAATCGACGGCGGGTGTCGCGTGCCTCGAGTCACGTAATGGGCCGGGGTAGGACCTGGTCTGGGGCCCAACTCTTCACATTGGAGTTGGAACGGCATGGCGGAGAGGAGGTCTGGAGTATGATTTGTATGCATTGTTCCGGGGCGGGAGGCGGAAAGACGTGGAGAGGTGTTGTGCACTCATTTTCCTACTTACCTTCTCCCTCCCCCCGCCCTCCCCATTCCGCGTGGCGAAATAGGGCCTGGAGTGTTGCAATTCTTCTCCCGAAAGGAAAGAGGGGCGGGCGAGAGGGACAAAATGCTTTTCCGGGGGGGGGGGGAGGGAAGTTGGTCGCTGTAGGAAGTTGTAAGACATTTGAACGCGCCGAGCACGTGTTTCCATCAGGCTTATGGCGGCGGCCGCCACCTGGGCTAAGTGCAGACTGGCAAGCGCTTTGTTCTTTTTGCCTGGTTGTTTTAGGGGCTCTGTCAGAGAGGCGGGAAGGTGATATGCCTTGAATGTAGACGAGGGAACAGGGCCTCGTGAGAAATACGAGGGGTTGAAATGAGTGTTTAGGATAAAAGTGGCAGCGAAGGGCAATGGCTGTGTCGCGCGGTGGTGTCTGCACGTTCTTCCCCGCCTTTTGCTTCTTGTACTATTTCTAACTTCTCCAAAGCTTCTTAGGGCGTGCTAGATTGAGAGACGTGAGTCAGAGAGTTTGGCTGGATTGTGTAAAACCTGCAGTGAAATCTTAACACCCCCGCTAGGCTGTGGTTTTCTAGGGTTTGCCTTTGCACTATTAGTTCTATCGCTTGACAAAAGACTTGTAAGCTTTCTGATTTCAAAAGTAATAGGGAACTTTGCAAGCCCCTAGTAGGTAGCTGCATGTATTGACACCCGCATTGCTCGGCTTTAAGGGTTATAGCTTAATTATGCTTATTGCGTTTGAACAGATATCTGGAAACATGGCTTCTGAACATGTTAATGGGAATGGTACTGAAGAGCCCATGGATACTTCTGCTGCAGTTACCCATTCTGAGCATTTCCAGACATTGCTTGATGCTGGTTTACCACAGAAAGTTGCTGAAAAACTAGATGAAATTTACGTTGCAGGTAAGATGTAAAACTTGCAAAACCACTATTTTCTATTGGACTTTCCTTGCTTTGGGCTAAAATAGCAACTTTTTGTGGTTTCCAAAAAAGTATGGGGACTGCAGTTTTCTTAGTAATTAATATGCAATGTTTATGCTAGTCTAGATCAGCCTCTGGAATTGAATGAAGGGGTGGTGGTGGTGAGGGAAAGCAGTTGGAACTTGCACTTTAGGAATAGTTCATAGTGGATTATAGTTGTGTGTGTTTGGAGCACTGTGTAGTCTAGTAAGTGAAGGAGTAATTGTATGCATCACTTGTGGATGACAATGTTTGGACCCGTGGGTGCAAAGGCTACAGTGTGTTCAGTCATGTTTTGAAGCTCCATTTTGGAGAGCAGTAGAATTGCTGAGTGGTTTTGCTTAACTTTTTAAAAAGTTTCTTTTAGAGACAAAAAGTGCTATACCTAATTGTTCAAGTCAATTCAATTTACATGACAAATGTATGATTTCCCCCAGAATTTGCCAGAAATGTAATAGTGTCAGTAGATATAAGTATTATAGTACATTTGGAACTAATATATTCAGTATGCTAATCATTCTTTAGAGAAGGAAAAGGCCTAACTTAATAACTTGTCACTGGCTAGTTCATCTGCTTTTGAACTATGATAAAACTGTTAACTGAAAAATGCTAGAACACAATATTTCTTTTTCTAGTGCTAGTTGCTCACAGTGATTTAGATGAAAGAGCTATTGAAGCTTTAAAGGAATTTAATGAAGAAGGTGCATTGGCAGTACTTCAGCAATTTAAAGACAGTGATCTCTCTCATGTTCAGGTAATGTACTACAGTAATGTTATTTCTATTCCTTGATAATACTATAGTTTGTGCTTGCGCATGTACATAACTTGCACAATCTTGGATAACCTGATGTAAAATCTGATCTGACTCTTTAAATCTGCTCATCTAATTATTTTAGAACAAAAGTGCCTTTTTATGTGGCGTCATGAAGACATATAGACAGCGAGAAAAACAAGGGACCAAAGTGGCAGATTCTAGCAAAGGACCAGATGAGGCAAAGATCAAGGTATGTTTCTTTACAGGAAACTCTATACTTCAATTTATTTGTGCCTTTGGCATGTCAATACTATGGTTTCATGGGACTCCAAAATGTGTGTATAGGAGCAGTTCATGTAGCAGCATTCTAGGCAAAAGTGTAATAGCACAGTCCTGTAACTCTATTTGCCAGGCTCCTAAAATGAGTGTTGCATCGCATCTGGCAGAGGGAGGTATTGGTAGGGAGTGCCATTGTCAATGTACTTCTGACATTTGAATGATACTTGTAGAGTACCACAAATTATGATGGTATGGTAGACTCTGTATCTGGTCTGTATACTTAGTCCTAGCAAAGTGATTCTAGTTCATTTATATTGCTTCTGGTGGATATACTTGGATACTCATTCTGATAGAGATGACTCATGAAATCTTACTATCACTTTATTGGCATTGTAACCAGAGATCTGATTGTATAAGCCAACAGTTATTAAGTACTTTGGGTCTAGCACAACCTGATACTGCAAAGTTTTCAGTGTTTAGTTGTGACCAATCCATTAAAGGCAGTGGGGACTTGTGAAAGCATGGACCTTGCTGATCTTACAGTCTTTATGCAAGATATAGCACAAATATTTTAGTTTGTTCTAGCAGGAAAAATGACAACTTTTGATAGAGAAGAGTAACATTTTATTATGAAAATATCAAGAATGATAAATTCAAATACTGAATATTCTAGAAAGCCATGAATATAGATTTTGCATATACTATATATCCAACTCCTTGACTTACTAATTTCTATTTTATTGTGTACTGACTTTTGCAATGCCAATAGTTTTTCTTTTCACAACCTGCTAATGAAATACTAAGTTGGACTTAAACCTTAGTAAAATTGAAGTATGTGTACATATATATAATTCAGGGCAGTATTAGCAGTGATGAGCATGCATGTAAATACTAATATGTCTTGTTCCCTACTGAAGAGGTAAAAAGTAGCATCTCATAAATAGCCAATGTACCTCTTTTGCCGTATCTGGGAAACTGGGATGTTGTGCCAACTGTACTATATCTTAACAGAAATATTCTAAACAGAACCCCCTCCATGCTTCACTCCAGTGTGACTCAGAGCCTGTTTCTCTACCGTGCTCCCCCCCCAACTCTAGGGGCACAGCTATCCCCAAGAGAAACAGAATTCGAGGTGCATGTGGGCAAGAGGAGGCTGTTGGACGATCTAAGATGAGGCACAAGGGAACTCCATTTAGAAGGATAGGTCTGCCAAGCTGTAGCCTACTGGGCATAACAGCTGCATAACCACCACAGAAGTACCTGATGGGACTCGGGAAACAAAAATGGTTTTTCATACAGTGTATAGCAGGAGTCCTCAACTGGTCCATACCCAAGATCCATCTTGGACTCCCAATCTGCTACAATTGCCCAACTTGACAGCAATAGCTTTGCTGTGACCCATCTGGACTGATCTTGTGACCCACTTTTGGATCGCGACCTACCAGTTGGAGACTACTAATGTATAGGATTGCAGTGTAAAGGTATTTGTATATGTGCTTTCACATACAAAAAATTAGGCTTGCAAAAACATCAGAATTGTTAAAAATTAAAATATAGTTGGGAAGCTATATTGCAAAACTGAGTGAAGGCAAGTTCAGTGCAAGCATGCATTTCCTCCTGTTTTAATTGGATATGTTAATTAGTAATTGCATAAGTTGTAAATGATTATGTTTGATTTTAAAACTGAATTTGAAGGCACTTTTGGAGAGAACGGGTTACACGCTTGATGTAACTACTGGACAAAGGAAGTATGGTGGTCCTCCCCCAGAGTGTGTCTATTCAGGACATCAGCCTTCTATTGGCACTGAGGTAAGCAACATAACATTTTTGGGCTACGGGTCATGTTACCATGTTTATCCCTTTGTGTTGCTTTTTAAAAAAATGTTTTTTGTTACAGATATTTGTGGGTAAGATACCAAGGGATTTATTTGAGGATGAGCTAGTTCCACTATTTGAGAAAGCTGGACCTATTTGGGATCTGCGCTTAATGATGGACCCACTGACAGGCCTAAATAGAGGATATGCTTTTGTCACTTTTTGTAACAAAGAGGCAGCTCAGGAAGCTGTTAAATTGGTAAGTTGCAGTCTTCTGGGACTATTTATTTATTTATTTGTTATATTTTTAGGCTGCTTTTAGGGGCAAAAGCCCTCCCAAGGTATGTAAAAGCAACTATTAGGGTTCTTAGCAGTGTTTAAAAAATGTCCACATCAACTTACACCTTAATCCATAGATTAGAATGGTTTAGGCCTAGTGATTTCCAGAACTTGAGCATTCTCCTATGTAAGCCCAAATGAAATCTTAAGTGTAGTTTTATCTTATTATTTCACTTCATGGTGGTTGTATGTGATATTCTTTCCTTCTGTGTAGTGCAGCTATGGAAAGGCAATTTGAACGCAGCCAGAGATGGCAGTTAAGAAATGGAAATACTTTTCCAGCCCTAGTGTTCAGATGAGATTTACAGTGCAATCTTACGTATTTTTACCTAGAAGTAATTCCTACTGTATTCAACCAGTAAGTGGGCTGTATCCAGCTGGCAGAGATCAAATTTCCCCTGCATGCACCTTAAATCTGTTCTGGAAGTTTGGGGGACTCCCAGGGCAGATTGGGGAGGAAGGGAAGGCAAAACACTGTTGCATGAAAGGAAGTCCATTCATATAACATTGGATTTGACCCAGTATGTTGAATTTCAAGGTAACTGGTATTGTAAACATAAGACACATCAAAAGCACTCTGTACTAGATCAGACAGTTCAATACTTTTTTCTCTACTTCTATTAGTGGTTACATATTAGAATAATTATAAATCAATGTTCCAACAGAAAAATAAGAATGATGGTGTATTAAAGAAGAATCTACAACAAGTTCTGTTTGATTCTTGGGTAATTTTAGACAGTGCAGCTTTCTAAGCTTGTACTACAAGTAAACTTTTTTCTTTAATTTTCTAGATTGCATTAGTAATTGCATTAGGGGGAGATATGTAGTATGAAGTATTGGCTGGGTTTAAACGTCTTATTTTTTTATACTGCTGTCACTTGGGTAGTGAAAATTGATGGTATTCTTCAATCTCTAGAACTCTTAAGAATCATGTTAAACTTGGATGGGGTAGTCTTTTTGGCCCTTGCTTCCTGGTTTTTGTCAACTACGCATTACAGAGCAATCTGGGATTGGGTTGAAGTGATGGATTTCTGCTACTTTCAAAGCCCTGCTGACTTGTAATAGCCAGAACAAATTGTTGCCCGTGGGGGACTTGACTCTTTTCTGTAGCAGATTCTTTTACTTTTCTCTCCCATAGTTTCAACAGGGGAAAAAATAACAATTCCAGTAGCAATGGTCACGAGGCCTCCTATCGGATGGAGAATTTTTGGATCCAGTAGATCCCAGGCCACCCCCAAATGTCCCATTTTGGGTCCTACCACTGGCAAATATTCACCGATAGAACTTTCTATAGATGTAACTAGGTCCCTGGGTGGAAGGTTCCTCTTTGATATTGGAGGGGCATCTTTACCCCATTTTAATCTCCTCCAGCAGCAATTCTGGAGGTTAGGATTGCACTATTAATCATTAGGCACTAAGGAAAAGTGTTATTTAGGAAGTTGCAGTGGAGTTAGTTACTATACATTCAGTGTTCTTTAATTAAATGCTTCAAGTAAATAAGGCTTGCAAACCAGTCCACAAATTACTTGCCCGCTAACTTTTACTAACCTGTCTGTTGTTGTCTCTCTTGGCCTTTTTAAAGGCTTGGAGAGGTGGCACATAACCTGAAAGAGGAAGAGGATTAACTGACTTCTATTTTATACAAGCTTTCCTGCTTTGTTGCTTGGCGAAGACCACTGCCTCAGGTAGACAGGCGAGTGAGTGGCTATTTACAAGTCTGGGTCAATACACTGGCATCTTCTTTTAAGCTATACTTCAACACTCTAGTAATAAGTATGCTAGTACCAGGTTTGAAAGTCACTAATCTGATTTGGTTAAGGTATGTAATGTAACCACATGCTAAATCAGTAGAAGTTAAAGTGACGTGCTTGACTCATTGAAATAATTGGAACTTGAGTTACATGATTTCAGTGAATTTGCTCTTTAAGTATGACCAAGTATAGATCCAACCCTTAGCTTTTAAATTACTGAATATAGTTTCATAGGAAGTGTTAGGTTTATCTTTACCTCACATGAAATGAGATGAGTTTCCCAATTACTAAAGTTTGGTAAATTGTGAAGAACCCCTTCTTTATGATGACGTGTAATCCGAATGGAAGCAATTTATGCCATTAGAGCAGGTGTGGGGAACTTGTAGCCTTCCAGATGTTCTGACCTCCAATTCCCATTATACCTCACCAATAGCTACATTGGCTAGGTCTGATGGGAGTTGTGGGCTAAAACAACTGGAGGACCTCAAGTTGTTCACCCCTGAATTAGAGTTAAATGTCATCTTACTGAGAGTTGGGAAGGGAAAAAGTAGTTGTGCTCAGGTAACACTTGCTGTTGGTTTTTTTCCTGTTCTAGGAGCATAGTTTGCTGTTGCTTCACAGAGCAGCCTATAGGTCTAAGCAGAAGGTGATTTTGCCAGTGCTTTGGTTATGATTGGATTCCAATAGGAAGAGTTGATCTCTGTACCAATACTGGGAACATTTGCTTGATTATATGAGTTGCTATTTTGGAACAGTCAACAGTGGCTCATAGCTTCTTATAAACTAAATTGTTAGGAACTGTTTGCTTAAAAAAACACATTTTAAAGCACTTTTTGGATATGTTTGTCATTCAAAATGCCAGGTTTCCAATATTTAGTGTGTCAGATGGACAACATAGGCCACCCTTTCCCAACCTGGTTCCCTCCAGATGTTTTGGACTATAACACTTAACCTGGTTATGCTGACTGGGGCTGATTGGAATTGAAGTCCAACAACATCTGGAGGATACCAGTTTAGGGAATGTTCTGTAGACGGTGAAAAGAGGCTATATTTGCTTGCTGTAAATTAAGTAAACTAATTGTGCCAATCTTTTACTGCACTTTTCTCCATTTGTCTTTTATTTGGACCTAGCTTTGTAGCTTAGTTAGTCTGTTGCTGCAAAAACAACAGTCTTGTGGCACCTTAAAGATTTACTGTGGTTGATAGTATACCCAGCTACTATTAATCATAGAGGAAGAAGGAGCCAAGGGCAATACAGGACACCTTATATAGTGGCCCATGCAATTGAGAACATGTTGTCATATGGAGGAAATAGCTGCACTGCAGAAAATAATGCCATCAGCACAAAACCCCATTTTAAGCAAGTGAGCCAAACCACATACTATGAAAGAAAGACTCCTCCCCCGACCTATGTTTTTACCCTGCATTGACATTTCTAGACTCAAGTAAAAATCTAAGATTTAGCAAGTTAAGACCAAAAGCATAAACACGTTGGGATAACCTACCCTGTATAACTTTCTTTCTTCTAGTATAACAATCATGAAATCCGTTCCGGAAAACACATTGGTGTATGTATCTCTGTTGCCAATAATAGGCTTTTTGTTGGCTCTATTCCTAAGAGTAAAACCAAGGAGCAGATAGTTGAAGAATTTAGCAAAGTAACAGGTAAGTCACTTGGCATCTTGGATGGGTGAAGATAAATAGGACTCTTTTTCGAGTGATCAGTGATGATTTTTTTTCACCATCTTTCGGCTGATGTTGAATGATGATGACATTGTAAACTGAGATCATAAGGAATATTCTTGAGAGAGAAAGGAATGAGGTAGAAGCAATACTGGAGGTGCTGCTGCCTTGACCTGCTATACTGGAATATCATACCAAGCTTGGAGGTGCTAGCCCTATTTTGCTCCAGCATTTGCTTGTCTCCCTTAGCAATGAAATTGGCCATTTGGAAGAATTTACGTTTATAGATTTTGCTCTGTCCTGTTATGTAGTTCTATACAGAATTTAGAATATCCATGAACATTTGACTACATCACTACAACTTGTCTTTTCTGGCTCTGTATTTCAGCTTAGGACAACGTAATATGGAAATACTGTATTGGTCAGTTGATTGAAAGACTTGACTGGTTTAGACTTGACTGGTTTAGGTTGGGAGAGCTTTTCAGTTCTTTTTAGGGTAGATGTTGGGAAAGGCAAGAAAGCAGAGTTTTATCTTAACATCTTACTGATACAATGTGGTAGAAGGTGAAATTATAGCAAATCTGATAGTTTGCACTGACATATATGGACTAAGAGAAACTACATTTCAAGATTATTAGCTCAGACCTATGTCAGTCTTTTTCCCCCCATTTTGTTTTAATAACCTTGATTATTTCTGTGTCTAATGTATGATGGGTTAATAAAATGTATATGACTGGCTTCAATTTCAGAGGGTCTCACAGATGTAATATTATATCACCAACCTGATGACAAAAAAAAGAACAGAGGCTTTTGTTTCCTTGAATATGAAGACCACAAAACTGCAGCTCAAGCAAGGCGTAGGCTAATGAGTGGAAAAGTGAAAGTCTGGGGTAATGTTGTTACAGTTGAATGGGCTGATCCCATAGAAGATCCAGATCCTGAAGTCATGGCAAAGGTAAAAGAATATTAGACTAGTAAAAACAACTTGAATTTGCAAATATTTCTGGTAACCTGCAAATATATTTGTATAAGAAGCTAAAAGACATAATGATTTTGTTTGGTAGAACATTCTGTTTCATATGGCACGTTTTTTAGAAGGAATCACACTTGCAAATGCTTGTTCTTACTGTAATTTGAATGGCCTGTTGAATGCACAGCAAGAATTTGCAAAAATTACAAAAGTAGTTTCATCTTTAATGTTATTATGTAGAGGTGGTAAAGCATATTCAAATATAGGGTTCGATCAGGACTTCACCTTTCTTGAATGGGAGGATATCTACTGTCCATGTAAGGTTTTTGATCCATCCTAGGAAACCTGCTGGTGAAAGTGGGGAGGTTACTTTTTTCCAATTCCACTCCTGTACCCTCTAGCACTACCTTCCACACTGTTCTAGAGAATCCCCCAACCCTCAGAGGGAGTCCAGATTTTCAAAGGGAGCAAGTGGCAGAAGGGCAATCGACATACATTGCCTCCCCCACTTTCTATAGTGGGAGTAGAATCTGGATCCAAGACATTGAGTTAAGATTAATTACACTGGCGAAGTTCCCAAATGATGTTACATGCATTTCCACTACTTTTTAATACTCAATTTTTATTACTAGTTGGATATTGTTGTCCTGCTATTTTCTTGGTTCATAAATAGACACATTCTTGGTTCATAAATAGACACATTCAAGCTGATGTCCTGTTTTTGTGCCTGTATGGTCAGCATTCATCAGCCTAATCTAGTGAGGTTGGTAGTCATAGTTGGCACATGTTTATGACTTGATTACTTTAACCCTTTACTTTAGCTCTATTTGGGTGTTTTGAAAGAGGTAAAAAATGTGAGGAGAGGGAGTGCTCTAGTCCTGCTCTAGACCTGCCCCACTCCTTTCATGTTTCTGTTGCTTTACTAGTGGGCGGTTTTCTGGCTTATCGGCCGCAATAAAGTTGATTGATTGATTGATTGATACTAGTGGGCGGTTCTGCATCCATGAAGACTCTCCATGCGATTAAGAGTACTGATTGCCCAGTGTCCAAAATCACATGGAGAGCCTCCACAGATACAGGTGGATCGCCTCTTCAGAAAATCCCCCCCCCCAAGAGTACAGGGCAACAGAAACAGAGGAGGGGGGTGGGGCTGATGTGCTCCCTCTCCTTACTCAATAATTTTTATCTTTTTCAGAACACTTAAATAGGGCTTTTTGTTGCACTGCAAGACTGTTTTGCCTTTTATTTTAGTCCAGTCTTAGCATCCCCATTGGTGTGGGTAAGGACTTCTAATCACCAAGTCCAGCCCCTACAATTTCCGTCTATTGGGAATCTACGTTGTTACTGGCATTAGGGCTTGACTTACACATGGGCAAGAAGACTGAAGGAAGATGTGCATGGCTGTAACAGGTGCTGCTCTAGGGCAGCAGTCACTTGCTCTGTTGTTGCTAAGACTGCTTATATCACCACGTCTATGTACCTGTAGCCAATGGGGTTGGGTATTAGGACCCTCAACAATATGCTATCTAAAGCTCTCAAGCAACACTGCAGGAATAAGCACGCACCAGAACTTTAGAACTAATTTAGATTTTATTTGCTGGGCATGGGGTGTGTGTGTGTAAAAAACCAAATTGTAGAGGAAGCTTATAATTAGTGATCCAGATATGATCCAAGTGGAGGGGTTTTGTGCAACTCTAGTTATAATCTACCCAAGCTGTAAAATACGCTTTAAAGAAAAGCTGACAGAACTCTATAACTGGCAGTACAAGCTTTTAGAGCTAGAATTTGGAACAAGGAGTTGTATATAAATATAGTTAATAAATGTGTAAACTAGCAGATCAAACTGTAATAGCACCAGACTGAGTGTGTTTGGTAAATATATTGTTACAGAGATTATCTAGATCCATTTTAATTTGGTTTTAAGGACTGGTTTTTGGACAGAAACTGCCTTGGTTATCCTCTGGGATGACCTTTGCCAAGGGAGAGACATGGGGAGTGTAACCCTGATGATTCTCTTTGATCTCTCGGTAGCTTTCAATACTACTGACCATGGTATTCTCTGGACTAGCTGTCTGGGTTGGGAGCAGTGATTCCATTCCTTCATGGATGACCATTTCTAGATGGTGGTGCTAGGGGATTACTGCTCTGTTCTGTGGCAATTAGGTCAAGAGGTTTGATCCTCTCTGCTATTCAACATCTACATGAAACCTCTGGGGAGTTTATATGGAGATGTGGGCTGAGTTGTCATCAATATGCGTTTGACACCCAGTTTTACCACTCATTTTCATCTGACTAAAGTGAGGCAGTAGATACCTTGAATCAGCGCCTGAACAGGATAATGGACTGGATGAGGGCCAATAAATTGAAGCTCCATCCAGATGAGGCAGAGATACTGTGATAGCAGGTGGTTTATGTGCCTGGTTGAGTGGTATTCAACTTTTTCTGGAGGGGGTTGCAATCACCCTGAAAGGTCAGGTTCGCAGCTTGGGGATGCTTCTGGATCCATCATTATCGTTTGAGGCACAGATAGCCTTGGTGGCTAGGAGCACCTTTTATCAGTTTGCTATACTAGCTGCAATCCTATATGGACTGAGAGCATGCTTATGTCCTGGTAACCTCTTGGTTGGGTTAGTGCAATGCATTGTACCTGGACCTACCTTTGAACAAGGCTCAGAAACTTCAGAGCTACTAGGTTATGATGGGCCTGGATGATATGATCATGTGATGCCAGTGCTTTGTCAGCTGCACTGGTTTCCAGTCAGTTTTTGAGCCCAATCATAATGTTGGTGTTTACTTTTAAAGCCCTAAATGGCTTCAGACCAGAGTATCGGAAGGAACATCTCCCATATGAACCTCCTCAGACCCTTAGGTGTGCCCTCACCAAAGGAAGATAGGCGGCTACAAGAGAGAGGGCCTTCTATGTTAGGGTGCTCTGTTTATGGAACTCCCTCCACAAGGAAGCTTACCTGGCATTGTTATATTTTCAGTGCTAGGCCAGCGCAGATGTTTCTTTTCTTCCTGGCATTTTAGAGACTTTGGTTTTAGATTTTTGTGGCTGTTCATATCCCTGTGCTGTTTGTCATTTTGTATCTTCTTTTACATATTATTTGTGTTGTATTTTATTCTTTTAACTGTTTGTAACCTGCCCAGAGAAAACTTATTATTGGGCAGATAAAAATATAAGAAATAAAGACTGAAGTAAAATTTTATCTGAATCAATTCTATGCTTTGTTTTAGGTGAAAGTATTATTTGTGCGAAACCTTGCAAATTCAGTCACAGAGGAAATACTAGAAAAGGCCTTTAGTCAGTTTGGAAAATTAGAGCGAGTGAAGAAGCTAAAAGATTACGCTTTTATTCATTTTGATGAACGTGATGGTGCAGTAAAGGTAAGTTTTGAATAACAATGCAGTTACTATTGAGCAGTCAAATTCTTTGTTGGTCCTTCATGGGCTTAGCTAAAATATTTGTATTACAACTCTTAACCTTTGTATTGTAGTCCGTTTTGGGTTCTGATGTGATTGGAATCTGTATGCTGTAATGTTCAATCATTACAGTTTTTCTTCTATAGAACAGTTGTTGGCTTTCCTATTCTTACTTAGTATTTCACTGCTTTAGAAAAAAAGAATAATTATCCTGCCCACTTTAAGCTGTTTAAATAGTTTCTTATGAACAATCCACAGGATACATTTACAGTCCTAAGAGTTTTGTTTTTCCTAAATATATTGAACTTAAAATACATTTGATTTGTATACCTTGAGCAAGAGTGAGCAAAAAGAGCAAATGTTATTAGGATAATAAATCTAGATTGTTCAAGATAGTGAGATGTGCCACACGCTGAAGTTGGAATTAGAATGTTTGTTTCTCTAAGATTCCTGAATTACTACACTTGCTCTAACAATGCACTAGAGTTTTGGTTCAAAACAAATCTAGCTACCATAGAATAGAATACTGTTAATCTTCTATTACGTTTTCCCTTGCCTGATATGCTATTTTCAGTTGTGGCCACCTTAGTATTTAAAAGCTGGAAAACTAAGCACTATAAAATTCTGGACTTTGAGGTTATGAAATGGTGTTCTGTTGTACTACTTTTAATGTCATTGTATGTTAAGATGCTAGGTTTTGGTTATAGTATGCATAGTAATCCAATGTTTATTATTTATTTTACATTCACTGGGCTGGATCCAAACTTCATCATACTTAGAAATGTTTGAAATCAGTGGGACTTAAGTTAGTCATGACTAAATTCTCATTCAATTCAATGAGTGTACTTCATGATTTAATTCCAACTCTAAATCCTGTCTTACTAGAAATTTTACTCGTTATGCGCATATGCTTGTCTGATGTTTCTTTACTTAAAGGAATTTGAACTTGCAACCTGAATATTCTTTTAAGATCCTGTGTGATTGTGTAGTTAGAGATAAGATAAATGCTTGTGGTTTGTTTGTTTTTTATGTGTTTGATTTACAGCACAGAACCATGTGCAGAATTGGCCTCTAGCCCTCATTGTTGCAGATAATATTTTGAAAACTTGCACATGGAAAGAATCAAGGGACCACAAACAGGACCCTGGTGGGCTGTAGATGGGCTTATATTCCCTACATACCTAACATCAGTTCTCCTCTCCTCCACCTCTTACTATCCATTTAGCCTGCATTCTTTGCACATTATTTGAATGAAATGTTTCTACAAGAATTCATTACAAATCTCAAAAACTATTCTCTACAGGCAATGGAAGGAATGAATGGCAAAGATTTAGAAGGAGAAAATATTGAAATAGTTTTTGCAAAGCCACCAGATCAAAAAAGGAAAGAACGGAAAGCACAGAGACAAGCTGCTAAAAATCAAATGTAAGTGCTGAAGGCATGATTTCCATGCATTTGGCAAGTGAAATTGTGCATTTTACATAGTGTGGGTTTGAAATGTTAATTTTACTATACTTTTTAATGGCTGCATACCACGATTATATTTGTAAGAAATGAAAATGTGTATATTGTGTCAAAGGGAATGCGTGCTTTCCCCAAAATAAAAGTGCCATCTATGCTTTTGGTAGAATAGAAATTAACTGAGTAACACCTGCAGCTGCTAAGTAGATTCCTTTCTTGTTTATCCCTAAATGCACATTATTTTAATAATATATCCCTAGAGGTGATCGGGCAAGTATTGCTTTTTCCTGCGGTAATATAAGGACAGCACAAAGTAACTAATTCTGCTAAGATCAAAAGAGGTATGTAGCTTGACCAGAGAGGGCCTTAGGATTCCTAGCTCACTAAATCTGTCATTATGTATTGCCTGGTTAGTTTGCTTTCCTTCTATATTTATTACCATTATTAGCTATTCAATATTATGAACCTTCAATTTTGTATTCTAATCTTCAGCTTGCCCCTTCGTGTTGTTCAGCAATTAGGCATAGTATCCTGTGTGGTTTTCTTTATACGAGAGTAACTGCTGATAGAATGTACTGTTGGATTAGGTTTAAAAACTTAGGTTGATGTATTTGAATTCAGTGTCATATTGTAAGTCTTTCACAAGCAATGGCTGTTGGTTCCTGTTAGGTTGCTTCCTTTTTTTATTCTTGAACATTTTCTTTGTTGGTAGAAAATGTTAGTTCAGCCTAAGAGGTTCTTCTTCACACTTGTGGTACCTATGGGCCCACTTGTGCAATTGTCTCCTGTGGTAAAAATGTAAAGTGTGTAGGGGGCAGCGTATGAGGGAGCTGCATCTCCCTGGTGCATTTTGTCCCAAAGAGTTATCCCAACTGTTTCTGTACTATTTGTTTGCACTTCTGGCTGGAATACATTGCAAGTAGGATTATTGTTGGTTGATCAGTCAAATAACGTTCCTGTGTTACAAGCATTAATTTACTAGGTCCATAATCACAAAGTTAGAATCAATTGATTGCAATAGATTAGAACAAGGGTAGGCAAACTGGTTCCTTCCAGATGTTTTGGACTTCAACTCTTATCAAACCCAGCCAGCACTGCTAATGGTCAAGAGTTATGGAAGTTGTAGTCCAAATCATCTGATGGGCACTGTGATCTGTAATGAAAATATGAAATTATGAGTGCTATATTAATAGACTGAATAGTTCCTAACTTATCTTGGAATCCCAAGGATAGGTCATACCAACTTTGTTTAAAATTAAATAACACACATAGCAATTTGGGTACAAGGAGACCTCATAAGAACATAAGTGCCATGCTGGATTAGACTGAGGGCCCATCTAGTCTAGCCCTCTGTTTATACAGTGGCCAACTAGTTGTTGACCAGGGATCAACAAGGTAGGACATGGTGCAACAGAACCTTCCTACCCATGTTCCCCAGCAACTGGTGCACACAGGTTTACTGCCTTGGATACTAGAGGTAGTACAGAACCATAAGGCCTAGTAGCCATTGATAGCCTTCTCCAGGAATTTAGCCAACCCCTTTTAAAGCCATCCAAATTGGTGCCCATCACTGCATCTTGTGGCAGTGAATTCCATAATTCAACTATGTGCTGTGTGAAGAAGTGCTTCCTTTTATTTGTCCTGAATCTCCCACCAATCAGCTTCATGGGATGACCCCGGGTTCTAATATTTTGAGAGAGGGAGAAAAATGTCTCCCTATCCTCATTCTCCACACCATGTATAATTTTGTACACCTCAATCCTGACTTTTTGTCAGTTCTGTACAGCATGAGGAATTTTAAATGTATTGTCTTCATTCTGTCATTTCTTTTTATATAGGATTCAAGATTGTGTTTCTGTCATATTAAGGATACTGTCTATTCAATAGCTGCTGTAAACAAGGGGTGTCGAACCTCAGGTCTGTCCAAATCTGTCCAGGGTTTCTAGATGGCCACGTCCATTCCCCCTGATTATTTGGTGTTTTTTCCAGCTTTTTCATATATTTCCCCCATGCTATAAGGTTAGTTATTGGCAGTAATAGATTTGAGCTAAAATATACTGATATTTTGGCACCACCCTTATCTTCAGCCCTGCCCGCAACAGGATGAAATTTGCCAGAGTAGTTGCCCTTTCTGAGGGAATGAAACCTGCCAAGTTTCAGATGATTAGGTGCAGGGAGCTTTGTGCCAACACTGCCTCTAGAGTTTGAGGGTTTCCAATAAAGGAAGTGCTTCATCCTATAGTTTTGTGTATGTGCAGTTGTTACGAAAATCATATACAGCATAAAGGTGGCCCTATTTAAGAACCCTGCAAAATTTCAGAAGGATAGATAGGTGTATGTTTTTGTGGAAGGTGAGTGTTCAAATGGTGGATATTTTAAGTGATTCACTTCCACTTGCTCTTTTCATGGTTTTTTTGTTTGTTTTTGTTTTGGTAATTTGTATGAAAATGACAATTTTATTACTCATAGCATTTAACCCTGTTCTTCAGCCAAAAAGGTCTCCCAAGAGTGGCTTCCAAAGAATAATATTAAGGTAGTCCTTGTTCTCAGGCTTACAAGATAAAACACATCACAAAAAGAAAGAACTTGGGAAAAAGCAGGGGAGGGGGAGCAAAATTCAGGGACCAGTTCTTAGTTTCAATATTTTATAGGTAATCTTTCTGGTAGGGAAGGGTAAAACAAGCTCCCTGTGGCTGCTCCTTCTGTGGCCAGTGTATGGAGCCATGTTGGTCTCCCCTTGATGTTCTTGGGAGGCAGCCCCCCAGTGGCCTTAGGTTCTCTGCATTGAAAAAAACAAGTTAATTGTCATAGAGGCGAGCAATCTGCAAAATTTCAGAAGCGTGTGTGCAGGGGTTAGGGAGTCATGATGAATGAAAAACCATTTAAGACTTTGTTTTCTGCTCATTTGGGAACAAAGTCATGGAAAGTGCAATAGGACAATGGTGCATGTAGAGCATATACTGGCAGAGGCAGAAGAACTTGAACAGTCAGCATTTTCCAAGCAAGCACCCAATGCTACATCGTCCCAGGTCCCACAGACTCTACCAAATCTCTTTCCACGTTCCTGCTCCTGGGAGAGAGAGCTAGCAAAGCACTAAACTTTGGAGCAGTCCTGGGATAGGTTGGTCTGTTGCCCTGCCTTCAAAGCACCACAGAGATTGGAGAGCCCTAATCATTCACTGTGATTAAATGTTTGAACTAACGTCACAATTACACCTTCCTCTTTCCACCCTGGTGTTTTCTTTATATGAAGAGCTTGGAGAGAAATTTACCAATTTTTAGAGACACTGTCTGTGTTACTCGTACTCCTGAACCTTCAGGAGTGTTTAGTCTCCATCGAAGGATTTAGTTTCCATCAGAGGAGCCTTGTTTTGATTTTGAGTTTGTATGAATCAGCCCGATTTGGGATCCAAATCACACCCCTAGTATGTATATGCTGCTTTATTTTTACAGATGAGGCACCCAAAGCAACTTCCAACTTAAAGTACAATGAAGTTTAAAACAAAAAAACTACAACACACACTCAACAAAACAAGCTACATCAATTAAAAATGGTGGTTCAAGGGTGTTATTAAACAAATGACTAAAGACTGTTTTCACAGTTTTCTAAAGGCTAAGAGCGAGGGGACAAAATGGGTCTCACAGAGAAGGGAGTTCCAGATCCTTAGTGCCACCACCAAGAAGGCTCGACTGCATAGATGCAGGTTTCTCTCAACCCACATTAGGGTACAACATTACTGATGGGGTAGATTGCCAGCACAACTCAGGTACCAGTTCTTAGTTTCAAAGTTCCTATAGCTCTTTCTGGAAGGAAGGGGCGAAACAAGCTCCAACATGAACAGTTGATTTGGTAAATGTGTGCATACTGTTACTTAGTTCACGCTTATCACTAACCCATGGTTCATTTAGTCTATAGTTTGTTGCCCTGCCAGGGTTTGTCTGCCAAATGATCAAACAAACTGTGGTTTATTTTCTCAATCCCTGGGTTGTTTATTTACCTCCTTTGCCCATTCTCTTCCTGTATCTTAAATATCTTTGCACTGCTGTAGTACTAACGTATAAGTGGCTGAGGTTTGTTTTTTTTACCACTCTTGCCTGCTGCCTCTGTAGCCTTGCAAAACAAGTTATACAAAAACAGAGGCAGCAGTTGAAGACTAAACAATTGGTATAATGCACAAGTCACACAACTGTGAAAAACAATAAAAATATTTTCCAAAAATTGAGGTAAATACTTTTTTTTAATGTAATGGCTATTATTTGCAATTGAGAGATATAGTTGTATATTTTCTATTTCTTGTGTCAATAGTAGCAAAAAACCAGTTTGTTTTTGTGAACTATATCTCTCAATTGCAAATAATAGCCATTATATATAAAAAAGTATTTACCTCAATTTTTGGAAAATATTTTTATTGTTTTTCGCAGTTGTGTGACTTGTGCATTATACCAATTGTTTAGCCTTGCAAAACAACTCATGAACAGTTCTGGTTTCACACATAACAACCCATGAGTTCACAGTCCAACAACAAACCATGATTCTCTTTCTGTCAGTGCAGCTGGATTCACATACCACGACCCTAGAATTCAACAAACCGTGGGTTAAATAAATAAACTGGGGTTACCATTATGTACAAATCTGGTCTTACTCTCAGCATTCTTCCATATGGAATCCCACGTTAGTATGTACCTAAGTTACCGTTTTCAGGAAGTCTAGGGAGGCAGGTGAGGAATTAAACATGTAACATTCTAGAAATCTACATTTCTTTGTAAGTGTGAAATGTGTTTTTTTCTTTATATTTTCTCAAGGAGTGTTGGTTTTCGTGGTAAATGCACTGTTATCTGGCAAATATCATTTTTAATAGCACAGAATAGTATATAAATAGTATATTTATAGTATAGCAGGGAAAGCAAAAAAGTAAAAGTAAAGGTAACTGAACATGGAGGTAGACATTGTGCTCCTGGTGGAGACCGTAGAATAACTTTTAACTACATTTGAAACAATGTATTTTAAATCATGTTGTGCTGTTCAACTATTTAGAGTTAAATAATCTATAATTTAAAATGTTACAATAAACTGTTTAGATGGTGGTCTCGTTTGGATGTAACAAGAATGAGCCATAGTGCACATTGGCTTCATACAGCTGGTGCAGCAAAACAGAGTTCGGAAACTTTCACTTCAATTTGAATTTAACAGCAGCTTGCTGTGATGTCCAAATCTGGACAAGCTGGCTAATCTTAACTATTGTCAGTGAAACAAGCCAGCTTAAAATCATATTTTATGAAGCTGTCTTGTTTCAGCTAAACATAGGATTAACTATAGTTCAAGGTTCAGACAACAGGCTAAATTGTAGTTAATCTAAAATAGTGGAAGCTTTCTGAACTCCCTGTGGGCATGCTGGAGAAGGAGAGGGGGCCTGAGGTTCATCCTCCTAACATTAAACCAAGGGGAGGCAACTTCATGTCCCCAGATTTTTGGACTACAACTTCCATAAGCCTTGGCCAGCATGGCCAACAATTAGGAATTATGGGAGTTGCCTGCCCCTGCCCTAAAGTGTGGTTTTAGCATTAGGTCAAAATGCAGCCAGTGACAGAAATGAAGTACAGTTGATTGGGTATCTACTTGCTAATAGTGACTGTAGGTATCATTTCTGCATGGTGGCTTCTATGCCCAGCTAGAACACATAGTGTAGCTTGCCATGCATATACCTTGAACTGCACAGAGGGTTTCCATGTCAGTGTAGAATGTTCCTGGAGATGTATTAATGATGTCAAAACTTTCATCTCATTGGGAAGACCCATCTTGTGATCTGTGCTAGATGTTAAAAACAGGCATGAAGAACCATTGGAAGTAGTCTCCTATGCATATAAAATAAACATTTTAGATCGCCTTCCCCAACCTGGCACCCTCCAGATGTGTTGGACTATATGTCCCGTCATCCACATCCAGCATGGCCATGGTGGTGGGAATTGTAGTCCAACCTATCTGGACAACCTCAAGTTGGGGAAGGCTAGTTTAGATGCTCCCATTCCTGTTCCAGATCCCCCACTCAGCAGCATGCATAATAGCAGGGGCCACAAATTGTAAGGGATTTAGTAGAAACACATTTTTATTAGTCATCAAGAAATATAGCAAATGTGCCTCTGAATATATACAGACTACCTCTCTTTCCACCCAGCAAATGTCTGCCTGCTTCTCCTGCAAAATTAAGAAAAAGGGCTAATAGGACTGGTGGCATTGTTCCCCAAAACCCTGAGTGTCCTCCTGGTCTCTTTTTTAAAGAATTAGACATTTCCCCCACTCCCTGGCAGGCCCCAGTACAATCTGGCAAGCATCTGTTTTCCAAAAGGCTGGAGTTCTGAAGCTCAGAAGAGAGACTTTTTCTATCCCATAGAAATCCATTCCACTTTTTTACTTCTCTGCAGCAGCTTCTGTTTACAACCCAGTCGCTTTTGTTTTTCTTACTCTAATCAATCTGCAGAAGACACAACAAAGGTAATCTGGTATGGAATGGGGGAGTGAGTGAGAAGCCAGTTGCAAGTGAGGTGGGAGAAAGGCTGAAGGAAATAAAAGGGAGACTTGAAGTAGCCCTCTGACTTTTCCTATTCAGGGAGTTAATCAATTTCCAAACAAATTTTTTTCCTTATTCTTAAAAAAAAAATCTGCTTCCAGTTGGAATTAAGTGGCACAGCAGCTTATTGACTGGGAGGTATTTAAAGGGAATATATTCTCAGGGTGATTGATTGCAAAGATTCTTTAGCTCCCGCTGCAGTAGAATTCCAGGAGAGAGAGGGCTTTTGAACTTAGGCTGAGGGTCTATTAAGCTTTAAAATGTACTCATATTAATTTTTTTCCTCCCAACGCACCACGAGTATTTGACCTGAAATATTTGCAGGTGGGTGGGGTGGGGGGAATTAATTACATATAATGTGATTTAAATGTTAATATTATGTATAAATCCTTATTGGAATACTTGTAAAAAATTAAAGGCAATAGCATGTACTTCCCTTACATTGTTTAAATGTAAGAAACAAAAAGAAATGTATTGAAAATTGTTGAAACATTAATAAATGTTAGCAACCCAAGGAACTGTGAATTGGATGCTGACAACCACTCATCTTGAATTTTGAAACTGCCAGGCTTGCCTAATATTTGAAATTGCATGCATTCATCGTTACTATTGAATTTAAGAAATGGACAGTTTTCTGCAGAAAAAATGAAGCCCTTGAAAATTTTCCATTTTGGAAACTTTTTTGTCCCAAAACACTGGTTAGTTGAAGGCTGTGTGGTAGTACAGGAGACTTTGATAGGTTCTTGGGTAAAGGTATGGAGAAGAGTAGATCTGTGCTGAAGCATCGCTAAATATATGTTTTGTGGAGTAGACTGGTCAATTTTGCTTCATGTTCAGATTCACATGGTCTGTGTTTGAAATGAGAAAGATTCATCTCCCCCCCCCCCCTCCCCCCCCCGGCGTATTGTTGCTCATAGGAGTTGTCTTCTCCTTTAGCATATGACTGTTGCCTTGGTACAGTACAGCTTGTTTTGGTTATAGCACAACAAAATCTGGGTTACGTGGATTTAAATCTGTTAATACTTAGTGTCTGGAAAAGTTTGCATTTAGATAACTTTGTGAAAAGTAGGTGAATAGTCTGGGTTAGAAAGATTTCTGAATCCATCAGCTATTGCAATGCAAGTCTTGGGATATTTTCAAATCTTCAGATAAAATGATTGGATATTATTCTTGATAATGTGCATGTCTTTATATTATTGTTTGAGATGTTATTAAACTTTCACTTTTTAATTTCTTCCTAGGTATGATGATTACTACTACTATGGCCCTCCTCATATGCCCCCACCAACAAGAGGTAGAGGTCGAGGAGGTAGAGGTGGCTATGGATATCCCCCTGACTACTATGGATATGAAGATTATTATGATTATTATGGCTATGACTACCATAACTATCGTGGTGGATATGAAGATCCTTACTATGGTTATGAAGATTTTCAAGTTGGAGCTAGAGGAAGGGGTGGTAGAGGAGCAAGGGGTGCTGCTCTTTCCAGAGTTCGCGGGGCTGCTCCTCCCCGTGGCAGAGCCGGTTATGCACAA